>OX328128.1:33277087-33927087 GCA_946811695.1 Gonocerus acuteangulatus | reverse complement strand
TGGGTATTTTTCACAAGGTTAAAGAGGCCTATTTAAAAACCATTTATTCACATGCTAAAATATAAAGAACAGTTCTTATTAAAAATAAGTTTATAGTGTAATAATGAAACGAGTGAAAACCCTTATTCATAAGGTTATCCCTCCAACTACGCCATCTTCTTAAGGTACGTTTCCATTACGACAAGACGAGGTGACATGTCGCAGCGACTTGTTGCACTGTTTTGTTGCAAAGCCTCGGCGACATGTCGCAGGGGCCACTCTCTGCGACATGTTGCAGGGAAAAAGTCGCTGCGACATGTCGCAGAAGTATTTGATGGAGGAACGAGGTTAACATATGTTAATAATATGTGTAGATTAGACAAGTTTTAGGTTAGGTTCTGTAGACACTAGACAGCAGTCAGGGCAAAAATCATTCAGAATAATTAATAATATGTAATTCTGTTATTTCATTCTGAATAATGAATACTTTTTCATTAATTATTGTGTCCCTATTCATTGAATGACGATGAAAATTTTTATTGAATACAGTTATTTATTCGAGTGAAACAATTTTTTGAATGAAATTGATTTATTTGACTGCAATTTTTTGTTAAATACAAGAGATTTTCTTCACTTTTCTCTGAAAAAAATACTAAGTTCATTGAACTTTTTCTTACTTTTAATGAAAATTCTTTATTCAAATGATATTGTTTCTTGAACTTAAAGAATCTGAGTTTCTTGTTACATGAACCATATTATTTAAGGCATCAGCCCTATCCTGGCTAGAAAAGGGTAGTAACCAATAGATAACCCGTCCTAAAATTTGTAGTTAAAAATAAATGTACGTTAAAATTTAAAAAAATAGATGAACCATATTATTTTAAATGTATAAAAATAATGAATGAAGAATGAAAAATAATTATTTATTCATTAAATTTAAAAAAAAAAATCAGTCAATGAATAACTGAGTAAATGCTTATTCAATAAAAATGTATTGAATAACGAGCCAACCCCATTATTCGTTGCATAAAAATAAATCAGTAGACGAATAATTTATTGAATGAATAAATTCTTATTAAATAAAATTTTATTTGAATGATTATTGAATAAGAAATGTATTGAATAATCCCCTACTCCGCTAGACAGGGTTGTATGTGTAAACGGTCTTTTGCGCATACGTGTGGTCCTGGCACAAGATGCGGGCTGATTCCATTACCACATAGCCCAGTGAAACGGTGGTTTCAAGCAGAAAGTTTTGGTGTAATTGTTTTGATTGGCTTATTCTATGTTTTTTGGGGGTGCTGAACACAAATCAGAAGTTTTCCGCCAAAAATGTGCCCGGCAGATATGAGAAATCATCAAAAATAATGTTTTTTAGTTGTTTTCAGCCTATAACTTGCAAAGGAAGTTATTTACGCAAAAAGTAACTCGGAAGTAAAATAAAAAGGACACAATTACCTACAATTTAAAAAAAAAAAAAAAAGCAAAAAGTAGTAAATGAATCAATGCAACTTACTCTTTTAGTGAATGAATTAATCTTCAGCGCCTGGACGATTAGCGTATTTATTTAAGTGCTATTGTCGTAGTTTTCGAGTGTTTTCACAATGTCTAGTGACAAGTGCTTTATTTTTTAAAAAAGATTTGAGTGAGAATCTGGTGAAAGGGGCCAAGGAAAAAGTAGGACAAACTTTAGATGATACTATTAAAATAGAAAAATAGAGTAAAACAGGTATGAGTACATTAGTAGTTTGGGTCCAGAGTATATATACATATATATATATATATATATATATATATATATATATATATATATGTATATATATATATATATATATATATATACTCTGGACCCAAACTACTAATGTACTCATACCTGTGGCATATATATATACATATATATATATATATATATATATATATATATATATATATATATGCCGTTGTTCGCACCTCTTAAGGGGTTTTCCTATGCAAAAATATTTTTTTTGTAACTCCCAAAATCAAATTTTGTACAATAATAAACATTTATCGAGTCTCTAAATTACTTTACTTTTAAACAAATATTATTTTACGAAGTACTTTCCATTACCACCCTTTAAGAGCTAATAGACTGAAACTAATATGTAAAGAAGTTGGCAAAATAGGTTGGAAATTTCGTAATAAAATTGAAAATAATTATAGCAATATTAAGGACAATGTTAAACCGATAGCCACAAAAAACAATATATACAAAATTCGTTGTAACGATTGCAACTCATGTTATATAGGGGAATCAGAACAACTATTAGAAAAACGAATTGTACAACATGCTAAAAGTATAGACACAAACGAGAACAGAACGAGATTGACGGAACACAAAATAAATAATAAACATAATTTTAATTATACAGGCATTGATATTTTAAATACAGAAAGGAACACGTTAAAAAGGAAGATCAAAGAAAACCTTTCCATAATTAAAAACACGAGACCCGGTAGCCGTGAGCGTTAAGGCGTGAGCACTTATCACTCCGTGCCAAAGGTCGTGGGTTCGAATCCCACTAGGGGTGGTGGCTTTTCTTTCGAAAAAAGAAAAGGCATCAGCCCTATCCTGGCTAGAAAAGGGTAGTAACCTGTAGATAACCCGTCCCAAAATTCGTAGTTAATAATAATGGACGTTAAAATTTAAATACAAAAAAAAATAAAAACAGCAATAATTAAAAAGAATACGATTTGAAAAATGTCCATCAACATAGAATTAAGGCAATCACAACAATTACACAAACTTTTCACTTCGACCCCTTTTTGAGTGCCGTTTGACTGGGCTATTAGGCAAAAAGTCGCGGAGACATGTTTTGTTGCACCGGCCGGCCGGTGCGACATTTATGTCGCAGCGACTTGTTGCAAAGTGTTTCCATTCTGTGACATGTTGCGGCGACATGTCATGCGACATGTTGCAAGGAGATTTGTAGTAATGGAAACGGAGCTTTAGGAACGAGTCTCGGCAACATGTATTCTCGCACGGTCGACTGCGACATTTTTTGTCGCAGCGACTTGTTGAAAAGTGTTTCCATTCTGCGACTTGTTGCGGCGACATGTCGCAGGGCAGTTTTGTAGTAATGGAAACGGAGCTTTACACAAACGATAGCAGACTACTATTTCAGGGTTAGGCTCAAATAACTTTCTATTGATTGAAAGCTTCATTTCTTCAGACACTATTCTAGGTTCGAAACCAGTAAAGCAAACTCATTAATCCAAGTAAAATTTTAACATATGCGGGGTTTATCAGGACGGACTGCTGATAATAGAATGCCCTCAGAAATTAGTTGATGTAGCGTCACTTCGACCAGAATTTCAGTAGATAAGCCGATAACAGATCGATCCAATTCTAGGTCTAATCTATCATGGATATCTCCCTGCCGTCATATTCCAATAAACATGTGGTCCATAATTACTCACTTCATGGAATTTCCCTTCGGCCTCTCACCTAAAGGGGATTCCGACCACTTTGAGTACATAACACAGCTTATAATTCCTTCATTTTTTTTTTATTCTTTATGAAATGACTTGTAATGTGGTGGAGATAGCAGCCGTGAAGTTGATAAGAAGTCAAGGGATGTTTGAGATTCGGCTGAGAGAAAACGTCAGAATTTCAGAAAAATCCACCTTTCCAATGTTTCGGAATGCCCTTTGACAGCATTCTTTGCCTAAAAAATAAATATACAAAATTAAAAAAAGAGAGGATAAACACAGTTAGCAAAATTTTAAATGATGTTATACATTATTATTATTACGTTATACATTATTATTTTATATATTTTCACATTATTCATTATTATTATTATTATTACATTATTTATTTATATTTTTCGCTACAGAGTGATTCACATATTAATAAGTATTTTACGCCGCAATTTGTTCATAGCAAACCATTTAGTTTGTGTCTGTACTGTTTATGCTCAGATTTAGTTGATGTTTGAAGTAAATTTGTGTGATGTTAGTCAAGTCATGTGTTGACAGTATGTTTCATTAGAATATACATGTATTATCCTCAATGATAGATGTGCCTGCATTTATCTGAAAATTTACTCATATATACATACTACCTGGATATCAATTTTCCAGAAATAAAATAAGTGATATTTAATATTGTTTTATTTTTTTAATAAAAATCTGATTTAAGTTGATTGATATGACAATACTTTTTATATAAACCTGAATAACGTTGTAACCTCTTTGGTTTGTTTCAGAATGGTCGCATCTGCTGTTCTCGGTGCTGCTACAGGCACTGGGCTGGCTCTTCTCGTCGCCATGACACTTGTTGTTTACAGATACTATGCTTCTAGGAGGTATGTATAATAGAATACACACACACGCACACACACACACACATACACACACACATATATATATATATATATATATATATATATATATATATATATATATATATATATATATATATATATATGAGTGTGCTCTTTTTGTAATTCTAAGCGCTATTATTTGGAATTATAATTAAAACGTCATTTATTTCGATTATAGCCTCAACCAACTTTTATTTGTTCTCTTCTTTTTATATTGCATTTCAGCTCATGCCATTGTGACAAGACGAAAAAGCATGTCTGTAATATAATATAAACAAAAATTATATTTCCCTGAAAAAAACGTTTTTCGGTAGCTTAACGGCCGGAACTTAATCTGTTTTTGGCAAAGTATTCTTGTGCGAACATTTATAAAAATTGGACTACTTGAGTCAGCTAGAAAGAAAACTGAAAAATATATATGCATATACACATTTGAATCACTATTATTATCATAATGAGATACAGATCGTTGGCCCTTAAGGTGATAAGAGATCAAGTATTTGTTGGGATTAGGCTAAGACAAAAGGAGAAAATAAATTTGTTGAAAAATATATATTTCAAACGATTCGGTATGCTCATTGAGAGCCTTCTTCGACAACAAATGCCTAACTCATGTAAGAAAATCACGATAACTTTTTATTGCCTTTGGATAAGTGTAGGCCTACACTTTTACAGGTCCTGAACATATCTGAGTGTACCGTGAAGCGTGTTTATTTATTTACTTGGTTTTAGTGCCCGTAATTGCTCTATAAACATGTAGGTTGCAAACAATATAATAGATGTATAATATAAACAATTCAAAAATTTAAATAAACAACTGAAATTAACAAAATTTATACTGTACAAGAAAAAAAGAGGAGAAAAATAATAAAACAGCATTAAAGGTCAACTATAAAAGTAAAAAAATAAGTTTTTGTTCCTTGTTCCCTCGCATTCTTAATTGTCATATAAAGATAGGCTTGTTTCACACCATATCAAAGCTTATGAAATAAATATGATTTTCTGAGATCCGGGATGTTTAGATTTTTTTGTATTGAAAAACGATGCTGTAAATATCCACAAAAATCGATAGACGCTAAAGTTATGTTGTTGAGCAAACAAAACATTATTTTTTTTTTCTAGTTTCTTAGATATATTCCATGGGCGTATATAGGAAATAATTTCGGAGGGGGGGGGGAGGGCTGGGACCATTTCTGGGATATGCAATACTAACGATCTAGAACTAATAGTTTTAGACAACTAAAATCCTATTACCTAAAATAAAATGTTTTTTATATACTAAGTGATCTTATTTAATTTATTTTAGGAGTTTATGACATTTTACCGATCAAGTAAAAATTTCGGGGGGGGGGGGCTGCAGCCCCCTCAGCGCCCCCCTTATATACACCCATGATATATTCTACCTTATTCCTATAACAAATGTACCCAGCTTTCATTTGGTACCATTCGACTCTCTGTCCGACGTAATTTGTTTATTAAAAAGTAAGCAATCTATAAAAAACAACAACAAAACAAACAGAAATACTGTAATACCTCCCCTCCCTTACCGTTGTGAATCGGTCTATACTTTATATTAAATTTTGTGTTCCTTTGAAGGCCTACTATCCTTTCCCAAAATTTGATCACACATTTACGGGACACCCTGTATAATATAGGTAATGGGTTTAAAAAAAGTGAAATAATATAGTAGATGATAATTTCAAAAAACCCTTTTTGTGGTGGGAGGGTTTCATTTGGGTGTTGTGAGCACCCCCCCCCCCTCCCTACTTAAGGGTAAAAAGTTATTCGCGCATATGTTGCAGAAAGAGTAAAAAGTAATTTTGTGCCAAATTTCATCAGAATTTGGTACCTTTTCCATCGATTGGAATCTAACCGGCAAATGTAAATACATACACATATAATATACCGTTGTGTTTTACCTATAGGTAATAAATCCTTTCGCGTCGGCATTCCGGAAATGCCAAAAAGTATATCAAAACTGTCATTCGTATCAAATAGCACCGATTCGATATCTTCCACACGGAATACTCCGGTAGACCCAATTACGCGCTACGGAAATATGAAGTGTATATTGCAGGATCTGCGTATAGGAAGGGGGGGAGGGAGGAGAGATAGGAATCGGAGAGAAGGCAAAGCACATCTCCCAGAGGTAAAGTCTATCTTGGCTGGGACTTCGCCTACAGTCAAGGTCAAGAAAATATGTAGAGGGGACTTTATATCTCATATATAGAGGGAAGGGATCTATTTGGTATTTTCTTTTCTCTTGTATTAGAAGTCCTTCAAAGAATATCAGAATAAATTATCTTTAGCCAAATTATAATCCATCTTCGTATAAGATATATAAATAATTATTATCATAAAATATTCCCTCTTGTATATTCAATTTCCTTTAGTAAATTCAGAACGATTGTAGCTATTGGAGTTGATATAATGTATGATTTTCTTTAAAATCTTCTCAAATGTTATAGGCACCAAAATAACCCTCGATTAAAAATTGATACATATGTGCGCAGTATTTTTTCTAGCCATCATATTTGTGATAAATTAAGTATATTCACTTTTTGGATATATATGGCGTAGGTCTAAAAAATAGTACTTCTTCTATTTGGTTTGGACTACTTTATATATTGTTGTCGCATGGAGGGTTTTAAGAGTCACAGAGGTGGTGTTATGGTGGTTGACCTGTGATATATTTCAACAAAACATGTTAAATACAAAACACCTTTGTATTGACTTATTGAGCGTTCATTAAGAATGTGAGAGAATGAGGATTGAGTAATTTCTGCTTCTGTATAAGTTGGCTACCGTTGGTTTCCTGTGCTTTGTACATCACTTTTCTTCGACATTTTGTTAGATTAGGTATTGACATAAAAAAAAGCTTTCAAAAAGTCACTAGGAATAAAAACGGAAGCGCGCTAAGATGACGCACTTCCTGCGAGTCGGGCTTTGTATTGACAGTTGTCAAATGAGTTTATCGCCGATTTTGTGGAACTCAATAAATTATACATGAAATTACCCTATAAACGTTTACACCTCATTAGCATAATAATTATAATCCATTGTGCGAATGGGAACAAAATTGGTTGAGAAGTACTTCCAAACTAAGGGAAATTAAGAATACGACCAAAGCCTGGGTAAAAGAACAATTCTCTCGACGAGACAAAGTTATTTTATCCAGGCTTCGGATAGGACACACCCTACTTACCCATTCGTACTTACTAGACAGAAAATAAATACCCACTTGTCGAATATGCAACACACCTCTAACCGTCAAACATATACTAACTGACTGTAGACAACGTAGCAAACTAACCATTCCTTACGACTTACTGACGGAAGGTAGCCCATACATACACACAGTACTAACACATTTAAAGCATGAAAACATCTATTCAAAAATATAACGTACGTTTTAGGCAAATGTTTTTATTTCCTTTTTATTTTTATTCTATATAATGATTTTGATTAATAATTTTTGTTAGTTTACATATTTTTAGGGCAACGATCGTTTTTTTTTTGTTTTTTATTTTATTTTATTTTTATTTCATTTTTTTATTTTTTTTTTGTTTTTTAGGACAACTGACCATTCGTAGATTTGACCAAAACTAACTGCCTTTGATTCTGTCGTTTTAATGAGCTCGTCGCCTCCGTTGCGATACTCACAATAAATAAACAAATAAAATAATAATTATCATTATTTTTGGAAGCCCGGTGGCCGTGAGTGTTAAGGCACTTAACACTCCGTGGCAAGGGTAGTGGGTTCGAATCCCACTGTGGGGTGTTGGCATTTCTTTAACAAAAAGAAAAGGCATCAGCCCTATCCTGCTTAGAAAAGGGTGGCAATCTGCAGATAAGCCTTTCTATAATTCATAGTTAATAATAATGGACGTTTAAACTTGAATAATAATAATTATAACTTTTTATGAAACAGTAAGTAGTCAGTGAAACAAATTTATACACAATAATAACAGACTACTTTAATGTAATTATACCTATTATGTTGATGTTGGAATAAAAAGGAAATTGCCTCAAGTGGTTTTGGTAATTGATTGACAAGAAGAGGAAGGAAGAAATCCCATTTGAGAAAACTCAACGGCGAAGAAAATTCATTAAGAAACTTCTTTATGGAAGAACTTTAATCATGGTGGAATGTATCGCTTAGGCACATCTCATATTTAACAGTATGGAAATAGCTTTTTATGAAAAATATACTTATTTTCCAACGGATAAGGCGAAGAATTTGATTATAAATGGATCGGATATGCGAATCTTTATGGGAAAAAATTGAAAATCAGCCCCTGACCAGGCTTTAACCCATTTTTTCCAATTCGTATGTGAATTCACATGAATAAGGTCATTGCACACCGGGTGTGCAGCTCGCTCTTCGGAAAATTTGTATTGCGAGTAGCGGATTGAGCACCATGTGTAAAACGTAAGGATAAATAACAAAACATCATTAAAACATTAATAAAAATGTATTTCTTGCTAGATTTTTCATAATAACTGATAATTACACATTACTGTTTTTGCACAAACGGTGTACAGACCGACTTATAGGCTAGGAAATCAATTGCACACACGGTGTACAGACCGACTTATAGGCTAGGAAATCAATAGCACACACGGTGTACAGACCGACTTATAGGCTAGGAAATCAATTGCACATACGGTGTACAGACCGACTTATAGGCTAGGAAATCAACTGCAGACACGGTGTACAGACCGACGTATAGGCTAGGAAATCAATTGCACACACGGTGTACAGACCGACTTATAGGCTAGGAAATCAACTGCACACACGGTGTACAGGCCGACTTATAGGCTAGGAAATCAATTGCACACACGGTGTACAGACCGACTTATAGGCTAGGAAATCAATTGCACACACGGTGTACAGACCGACTTATAGGCTAGGAAATCAATTGCACACACGGTGTACAGACCGACGTATAGGCTAGGAAATCAATTGCACACACGGTGTACAGACCGACTTATAGGCTAGGAAATCAACTGCACACACGGTGTACAGGCCGACTTATAGGCTAGGAAATCAATTGCACACACGGTGTACAGGCCGACTTATAGGCTAGGAAATCAATTGCACACACGGTGTACAGACCGACTTATAGGCTAGGAAATCAACTGCAGACACGGTGTACAGACCGACTTATAGGCTAGGAAATCAATTGCACACACGGTGTACAGGCCGACTTATAGGCTAGGAAATCAATTGCACACACGGTGTACAGACCGACTTATAGGCTAGGAAATCAATTGCACATACGGTGTACAGACCGACTTATAGGCTAGGAAATCAACTGCAGACACGGTGTACAGGCCGACTTATAGGCTAGGAAATCAATTGCACACACGGTGTACAGACCGACTTATAGGCTAGGAAATCAATTGCACACACGGTGTACAGACCGACTTATAGGCTAGGAAATCAATTGCACACACGGTGTACAGACCGACTTATAGGCTAGGAAATCAATTGCACATACGGTGTACAGACCGACTTATAGGCTAGGAAATCAATTGCACACACGGTGTACAGACCGACTTATAGGCTAGGAAATCAATTGCACACACGGTGTACAGACCGACTTATAGGCTAGGAAATCAACTGCACACACGGTGTACAGACCGACTTATAGGCTAGGAAATCAACTGCACACACGGTGTACAGACCGACTTATAGGCTAGGAAATCAATTGCACACACGGTGTACAGACCGACTTATAGGCTAGGAAATCAATTGCACACACGGTGTACAGACCGACTTATAGGCTAGGAAATCAATTGCACATACGGTGTACAGACCGACTTATAGGCTAGGAAATCAACTGCAGACACGGTGTGCAATCGGTCTCGAAAGGGTTAAAGGCCAGATATTGTAGAGATATCCAGTTCTTGATTAAAATGCTCACTAGAGGATTGTGTGAACAGTACTATGCAGCGGCCGCCAGATTTTGACTTTTGCAGGTACCAAAGGCAGGGTTAGCAGAGACGTCGCACAGTAGGGCCGAACTATATTTCGTGTTTCAAAAAAATCTGCAGTCTCCAAAGCTTAACCGATTGATTAGACTTGGAAGAAACCAAAATCTATATTCAAGTCATTCAAAAACCATTTTATTTCCATTAATATCATTGTTAAATTAAGATAAATTTACGTTTTGAAGATTTGTGTCAGTCTGATTTTTTCCAAGTCTTATCAGGATTTGACGTTTTAATTTCAACGATATCTGATATTTAGTTCGATGGAATATAAAATATTATTTTATGTTAAATTGTAAAAGTTCGTGAGTTATTTACACGAAATTTAATGAACAAAGGAAACAAAAACAATCTAACTAGACAATGTTATAAATTTTATCAGCTTTCGTTTTAAAAAAAAATGCATTGAATGAAATCAGTTATGATTTAGAGACTATTACCTTTTTTGAAACACAAAATGTCGTTTGGCCTCACTGTGCGTCGTGGGATCCCGACTTTTCGGGAAATATCTTTAAAAAAGAGAAAATGCTTTCCAAAAGTCACTAGGAATTAGAACATAAACGCTCTAAGATGGCGCTGTTCCTGCGAGTCGGCCTCTTTCTATTAATAAAAAGTAATTTCATCCGGAAAATGTTTTAACAACCATTTATCTATATCGCGGATCTATATTGATGGACATAAAGAAAAACTTTTTACAAGGAACAATGAATCTACTAGAATAATAAAATATTACTTTGATATCACTTTTTTATGGTTCATAAAAAGCATATCCCATGAAGAACATCAATAGAGCGGAAAGCGTGAACATTTCTTTTCCTTTCTGCCCACTGAATGGACTTTTAATCAAACTTTTTATATTCAAATCGTTCATGAACGATCCATTAAAAAAGGTCGCCTTTGACGCAAGAAATTGTATCATATAAAGTAGTCAATATAAATTTCATCCCACCTGTATTCCATAAAAATAAATATTTAAAAAGTTATAAAAAATATACTGTAGTAACTATTGCCTTATAAACAGGCTTGAAGCATATTATGATGAACAATCTTTAACCTGTCTCTGAAATCAACTGATCTCAAACATTTACAACGTTACTGTTTGCTGATCTGCTTTTCTTTAATCCCATTAGTAACATGTTCAAGCACTTTGGTATCCAAAACAGGCTTAGTGTTCATTAAAACATCATACATAAACCATTTATTATGGCTGTTCATGACTGACATTTAATATATTTGTTGTAGTTCCTTTTTAAAATTCCCCGACAAACTAACTATTTTTGATTTCTTTCATCATTGGAAATATATATATATATAAATATATATATATATATGTATATATATATATATATATATATAAAACGATAAATTGATTAAAAATTGTTTCTGCAGGTACGGTAAGGACTGGGGTGACGTAGAGAGATTTGCTGTACCCCATTCTTGGAAAGTCGAGAAGAGCCATCCTCGAAAACGATCACAAAGGGCTCATTCAATCGCAGTTACCAATCAAAAGGCAAGTATTTTTTTAAGTAATTTGTATTTACCATCTATTAAAGAATTGAACTCACATGTTAGAAACCCATATTATTTAAAAAGGTGAATATATACTGTTTTTAAACGAATTTTAGAAACCTGAAGCCAAGTTCCTAATTAAATAAAAACTAAATTTAAGTTTTGATTAATTTAATTCATCTTATCAATAAATCAGCAGATCGAATACCTTAAATCAATGTTTCAAGTCGGAATTAAATGCGGAATGAGATAACAGATGCATGAAATCGAAATCGGTTTTATTTCGATATACCTCGAAATTCTCGGTAGAGGATAGATAGCTCGAGGGCGGAATTTCAAAAAGCCGTTTATTCGTAATGTAATTTTTCAAAAACAACTAAAATGTGAGTAATTCATATATTTTTCTGGTGTAGCGGTAAAGAAAAGTTTTAAAATAATACATAATTTATGATAATTAATAAATTTTAAGTTATTTACGGGGTACCGACAAAAAAAACATTGAGATAATATATATATATATATATATATATATATATATATATACATATAAAATTTCGTTAAAACAACGTTACATATCATATCTCCATTGTTTATGAAAATATCCTTGTACATAGACCTGGAAACGAGTATAAATAAAATAACCTGAAATCAGCCAACTACCAAACTATTAAAATAAAAGTCCGACTCGCAGGAACTGCATCATCTTAGCGCGGTTCCTGTTCATATCCCTATTGTCATTTGAAAAGCTTAGAAGAGAAACAGATAATATTTTCCTCGGCCTTTGTTCAAAGGGTTTTATGACTGGTCGTGTCCGCCAGACCCTTGAATCCTCTTCTACCGATACTTCATTTCATACGTTTCAATGAATTGGAAAATATCAAAATTATTCACATATTCTTGTGTTCTTTTACTATAGTTATAATTCTACAAATAAAATCAATTAAAAAATAAAATAAAAAACGAACAGAATAAAGTCAATTGAAAATATTCAAAAGACGTCATCGAATCTCTTTCTCTTGGCAAGCTATGTTTCTAACAATGAATTGTTTTTCTTATTTTACTTAATCTTTTTTATTGTCAAATACATTATCCAACTTTAAGCAATTAAAAAATAGCAAGGAATAAAAACAGACAAAAAGAACTGTTCGAATAAACTAAATCAATTACTTCAAAGTTTAGGCACTTATTTCTCCGATTGACATCGCTTATTCAAAACTTTATTCAGAATTTTTTTTCGTAGACCATTTAGTAAGCTTTCGATTGGTAACCTTTCGCTTCCCTAATTTTCAACCGTTTTCGAGATATTATTGAAAGTATACGAAGTGCCCAAAACTTTTCATTATTTTTAGCAACAGAAAATGGGTCTCATTTTGCCTATCCTGTTTTACACACAAATACATTTTCGTAACATAAAAAATTACAAAAATAAATAGCAATAAAAAACTAAGGGAAAGAGACAATAATTACAAAAAGAACGACAAAAAACCGTTCATAAGAGCTAAACAGACGTATTTGAAGTTTTAAGCACTTATTTCTTCGATCGATATCACCTAATCAAAAATTGTTTCAGAATCTTTTTTGTAGAGAATTTAGAAAGCTTTCAAATAGTTTCTATCCACTGATCATAATTTCCCAACCGCGTTCGAGATATTGATAAAAGTAAACGAAGTTCCCAAAACTTTTCATGTCTATTCATAAAATATTTTATTCTAACCCTTCCTCAACTCCAAACGTAACCAAAAGTTTAACATGTTAGTTTTGATGAAATTCAAACATGCAAAAAATGTTATAACTAAATCCCATGATTGTAAGTACCAAAACCAAGCTAGGCTTTGTATTTGTGTCGGCAGATACCTGGGGTATATTTACAACTCTTGAGGATTAACTCGTAGCAGGTACATTTTTTGTGGACCCACATGCAGTGAACGGACTCTCTATTCCCTCATAGTATCTAACCGGTGTGAAGTTGAATATTGTTTCTAATTATACGTATCCTGTTTTATTGACAAATACATTTGACTACTATAAGCAATTACAAACACTAGGGAACATGCCAAAGAACTCGGAGTAGGAGCCTTGACAGTTTCAAGTCATTTGAAGGAAATCGGCAAATCCAAAACTGACATTTCATACGGTACAGCCTGATATATTTCTAGCAATGAATTGTTTTTCTTATTTTTATTAATCTGTTTTATTGTCAAATACATTATCCTACTATAAGAAATGACAAAATAACAAGGAATAAAAACAAAAAAGAAATCAATTACTTCAAAGTTTAAGCACGTATTTCTCTGATTGACATCGTCTAATCAAAAATTGTTTCAGAATCTTTTTTGTAGAACATTTAGTAAGCTTTCGCATGGTAACCCTCCGTTTGCCAATATTTCAAACAGTTTTCGAGATATTAGGGAAGGTATACGAAGTTCCCAAAACTTTTCATGTCTGTTAATAAAATATTTTATTTTAATCCTTCCTTAACTCCAAACGTAACCAAAATTTCAACATATTAGTTTTAATGATAGTAGAACATGTAGAAAATGTTTCAACTGAATCCTATGATTCTAAGTACCCAAACCAAAAACGGTATTCGAAAACTATTTTTCTAATTTTCTCGAAAACGGTTAAAGCTATCGCCTTGGAAATGGTTTCATTCGTTTTCCTAGCCCAAGAAGCCTATAAAACGAGTACTCACAAGCTTATTAAGTCAAAAACGTAAGCGTTACGATTTTGTTTGCGCGAATTTCGCCCCAAACGCCATCTTCCAGTGGGCGGATTCTGCTGGTTAACGAACTTGACCTTTCAAATTGGACGACGGATTTTTGTACCAAATTTCATCACAATCGGACCATTCGTCTTCTATTTAGAGAGCGAACAGACAAATATATATATATATATATATATATATATATATATATATATATATATATATATATAAATAAATATATACATATATATATATATACAAATTTGAACCACCGTTATTTTCGGTTTCTAGGGGTTCTGAAACGCAAAATTTTCTAGTCGGCACTTCCGGATTGTTTCATTGTATCAACCTTATAAGCGGGGTTCCTCCCTATGGGGGAGGGAGGAACCGCGCTAAAACCAACACAGGAAATCGGACGCCCATCAGTAAGTTTGAGCTATGTTGTGATATGTACATAATGAGGAATAGGATAGTTCTATTCAAGAGGAAAATGCAGCGTAAAAGTTCCCTTGTTAGTACAATCCCTATTAATGTTGTGCCAAAGCCACCACAGTCCAATTACCAGACAATACTTGAACTTCTAGCTCGTTATAGTTAAATCAAGCCAACAATTATCTCCTGAATTATTTATATCTACAACATTTTATTTTTCATTGTATATTATAAAATAACTGCATCATGATGTTATTATCTATTTGGCATATTTCCTCTCTCCCCCATCGGGAGAAAACCCACTTATATCCCGAGGGGGCCTGAAATTTAATGCGGGAGTGTTGGCTAGAACATTTCGTGTTTCAACGAAAGTACCAGTAATTTGCAATTATATATATATATATATATATATATATATATATATATATATATATATATATATATATATATATTTGTGTGTGTGTGTGTGTGTGTATTTGTCTGTTAGATCCCCCATAAATGTTTCGATTATGATAACATTTGGTACAAAAATTATTTCACTGATTTGTAAATTTATGTTCATCAATCAGAAGCAAAGCACATTAAAAAAAATATTTAAAAGGACCACCTTCCCATATAACCTTTAAATAAGTCTCATCGAAATTTTTAATGTCAAATTCGTCAAAAATTACAGCTTTATGAATTTTACTATTAAACGAACCCATACAATACGTACCCCTCCCAGCAATATACACATGTGGATAAATGTCCCGGAGTAAAAAATTTATAAATGTCGTTTTTCCAATATTAGTGCGCCCAAATAGGTATAATTGTTTCCGCTTATGCCTGTATTCACGCGTAACAAAATCAACATACTAATCGGCGACCTGTCGACACCAATTAATATCAGGTAATATCCACGGCCAAACATAAGAAAGGTGTAAACTTGCGGAGCTTTTAACTTCCTCATGCAGGCTTTGATAAAATTTATAATATTGCTTATTTTGCAATACATACGGATCGGAAAATTGGAAAACATCGCGAGTACTGGAAAATATATATCGCGGTAATTCTTATGTAATCGCGAAATTGAAATGTTTGTCAATAATTTAAAATCTTCTTTGGAACAATACGTAATTGCGTTACGAGGAGATTTAACAGGTTTCAAATCTATTCTATAATCTGACCAAACACTCCTTATACAACCTAAAACATAACGACAAGTATACTTACGTTGTGTTTGAAAATAAAGGTGTAAATGATAATGAAAAAAAACCAAAAAACTAGTGCATACTTTTTAGCCCGGTTCATCCCAGCATAGGGAGGAGCCTCGTTAAAATATATATATACAGGGTGTCCCGTAAATGTCTAGTCATATTGTGAGGGGTGATAGAGGACCCTTAGGGGAACAAAAAATGTTCTATGACAATTTCCCGAATTCTCGCCCATAAGGGAGAAAACGTCGTTTTATTGTGTTTTCGAGACAAACGTACTTTTTAGAAGAATAATCGCTGTAGCTCCGTCCCAGGTGGTACTACTAAAAAGGGTGTGAAACCAATCGAAAGCTGAGTAAATTTACTATAAGACTAGTTGAGAGTAAACGTAAAAATGAATGAATATAAGTATGTATATCTTACCAAAAGAAGGCAATTCTAAATTTCCTTACATTTTATTGATATTTCTTTCCAGCGTTACTCCTCAATAAGCAGGATCTGAGATTTCCGGGTTTCAGAAAAACTTCCTCATTTAACCAGCTTTCCATTCATGTATCACAACCCTGTGTTATTGAAGTATTTGACCGATTTAAGAACAAAAGTTTTAAAAAAAAAACATGGTCTGTGAAAAGAAAATTTTACTTCAATTTATTCAAAAAGCTGAAGGGAAATATTTTTTTTATAAATGTTTACATAAATATTAAGTAAATATTTACTTAAAAGAATAAAAAAAATTACTTCCACGGATATAAAAAAAGAATCTTAAAACAGTAAATAAATAAAATACACATTTATTTTGAATTTATTAATTCGGGTAACTAATACTGGGTCCAGGAGGCGGCCATTAAGGAACCCCAACCATACATTAACCTCAAAAATTACTATTTTTACCTATATCACGCATTTGAACACATTTTTACAGGACTATGTACATATTATTTATGAGGGATAGAATTTTTAATTACCACAACAAAAACGCATGGGCTCAGAATCCCAGTGAGTTTCACAAGCGTAGCCATCAGTATTAATTTAAGGTAAAGCATTTGTTTTCTAAATATAAGTACCTGTAAAAATGTGTTCAAATGCGTGATCTAGGTAAAAATAATAATTTTTGAGGTTAATGTATGGTTGGGGTTCCTTAATGGCCGCCTCCTGGACCCAGTATTAGTTACCTGAATTAACAAATTCAAAATAAATGTGTATTTTATTTATTTACTGTTTTAGGAATTTTTTTTATATTCGTGGAAGTAATTTTTTTTATTGTTTTAAGTAAATATTTACTTAATATTTATGTAAACATTTATAAAAATAAATATTTCCCTTCAGTTTTTTGAATAAACTGAAGAAAAAAATATAATTTTCTTTTCACAGATCCATGTTTTTTTTTTAAACTTTTGTACTTAAACCGTTCAAATACTTCAATAACACAGGGTTGTGATACATGAATGGAAAGCTGGTTAAATGAGGAAGTTTTCTGAAACCCGGAAATCTCAGATCCTGCCCATTGAGGAGTAACGCTGGAAAGAAATATCAATAAAATGTTAGGAAATTTAGAATTGCCTTCTTTTTGTAAGATATACATACTTACATTTATTCATTTTTACGTTTACTCCCAACTAGTCTTATAGTAAATTTACTCAGCGTTCGATTGGTTTCACTCCCTTTCTAGTAGTACCACCTGGGACGGAGCTACAACGATTATGTTTCTAAAAACCATGTTTGTCTCGATAAAACAATAAAACGACGTTTTCTCCCTTATGGGCGAGAATTCGGGAAATTGTCATAGAACATTTTTTGTTCCCCTAAGGGTCCTCTATCACCCCTCACAATATGACTAGACATTTACGGGACACCCTGTATATATATATATATATATATATATATATATATATATATATATATATATATATATGTTTAGAGGTGTCTTCTCAAATTCAGGAAGATAAATATGCTTTAAATCCACCCATCAAAACTATGTAATGTAATGTATAATATACAGTCTCCTTTTCATACATGGCGAACGCCAGCGGACACTTTTTTGTAGTTTTCCGGTTTAGTCATCGCTGAAGCATATTGACGCGATGATGGTAGCGCTTACTTTACAGCGCTGTTCCACCCTCCCTCCATAGGAAAAATGGAAAGAAAAGTCGAAATGGTTTTATTATATTCTACACGTCCAAAATCGCGCGAATTGTACCCAAAAATCTATTTTCGGGGAGACGGCTTCTACTGGTTAACGAACTTGACCTGAAGTATATTTAATTTTGTGATTAAATATACTTTGGCTGAAAATTTCTGCCAACTTTCATTCAAATCGGTGGTTCAAATATTAATATATATTTAATAATATTAATATAAAATATTGTTAACCTACTGGGTAAATAATTGAATTAGGAAGGTTCAGTATTAGTTTTCAAACAAATATTAATAATTTAAGAAAATAATATACCCCCTTATCGTCTTAATGTTTATTCTAAACTAGAAGGCGTTATAGAGCCATTAAATTGAGACGGAGAAGTTTTGCCGCTTTATTGGAGTTCCCCAAGCTGAATAAAACTTGGCCCTTGAGAACTGGCGATGGGGAACTTGAGAGGCTATTCAGAGAACAAACTAAAAAGAAGAATAAACTTAGGGTTTGGGTAAATCACTGTTTATTGATCCCCCTTGGAACCTTCTCGGGTTATTTAACATAGATTTAGGAAGGGACCACAAAAGTGTATCCACTAGCTTATTCTATAAAGAGAATTTAGCTTAGTTAATATGGTTTCGTCGATATTGCCTGATAAAAAAGTAGTAATTGCTGACTAGTAATGATAATATTAAAAAAAAAAAAAGAACTGTCAGACAAAAACTTTCGTTGGTTTTATTTTAAAAATAAAGTTTTATCTTAATTCATTCAACTTATAAGACAAACAAAGACTATCTTTGTTCATATATATTTAATTCACGATTTCTTACTTCTGTGTTTTCGTAATTCGTCTTTATATGTAAGCAACGTCAATATGCCTAGATTCTTGCTAATCCTCCGTTAGCAACGATAAAGTTCATTTGAGACATTTTTTTAAGAAAGGAAAAAAATCACTTATTTTTATCACAACTTATTTTTAGCATAAATATGCTTTAGCGATGACTAAACTAAAAAAAAAAAAAAAAAACGTTACAAACAAGTGTCCGCTAGCGTTCGCGCATGCGCGGTGGCCATGTACGAAAAAGAAGCACATTACTAGGGTTGTCGGGTGTTCGTAAAGCATATTTATGTTCCTGAATTTGAACAGCAGGCTCAAAACTAAATTAATTTTTTTTTTTTTTATTGGAGCACCGTGATGTGGTTTATCATTTCTCCTGAACTGCCATTAACAGTTAAAAATAAGTAGTTGTTGACAAAAGAGTTAAATATCTTGGAAATCATACAAAAATTAGGTTTACAAATGAAATGGTTTTAAGATGAATATCGAGGGCTATAAAATAAAAGCGAACATAAAATGTATGTATATATATATATATATGTATATATATATATATATATATATATATATATATATATATATATATACATATACATACACATACATATAAACACATGGAGATTCAGGTCTAAGTAGCCAAACTCTAGGAGTTGGTTCTAGACATCAGTTCCAACAATAAAGTTCATTTCAAGTATGGTCCGATTCCGAAGGGAAAATTTATGTCCAATTTTCTGTTGTTTTTTTTTTTAACGTAGTCATGTTTTTTTTTATTGAAATAGAAAAGATTGCTCAAAAACTGTTGAGGATAATTAAATTCTAATTACGCCATCATAAAATATTAAAGTTTCCTCAAAAATAAAAAAAAATAGTGATTATATTCAATAAATCCAATATTCAATATTGGACGTCCAATAGCGTCGAGTTCCCGTCACAATTTAGAATGTTCTACGTTTTATAGGTAATTTAAGAATCATTCGTGATTCCCTAATATTATCAGAAAAAGGGGTCTCCCGTGGTCTATTGGCTAGCGCCTTAGTTTCATAAGCGGGAGATGGTGGGTTCGATCCCCGCCGGGAGCAGGAATTTTCTCATCCGACAGCTGGTTGGGAAAATTCCTCGCTCCATCCTAGTTGTCGAAGCGCCGTAAAAAAAAAAAAAAAAAAAAAAAAAAAAAAAAAAAAAAAAAAAAAAAAAAAATCCTAGTTTAAGAAAAGTTATTAAATACGGGTAATAATGTGCAAAAATTAATAACCACAAGTGATTTTCATTTCTCAAAATACCAAATCTTTATTCCCGTGAGGATTTAAAACGTACTTAAGAATAGAGGAGCAGGGATACGGTGCTTGAAGCAGCTTAGCTAAATGTGAGCTGTACTATTTCTGTATCCGAGGCCAACCCCCCTTACTTAACCCATGGTTCCTTGGTCGTGTTAAGCTTCAACCTCACCACCACCCTCATCCAGCTAATGCGAAGGCCAAAGGGGAGAGAAGAAAAACACTCGGCTTGGAAACAACAAGAGGTCAGAGAGTACGAAAACAAAACTGTCAGGAAATAAACAGTTCTACTTTACGACAAGATTAAAAACAGTACAACTAACAGGAACTTAGCGTTCTTATTCCTTGTGTAATTTGGAAAGCATAGAATAGAAACAGTTATAGTTGTGTTTTTGTGAAAAAATCAGCAGGATTTTAGGCGCCACAAGCATCCTAAGTGAAATTGGCTCCATTTAAGCAACAATTTTTCCGTATATTATCGATCTATTCAAAAATCACATGAGAACCGTATTTAGGTTTAGAGATATATTAGAAAATCGCAATTAAAATGCTACAAAAGTGATACAAATGACTTTGAACAAGGTTTTGTTTGAATCTCAAACTCTAAATACTTGTAATAACTTCACTTTGAAGCCTAGCAACGCAATAACACAAAAGTATCGACCTTTCAGGAGGTGATAATAGATCTTACCTGCAACAAAAAATTTCCTATAAAGTATGGTTTAATTCCAAACAGAAACAGAGCAAACTCGTATATCGTATTTTTTTTTTTTTTTTTTAATGCCCATCATGGTCTTTTATGAATAATTAGTGATTACTAAAACCCCGATTATGGTAAATAAAATCCAACCAAATCGTTGTAAAGTTGATGAAATTCGTAATGTAACTATATTCATTTTAAGGGGGCCCAGGACGGATAAAATATTTGCCCTGGTAAATATATACAATACTTACCACCAATTTCAACCGCAGTTTTTCATTAAAAATAAAATTCTCTAGTCGGCAATTCCGGATTCATCTCCAAATTTAAGTTGAAAATGTCACAAATTTGAGAAATCCAAAAACGTATTTTGTAAAAATTAATACTAATACTAAGTATTTTTTCACTTTTTTTTTTTTTACAAATTTCCTTTTGATCTATAATAACCACAAAAAACAACAACATATTTTTAAACGAAGGACGTAAGAGTAAATCACTCAAGAAGTTGAGGCTCCAAGAGTGTCTATGGCCACGGATTTGATTGTGACTTGGCTTGTGTTTTTTTTTTTTTTTTTTTTTTTCAAAAAAGGAAAAGGCTTTATCAGATCGAGCAGAATTTGGTTCATATTTGGCTTGGCCATTAAACTTGACACTTCAGTGCGAAGGTACTCTCTTCAACGTAAATATCTATACCCTCAATCAGTGTTGGGCAAAAATTATTCAGAATGGTGAATTAAGATTAATGAATAAATGTATTATTTTATTCATGAATGAAGAATAATTACTTTTATTCATTATTCGTTATTCTGTGAATGAAGTTTATGTTTCATTCACAAATTATTCGAATGATCAATCAGAATAAACATATTTTAGTGAATAATGATAGATTTATTATGATGTTGGCAGCCGGAAACATGTATATATATATATATATATATATATATATATATATATATATGTGTGTGTGTGTGTGTGTGTGTGTGTGTGTTTGAGTAGGATTAATCAGTAGACCAACTAGAAATAAATAATAACGAATGATGAATAACGAATAATTCTGTGAATAATTCATGATGTACCGTGTGAATAAGATAATTCAGTGAATTATTCATCATTCACTAAAAATTTATTTTAATAATCATTCGAATAATACTTTATTCGAATAATGCCCAACACTGCCCTCAATTTATAACATAGTTTTGGCCTTATTTTATATACGTTAAAAATGATATCTTGTGCCAATTATAGTCCATAGACGTTTTTCAGTAATTTAAAATAGAATTATTGATTAAGCAATTTAAAAAAGATATAGAAACATTTGCCCTCAGAACGGCGTTAGCGAATGTTAAACCAACAATACGTTACTGGCAGTCTGAGTTGCCAGTAATGATAGGAAATTAATAATTGTAAAATCACTAATTAAATAGCAAATGCCTTAACTTGCTTTCACAATTGAAATACTTGATTGTAATAGTGACTTTCTTTCTTTGAGTTATAAAGGTTTTTAAGTCGTTCGAAGCCTTAATGTATGTCCTTCAAAACCATAAATATAAACATTTTGAAAACAGAATCTTAGCCGGACGAAATCGGACTTTAATTTATCCTGGAACTTCGATAAATATCCGCTCGTATTTTTACCTGAACATTTACCGATTGTAACTACAACCAAATATTTATTTTCTTAACAAAATATCATTTTATTTCTATATAAATATTTTTAAGCCTTAGAAATTTTATTTTTTATTTATTTTTACTTTTTTTGTAAAATACATATTTTAATAAACTCCTGAGTTATAAAGGCGAGAAAGCATGCTGCCTGCTCTCTAGCGGAATTTCCCGAAACTACACCTCGTAACGATCGCGTCCTGTTTCCTTGAACAGCCGCTAGACTTCGGGAGCATCTTTTTTTTTTAGTATATGAGATTAACAATTAGTAGTAGTAGTTTGTAGTTATACAATTTTGATTTTCAACATTTATTTGGTATTATCTAATTTACATTTTATATTAGAGAATATCTTGTTCACTCTTCAATATTTTAAGATACCCAGTTTAAACTATACGCCATATTCGGAGCTTTAGATTTTCTAGTGTGCAAACCAATTTTACATACTATGTCTTCATATCTTCATTAATAGATATCTAAAAATTGGTTTACACACTTTAATTTAGAATTGAACGAAATCCAATTTAACTGATACATTATTCCTCTAACATTGAACCAATAAATAATCAGCTTTTTCAAAATTCCAAGTAAAGATGTGTATTATACGTTACCTGCTTTAAATTTTCTGTTCTGTTCTTTTTTTTTTTTTTTTTTAATGACCCTCCATATTATATATTTATATATATTGGCCCTCCGTATTATAATTTTATGTGGTCCTATTTCCTTGGTCTAGTAAACGTATATCTAATTTTTTCGTTCATAAAATTCAATAAAATTCAGCATTCGCACAAAAATTAACAACTCACATTATTTGCTATCATACTATAAATCATAAGTAATTGTAACTAAATATAAAACACACACACCCATATGTTTATATATTTTCATCAAACTCTTCTGCATGTAAGGACGTATATATATATATATATATATATATATATATATATATATATATATATATATACACATATACAGGGTGTCCCGATTTTAAATGGCAAAACTTCAGGAGCATGTAGGGGACCGAAAAACTAAGACAAAAAGTCCTTTAGAGATTTGCTGGTTTTCGCTTCGTTTAGGAGAAAATCGCCAAACAACAAACGAGACGTCTTCATTTTTGTACATGCTTATTTAAATTTTCAATGGGAAAAAATTGTCATTGTTAATTTTTCAAGAAAGCAATTACTAAAATTCAGTCTCTTAAAGCTGATATAGTTTTTTCTGAACGGTTTCTGCAATGGTAATGTTTTATATTTATTTATTTATTTTACGAGCTTCGCAACGACGGCGACTTGCTCTTTTTTTTTAAGATACAGTAAAAAATACAAATTTATATGTTCACAATTATCAGTAACTTATAGTACTAAATACAACAAAAGTTTGAAAAGAGCTTACGACAAAAGTTAGGAGGTTTGTGTTAAGAATTATGTGCTAAACATTATTTAGAGCCTTGCTTTTTGAAATGTAGTTAATATATTTACATAACTTATAACTAAAACTAACAACATTTTTTTATTAGGTCATGATGGGGTCTACATGTTGTGGTTTTCCATTAATGACCAAGTAAAATTGAGTAATAATTACATAATAGAAAATAAAAATAATAATAATAATTACACAATAGAAAAAAAAATTCTTTTGTTTCTTCGGATTCTGTGATACAAGTTTATGTGTTTTAAATATTGGAGTATAGAGTGTATGTATGGACTACCCTCTGTAAGAAGTTCTTGTAGGTCGTGTGGGATGTTCAGTTCGTCACGTCTTTTACATTCAGTGAGTATATGTTTAATGGTCAATGTTATTTTACAAATCTGCATATTGGTTTGTCTTTTTTCTCCATGAGGTAATTATGTGTGAGCAACGAGTGTCCAATGCGAAGTCTGGTCAGTACTACTTGGTCTCTTCTTGTCAAGGTATGTTGTTCGTTACTCCATGCTTTTACTGTGTTCTTAATTTGTGATAATTTGTTGTTTGTTTGTAGCCAGTGATGCAACCAGTCGTTTAATGTAAGTGTGCGTAATGTGTGAACCAAATCATCTAACGTTATGTTTTCAATATCTACGATCTGTTTATTAGGTAATGTTTTAGAAGCGGTGAGAGTGTTTGCGTGCCGATTCTCAAATAGAAGAATTATTAATCGAAGAGTCTTTTTATTAGCTTTTAATAGACTACGAGAGACTCAGTAAGTTTATTTATTTACATTTTTTGTTATGTTATCATCTATTTAGATTAGTTATTAAATGTTACCCTCTTGCAGAAACGTAAGCATTACATCTACTGACTTGCTAAATTGCAGCTAAACATTGTTCTGATGATATTTGGTGCACTTCATCTATGATTCAGTCTCTTAATTGCTCTCTTGAGTTGATTGATAAACTTCCTGCTTCAAGGTTTGAATAATTTGAAGTTGCAATATTTAAAGATGGTACGGGTGGATTACCACCCAGAAATAATTCCCCCCCCCAGGTGATAATTATATCACCTTTCTATGTTCCTCATATTCACTGCTGCTATATTCCTAATGCAGGCGTTGGACTCCGAAGATCTGCTATTAATAATGCCTGGAATTGGTCGCCTTTATTATGAATGAACCAGATTATTATGAATGACCCAGTCTCTCTTTGTCAATTAAAAGTTAACAAAAAGTCTCGTCGATTAAGCACTCTTCTATTTGTGAATCAGCTTGCGTACTTTCGCGCCGCTTCTAAAGCATTACCGTTGCAGAAAACACATACACGAATACTATATCAGCATCAAGAGATTGAATTTTAGTAATTCGTTCTTTGAAAAAATTCGCAATGACAATTTTTTTCCATTGAAAATTTAAATAAGTACAAAAATGAAAACTTGTTTCGTTTCTTGTTTTGCGATTTTCTCCTAAACGAAGCAAAAACGAGCAAATCTCTAAAGGACTTTTTGTCTTAGTTTTTTGGTTCCCTTCACGCTCCTGAAGTTTTGCCATTTAAAATCGGGACACCCTATATATATATATATATATATATATATATATATATATATATATATATATATATATATCCTTAAAATGCAGTAGAGTTTGAAAATCCTGAAACGCCTGTAAAAAAAAAAACAAAAATGCTTCACAATGGTCACACTGGGCGCAGCGCCTGAACTCCAGATGGTGACCATGTAACAGACGGGCGTGAACTATCTTCAGTCGTGTCATTATAAAATCTTCACGTCCACTCGTACTGCTTGCATCTTTGCTTTCTTATTTTATTTATCGAAAGGTCAAATTTCCTTAATTACGCATTAATCTCTAATAGTAAATTATCGTGTTAGGGTGGGTGGCTAGAAGGTACTCATGAATTATTATCAGCGATCGGTGAAATATTCACCGATATAAGTTCATTTTACAAAGTAAAAAGAGTTCTCGGCTTAGTTTTACCCAAAAGTGCACGTTTTGAAGTTGCTCTACGATATATTGCATCGCCGTACTCGGCCCTATTTGTCCACAGCCTAATAAAATGAATGTGTCAATTAGCGATGCGATTATTTTACAAAAAAACGCCGTTACCATTATTATTTTCCGCAGAGTGTTGTTCAACATTTTGTGCTAGCAAGTAATTTAACAGTAATAGTGAGCTCTACCGTCTATCTTTTTCTTTTTTTTTTTTTTTTTTTTTTTTTTTTTGCAATACTTTACAACTATTTAAGTATATTGGTTAAGTATGATCAGTTTATATAGGTGCTTATTTATGATCTCACATAATGAAATTAAAAAAAAAAAATTGATGATAATCTATTATATAAAAATGAATCGCTAAATGTGTTGGTAAGCGGAAATCTCGAAAAGAACTGAACCGATTTCGCTAATTCTTTTTTTATAATATTCCTTGAACTACAAGGAGTTTTCTTACGGAGAGAAAAATTAAAAAAATTGCCTGAAAAAGTCTAAAAACAACACTTTTTGGGTCTTTATCACTTCCTTAACGCAAATTCTTTTTTAAATAAAAACATAAGTTCTCAATTATAATATTTTTAACAGTTGACGTATTTGGTAATTTGTGTATAAGCAAAAAAAAAAAAAATAAAATAAATAAGAACATGTAATCACTAGGTGACATTAGAACCACATGTTAATAATGCAATTTAAATTATTTTGTATTTGCATTAACGAAGTAAAAAAGACTCCACTTTTCTATATTCCCATACAAAAGATTCGTAATAATACCTAAAGGACAATTTGAACTTTAATACCATACCATAAAGTGTTAGTGGAGGGGTTCTGGGAAGGCAAAACAATTGAGTGACATTAGTATCGTATAAATATTAATGTCAATATTTATACGATGGTAACATTACTCAAAAACAAATTGACTATGGTAAAATGTAAATTGTCTGTGGTAAAATGTCACTTGAAATTTAAACATCTCATTGCTGTGCATCTGTAATATTACTAAATCTAAAAACCACAAATTTCTATAAAATTACTACAGTGTTGTGTGTTCGTGACTTACTAAATATGTCTTCTATAAGGCGGCGGACAAATTTAGGCAGAAGAACCCGAAATGCAACGCATCAAATTAATTATCAATCTAATCGTACTGCCCAGGAACGTGAAGATCGGAATGAACGTGAAAGAATTTGGTTAAGACAGACCCGCGAAGCGCGACATTCGACTAATAATGGTGCAAGTTTGAATCGAGCTGCTGTGAATTCATTACAGTGCCTGCAGCTGTGTTGCTATTGGACCTATGAACTCAGTTTTACTATAAACAAATCCCAGGGGCAGACATTAAGTGTTTGTGGTATTAATCTAGAAAATCCATGTTTCTTGCATGGTCAATTGTATGTTGCCTGTTCCCGTGTTCGAAAACCATCTGCTCTGTTTATTTACGCGTCAGGTAATGAAACAAAAAATATCGTGTTCCATTAAGTACTACAATAAAAATGAAACTTAATTTAGAATAAATAAAATGAAATATAATAAGTAGGTATCATAATATGAAATCTGATATTGTAATTTTTTTTTTTTTTTTTTTTTTTTTTTTTTTTTTTTTTTTTTTTTTATTAAAAGAATTTTAAGTGTTTTATAATTTTGATTTTTTGACATAATGTAATTGTCGACTTATTAAGTTTTTTTTTTTTTTCTTTTTTTTTATCTTACTAGCTGACCCGGTGTCCCAAATAGCAGAATAAGTATTAAAAAAAAAAATTAAAGAATTGACTGTTAGGCGGTACGAAGTTCGCCGGGTCAGCTAGTAATATATACAAAAAACCTACTATCTACCATGAAATTGTTAAATTAATTTGTTACCTACGTGAACATTGGTTGTTAATTGAAATATACATTAAGAATTATACATCCCTGAACCCATTGAGTAAAATATGACTTTTTTAAATTGAATAATTGCTGTTTTTCGGGGCCGAGGTTATTTTTTTTTTTTTTTAAGGTGTGTCAACCTTAGGGTCATGAACGCCATTGAATGAAACTTTCATTATATTTGGAGGTGAAATTTTTCCTCATTTCTTTTGAATTTAATAATTTATTGAGTCAGCTTTCATTGTCATTATTTATCATTGATCCTGGAATTTTTTGCTTACTTATATTACTTGCAGTATATTTTCCATGCGTAATATTTATTTGCGTTTCTGTACACAGAACAAATGTAAATAAACGCACTCACACACAAGCGGGCACACAGATAGACAGACATATGCACTCACCCATACACATATACCAACCCATATCCATGCAAACCCACTCACACATTCTCTAACACAGACAGCACACACACACACACACACTCTATCCTGCTTATTTAATTAATCTTATGTCTTTAGATTTTATTTAATTCCGTTTTGTCTATAAAGTTTAATACCTTTCTAACGTTATCAGCATTATCTCCAAGTATTTCATCCATGATGTCTGATAACATTAGCTCTTCTCTAATTGACTGATATATTCGGCATTCTGTAAGTAGATTTTTCACTGTTACTTGAACGTCGCATGATTCACAGATTGGGGGTGGTTCTTTAGAAAAAAGGAATGAATGAGTTAATCTTGTATGCCCAATCCGCAATCGACTTAAGGCAACTTCATGTTTTCTATTGATGCTGGGTGGGGTCTTCCAATCTTTAACTGTTAATTTTATTTCTCTTAATTTGTTGTTTTCTATTATTTGCCATGTAGATTGCCAGTATTGCCAGACTTTTTCCTTTAGGTAATTAATGATATCGTTCTTTGGAACCCTATGATAGGGAATGCATTCGTTTACAGCTCTTTTCGCTAAGGCATCGGCCACCTCATTCTCTTTTATTCCGCAGTGACCGGGTACCCATACGAAAAGAACTGTTTCACTATTTCTGTAAAGTTCTGCTATGGTTTCATGAGTGAGTGTGATCAGTGGATGGTTTGAGAATGGATTCCTCAGAGCAACAAGTGCAGACAAAGAATCCGTAAAAATTACTTTATAGTTGGAGTTAGTTGTTGTATTTAAGGCCTTTGTTATGGCCAACAGTTCGGCAGTGAAGATGCTACACATTTTACTGAGGGCGAACATATTGTTCGTGGTGTTGGAGTGTGTTGCAGCACCAACTCCATCGTTGTCCTTAGAACCGTCAGTGAAAATGTGAGTAGCTTGAGGAAATTCATTTCTTATTTTGAGAAATTCCTGTTGATATATATACTGGCTGGTATCTTTTTTAACGAATTTGGATAATTTGAAGTTGATATTGGGAAAGGGTAGAGACCACGGTTCCCTGGAGGGCACAGCACTATGAAAAATAGACGGTAGGGCGATGTTGAATTTAGATAATAGTTCTGATATCCGGAGAGGGAAAGGCTTTCTTGGAGTTCTTCGTCTAGGGATGTTTACTGGGTCCTGGATGTATACGTTAAGAGGGTGATTATTGGAGGATAAGATTGTAATGTAGAAGTTAAGTGTTAATAATTCTCTACGGAGTTCTAAAGGCAGTTCTCCTGCATCAACGCATAGGCTGTTTGCAGGGCTAGATCGGAATGCTCTGGTTGCTAGTCTGATGCCAGCATGGTGAATGCTATCAAGCATTTTGAGAGTTGTGGGGGAAGCTGAACCATAGGCCATGCAGCCATAATCCATCTTGGCTCTCACCAGGCTGCGATATAACATCAACATGCTGACCTTGTCTCCTCCCCATTTAGTGCAAGACAACATTTTGAGGATATTTAGTGTCTTGAAGCAATTTGCTCGCGTAATTTTTAAGTGATTTTTCCAATTAAGGTTTTTATCAAAAGTAAGTCCCAGGAATTTAATACTATCTACAAACTTTATGGGAGCTCCACTTACAAACAATGGGGTTGTGTTGTCAACTTTCTTTTTAGAGAAAAATATGCATTCAGTTTTAATATTAGATACAGTGAAACCATGATTTTTTAACCAGTCATTAATTTTATTTAGAGACAGTTGTATGCTCAGCTTTTAACTCTTATGAAAAGGTTTTAGCCGTATTTTTTGACATAAAAAATGCATTCGACTGTGTCTGGAGGAGGCTCATTCTTGACAAACTCATACAAATGGGAGTAAATGGTCATATATTTAATTTTATTCAAAATTTTTTGACAAATAGAACATTTTGTATTCGAAATGGTACTCAGCTCTCATTAGAATCAGTACAAGAAAATGGGGTCCCGCAGGGAAGTGTAATTAGTGCCTTTCTGTTTTCCATTGCAATAAATGATTTACTTAATCACATAGAAGAACCTGTCAAGGCAATGCTGTACGCTGATGATATAGTCATTTATTGTAACGGAAAAGTAATTGAAAATGTGCACGAGAACATACAACTGGGCCGAGGTTAGTTCTTTGGTAAAGCACTGGACTAATAAGTTGGAGGACCTGAGTTCAAATCCCGAGCAAGCACTAAAGATTTTTTTCTTCTAGTTTCTTCGTTCATGGGTTGAATTCGGCCTCTCTGGCCGTCCCTAGGCTAACCCAGCCTTTAATTAATTTAATAATGGGTACCTTGGGTGCTAATGACTCTAGCAGTCGAAGCAGCCAAGGGGAAAATCAGGCAATAGTACTGACCACACTATCTCCCAAGTGTGCCGTATGGTCATGAATCAGATACCTCTATAGTATCTGCCCCTCAGGGCCCTCGTGGCCTGTTACGGGACTGATTTTTTTTTTTTTTAATTGCTGTTTTTCAGGTTTTCCTAATACAAACGTCGTTTATCTTCTAGAATAATTACTCTATCGAACTTGTAGGGGTTTCATTCAGCACAAACAAATACTTCAAAAATGATACCTAAATGAGAAAGATTCATGTACAGATTTTTGCTCAAAATCCTATTTTCCTTGACCCACTCGTATTTTGTGATAGGAAGCATATATAATTATGTTATGTGCTGAAATTTAAGATGCTAATTTCATCATATCTGTTTAATGGATCTGAATTATAATAACCAGTTTTCCATAAAATTTGGAATGTTCTACTCGTATCTGAAACCCTTCAACCAGTTTCATAATATTTATTATTTAAATGTGATGATTACTCTGTATATCAGCAGGAAATACTGATAAATGTCATGGCTACCTGCATCAGGTTATTTGGATGTATAGAGTAGAGAAAAGTAAATTTACATGGGCGGACGTGTCTTGATTTCGTATGGTTGAGGGAGTCCAGAACGTGCTCCACATTTACTATGTCTGTATTTCCAAAGTAGCCCTATCGTAATTTTCACCTCTATCTCTATTGATGAGGTCGAATTCTAAAAGTGAAATTTTTGTTAGTTGCTCAGAATTCAACAAGGTATCACTTCATGCATTTTTCCTAGAGAATGTCACCAATAGGGTAGTGATTTATTTTTCCAGGAGTGAAGGGCAGAATTGTACGCCACAGGAGGTGGAAACGGCAAAGTGGTCGCGCCCATCATTTTTATCTTTTAGATCAGGCCCTTGCCTATTACCTTCAAGATGCGATATCCCGTGAGACTCCGGGGTCTCGCAAGAACGTGAAATTCGCGAGCTGATCCGCGGGGTGGGAGAATTCATAGCTTCCGCAAATTCATAACATCGCCAATTTATAGTCACTGAACTGTAGTACTTTCAACACATGGCCACTACCCTAACACCCTGGGGCTCCAGAGGCCAAGAACGATCACCGTTTGTCCCGACAGGTGACAATTCTTACCCTCCGTAGACCTCATACAGTTTCTCTCAAGAAGAGAACCCCCCCCCCCCCCCTCATATACCATATAACCACAATCCATTGGACTCATCAATATGAGGACATCCCTGCAAGCTCCCAGAGTTTCGCAATTCCGTGGGGCTCGCGAGACGGTCCTCGGAAATGGGACCTACTACGCACAGCTTCCGCCTTGGAGCTGAGTGTTATCTCACGCTCAGTTCAGAACATGCTGCCACAGGCAAACCACAACGTGGCCCCGGCCACCAACACCACCCGTAGTACCATTTTTGATCACCCATAGCCGGCGTGTGGGATAGACCCTGCAGGGTTGCCCCGGATGTCGACGAGTCGGCCTCGGATCCTGGGGTTCACCCCCCCCCCCCTTCTACCTAGGTACCTTTGGGTCCCAGTCTCCTCCGCTTGCCAGCAAATTGGAACAAGAGAGAATAGTCCAACGTCATCTTAGCACGTTGTTTCATGAAGTCAATCACTGCTAACGGCTTGGGTAGGCAATAGAACTTCGATGGGTAACCGCCATGGAAAATCACATACTCTAGGTATTATTAATGATTGGACACATACAGATAGCCCAAAAGTTGATAAGCCTAAATAATATATATATATATATATATATATATATATATATATATATATATATTAATATTAATATTATTTTTGAGATTTCTTCGCTGGGGAGATTTGTTAGTGATGGTTCGGCATTCTCCAGCGGTCAGTTTATTTGGTAATATTTCGCAGAAATCCTATTCTGCTTCTTCAGACGGTCCATACTTTTCAACTTTATTATTTTATAATAACCTGTAAGATTATGTTATCTTTACATACGGCATATTTCAATGCTCATTTTTGTATCGGGTCTTGCCGACACTGCGTGGAGCCAATTGAACTGTGCCGAAGCTCTTCTTTGTCTTGCTGCTTTGTGCTTTCTTGTTGCTTCCCGGCTGATTTTTCTTTAATAGTTCGGAGAATGGGCTTCCACGTAGGGTGAAGGATGACACCGTCATCTCGGTTCAGAGTCTTCGGTTGTTTGAAAATTTCGAAGGCCTCTCTGACTGGCCTTCTTTGGCTAGGACTCTGGCTTCGTCAAAAAGCATTTGCCCGGGACATTCTTCACCATGTCTTGCTACGGCAGACGTTTTTGTGCGTCTCAGACGATAGTCCTCGCAATTTTGGCCTATTCTAGTGGCTACTTTCTTCCCAGTCTGTCCTACGTTGATCCATACTTGGACTGTCCCACAGTCACACGGAAGAAGATACACACCTTTGTCTTGCAGCCGCTTGTTGTTGTGTGTGTATATATATATATATATATATATATATATATATATATATATATATATATATATATAAATTTGTGTATATATATATATATATATATATACACATACAAACAGCGGCTGCAAGACAAAGGTGTGTATCTTCTTCCGTGTGACAGTCCAAGTATGGATCGTCTGAAGAAGCAGAATAGGATTTCTGCGAAATATGACCAAAATAAACTGACCGCTGGAGAATGCCGTACCATCACTAACAAATCTCCCCAGCGAAGAAATCTCAAAAATAATATTAATATATATATATATATATATATATATATATATATATATATATATATATATATATATATATATAAATTAAATCTATCACGGTTGCAAAAAGTCAAAAACACTATTTTTTGGGTACAACATTTTTTTTTGGAGCTAACGAAAAATTCGACTTTAAGTGTACACTTCTGCGCAAACTTAAAGTATAAAGAGTTGGAAGTTGGGACTAGAAACACTACCGATAACAACTCTAACTGCTTTTGAGAACATTAAAAAATAAATAAATAAATAATAAGAAGAAGAACTTCTGGAATTTTGATTTTGGGTGCTCAAAGGTAAGCAAAACACCTTCCTCAAGAGAATAACCAATACCATAAATATAATATGTTTAGTCATCCTCCATCTTTATGAGCACTCCTTGCCAAAAGTTGTAGGTTCGATTTCCAAACTGAGTCAATAATAATGGAAGTTAAAATTTAAATAAATAAATAATTTCGAATGATTAGGATTATATTAGCTAGTTGTTAGGTAATATAGAATTAATTATTTTAGGTAGCTATTACTATTTAATGTCCCATGGGAGTTCACCTTGAGCACCTAGAGGCAGCGTGCCGTTACCATGGCAATCGGGTAGCTTTCACAGCTTGACACTTCTCCAGCGCCATCTATTCGACGGCTATCAGAAACACTTCGGAAGGGAGCGCTCCAAGCGGAAAATGTGTAGAACGAAATAAGTTCTAAATCAATAACCCCCCCCCCCACCTACAATCCTATCGGCCCCCTTGCTGACAACCCTTCGGCTAGGCTGAAATCAATCTGTATCGTTATCTTTATACAATGATAACATCCTCAAAATTATATTACTGTAAATAAAAAATAAAGTAGGATTCACAGGAACTGTATCTTGTGAGTGCGCTTCCATAAACATCTTATACCTAGAATCATATGGAAAATTTTGAATCCCCAAAAAAAACATAAATGTGAAATAGAGGCCAAGTTCCTGTCCCCACAAAGAAACACTCCCTTCCTCAAAAATATCCCCTCCTAAAACCCCCCAAAAACGCCTTACCATTCTACACTCCAAAAAAGTAGTATGAGTTGGTGTATTAATTCAACCAAAAATATTTGCCAATACAAGAGATGATACAAGAAAGAAATGTCCAAGTTCATTACTTGGAAGACCTCATAGTTACTTACTAAGAACAGTAAAGACACTTCAACTGACCTTTAAAAACAACAATAAAAATACTTATATCCAGTTACTAAAATATCACTTTCCTCAACCAGGTATATTCTTAAACTTGGCAATGTTTAGTTTTTCTCTAAAGATAATTTTGGCACAAAAAAAACATTGCCAAGTTTAAGAATATACCTGGTTGAGGAAAGTGATATTTTAGTAACTGGATATAAGTATTTTTATTGTTGTTTTTAAAGGTCAGTTGAAGTGTCTTTACTGTTCTTAGTAAGTAACTATGAGGTCTTCCAAGTAATGAACTTGGACATTTCTTTCTTGTATCATCTCTTGTATTGGCAAATATTTTTGGTTGAATTAATACACCAACTCATACTACTTTTTTGGAGTGTAGAATGGTAAGGCGTTTTTGGGGGGTTTTAGGAGGGGATATTTTTGAGGAAGGGAGTGTTTCTTTGTGGGGACAGGAACTTGGCCTCTATTTCACATTTATGTTTTTTTTGGGGATCTCATTACTTTTTTCTAAGTATTAAATAGAATTTAGTTGCCGCATACCTACTGGCTTTTTTACTTCATATAAAACCAGGGTCTTTGGATTCTGCATAAAGTTCTCCTTACTGCTTGATATTTGATACCAATAATCAACCTACATATGTACATCTAATCACTAGACTAGAAAAGTTAGAAGCTCTTCCAGATGACATTACTCTGGAGGACAAATTGATTGCTCTCTTAGCTAAACTATTACACTGTAAAACACAGGAACCTTATCCCGAGGATAAAGATCACAATAGGGAAAGTGTAGAAGGCCTTCAAGAAAAATATAAGAACAAAGACGATACATTTTGGGTTTGTAATCCTAAACTTTGTAATTTAGATGGCTCGACTTTGAAAAACTTAGTATCTGCTTTGAAGTATATTATCCAGTGAACCCCTACGATTTTATTTACTAAATTTAAGAAAGAAGTCACAACTGTTTTTGTTAAGATATGTCGAAATGTTTTTTAAAACATCAAATATAGGTTCTCCTTACCAAGACGATTCATTTGATACCCCACATGATGGGTTTCAGAAGGAATGATGGCATTTCGATGGAACAAAAAGTAGAAAACGTCATAGGTAATATGACACTCCCGTATCAAGACCTACCTGCGTGCCAAGTTTGGTCAAAATAGGCCAAACGGTGTGAATTTGTATAAGTAACAAACCTACAGGCAGACAGCTGAAAGACCTTTTTTACCTGGCCTAGTGCATTCCCCGGACCAAGGCCTACCTGTGTGCCAAGTTTGGTCAAAATCGGTCAAATGGAGTGAATTTGTGTAAGGAACAAACATGCAGACAGACAGCTGATAGACGATTTTGACTACCTTATGAAACTACCCGGAGAAAGACCGACATGTGTGTCAAATGTTGTCAAAATCGGTCAAACGGTGTGTATTTGTATAAGGAACAAACAGAAAGACAGACAGCTGATAGACAATTTAACCTAGCCTATGATTCTCCCCGTATCAAGACCCATCTGTGTCCCAAGTTTGGTCAAAATCGGTCAAACGGTACGGATTTGTAAGAGGAACAAACATACAGACAGACAGCTGGTATAAGATTTTTACCGAGCCTAAATGCCTCTAATTGTTTCTTAAAACATCAAATATAGGTTCTTCATACCGAGACAATTCATTTGATACCCCACATCATGGGTTTCGGACGGAATGATGGGTTTCCGAAGCTGGCACGCCCCCGCCCCGGAAGCGGAGTCAAACACAACTTTTCGTGATTTTCGATTTTTTCCTTTAATAACGTCTTCATATCTATCTTCATGCAAAATTTCAAGTCTCTAGCATCATGGGAAGTGCCTAATAATTTTGATGAGTCAGTGAGTGAGTGAGTGAGTGAGTGAGTCCTTGATGTAGTAGAGAAACTATTGATGTAGAATTATGAAAATTTCCAGTTTTACTCACATCTAGTAGTATAATACCTGTGTAAAATTTCATAACTTTATCTTTACCTGGTTGAAAGTTATGAGAGGGTAAAAATCGGCTCTAAGACCGCCTGTAATATACACACAGTATGCTTAGGCCGGAACTTGGCCTGGCGCACTACCGTGCGCCTAGATACAAATAATTTCTTCTTGAAAAAAACTGCATCATCTTCCCACATTTCCCTACTCGCCCCTAGTTTCATTTGGAAAGCTGTGAATAGAAACATCTTGACTTTTCACGAAAGATGTAAAACTAAATCTCAAAGAGAAGATTTTTGGCGCCACAGGAAACTGAAAGTAATCTAAGGGGAAATTACTCCTTACTCCTTCGCTCGAATAAAGTATTGTTACAAATATGTTTTTTTAATTTTCATACCGTGTTTTACTAAAATATGCATTTAAAAAACATCCAATTAGGAACTAAGGCCAACAGATACAAAGAAACGTTCAAAAGGAGGGAAAATCTCAGACCGACATCGCCCCATTGAAAATCACTTCGTAACCTTATAAGCGGGGTTCCTCCCTCCCTCTATAGGGAGGAACCCCGCTTATTAGGTTGACCTCATGACGCATTCCGGAAGTGCCGTCTAGAAAATTTTGCGTTTCAGAACCCCTAGAGACCGAAAATAACGATGGTTCAAATTTGGACGCCTGAAAAATGGTCCGATTTTAATGAAATTTGGTTCATAAATCTTTCGTCGTGAAAAGTCAAGTTCGCTAACTAGAAGAATCCGCCCACAGGAACATGGTTTTTGAGGCGAAATTCGCACGAAAAAAATCGTTGCACTTACTTCATATACTTGCAAGTGCTTCGTGGCCTAAGAAAACGAATGGATCCATTTTTAAGGCGTTTTTCAGAAAAGTGGCAAAATAGTTGTTGAAATACGTTTTTGGTTTGGGTATTTAGAATCTTGGGATTCAGTTAAAAAAATGTCTGCATGTTTGAAATTCATATAAACAAAGATGATTAAATTTAAAGAAGGATTAGAATAAAATATTTTATTAAGAGACATGAAAAGTATTGGGAACTTCGCATACTTTCCTTAATATCAGTTGGAAAATCTTGGTAAGCAGATAGAAACTATTCCAACGCTTACTAAATTCTCTACAATTAATGTTCTGAGAATATTTTCGATTAGTCGATGTCAATCGGAGAAATAAGTGCTTAAAACTTTAAATGTGTTTGTTTTGTTATTTTGAACGGGTTTTCGTAGTTGTTTAGCTTAATTGGTTGTTTTTGTTTCAAATTGCATTTCTTTTTAGAATTAGTAATATAGTAGAAGAAGTCAAGAAAATTAGATTTTGATATTTTTGAATACATTGAACTATGAAATAAGAATTTCATGTCTGTAGCAGTGGGGCCTGGCCAACCTATTTTTTAGGGTGTTCCAGGTAAAAGGGGACGCTGGCCCTTTGTCACCGGTCATAAAACTTTTCAAGAAAGGTCGAACCAAAATAATAAGTGTTTCTATTTCAGTCTTTCCAAATGACACTAGGGATAAGAACAGAACCGCGCTAAGATAACGCAGTTCCTGCGTGTCGGACTTTTTTTGTAGATAATTCAGTGAGCTTAGGAATGGTTACTTTCTTCGCAAGACGATTTTCCAACCCATTCCGAGATATTTAAGAAAATATGAGGAGTTCCCATAGTTTCTCAGGCTATTAATAAAACACTATTTCTAGTATTTTCCTAACTCCAAACGCACCCAAAATGTTAATAACTTCGTTTAGATGAGTATCAAACGTCTGGAAAAAAATGTCAACTGAATTAGTGATGGGCGATTCTCTAATATGAATTGACCTTTTGAATCGATTCGAATCGAAATGAAAAGATCGATCCACAAAAAGGATCAGCAAGTCCAGATCGATTCAAAAGATCGATCTTTTAGCCTCAGATACGGATCGTTCTTTGGTATTAATCGATCTTCTATATGGATATATTTCACGATTTCTTACAATTATCTACGAAATTTGTATTTCATTTCGATTCGAATCGATTCTCATTTGAGAAGTGCCCATCATTACTACGAATCGACCTAAATAAGTCGTTTTGAATTCACGATAATATAAAAAATATATCTGTTAACTAAAAATATCAATATTTATCATTAAAAATAATATATGCAACTACTACTGTTACATCATAATGAAATATATGGGTATTATTATTTATATATTTTTATCAAATGAGAAAAAAATAATTATAATCGAGAAAATTGTTTATGCAAATTAAGAGCACAGTTTGAGACCTTATTTTTATTATAATACCTCCTATTTGGAGAAACGGAAGGTATTGAGTCGTTGTATAATGTTATTGTTGTATTAAAAGTCTGTTACTGGACATAGGGCACTGTTCTGTAAATTTCTTCAGAAATGAGATTGAGTAACAAGAGGTGGGATTAAGTATTTGAAATAAAAAAAAAAAAAAAAAAAAAAAAAAAAAAAAAAAAAAAACACTTTGTTTTACGTTATTCTATATAGATCGACTCTTCAAAAGATCAGCCCTTGAAAATCGACTCTTCAAGAGATCAGCCCTTGAACATCGACTCTTCAAAAGATCAGCCCTTGACATCGACTCTTCAAAAGATCAGCCCTTGAACATCGACTCTTTAAAAAGATCGGCCCTTGAAGATCGGTTCTCCATTTTCCTGTACGCATAACGATGACAGGGCATCACTAATTCGAACTCTGAAAGTTCTCTCTTCTAAAAAGCTTTTAAGGAACATGGGTAGTCTACCTCGAAGGACCCATTCGTATAATCTTGGAGTATGTCATACCTCCATGCCCTGTCATAAGCCTGCTTCATGTCGAAAAAAATGGCCGTAGCATGTTCTCGGGATAAGAATGCATTCTGAATGGTATGTTCTAAATACCCCAGTTGGTGTTGGGTAGAGTGCCTCTGCCGAAATCCAGCCTGATATCTGCTAATCAGCCCTCGTTTTTCTAAGACATGCATTAAACGAAAGTTTACCATAGACTCCAGGAGCTTTCCCAAACAACATAGAAGAGATATTGGTCTATAGCTTCCTGGGTCTTGTGGGTTTTTACCTGTTTTTAGAATAGGAATAATGACGGCTTCCTTCCATTGAGTCGGATATTTTTTTGTGGCCCACACTTGGTTATATAGTTCAAGCAACCTCCTTTGTCCTGCTTCCGGTAAGTTCAATATCATTTCATAAGGCACCCCGTCACAGCCCGGTGATGATCTCCGAGATACTGCTCGGAGTGCCCTATGAAACTCTTCCAATTCGAAATCTGTATTATAAGCACATGTGTCCTCCTTTGATCCGAAGTCTAGAGGTATGCTCTCTTTGATTGCTTTTCTTTCAAGGAATTCAGCCGGGTATTCCAACGAGCTGAATACAGAGCTGAAGTACTTCCCAAAGATCGTAGAAACTCCTTTTGGGTCGCCAATATGTTGTTCATTATGAAAGAGAATCGGAATTTGAGGTTTTATGCTTCTTCCGCTGATAGCTTTGATTTTCCTCCATACTTCGGATGTGGGGGTACTTCTTGTCATGGTACTTACATAATTGCTCCATGATTCTTTTTTCTTTTTTAGTTTCAACCTTCTTTCGACAGCTCTAGCTTTCTTAAATGCGATTAAATTTGTTTCTTCTAGGATATCGTTTGAATCGATTGAAAGCTTTCTTTTTTATTTTATTAGCTTCCCTGCATTCCTCGTCCCACCAGGGAACCGGAGTTCTCTTTGTGCGACCAGAAGTGCATGGGATAGAGGTTCTTGCTGCATCTATCATTGCATTTGTGAACTTATCTAATGATTCTTCAGGCGAGTCTGCCAGTTCAGGTAAAACAAGTGAATCTTGAAATTTATCCCATCTAGCAAGTTTAGTATTCCACTTAATTGGGCCTTTATATTCATTGAGCCTACCAGGACAGTTTACTACTATTGGAAAATGATCCGATCTATGGAGGTCGCTCAGAACAGTCCATTCGAAGTACGTTATTAATGTTGGGCTGATTATAGTTAGGTCTATTGCATCGAAATTTCCAGACGATTCAGTAAAGTGAGTAGGCGCTCCATCGTTGAGGACCAAGAGCCCCATCTCGTCAAGCGCATCATAAAGAAGATGCCCCTGAGGAATGGATCTTCTTGAGCCCCAAGAAACATAGTGCGTGTTAAGGTCACCAAATGCTATTATCGGAGGTGGTAATTGTCCTATCAAATCTTTTATTTCCGCTATGGAGTATCCCCTGCCGTCTGGGAGGTACAATGAACAGATGCTCACAGTTACGGGGGTTTTCAGACGCACTGTGACCGCTTGTAGTGGCGTGGTTAAATTGATCGACGTTGCTCCACGATTATTCATGGTGTACAGGGCCACACCACCGTGACTCCGACCAACTGGCAACACTCTAGCCTCCTTATGTTCACACCTGTAGCCAGCCAGTGGCCTAGGAGCTCCCTCCGGAAACTTGGTTTCCTGAAGAGCCACCGCCAATGGGCTATGTGAGTGGATTAGATACCGAAGCTCGTCGCTGTGTTCTGAAAAACCCCGAATATTCCATTGCAGGAATTTGTTAGATTGTGACATTGTGAAATATCATATAATCCATCATTATTCCGACTCAACACATCGTTTGGTGGGCTGATCGTTCTTGCCTTTTGGGCGACCTTTGCGTCGTCTTTCCTTTGTCTTTGTAAAAGGCCCTGCTTCATCCGTCGGGTCGTCTAGACCATCAGTCTCAGAGACCGACGAAGGAGGCAGTGGCTTGCGAAAATTAAATGATATTGGGGATTTAATGTTCCCCTTTTTAGAACATTCGTCCGCCGAAACAGACGGTAGAGAGGGAGAGATAGACACGGGGATGAGAGGTGGAATGGGGGTTGGGTTAGGAGGGGGAATGGGGGTTGGGTTAGGAGGGGGAATGGGGGTTGGGTTAGGAGGGGAAATGGGGGTTGGGTTAGGAGGGGGAATGGGAGTTTGATTTGGAGGGGGGAAAGGAAGGGGAGAGGTTTTGGTTGATGTGGAAGGAAGGGGATAGGATTGGTAGATAAATTCGTTTTTCACGTCTGGTGGTCGTTACATTTTTTGCTGCATCAGAATAAGTTCCTCTCGAAGCGTAAGATGTACTATTAACGAGTACTCTAGCTTGTCTGAAGGTTAAATCTTTGATTTCTGTGCGCATTTTTTGAATTTCTTTCTCAATTTTGGATTCCATGCAGTCTCTGGAGCGCGCAGTATGAGGACCGTCACAGTTTGGACACTTAGGAGGTGTAGGGCAAGGATCCGGGATGTGAGATGGATACCCACAAACACAGACCTCACGCTCTGATTTACACCTTATAGCCGAGTGTCCGAACTTTTGGCATTTGAAGCACCTCAATGGGGCGGGGACGTAAGGCCTCACTCTGAGTTTGTAAAATGCCGCCTGGATGCTGGAAGGTATCTCTGGTCTGTCAAATGTTAGCACAACGCTACCTGTAAATTCTAATGTCTCGTCAGTGCCATTCGCAGGTCTCCTCTTGCGAAAAAACCTGCGGACGGCAACAACGCCCTGTTCCTTCAACCCTTCCAATATTTCGTCGTCGTTGGAGTTTTCAAGGTCAAAGGAAGTTATTACACCCCTTGATGTGTTTAGTGTTTTATGTAATTCCACTTTTACACCAAACGCACCAAGAGATGTCGCTTCTAATAGTTTCTCAGCTTGGACCTTTGAAGCTGCCTCAATTAGTAAAGATCCGTTTGCCATTTTACATAATCCATTGACATTTCCGAACTCCTGGACTATAAGTTTATTGATCAGAAACGGGTAAACCCTGACAAAGGATTGATCCTCGGTTCTGCTCATAACCATCAACCTAGAGAACTTTTGGACAGCACTGGGTATTTCATCCAAAGGCCTTTTCTTTCCTCTTTTTACTCGCTTTTTCTCAGGAGACTTCGGCACTGTATAAGGTGCCAAAGTGTACTGCGAAATCGAAGCGTCTGTTCTATTATTTTCAAAGTTCTGGTCCTGATTCTTAACACTATAGACGTGTTTAGAACCAGGATGTTCAGTATTAGTTCCCTGAGTGATCTCGGTGGAGGTCGCTTGGGTTGGAGATTCGTGAGACTTTGGGAGATCATAGTCCATGCGAAGGTCGCTCAGTGGGTCCTGCTCACCCACTGAGTTGGTCATTAGGGGCAATCCGGCAATTTCCTTTGTATTACTTGTAGGATAGATGTTTTAGGTGACTCAGACCCCTAATCTTTGCCACCGAGTCTGCTGGTGGGGCTGCCACCTAGGCCGGCAGACCGGCACAGTTCCTCCCGAAGGAGAGGATCCACTCAGCAGGGGAGGTGTCCCTGCCTCATCGTGGATCCCCGCCTCTGCTTTTCGCCGTCCTTATGGGTTCACCAAAAGAACGTTGCCCAGGGGGTACCACGGGGAGGAAAAGCAGTAGGCGTTGACGGGAATCAGGTATACTAGGAGATGCTAAGCAGTGGAATAGGGCACTATAGCTTAGCAGAGCTCCCAAAAGAAGTCGGACGGCTCCCGTATCCGCACGTCCGTTCCAGCAACCCTTTAGCCCGCCCATTTACCCCCCAACAAATAATTAAATCAAAAACAGCTAGGAAATCATGGAAAATGGAAGTTTACCATTTAAAAGCTTACAGCATTTCTTGGGAAACAAAATCGGTTCTTAACTGGTTTCAGTAATTAAGGAATTAAGCGCAATGAGTCTGAGAAATGAAAGCTTAGGACTTCGAAAGTTTGTTTTGTTGCTTTGGAACTGTTCATTATTATTTCAATTTTTCTTGCGAAATTTTTTATATTTGTAATTGCTTTTAGCAGTAAAGTAAACGTGTCAGTAAAACAATATACGTGAAATGTGAAACAAGTTTTTCTTGTTTTAAAAGAAGGCATGGCGAGTAAATCTCGATTCTTTTCCATGATGTCATATGCTTTCTGAATGACACAAGGGATAAGATCGTTATGGAACGCACTAGGATGACGCAGTATCTGCGAGCTGGACTTATGGCGTTCCCTTCTCCCATAGGGAGAAAACTCGCTTATGACGTCGAACTTATGACACAATGCAGAGGTGCTGATAAGAAATTTTCACGCTTCAGATCCTGTAGATCTGGACTTCCCAATCAGGGGAAACCCATTTGGGGGGCGTACAGAAATGTCAGAGATGGCGTAATCGTTTAGTATACATTTCCGGAAAAAAGTATTTAACACGTAGGTACATTTACTGTTCCGAATTGCCATTCAATCCCTGATATACAAGTTTCGATAAGTCACAACACTTGTTGTCGTCGACTTGTGACGCGCCCCCCGTCCCAGCTTCCCGCTTTCATCCATCTTTCTCTCGTAAAACAATTGCGTTCGGGAACGTACAAGAAGCGAGTACTTCTGTTAATAGTTAGTTCGCATAAAAATCCAAGTTGCATTCCAAGTCTATTAAGTGAGATATTTAATTAGATAATTTTTAATTTAGATAATTTTGTTGTGCAACTTAAGGGGGGCATGACAATGTTATTTTTGGTTTAGGGAGGCTCGACAGCATTAATCCTGGGATAGACAATAAAAATACCAGTGGTTCAAATAAATCCCCCTGTGGACTTTACTACGTGAAAGTCCGACTCGCAGGAACTGCGTCCCCTGAGTATATCAGAAAAAGTATAGTAGCACTTATTGCTGTTTGATCATTCGTGAAAAATATAAAATAAAATCTCGAAGAGAAAGTAGATTTAAGGCGCCACTACTGGAAACTGACAGTATCATAAGCAACTCCCCCCGCCTTCTCAACATTCGTTCTAGGAAACTATTGCCAACATTTTTCTCATTTTCTTTCCTTTTTTTACAAAAATACTAATGTTAATGATAAATTAAATTTAAAACAAAAAAACGTCCAATTAAAAAGTGAGTTAAACAAACACAAAACCCCGTTCAAAAGAACAAAACAATTACTTTTAAAGGTTTAAGGACTTATTTCTCCGATTGACATTGCCCCATCGAAAAGTTTCAGAACCTTTTTTGTAGATAATTTAATCCAATGTTCACCTTCCACTTACCACGATTTCCCAATTGTTTTCGAGATATTTCTAAAAATATACGAAGATCCGAAAACTTTTCATGTCCACTAATGAAATATTTATTTTCGAATACTTCCTTAACTCCAAATATGTCCAAAATCTAAACATGTTAGTTAAGATTAAATTTAATGATGTAGAAAATATTTCAATTAAATCCAACATTGAAAATAATTCAATTAAATCACCAAAAAAATAAAATGAATTACCAAAATATTTGTTCCACTTTTCTCAAAAACGGTTATATTTATCGCCTTAAGAATGGTTTCATTCGTTTTCCTATTTTAAGAAACATATAATAAGAGTGCCGGCAAGCATATTAACTCGAAAACGTAAGCGTTACGATTCTTTTTGCGCGAATTTCGCTCCAACAACTATGCTCCGGTAGACGGATTCTGTTGGTTAATGAACTTGACCTGTCAAATCAGTCGAAAGATTTTCGTACCATATTGCATCAAAATCGGATCATTTTTGAGTCCGAGAGAGCGCAAACAGACATATATATGTAATTTGAACCACCGTTATTTCCGAGATCTATGGGTTCTGAAAGGTAAAGTTTTGTAGTCGGCACTTCCGGATTGCGCCATGAGGTCAACCTCATAATCGGGTTTCCTCCCTATGGAGGGTAGGGGAACCGCACTAAAATTTAAAAACTAGGATTCAAGAGTTGGCGTATTATTTAAATAAGTAAAATGCCGTTACCAAAAGGAGATAATTTCCGGAGACAAGAGGAAGGGGAAGGAGAGGATATGAAGGATGTATTTTGGAAATTGCTGCTGAAGGGAGGGGGTGGAGAGGTTGTGGAGGAGGTGATAGAATGAGACAAGCTACAGCTGAATGGGAAAACTGACTCCAACTCCACTTCACACGAATACTTGAAGTATTCTTCTGATGGTACTCTCGCTGGGGTATTTCAGGCGGAAGAGGGCTGAAGGATTTCAGTACAGACGATATAATGACTCTGTCGCACAAATACATTTTTTTTGAGGCCCTCCTCGTCTCAAGATGTTTTTTACCCTCTTTATTTTGACTAAAAATTCACTTCTTCTATTTCCTGAGTTTTGGAGTCTTGTAAAGTCACAGCCAGCCTTTAAACTCATCATAAAAAACACAGAAATCAATTTTGATGTTTCTGTAAAGGACCTATTAGCAAGGACGTGACTTAAAGGAATAGATAATCTACTATATATTTGTCAAATACCACTCACTCACTTACTGACTGACTCACCGACCTATCATCGCCCAGCCCAAACCGCTCGACAGAAAAATTTGAAATTTTGCATGGACACTCCCTATATAACGTAGGCACTCGCTAAGAAAGGATTTTTCGATATTCTAATTTTTAAGCATTTTTAAAGGTGTTTAAAATTTTAGTTGGTTAGAGCGTGCACGCCTAGGCAGCATGCGTTGCCAGGACGATAACAGAACAGCTGTTGCCATACTGTATCTATTTCATAGTATTATTTTTAATTGAGGTTTATTTCAACTATGATGACCGACCTTGAATTACTAGAAAAAAACTGTGATTTTGTCCCTCATAGAGTTTATACCCTGGTGATGGTCCATCCGAGGTAATAATATCCCGAACCACTTGACACAAAAATTTGAAATTTTGCACGGACAATCCGTATAGAATGCAAACACTCGCTAAGAAAAGTTTTTTTTTATATTTAAATATTTAAGTACTTTTAGGGAGGTTTGAATTATTAAGAAGATCCTCGTTGGCTCAAGAATGGTCCGATTTTGATGACATTTGGTACAAAAATCGTTCTTCTCATTTAAAAGGTCAAGTTCATTATCCAGGTGAATCCGTTTACTGGAACATAGTTTTTTGAGCAAAATTTGCGTGAAAAAATCGGAACGCATACATTTTCGAGTCCATTTGCTTGCAGGTACTCGTTATATAGTTTCCTTAACGTCGGTAAACGAATGAAACCATTTTTAAAACGATTTCTGTAACCGTTAATGAGAAAAATTGATAGAAATAATTTTCCAAACTAATTTTCTGTTTGGGTATTCAGAAACGATGATTGGTTTACTTGAAACCAGGTGTTTGACATTCATCTAATCTAAGATATTTAAACTTTGGCACCGTTTGGAGTTAAGAAGTATATGGGGGAAAATGTATTAATGGTGATACAAAGATTTCGGATCTCAGTATATTTTCTAAAATATCTCGAAAACGGTTGGGAAATCGTAGTAAGTGGAAGGCGGCTATTCGAAAGGTTACTAAATTATTTACAAAAAAGATTCTGTTGTAATGTTCGGTGGGGCGCTGTCAATCGAAGAGATAAGTGCTTAGAACTTCAAAGTTATTAGTTTTATTCTTTTCAGCGTGTATTTGTCTCTTTTTACCTAACTTTTTAAGTGGTTGTTGTATTTTTCTTTTTTTACTCCCCAACGGAAACAAGCACGATTACCTCCATGGCGTTTCCTGGGTAACTTTAAAGTCCGAGCAATAATAAGCTCAAATTTTTAAGTATTTTTAGAGGGGTTTGAATTGTTATTTGGTTAGAGAGCAGGGAAGCCAAGCCAGCAAGCGTTGCTAGGACAACAGGTCAGCTGTTGGCGTACTGTATTTATTTCATAACATTATTTTTATTTGTGGCTAATTTCAACTATGAAGGAAGACCTTGAATTACTAGAAATAAAATGTGATTTTGTCCCTCATAGAGTTTACCATGTACCCGGTGATGGTCTATCTGAGGTAATAATATCCCGAACCCTTAAACTCCTGTTTCTGGTAACCTCTTGACACTGGTCTGGAGCGCCCCAATTTCCAGAAACCTTTGATTACTTATCAATTGATGAATAAAATATAGCGTGACGGGAATCGTGCTATAATAAACTGCACAAAATTTTATACATAGTAGAGTTAATTTTGATGTTATATTATTTAACGCAATAAAATAACATCTGCCGTGACAAAGCACGGGTATTCAGCTAGTAGGGAAATATTTGAGAGAAGCGGAATTCCTACTAAAATGCCCATAAAGATCGTAAAACGGTGCTAAGATGAGCGAAAAGGATGAGTAAGAGAGAGCTAATTAGAGTTATCAACTATTATCAATTTGGGAGGTAAGAGAATATTTGGTCTGGCCCGCCTTTGACTACCATCTGGGCCGAGATCCAGGAACGGGTTTGGGCTCCCATCAGCAGGATGTAAGTGGGTCCTTTTAAACTCTTTGCCCACACCTCTGCTCTAGCTCGTGACTGGACGAGGCTACTCTCGTCAGGCTTTAGGGTGCGTTTACAGCTGACACTTTTCGCAGGATATACATGTCAGGTGTCGGATAGATATTCTATATCAAGTTTACATACTGACATTTATTATTATTTATGGATAGGTATAGGCGAGTTCTGAATTTGTTAAAATTTGCTATGAATGTACGGCCAATTTACACACATACATTTTTTTGTACTTTGTCGTAGATAATCATTGTTTACATCTGTTGGTACAAAAGTGTTGACAATACAGCTAGTAGCCAAGATGTATATCTCTAACATTAAATTCTTCTCTTTATATAGCCACCCAATTTAATTAGGCAGCCCATTTTATTTATTTTAAATAATTTTTTCTCTCTAGTGTTTACATGTGATGGAATAGAATTGTCGAAACTTATAGCTCTTAATAGAAATATATATCTTAGACAGAAATTGTTCACAGTTTACATTAGTCACAATTTCTGTCTGCCATAGGTATCCTGCAATAACTATCAGGTGTAAACGCAATCTAAGGTTGCGTTTACATCTGACACTTCTCGCAGGAAATATAGTATGTCAGGTGTCGGATAGATATTCTCTTGAAGGTTTACATACTGACAGAAATAGCTAGACATTTCTGTCATGGATATGTATAGGACAGTTCTGGATTTGTTCTAATTTGCGATAAATTCACCAAAAGCACAAATAATCAGTGTTTACATCTGTTGGTATAGAAGTGTCGACAATACAGCTAGTAGCCAAGATATTTAGCTCTGAAATTAAATTCTTCTCGTAAAAATCTGAGTTTACACCTGGTGGTATAGAAGTGTCGACACTTACAGTTCGTGATAGAAATATATATCTCAGACATTAATTGCTCATGGTTTACACTAGTCGCAATTTCTGTCTGATATAAATTTCCTGCAATAACTAGCAAGTGTAAACCCACCCTTAGACCTTACATGTCAGCCACATGCGATTCCAACAACACAGACGCAATGATGAACCACGACCTTTTCTCTCATCTTTATTCTCTTACTCCAAGGGAATACGGCGCATACAAGTCTATATGGAAACTTATAGGAAATGTTGTCATCAATCTTTTGACGCCTTGAGAAGAACCTTAGTCTGTATACGTTTGGAGTTTTGAGTTAGTGAAGTACAAAACAAAACCTGATTTTTATATGAAAATAAACAGGTGGGTTTCCTCCCTATGGAGGAAGGGAGAAACCGCGCTAAAACCTTCCGGGAATTTTAGGATTTGCGCATTTCTCAATAATTGTTGTTTGATTTGTTCTGGAGATTTTCACGCAAAAATTAGTTTGCCCCTTCACAACATCCAAAATTACCTAATTTTCTATAGCTGAAGAGGAAAACTGACTCGTAACATCACTTCAGAGTAATACCTCAAGAATTCTTCTCCCCATATTCCTCTAAGATGAGGATTACAGGTAGAAGACGGCTCTAGGATATCAGTTCTGAGGATGTACTGACACAGAGGTTCAATTAATTTTGTAGGCCCTCCTCCTCGAATCAAAATATTTTTAGACTTATTTGTTTTGACTCAAAAATCACTATTTTCAATTCTTTTTATTTATGAATGGTTCAATTGCTAGGGTGATTGGGGGGGGTTGTCTAAATTATGTAACAGGACTGTTTAACTTGATTTAATTCAAATAGAAAAAAATGATAAAACAATTTTTGGCTCAATTAACCCCCTGGTGTCTTTCTTTTTCTGCAATTAATTTATTTTTAAGCATCCGGAGCTAAGGAGATTGGCTCAACACAAATGTCATCCAGTTATAATTAAACAAATAGCAATTAAATCTACTTGAAATAATTAAAGGCTGGGTTGGCCTACGTACGGTCAGGGAGGTTGAATCGAACCCATGAACAAAGACTCTAGTAGATAATTCGTTTAAAGCCTTCTGCTCAAATTCAGCAACATAAATATGCTTTAGGTCCACCCGACAAACCTATGTAATGTACTGTATAACATACAGTCTTCTTTTTCGTACATGGCTACTTCGCAAGCGCCAGCGGACACTTTTTTCTAACGTTTTTTTCGAGTTTGGTGATCGCTAAAGCACATTTATGCTAAAACTCCAGAGGAAATGCATTGAAACAAAGTAGTTCTTGTAATAGCAAATAAATGATTTTCGTCATTGACTAAATCTACAAATTTCATGTTCCTGTCGTCTCTCCTAAGCGAATGCGAACAGGCTGATTACAATTTGTTCTTGAAAAAGTAAAATAAGATTAAACAGTTGTTAACCAAATGCTGTTAACAAATTATATAAAGAAATTTATAATGAACATACAGTTTATATGAAATAAGATTCGGGATGGCGAGAAAAGTATCCATTAAAAAAGACGAATAAAATAATCAAATAGACTGAATGAATGAACATTTTATTGACAATCTTTATACGTTCTAATTTACTTCTGTATTTGCTTGATGAACCCCACAACAAGGGGGATGGATCTGCTGCTCAAAGAAAATTAATAAAAATAATAAGGTAATAATTCATGAATTAATTATTCATGTTCAGAAAAAACATGTATGTAAAAACGAAATAAATACCAAATAATAAGATATAAAATAATGGTATGATTGTAATAATATCAAATAATAAGTAAGATCTAACCGAAATAAATTGCTCTACAATTATTTTGAGATCAGAAATTTCGGCTTTGATTATAATTTTTGTTACTTGTAATAAAGCTACATTTTTTTTAATATATTCGTAGTGTTGAAGTATGGTAGCAATAAATAGACCCTTATCTGATAACAGCTCATTCAGGTCCTGTGGTGCCAGTAGGTATCTCTTTTCATGGAGTTTGTTAGTAAGAGTTTCACAGTTAAAGGAACGTTTTATGACCTGCACATTGGATTGTCTTATTTCTTAAATAGGAGTGAGTAGTGTATATCCGATTCTCAATCACTATTTATCAAATTTATCAAAATACATACATTTTGATATTATTAAAAATATAAATTGCGATATTAACAAAAATGTACTTTCTGATATTAACAAAAAATGGCTTAAGAAGTTTAGGGATTCAAATTGATTGCTAGATACGGGTGTTGAAGTAGTATAAAACACAAGAATACCTATATTATTTTATTTTTACAGTATCCTTATTAATTGTTCTGACACATGTTTATGTTTTTGTTTTTTTTTTGTATTTCTCGTAGACTTCCTCAGTCCCTGTTACTTAATGTTTTAAGGCCTTGTAGTAATTGCAACTTCGCCATGCTCATATCCAGAATATTTTAGAACATTTCGTTGTAATATTTTTTATACATATATGTGACCTATCCGCAGCTCTTAATGCCATTATAAGGTGTGTGTAGTGGATTGCTCTGTCAGCATTCTGTAAGTTGACGTTTTATTCTAAGAGTCCTGTGACAATATTTTCAAGTAGGTCTTTCCTTCCATAAAGTACGGGTGATTCAGGATTTATTAAAACAAAAAATAAATGATGTTTTCAAAAAAGCTTGTACCAAGCCAGACCATAAATCCAACACGTTTTTCCCCATCTATGAAACCCACGTTAGATTATCCACTCGAGAAGCTATATCGACAAATCAGAACAAGGCGTCATATTATGACGGTTATTATCACGGTTTATCAGTCTCCTGATAAGACGATTACCCATTAATGATAACAAATTATTGGAGGGAACCCAAAAGAAAATTCCAGTTTCGCTACGAACTACCGTCGATATTAATTTGAATATTCTTTGTAGCGAGCTGAATTCTAGTTAGAGAAGTAATTTTCGTCAGGGTCAAACCTCATCAGGAAAAGGAGATGGGAACAGGAGAAAAAAATTGAATTAAAAGTGACTTTAGAGCGAGGAATTTTTAACTCGACTTGACTGCTCTTGCTTCAAATAATTCAGAAGCTTTTTATACAGTCGGTCCATTTTTCACTTATTCATCGCTTTTTATTTCTTTTTCTTTATAATTCACTTCGTTTTTAATTTCAACGGTCAATTATTGCCTTTAAACATTTATGACGGAAAATAATGATTTATGCTATTAAAAGTCTTATCTATTTGACAATAATCTTTGTGACGTTCCAATTTTCGTATATATAACAATTCGAGACATAAAACAAAATTGTCACGCAAGGGCAGCATGACTAAGTACACTCTTCACAAGGTGGGTAGTTTACGCTACATGAATGAACGTGCTAGTTATAAAATGAGGACCCCAGAGGTTAAGGAGTCTTACATTAGTAACAAAACTCAATCTCAAGTTGAACATATGTGGTTATAGCAAAAACTAGATTTTTACAGTTCCGAACATCCTAGACGAATCCTCAGGTCCTTAGCTGTTTATTATCGATAATACTTATTAGTTACATCATCCGGTTTATGATTAATATGCAAAAGAATTGGAGAAACCGCACTTAGACCTCTTAATTTTCTTGTGGACTTCATATTACGAAAATTACAATATTCAAGAGAACACGAGCTAGTTGAAAGCAACTGTCAAGGAAATTACTTGTATCTCTTTATCGCCCACAAGATTACGGCGTTCACAATCCATTCTTGTATCTAACTAATTTTTTTTCAAAAATGTCACTTAGACCATTTGACTTTTGGGGCCCTCAAATTATATCTATTTAGTGAAAAGCTGACTCAATTATTAATTATGTAATTACTTTTCTTCCTGAGTAATGTTTATGCGAGGTACTACACTATTTCATAAATACATAATGATTTCATATTATTGCTAATTAAACTTAATGAATAATATAGAATTATTCTTCAACTGACCCTTTTCTAAATATTCTTATCTTCGTGGACGGCGGAAGGTCAACAAATAAAATCTTCAACACTCAGTATCACCAACTTTACTTCATCCCTACATGTTTCACACCTTTATTGGTGCCTCTTCAGGGGAAAAAATTACAAAAATAAAACTTACAGCCTACACCGTAGGAGGATAACCTTCCACCAGTACGGCCACGTCTAGAATCCATTCTAGACGTGGCCGTACTGGTGGAAGGTTATCCTCCTAAGGTGTAGGCTGTAAGTTTTATTTTTGTAATTTTTTCCCCTGAAGAGGCACCAATAAAGGTGTGAAACATGTAGGGATGAAGTAAAGTTGGTGATACTGAGTGTTGAAGATTTTATTTGTTGACTTTCCGCCGTCCACGAAGATAATAATATAGAAGTCCACAAGTAAAAAGATTACAAGGTGGGGATTGTCGGGGTTCGGTCACTGCTTCTTAATAAAACTACATTTTACCGTGAAAATGGTTTTATTGTTGCCGACGCTTCGGCTTGAACTTCAAGCCTTCATCAGGGCGATGGGAAGATTGAGAACTATACCTCACAGGTGCCGGATCATTATCATTATTATTAAGAAGCAGCGGCCTAACCCCGACAATCCCCACCTTGTAAAAAGGTTACATTCCACAATCATAACAACGCAGAAACTGGATAAAGCGCCACTGTTCAGCGCACCTCGAGGTAACAACCAATTCGTCGTCTACATACGAAGTTAGATGGGGAAAAAACGAAAATATTAGCCACTATCGTGTTAACAGACTTTCTTTCATGAGTATAAACCCAATACCCACTAAAAGTACTAAATGCGCAGACAGAGTTACATCGTCGGAACAATGGATTATACCAACTCATTTGAACGCAGCTTAATGTCTCGTTACCATAGTGTCCTATAGAGTCATGAATATCCCACCGAAGGCAGATAATTCATCTACCTTCATAATGTAAATAAACTTAATTTAAAATCATGCAATCTAATATTATATGTGTATGTATATATGTGTGTAAATAATAAAAAAAAAATTATTAAGCATAATGTAAATAGATCGGCCAAAAAGCTGAAAAATCCAATATCATTTAAAAGACTGATCCCATAGAATTGTCGTGGTTCTTATTCGAATTAGAATGGAAAATAGACAAATTGGTAAAACTTAATGAAGCCGTTTAGCTCAGAAATAAAAATCGGATTTTGGGCCCAAAAATACCTTGTTCAAATCCCGCATAGTTTTTTCCGTTTAGTTTTTTTTTTTTTTTTTTTTTTTTATGTTAACATTTTTTTTTATTGAATAAGAAGGGATTGCTCAAAAACTAATTATGCCATCATAAAATAGACAAAATGTGTTTATGACAACAGATTCACTACTGACAGGAAAACTTCTACATCTAGTAAACCTTAAATCTGTACAAATGAAGTGGAAGTTTATTGAGAAATAGTAACAAAATTCCCTTTTATATTTTTTGCTTAAAGGAAGCCAATCGTTCAACCTATCCCTCAATAATCTCCCACTTTTTTAAAAGATTTAGTGCTTACTAAATTTAGAAGTGTTTCTGTAAGTAGCGAATCTATTTCCTTAAATGAAATTCTGTATATTTTATGATAGAATAATTAGAATTTAATTATTTTTTAAACAGTTTTAAATCAATCCTTTCTCATTCAATAAGAAATATGTGTAAATTAAAAAATAAGAAGAAAATTGGACATAACTGCTTTTCCTTCGGACCATACTTCAAATGAACTTTTTTGTTGGAAATTATGTCTAAAACCACCTCCTAGAGTTTGACTACATAAACATGAATCTTCCTGTATACAGTGAGTTGTGTAAATATGTTGTGTACCTTTACCAGGATTCCTATTGGTTTTGTGGTTGTAAATGTCCTCTAATAATAATGCATGAATAACCTCTCTAAACAGCTATGAATAAAATAGCTCGAACTGAATATTATGATTGTAGTACCTCGCCAATACAATCCAGTGAGCTATTAACAAATTCCCTGAAGAACCTTGGTTCTGTTTCTCCAAAACCCCGCCTTGTTCAAGTTCATTCATCCAAGATCACCTTGTTACACGCTCTGCTGGTTATTAGTTCACCCTTCGGAAAGATCTCCTCCGTGCCTCTGACAGAGTTCACTTTATAATTGACTTTTACAATTTCGTGCTAACAAAGTTAACTTTTAACATTGAATTATATATAAAGACCAAAGCAGCCGAATTAGATTTTGCCAATTTGTCATTTTAGCGCGTTTGGTCTATTCCCGAATGTTGGGTTTCATTCATTCAATTCTCCATGTTGGTCTTTTTGCAAATACCACAACCAGTTATTCTCAAGTATCTGTAGTGATTTTAAACTGTGATTCAGCGCAGGCGCGTAACTCATTAGCATTTCTATTGGCCTATTCCTATTGGCAATTCTATTGGTCGTTCTTTGTAGTAACTGTCTTGTTTACTTTGTTATCAAAGCAATTCACTTGTGTATTTGTGTTTTTTACGCGATTTCTTTTCATTGTCTGTTGTTTCTGTCATTCGTGATGTTCTTGTTTCGGCTAGAAAAATGCGTCTTTGGAATTTATCTACAACTGAAAAATATGCTAAATGGCATTTCGGCCCATGTTCCACCGAAACCCCAGTGATCTATATTATTTATTTATTCCATGTGAGCTCCGTAATAGTGGCCATGAGCTGATCTATATTATCAACGAGTTGGATTGACTAGAGTTTCGATATAACCTTGAGCAATCTCTTCCTCCACTTAACCACCTCGTTCCATCCCTCCATAGGAAGGAAACCCGCTTATGAGGTTGAGATCCAGAAGTTCCGAAAATTTCGTATTTCAGAACCCCTATACGAAAGTAATGGTGATTCAAATTTGTATTTAAATTTGTCTGTTTTTTCTCCAGCTGGCTAAAAACAAACCGATTTTATTGAAATTTTGTATTTTTACAAAATTGTACTTTTGTAGTTTTGTACTTTTTAATTATCCGTTTTTTAAAATGCCTCGAATAGTGAAATGTGTATTCTAGATTTGTATTGACTTATAGAGCCTTCCTTAAGAATGAGGGAAAAGGCGGATAAAGTAATTACCCCTTCTGTTTAAGTTGGCTACTGTCAGTTTCCTGTGCCTTGTCACACCTAAAATATTGCTTTTATTCAAGATATATTTTTTCACGAAAGATCAAAACAACCAATAATCGTTTATATTCATTTATTCCTTTACAAATGTCACTAGGGATAAGCAAGTAAACGCGCTAAGATGACGCACTTCCTGCGAGACGGACTTTTTTCCCCCTAATTGTGGCCTGCATTCCTACTTAATTCTGCTCTCTGTTGCCTGTCATACTCCCAGTCTCTGGAGAATGTGGACGCCCTCCAGAGAAAAGGGGCGAGCACAACTCCCAGTAGAGCCGTTCATGATTTCATTTTTAAGTATTTTTACCAGGAAAGCAGCGCAGCGGTGTCGCGGCGATTTTGGACTCGGCTGGTACCCGGTCCTTAATGGAGGTGTGAGATTTTTATTTATTTTTTCCTCACTATTTGTTACAAGGCGTGCCATGCTACACCTCATTTCTGCATCTAGAAAAGGAAAAATAATTTAGAAACCAAATAAATAATGTTAAAATCTAATAATGCAAATCTGTAACTGTTCGGGTTAACAGTTTCAAATCCTTGACCTCCGAACTGTGAGTCCTAGATGGTCAAACGGTGTGGATTTGTATAAGGAACAAACATACAGACTGATAGTTGGTAGACGTTTTTGACTTAGCCTTTGACTCTCTCCGGATCAAGATCTACCTGTGTGTCTAATTCGTTCAAAATAGGTCGAATGGCGTGGATTTGCATAAGGAACAAACATACAGAAAAACAGCTGCTAGACGTTTCTGTCCTAGCCTACGAGACTCCCCGGTCCTAACAGTGTGCCAAGTTTGTTCAAATCGGTCAAACGTATTGTATAAGGAACAAACAGACACGTGATTCTTATATATGTAGATTGAATTTAATCAATAATTGTACATGTAATTTAATATATACAATATACTTAAGATAGTCGAAGAAGTTTCATTCTCTCCTTGGGGGCCACGGCCTTCCGCGATTGAATAGACCCTTAAAAATAATTTAAAAAAAATTATTTAATTATTTAAATTTTAACGTCCATTTATTATTAACTACGAATTTTAGGACGGGTTATCTATAGGTTACCACCCTTTTCTAGCCAGGATAGGGGTGATGCCTTTTCTTTAAAAAAAAAAAAAAAGAAAAGTTCAACACAATAGGTCGTTTTCGAATACCCGATACTAAAAGTGCGCGGTTATCGAAAACTGTTAAATACATATCACCTTGAACGTTGTTTTATATCCTTCGGGACGTAAAACTACCTATGTAAAGTGAACCTGGAAGCTCTCGATCGCCAAAAAGCGTTTAGCAATGGTTGCTGTGAAATTTACTTCAATCCTTCAAAATCATGAGCCTCCCTCAAAACATGTAAAGAGTGATTTACCTCCAAAGGGAAATAATTTCGATCATGAAAATGTTATTCGGGAGGTAAATAATAACCAGTTATTAATTTCTAGTAATAAATAGTGCATTTACCCATCAGTAATACTCAGCAAAGGTGTCCAGGTAACATCACATGTAACAGGTGACATCACTTCCGTTAGACTTTTGTATCACCCGTGGCGCAACAGTTGGTGATTAATAGCCATATGGCATTTTTATGTCAATATGGAAAATGGCCTTTTGACAAACGATTTTGACTAGCCGCCCTCCCAAAAACACAGCTCGTCCAACCACCAGGACTCCATGAACCTCGGCCATTGAACTCCATCACCGCCGCATAAGAACTTTCTTCCTTTGGACCCTTCGCATCCTGAATGAAACTTTCGAAACGACTCTTCGAAAAAGGAGGCAGATGAGCATCCGACGCCTGCGCCTTGCCTTACCTGTTGCTAGATACTATAGGGCACGCCCAACTCCCAGTCTGCATGGAGGGTCGGAAGGGGCTGCTAGGTCCCGCTGCTGTCTGGGCAGCCCACAAGGGCCTTCAATCGTGGGCGAAGGTCGCTCAGGCAAATGTTGTGAGTAAAAACACTTTAAGCACCACAAAAATACATGGCTGCTCTGCGAAATTTATATTTAAAACCTCATGTAACCTTCTCTACTAGAATATAGGTTATGTTGTTAATGCGTATCCATTGGGCAATTAAGATGTAAACATATCCGGGACTCATTCATAACTAATGATGCATATGTGTGCACACCTCAAGTTCCTGCGTTGCATGTTTTTAATTGCATATCATATCATTTATAGCTTCATTAAAATAAAAAATGTGACATTTATCTAATGTAATTGCAATAAAAATCCATCCAGCTGGAACTGCGTCACTAAACACATTCCTCGCCAAGATATTGACTACAACAAACATCAAAATGCACTTCAGTATATTTTAAAAGATGGTTAATTATAAATTTAAATATTAATCATAATAAATATATACTTACTTCCAATTTAGTTGACTTACGTGTTTTCGAGAATACACGTTCCTCATTAATAATATACGGTATTAAATAGGTAGTTACGTTGCAACAAAACAATCGTTAGAGCCGCAAGGAGACCATGAATAATTTTATTTGTTTTAGAAGTAAACAACGACTGCTAATAGTCCGATTACAGTTATTTTCATAATTAGTTTAATAAAATTAGTGTTTTTAGTTTCTCGAATAAGTTTTTAGAAGCGCTTAGAAACTTTCGTTCCAAAACAATAACATATTTCGTTATTAAGGGTTATCAAAAATATTCAATTATTAAATAATTTTGCTCCGAAGCAAACCGTCACTCCTAATTGACCGATTTAGCCTATTTTGAAAACAAATCTTCCTCTTTACATACTCACGATTTATACCGATTTTCGTTGCAATATAACAAAAATTACGGCCGGTAGGAACAAATTATTCGATTTAATTCATATATTTATTTATAGTTTCTTTAGAAAAGTGGATAAAAGTAGTTTTTCTATTTTTAGTTTGGAAAATTCAGAAACGATTATTTCAGTTGAAAATTGTTCCAGACACTCGATATTCATCTAAACAGAGATATTTAAATTTTGGTTGCACTTGGAGGTAAGGTAAGTATTAAAACAACATTTTTTTGGGGAAGTCCAGTGGCATTAAAAGTTAAAGCGTGAGCACCTAAAACTCCATGCCAAGGGTCGTGGATTCGATTCCCACTATGGGGTGGTGGCTTTTCTTTAGAAAAAAGAAAAGGCATCAGCCCTATCCTGGCTAGAAAAGGGTGGTAACCTATCGATAACCCGTACTAAAATTCTTAGTTAATAATAATGGGCATTAATATTTAAATAAATAAATAAAACAAAATTTGTTATTAACAGACATGGAAAGTTTTGGGATCTTGATATATTTTCTTAAATACCTCGAATACGGTAGTAAATCATGGTAAATGGAATGTGGTCATCCGAAAGCTTACTAAATTCTCTACAGAAAACGTTCTAAAGTAGTTTTGGAAGGGACGATGTCAATCCGAGAAATAAGTGCCTAACGCTGCCGGTTTCGTTCTAATGAACGTCTTATTGTGTCATTTGGCCGCAGTTTGTAATTACATTGTAAATTTATAAAATGAGTAAAGCAAGTTAAGAGAATGAGAAACGTATTTGTAACATTGTTTTCCTTGAGCAAAGGCGGAGGGAGTAATTTATTTAATTCATATACAGGGTGTCCCGTAAATGTCTAGTCATATTGAAAGGGGTGATAGAGGACCCTTAGGGGAACAAAAAATGTTCTATGATGATTTCCCGAATTCTCGCCCATAAGGGAGAAAACGTCGTTTTATTGTTTTATCAAGACAAACGTGGTTTTTAGAAACATAATCGTTGTAGCTCCGTCACAGGTGGTACTACTAGAAAGGGAGTGAAACCAATCGAAAGCTGAGTAAATTTACTATAAGACTAGTTGGGAGTAAACGTAAAAATGAATGAACGTAAGTATGTATACCTTACAAAAAGAAGGCAATTCTAAATTTCCTGACATTTTATTGATATTTCTTTCCAGCGTTACTCCTCAATGGGCAGGATCTGAGATTTCCGGGTTTCAGAAAAACTTCCTCATTTAACCAGCTTTCCATTCATGTATCACAACCCTGTGTTATTGAAGTATTTGAACGGTTTAAGTACAAAAGTTTAAAAAAAAACATGGACCTGTGAAAAGAAAATTATATTTTTTTCTTCAGTTTATTCAAAAAGCTGAAGGGAAATATTTATTTTTATAAATGTTTACATAAATATTAAGTAAATGTTTACTTAAAACAATAAAAAAAAATACTTCCACGAATATAAAAAAAACCCTAAAACAGTAAATAAATAAAATACACATTTATTTTGAATTTGTTAATTCAGGTAACTAATACTGGGTCCAGGAGGCGGCCATTAAGGAACCCCAACCATACATTAACCTCAAAAATTATTATTTTTACCTAGATCACGCATTTGAACACATTTTTACAGGACTATGTACATATTATTTATGAGGGATAGAATTTTTAATTACCACAACAAAAACGCATGGGCTCAGAATCCCAGTGAGTTTCACAAGCGTAGCCATCAGTATTAATTTAAGGTAAAGCATTTGTTTTCTAAATATAAGTACCTCTAAAAATGTGTTCAAATGCGTGATATAGGTAAAAATAGTAGTTTTTGAGGTTAATGTATGGTTGGGGTTCCTTAATGGCCGCCTCCTGGACCCAGTATTAGTTACCTGAATTAATAAATTCAAAATAAATGTGTATTTTATTTATTTACTGTTTTAAGATTTTTTTTTTATATCCGTGGAAGTAACTTTTTTTATTCTTTTAAGTAAATATTTACTTAATATTTATGTAAACATTTATAAAAAAAAATATTTCCCTTCAGCTTTTTGAATAAATTGAAGAAAAAAATATAATTTTCTTTTCACAGATCCATGTTTTTTTTAAAACTTTTGTTCTTAAATCGTTCAAATACTTCAATAACACAGGGTTGTGATACATGAATGGAAAGCTGGTTAAATGAGGAAGTTTTTCTGAAACCCGGAAATCTCAGATCCTGCTTATTGAGGAGTAACGCTGGAAAGAAATATCAATAAAATATCAGGAAATTTAGAATTGCCTTATTTTGGTAAGATATACATACTTACATTCATTCATTTTTATGTTTAATCTCAACTAGTCTTATAGTAAATTTACTCAGCCTTCGATTGGTTTCCCACCCTTTTTAGTAGTACCACCTGGGACGGAGCTACAACGATTATTCTTCTAAAAAGTACGTTTGTCTCAAAAAAACAATAAAACGACGTTTTCTCCCTTATGGGCGAGAATTCGGGAAATCGTCATAGAACATTTTTTGTTCCCCTAAGGGTCCTCTATCACCCCTCACAATATGACTAGACATTTACGGGACACCCTGTATATGTATAAATATATATACATATATATATATATGTATAAATACACATATATATATATATATATATATATATATATATATATATATATATATATGTACAGATATAGATATATATATATATATATAAATATATTTATTTATTTATGTGTGTATATGTATATATATGCATGTATATTTATGCATTCCACAAAAATGAATTAAGCAATTTGAACTACAACAACCACTTTTATTAATTTGATTGATGTATTGATGTATGATATTTCAATCACTGCCTTTCATTGTCTTGACGACACTGACTGTGTAGTTTTTAACATCGTCGTTGGAAGGTTATAGTAATAAATGCAAATCACACATGTATTCTAAAAGAAAAAAAATAGTTCTAAAATAAAAAAAAACTTTTATTTTAAGTTCTTTTGTTTTTCTATATTATTTTTAGCTGTTTGTCTGTTTACGAATTTGATTCATTGTGTTTATTGGCTAGATTTCTAATATTATTAAAATGAATTATTGAAAAAAAGTACCACAAATTTGTAATACCGTTATTTTCGTTATATATGGTGTCTGAAACCTGGGACTTCTGGATTTCGCCATCGGTTCGAAGTCATAAGCAGGGTTTTTATATTTATATTTTTTATATATTTATGAGGATCTGCTACGAAGGCCATTCGCCCAGTACAATTATTGCTTATATTTTCCCAGTGTATATATATATATATATATATATATATATATATATATATATATACATACATAGAACTTTAATGGAAAACAATATTTTGTATGTGATGTTTTATTTAGAAATGATATTTTCATAACTTGTTGAAGGCAATTCCCTTTCCCTTTTAGGTTAAATGAGGTTTTATTGAAAAGGTCAAATGGCAAACAAGAATAAAAACAAAAATAAATGAAAGAAAAATAACAATGGATGAAAAGTTGTTATCATCATTAAGGAGTTTTTTACTCAAAATTGTGAATAAACAGGAAATAGGAGAGGGAATGAAGTTTTGCTTTATTCGTAATAAATCATTACCTGCGGCTGGGTAATTTAAATCTGAGAATAATTTTAGTACAAACGAATAATCCTTTATTTTCTTTGAATTTATCAACAGTTAAAATAATGTTTCTACAGGCTGGTTTCCATCTGGCAACCAGTTTAAAAAATGTCCCACTTGCAGGAATTGCCTCATTATAGCGTTTTTGGTTAATCCCTGGAGTCATTTGGAAAGCGAGGAATATCTTTCTTAAATAATCAAAATTATATACAAGACCGTTCGTTTATTTGGCGGAATTTTTTTTAAATGTGCCTTTACACTCACTGCTAGCGGTCCTTCTTCAATTTATCTCAAAATTAAAAACCATTTTCTTTTTATCTTGATTAGAAGAAAATATGAAAAAAATGAACATTTAAGGCTCGGGCACACAGGACGCGATCTGTATCCGAGCAGCGAAGCGATGTCTGACCGAGGATGGAAGGCGATCTACTTTTATTGAGGCCGATTCACGCTAGACCGTGTCGTGTCCGCGCCGGGGCACGGCCGGGACACGGTGAAGCTATCACACACGCAAAAAACACGGACTCGGCCCGGTGTAGTGTTAACGAGTCCATTGAAAATGCTAGTGTGATTGTTTTCCGTGTCCCGGCCCGGACCCGACCTGGTCTAGCGTGAATCAGTCTTTCTACTGTATAGTATCAACCCCAGAAGACAAAGGACTATCTGTCGCAACGAGCTAGTCTTTGTCGCTTTGCAGGACAATACAGTTGTTAAAAATTACAGATTTGTCGCGCGATCAGTTTGTGTGAAGAAACTGAATTATTCATTCAAAATCATATGTTTTAAGAACATAATTTGTTCATATTCATATTATGAATTATATCTAGTTCATTGTATGCATAGCTGATAATATTCTAGCTAGTTTAATGGATATGCTTTTTTTAAATTAACAACAGTATTCCTCACAAAGATATCGCGTCCCATGTGATTTCCCCTTACCGCAGACCGCCGCGACGATCGTTGGATCGCTTCCTTTGTGCCCGAGCCTTTAAAGTTCATGAAAAGTTGTTTTTCTTAAAACTATGTTTTTCAAGTCGGGTGATACTCTAGCGCCTTCAATTTTAACAATTAAAATTTCTGGCATAAAAAGCCGAAGGAAGATTGGCTAAATTTTTCTGTATAAATTAGTGTTCTCTAAATTCTGTAATGTATGTAGTGTAGATGTGATGGCTACCTTCTGAAAGTAATGCGTGTAATGGTATAAGTCTTGTGGTATGAGTAAATTGACTAGCAGTGTGTCAGTATGTGTTTTATAGTCAGGGCAACATCACACTGCAAGCATACGGATGTTTCCTTTCTTCAGATTAAGTACGAATGTCTTAATAGTTAGTATCCAATTCTATGCCTGGTAGTGATCAATTGGTCTCTTCAAGACAATTTATTATCATGCCAAGTTTTTATTGTGTTTTTTAGTTTCTTTTAATCTGACCCTATTCAGGGTTTTAGCCAATTCTTAGATGAAATTCCTTATCCCAGAATGGGGCAGGGAATTTCATAGAGAGAGCCGGCACTATTTATAAGCATTATTCGAATGAACGTGGATTCACACTATACGTACCGTCACCGTAATTTCACACAAGAGCGCAAGCAGCAGACGGGATTTTCGGAGAGAATATTTTGACGTCCCAGTGCCGATCCAGGGACGTTGTGGGTGAGCACTTTATCTACAGGTCAAGTTGGGTTCTTATCTACAACAATTACAATAATTTCTCATTTTTTACTGCCTTTTTTACGTTCTAAGATTTGAACAGTCATGTTATCTTTAATGCAATTATGTAAAAAGCTGGTGGCCGTAATTCTATTGTCATCGTTTTATGGCAAAAAGCAGTTATACTTCTGAAATAGATCCGAAATGTTAGCAATAAATCCCCAAAAGCATTCTCTGAAACTCGTCTTGCTCTTGAGAGTCTATAGTTAAGAACTTCTTTATTGTTGTGACTAATTAATAAAGATGCAGGATAGGTATCAGTAAATCTGTTTTCAGAGGGAAGGCCTAATTTCCAACAATGACTTAAGGAGATGAACGGTTAGTTCTCGGTCGATTTTTATCTCCTGGCACGTTGATTTGATTTCTTTCTCGATGGATGGACGGTGGCATGTTGGTGGAGGTCCGGATGGTGTAAATTGACTTCCATTTTGCCAGTCGGCTGCTGGTCGGTGGCCTGTCGGTGACGGTGTGAATCCCCCTTGAATTTGCACCTTGAAAGAGAATATAAAGATCGGAAGGACGGCAGCAGGTGTTACGGCAGCGAAGAGAGGATTTGTATTTCTTGAAATGGAACACATATGTTTTGGGGATTTGATGCTTTGGTAAAAGACTGAGCCGAGGGAAGTAGTCGCTACAATAAACCGGGAAGAGCCAATTCAACTTGTGGTAGAAGTGCGATATGTGGGCGTCTCTTGGGATCCCGAGGAGAAGACGGGCAAACCAATTTATAAGGCATTTGAGTTTGGCCCCGAGAAGTCCAGAAAGTCCTCCGAACTCCAGTGTCGAACTTCGGGAATAAAAGAGAGGTCCGTTGGGAGAAGATGGCGGGAGATATTCGAATATCTGTGGATAAATAAATAACAATGTGTAATTTTGGAGATATCGGATTGTTTTTTGTTCAACCCAACGAACTTATGACATCATGGTTCTGTCTAGGTCTAGAAGCATTTCTTTTTTCTAAACATTTAAAGAAGGATTCCTCGACAAATGATTAGCATAAATTTAAACATTATATTCCATTCCATGTTCCTATCTTACAAACTTAATGTCAAATACGCAAGGAGACATGACTAGACTAAGGAGGCACCTACATTGGACCCGACCCGATCCGATCCGATCCGATCCGATCCGATCCGATGGCCACCGATTCTCGGCCGTTCAAAGTTGTTTGTTTCTAGACCGATTTCGGACATGTCTTAAAGGAATCAATTCTTATTTATTCTAAAAATATATCCCCCTCTTTATTACGTCGATGTAAAATTACGTTTTATGTAGACGGCATAATAAAACACAGGCTACACTACAAAAGAATACCTCTTCCTGCTGTTAAAAACTGAAAGCTCAACACTTTGTCATGTGTGCGAGTGAACATGTTTGTGAACAAGTGTGCTGCACTGTGCCCTAACAAAAGTTACACACAGCTTTTACGGTGGACACAGAGACTCGTTTAGTACGTGCACTTCGCAAGATGTGTACAAATTGTGCAAAACAAGTTGTGCCTCACACTAATTTGGTGGCATCGTACCTTAAAGTTCGCTAATAGAAGAAACACCGAAGTACCAGTATCTATCTCTACCTCTTGTACTAGTAGTAGGAGATAATCGGGCAGCATCTGATCTAAAACGTGATATTTTTTAGTCGGCACTTCCGGATTGCGTCATGAGGTCAACCTCATAAGCGGGTTTCCTCCCTTTGGAGGGAGACAGGAACCGGGCTAAAAGACTGGAATTAACTTAGTAAAAAGGAATGGGGAAGTTAATTTTTCCCTGCGTTAACTAAAATTCGAAAGGAACTAACTTTGTTAGAGAACTGGGTCAAGCTTCTGACCATAGAGTCAATTATCAAAGGGAAGACCAAAGGTGACAATCTTGTTTAACTTTGTTACGGTTTAGAGTTGTGATCACTACGAGAGGCCTACCCAGCTCTAATGGAGTTTTGGGGAATAAAATCACTTTCCTCTTTCCATGTATGGAAGTCATTTAAAATTACAGATGAATTTAAAGAAAATAAATTAATAAGTACAGCCAAATGTAATATAGGAACCTTTGTAGGGGAGAGCGGGGCTTATTGGCATAGATTTTTCTACTTTTCAGGGGTGATACTTTTTAAAATTAGGCAAAAAGGTATCACATGTATTATCTTGGTCACAAAACCTAGAAGGAGTTTTCCTAAAATATCTCTGCGTTGCTTATATATCGTCGATTTCCTCCAGCTATGCCAACATTTTTCACCAGCCTGGTAAATTGGCATACAGGGGTGAGTAAGTTGGCATACATACTTGTTTATCCACTTTTTCATGAATAGTGACTAATAAAAGCATAAGTCACTATTAATTGTATCACTGTTAAGTCATATTAATTGTAAAGTAAGCGTTGATACATCGTACCTACTAGAGCACTGCACGAGTAGGTATAGCATCGGGTAATTACGAGTACGTATACTCGTGGGACGAGTAACACGATTACTCTATGTGTACTCGTACTCACCACGAACACCAGTACTCGCATCGTGCCGCATCGGCGTCGCCGAGTAAAATAATATTTGGCATCGGCATCGCCGAGTATTGAAGGTTTAGCATTGGCATATATATATAATGTTTTGTTGTCTAATTTGAAAGGTCAAGTTCTTTAACCAGCAGAATCCATCTAATGTAAGATGCTTTCTGGAGCGAAATTCGCGCGAAAAAAATCGTAACGCTTACGCTTTCGAGTTCATATGCTTGCAGGTACTCGTTTTATAGGTTTCTTAAAGTAGAAAAACGAATGAAACTATTTTTAATGCGCTGCTGTCGAGAAACATTGAAACACTTACTTTTCCAAACTAATTTTCAGTTTGGGTATTCAGGAACGATTAATTCAGTTGAAACTTGTTCTAGGCGTTTAATATTCATATAATTTATGATTGGTAATTTTTGGTTCCGTTTCGAGTTAAGGAAGTACTATGAATAAAATATTTCATTAACAGGCATGACAAGTTTTTGGATTTTCGTTTATTTCTAAAATATCTCGAAAACTGTAGAACAATCGTGGTAAGTCGAAGTTAGCCATTCGAAAGTTTACAACATTCTCTACAAAAAAGATTCTGATGTAATTTTTGAAGGGTTGATGTCAATAGGAGAAATAAGGACTTGAAAATTCGCTGTTATTAGTTTTGCTCTTTTGAAGAGGTTTTTGTATCTGTTTATTGAGCGTTTTAACTGGTTGTTGCTTATTTTAATTTCATTTAACAGTAAAACGAGTATTTGACTAAAACAAGGTATGAAAATGTGAAACATTGTTATAGTGTTTCCAAGAGCGAACGTTGAGAAGGTGGGGAAGTCCTATTTATACTGTCAGTTTCCTGTCGTGACCCCTTATATATTTTTTCTCTTTGAGATTTTATTTTATATTTTTAACAAGATATGAAACCTTACCAATAACTGCTACTATTCCTTTACTAATAGCACTAGAGATATGAACGGAACAGCGCTAAGATGACGCAGTTCCTGCGAGTCGGACCTTTGTTCTCCTGTATGGACATGTTGAGAAGTCGACGATTATTTACGATGCCTACGATGCAGTACTCACGAATATTACTCGTAATCGTAATGTAAAGTAATCGGCGATGCCGAGTATGTACTCGCATCGTCCTTTTTATACTCGGCGATTATTTATCCGATTACTTTTTACGTATCCGTGAAGTTCTCTAGTACCTACATGTCAAATTATGGAATATGAAAATTGGAGCAAATTAGCGAGCGAACATATGCGATACATTGGAGAAGCAATGTTTTGAAAACTTTTTCTTATTCGATACTTTATTTAAGTAAGGCATTTCCGGCTATTTTAAAGGGGTTCGAGTTGCGACAAGCCTTATCTTCCACAATCCAAGAGCAAAGTATCGAATCTTAAAAACAATTTTTTTCATATTTGATAGTTCGACATGGTAGGAACGATATTACCAGAAAGACATACCAGTATCCTAATCGTCTGATCCAATGACAAAATCCATTCTAAGGCTGTCCACAGATTCTGCATAGGTGACGGTCTTATCATCACTGACGGTCTTATCATCATGTACTCGCATCGTCCTTTTTATACTCGGCGATTATTTATCCGATTACTTTTTACGTATCCGTGAAGTTCTCTAGTACCTACATGTCAAATTATGGAATATGAAAATTGGAGCAAATTAGCGAGCGAACATATGCGATACATTGGAGAAGCAATGTTTTGAAAACTTTTTCTTATTCGATACTTTATTTAAGTAAGGCATTTCCGGCTATTTTAAAGGGGTTCGAGTTGCGACAAGCCTTATCTTCCACAATCCAAGAGCAAAGTATCGAATCTTAAAAACAATTTTTTTCATATTTGATAGTTCGACATGGTAGGAACGATATTACCAGAAAGACATACCAGTATCCTAATCGTCTGATCCAATGACAAAATCCATTCTAAGGCTGTCCACAGATTCTGCATAGGTGACGGTCTTATCATCATCCGTCGTAGTTTCTTTCTCAGTGCTCATTACTTTTGTAACCTGCAAGGGAGATGTAGACAGACATTCTACTTGATCAAAAAATACATCAAACATGTCCCCATCTCATTTTACTATCATGCTACAACTTTTACAATGTTTCAGAAAAACAAATTAACTTCATTATTTGGAAATCCGTTTTTGTTTTTTTTTTCTCTCTTGATTTTCATAAGCGATCAACAATAAGACTGACGACTATTTGGAAGAAGAGGAATCCTCTGGACACTACATCAGTGGCATGACATTGCTTTCAACAAACCATGGAGTTATTAGGAAGCAGAATGCCAACTTATCCCTGCTGTCAACTAATCTCGCTCCACCCAACTTTTAAAGGCATTAAAATGTTTGACATATTCAAAAAATAAATTAACTAATAGCATTATACTATTTTCGTCCTCAAAACAAATTTTCGGATACTTTTAGCAATTTCCAAAGAAACATATCTACTAGATACCAAAAAGTCCAATCGAAGGAACTGTCTCATCTTAGCGGATGTCCGTCTTATCCCTAGTGTCTTTTGAAAAGGTTAGAATAAAAATTGTTAATGTTCTGTCTTAACACATGTATTATAATTGAAATCTTAAAGAGACTATAAGTACTCTCAGCACATTGACTCCATTTAAGGACACTACGGATAACGGTAAAACGCGCTACAATGATGCAGTTCCTGCAAGTCGGACACTTTAGTACAAATTCGATCCTGTCCTTTGTAACAAACCTTCGGGAACAGTGATAAGATTTAGTTTTAATGAAAGGATTGAATGGACGAACAAGACTGCTTTTACGTTCCTCAGCCCCGTTAATCGATATCAGAAGGTCCTCTTGTCCTTATGTAACTCCAAGGGAAATTCATAATGAATTGCTTTCGGGACTTTTTCTTTTTCTTAATGATATAACTCTCGAGTAATATGACGGATTGCTTTCGTTTTACTTAAGCCTGTTAACACAATAATAAAGGACAAAGCTTCTTGAGCTGAGATTAAAAGTGATTTGTTGAATAACAGAACCTAAACAAAGACATCCTTAATCTGAGCATTAATCAGAGGTGATTTTAAAAAGTTTTTTAATTTCTTAAATTGTTTTAGATATCGTTCTGCTTTAAAAAGAGAATAATAAAATGAAAGAAGGTCTCTTAACCCTTAAACTGCGAACGACGGCATATACCGACACACTGATTTGTGCCTACAGTTAGGGCTATATAACGACTCCTTTCACGCTGCTACCGACGGGATATACCGAAACCCCTCACACTGCTCACCACTACTATCGTCTGTATATAAGAACACCCCTCACCCTGCTCGCTACTGCTATCGTCGGCATATACTGGCACCCCTCACACTGCCAACCTCGGCATATACCGTCACCCCTCACACTGCTCGCCACTACTATCGTCTGTATATAAGGACACCCCTCACCCTGCTCGCTACTGCTATCGTCGGCATATACTGGCACCCCTCACACTGCCAACCTCGGCATATACCGTCACCCCTCACACTGCTCGCCACTACTATCGTCTGTATATAAGGTCACCCCTCACCCTGCTCGCTACTGCTATCGTCGGCATATACTGGAACCCCTCACACTGCCAACCTCGGCATATACCGTCACCCCTCACACTGCTCGCCACTGCTAACCTCGCCATATAAGGACGCCCCTCACACTGCTCGCCACTGTTATCGTCGGCATATACGGACACCCCTCGCACTGCTTGCCACTGCTAACCTCGGCATATAAGGACGCCCCTCACACTGCTCGCTACTGCTATCGTCGGCATATACTGGAACCCCTCACACTGCCAACCTCGGCATATAACGTCACCCCTCACACTGCTCGCCACTGCTAAACTCGGCATATAAGGACACCCCTCACACTGCTCGCCACTGCTATCGTCGGCATATACTGGCACCCCTCACACTGCCAACCTCGGCATATACTGGCACCCCTCACACTGCCAACCTCGGCATATACCGTCACCCCTCACACTGCTCGCCACTACTATCGTCTGTATATAAGGACACCCACCCTGCTCGCTGCTGCTATCGTCGGTATATACTGGAACCCCTCACACTGCCAACCTCGGCATATACCGTCACCCCTCACACTGCTCGCCACTGCTAACCTCGGCATATAAGGACACCCCTCACACTGCTCGCCACTACTATCGTCTGTATATAAGGACACCCCTCACCCTGCTCGCTACTGCTATCGTCGGCATATACTGGCACCCCTCTCACTGCCAACCTCGGCATATACTGGCACCCCTCACACTGCCAACCTCGGCATATACCGTCACCCCTCACACTGCTCGCCACTACTATCGTCTGTATATAAGGACACCTCTCACCCTGCTCGCTACTGCTAGCGTCGGCATATACTGGAACCCCTCACACTGCCAACCTCGGCATATACCGTCACCCCTCACACTGCTCGCCACTGCTAACCTCGGCATATAAGGACACCCCTCACACTGCTCGCCACTACTATCGCCTGTATATAAGGACACCCCTCACCCTGCTCGCTACTGCTATCGTCGGCATATACTGGCACCCCTCACACTGCCAACCTCGGCATATACCGTCACCCCTCACACTGCTCGCCACTGCTAACCTCGCCATATAAGGACACCCCTCACACTGCTTGCCACTGCTAACCTCGGCATATAAGGACGCCCCTCACACTGCTCGCCACTGTTATCGTCGGCATATACGGACACCCCTCGCACTGCTTGCCACTGCTAACCTCGGCATATAAGGACACCCCTTACACTGCTCGCTACTGCTAACCTCGGCATATAAGGACACCCCTTACACTGCTCGCTACTACTATCGAGGGCATATACTGGCACCCCTCACACTGCTAACCTCGGCATATAACGTCACCCCTCACACTGCTCGCCACTGCTAACCTCGCCATATAAGGACACCCCTCACACTGCTTGCCACTGCTAACCTCGGCATATAAGGACGCCCCTCACACTGCTCGCCACTGTTATCGTCGGCATATACGGACACCCCTCGCACTGCTTGCCACTGCTAACCTCGGCATATAAGGACACCCCTTACACTGCTCGCGACTGCTAACCTCGGCATATAAGGACACCCCTCACACTGCTCGCTACTGCTATCGTCGGCATACACGGACACCCCTCCCACTGCTAACATTGGCATATACCATGAACCCTTACACTGCTCGCCACTGCTAACGCCGGCATATAACGAAACCCTTATACTGCTCGCCTCTGCTAACGTTGGCATATAACGTCACCCCTTATACTGCTAACGTCGGCATATACCTCACCCCTCCTACTATTTGCCATAGCGACGGGCAGGTTATCTCTCTATTAGTCAACGTCCATTATGGTTGATTCGACCATATCTGAATCTATCGGTTGCTTTCTTAACTAAAGCATATTGTTAAGCTCTAAAAATGTCGTGCGGATAAACTTTTGGAGGTTTTCTTAGCCAAGTATTTATAAATATTATACAATCTTACGAGACATAAACAGTTTTTATATTGGCGAACCTATCGTGTTTTTCATGAAATGGGAATATGCAAACGGCTGAAATTAAAGATGTCAGATTTTAGTTTATCTCTGACAATAAACTGTGATAACATCTACCTTGTTGCTTCCTAAATATCCAAACAAACGTAACCATATTATCACGGATCATTTCACTCCTCCCGAATTACCATCCCTACTTGATACGTTGACCTTGCTCTCTAGCCTCGACCTCCTTACCTGACCTTCTAAACACACCCGCCTCCCCTTCCCTTCCTCAAATACTCCACTTCGTTATAGGCAAAAGGCTCCTCAAAATCCTCCCCGTCAATCTTCATCCTTTAAAGGGTCGGCCTTACAATAATATCAGATCGACTATAATCTCGAACCTTTTAACCTTTACATCTTTCGGGCTCCCGAGGGCTGCTTTCTTCATCTTCTACATATTTTTCAAGCATATCAAACATCCTTTCCACGATCGCTGAGGAAACCACTTCAGTAAAAAAAAGTCCAACCCGCAGGACCTGCGTCATCTTAACGCATATCAGTTCTTATCACGAATTTGGAAAGCTTAGAATGGAAATAGTTAATGTCAATGTCTTAATCTTCCGTGGAAAATGTAAAAATGTAAAGTTAATATTTTCAATTTCTTATAAGCAGCTGAATAAATTATATTGAAAACATAATTTCCTTTATTGTAATGAGATGCAGTTAAGGAGATAAGAAGTCAACGAATCGTTGAGATTCAATCAAGGGAAAATGTTAAATTTTAGAACTATCTATATTTCAAGGTATTTGGCATGATCTTTGGTCCTTCTTCAGCAACAAATGCCAAGGGGTTAGAGGAAGGCCACGTTAACTTTTAGGTGACCATGGATTAGTGTATGCCATGGTTCACTTATCCATGGTCACCTAAAAGTTACTTAGCCCCTAAATTTCCTTTAGTTAGGCCCTAATGTGACATTGATATTTTTAAATAGGTTCAGGTAAGCAATCCTTCCTAATGGGCCTATTTTCCTATTATTTCTGCCGCATTAATCCGACAAATATTCTTTCTTAGCAGTGGCAAATAAGCAAAATCCGCTCGAAGTTGTGGTTTACTCCAGAACAAGATTAAATAAAAATTAATAATTTAGTCAGCTATTCATTACAAATGTGATTTATTAAAAATTTAAATTTTAACGTACATTTATTATTGACAACGAATTTTAGGACGGGTTATCTATAGGTTACCACCCTTTTCTAGCCAGGATAGGGCTGATGCCTTTTCTTTCTTCGAATAATTCGTGGGTATCGAACCCACGACCTTAGGCAATACAAATATTAAAGAGAAAACCTGGTTATGTTTATTTTGTAGTTATTTTAGTACATTCTTCAGGCCTGTGGCGTAAGCTAACTACTACTATTTGACGGGTGTTCATTATTGTATTGCTATTTCTCAGCATGGTGGAGAAATTTATTATCTTGCTAAGGGATGTGTTTAGTTATGCAGTTTCTGCGTGACGGACTTTATGTGGCTCAAATATTTATGAATAAGTGATGAAAGGTGAGATCTATTTCTTGACAATATGCAAATCACAATATTTGTCCCATGGATCCCCTGCGAAGGCAGTACAAGTTTAGGAAGGTTCAAGAAAATGAATATGTAAAGATAGAATGAACTTTGCTATTTCTCAATCCGAGAGTATGAGAGTATTGGGAAGGCTTAGGTTTAAAACCATTATTTGTAATATATATATATATATATATATATATATATATATATATATATATATATATATATATATATATATATTTGACTACAATGCACTTATCCATTCATTTCATCTCTTTTTCCGCAATTACATCAGGCTTACAAGCTTCGTACCCCCTCCCGGCTAAGGCCCAGCATATCCACCACAGTATCTTGTTTCAAACAACGACCTTCCCGTGAAACATTATACTGTTGAACAGCGTGAGTGCTGGTCTCATTTTCCAGGCAACGTGTCCTACATGTTAGAACCCGCCGCTGACCTCTCGTCTTCCTCATGGTGGTCGAAAGATCGTTTATGTGGGCACGAAAATACTGGAGTAATTTCCAGCCAGAAGTGGTTCCAGCTCCACCATTGAGCCAATATGATATGACGACTCCTTGAGTCCTGCTTTCTAGCCTCAGGACAACAGAAGTCTTCAAGTGTTAAGCCTTGCCTGGCCGGTGCCTTCCTTGCTTTTCGCAGACTTTTAAGCACATCCACCGAACAATAAGTCGCCCTTTTAGTAATAGCAATAAGCGTTTTATTTGTAATAATTTTTGTTCCCTCCAAAAGCCTCTTCGAGAAGAAATGCCTATATATATATATATATATATATATATATATATATATATATAGCTGTTCCCCGGCGTGCGATGCGACACCAGTGTGGATTTGTATAATGAACAAACAAACAGACAGAAGGCTTTTAGAAAATGTTGACCCAGCCTATTACACTCCCCGTATCAATACCTACATGTGTGCTATGTTTAGTCAAAATCGGTCAAACGGTGTGGATTTGTATAAGAAACAAAAAGATAAAAAGACAGACACATGATTTATATATATATATATATATATATATATATATATATATATTACCTTTTGTAAGGAGTGAATCCAAGAAGGATCGTTATTTGAAGTATAGACTACTTATTTTCGGTCCGGCACGGGCGCTGTCTGGTTAATGGCTATGATCTAATAATAACAATCCAATAATAGTAATCGAAACTAATAATGTCAGCGATTACAATGTTAATCTCGAAGTTTGCCAAGATGAATTTGGGCTTATAAATATGGAAATAAGTCCCGAAGGGTTGTAAATTCTGAGGATTTGGAAGTTGTTGTAATAGCGATTAGGGGACGAATCGAATGAGCGACCAAAGTTGGGAACAAGTCGAAGTTGTCAAATTCCTGGATATTGACGTGATTCAAAAAGCTTACATTAATATTTATGTGTGTGCATATATATATATATATATATATATATATATATATATATATATATATATATATATATATGATTAACACTGTGTAAACAAAATTGGTAAGATTTTACTTTACAAATTCCTCAAAGAAAATTACTTCTTTTAGAAGGTTGAAATAGGAACAGTTAATATTTAATAGGGATATTTTGTGAAATATTTATTTTTATAATATTTGACTTTTATCGCGGTTTCTCCCTCCCTTCATAGGGAGGAACCCCGCTTATAAGGTTGATCGCATGAAACAATCCGGAAGTGACGACTAGAAAATTTTGCGTTTCAGAACCCCTAGAGACCGAAAATAACGGTGGTTCAAATTTGTATATATATGTATATATTTATGTATATATTTATATATATATATATAATATATATTTAAATATATATATATATATATATATATATATATATATATATATTTGTCTGTTCCCGTTTTTCCGGGCCCCCTAATGGTCTGATTTTGATGAAATTTGGTACAAAAATCGTTCTTCTAATTTGAAAAGTCAAGTTCGTTAACCAGGAGAAATTCGCCCACCGGAACATGGTTTTCGGAGCGAATGTCGCGCGAATAAAATCGTTCCGCTTACTTCATATGCTTGCAAGTACTCGTTTTATATGCTTCTTGGCCTAGGAAAACGAATGAAACCATTTTCAAGGCGATAGCTTTAACCATTTTCGAGAAAATTGGAAAAATATTTGTTGAATACCGTTTTTGGTTTGGGTACTTAGAATCATGGGATTCAGTTGAAACATTTTCTGCATGTTCAACATTCATCAAAACTAATATGTTGAAAGTTTGGTTACGTTTGGAGTAAAGGAAGGGTTAGAATAAAATATTTTATTAACCGACATGAAAAGTTTTTGGTAATTTTGTATACTTTCCTTAATATCTCGATAACAGTTGAGAATATTGGTAAGCGAAAGGTTAACATTAGAAAGCTTACTAAATTATCTACATAAAAGATTCTAAAGAAATATTTGATTAGGCATTGTCAATCGGAGAAATAAGTGATTAAATCTTCAAATGTGTTTGTTTTGTTCTTTTGACCGGGTTTTCGTAGTAGCTCACATTTCAATGGGTTGTTGTTGTTTTTTAATTGTATTTATTTATAGAATTAGTATTACTGTAGATTAAATCAAAAAAATTAGAAACATTTTGATATTTGTTTTGATATTTGAAATAACTATTTGTAGTAGCGGGGTTGGCCAACCAGTGATGGGTGAGATTCCAGGTATAAGGGTACGCTGCCCCTTGGTAACGGGCTCTTTGTTTACGGGGGAAAGGTTGAACCAAAATAATAACGGTTTCTATTTCAATCTTCCCAAATGACACAAGGGATAGGTCCTGAACCGCGCTAAGACGACGCAGTTCCTGCGAGTCGGACTTTTTATTGTTCTAATTTGACACTATTAGGAAATGGCAGGTTCATATTTAGTTGAGCTGGAGTTTTCTGGTTGGGATTAAACATAAGCCACTGCATGGGGAGAAGGATGCCCAAGTGAAGCTATTACTATGTTGTTCCAATAAAAAACAATGTATATATATGTGTACATAAACAAGCACTTTAGTGAAGATGGCGACTGATAATAATTTTAATCGAGGAAAGTGAATAACTAGTTTTCCTACCTAATCTTTAGTTCGGGTACTAAGAAACGATGGATTCAGATGGAACTTCTTCAAGATGTTTGATATTCATCTAAATTATTTATTTAAATTATTTAAAATTTAAATTTAGTCTTTGTTTTCTTTAGGTTAGATCCTACTTACTATTTTATAAATTTTTATTATGATTTCAATCATACCATTATTTTATTACTTATTATTTGCTACTTATTTTGTTTTTTATACATAATAAATGTATATATTTCTCTTTTTTATAAATATGAACAATCAATGTTAATTATGAATGTAAATTTGAAAGTTTTTTCTTATTATTTTTATTTTTATTATTAATTTTCTTTGAGCAGATCACCCCTGTTGCGAAGCTCTTCAAGCAAATTAAATAAAAAAAAAATAAATAAAAAAATTTTGGTTACGTTTGGAGTTGAGAAAGTAATAGAAAAAAAATTATTAAGAGAAATGAACAGTTTTAGGCGTTTAATATATTTTTTTAAATATCTGGAAACAGCTGGGAAATCGTGGTAAGAAGACAATTGATTCGAAAGCTTAAAAATGCCCTAGAAAAAGGTTAATCTTTGATGAGGCGATCTCATTCGGAGAAATCGGTGATTGAAATTCGAATATGTCGGTTTTCTTGTTTTGAACGGTTTTTTTTTGTTTTGTTTTTTGTTTTTTTTTCGTTATTTTTTATTTCTTCTCTGTTTACATCAGTTTTAATTAGTATTTTTTTAATGTTATTTTACAATTAAATAAGTATTTTAGTAAAACAAGGTATGAAAATAGGAAATATATTTGCATTTGTTTTTTCCTGGAGCGAACATTGAGAAGGCGGAAAAAATAATTTCCGCGTAGGATATCGTCAGTTTCCTGATGTCTTGCTTCTCAGATATCATTTTAATTTTTACTAGTGTTTACATTTTTCACGAAGGAGCAAAACAAAATATTTACTGTTTATATTCCACATGAGAGTAGCAATAAGAACGGAAACGCGCTAAGATAACTGCGAGCCCGGCATTTTGCTACATGGTGGGATCGATGAAAAATTGAAGACATTTTTCATTAATCAATTCTCGAGTTCAATTTCTGCTACACTCGTCCGGAATATGCCATAAAGGCTAATAAAAAAACAGAGAGAACAGTGTACGGTAGAAATAGCGATCGGATGAAGGGAATTGAGACTACGCCATCAACAACAGGAAACTGAAACAACTCAATGAAACTGTTTCATTCGCTTGTTTGTCATTTCACTACACTCGAATAGCGTTTAAACTTCTCCCGTCTGTATCTAGATGGTCCATTCGCTGGCTGTTCTCTAATTCCGGAAAATTTTATAACTGATAAAACGGAGTGCAATAGCAATGGATAATATTATTTATATGGTTTTCCAAATAGTAATTAATATTCAAACGTTACATTTTAGCGCGGTTCCTCCCTCTCTCCATAGGGAGGAAACCCGCTTACGAGGCACCGTAATCCGAAAGTGCCGACTAGGAAACAAAATTAAAAATCCGTTAGGCACTTCCCTCAGCAATATGGTTAAATTAGACTGCATACCTAAAAAATTCCTTAATTTTATTTATTTAAACAATAGACTCTCAAAATGAGTCCCACTGATGAACAGGAAAACATCACTCCGATCTTCATACTCTTTTCGAAGACCATGATCCCATGGGCAAATAATTTTGGGGGCGGGGAGCTGAGAGCATTTGGGGGTATGAAATACTAACAACTAACGGAAAAAAATATTTTTTCCCAACTAAGTAATATTATTTAATTCATTTTTAAGGTTTTTATGGTACATTTTTACTAATTTCGGGTGGGGCTGCTGCCTCCTCAGCCCCCCCCCTTATTACGCCCATGGATGATCCTCCCAATACTGACTTACTCCTGCCCTGTATGGTATGGAAAAACCGCGAAGAACATCAGACGACTTCAAACTTTACAGAACTAAGTCCTGCGGATTGCAGCCAGCGCCCCTAGGTTCGTTAGAAACACCTTGCTCCATCGGGAACTGGTAGTTTATTCAATCGCATTTCACATCGAAGAATTTACCCACGGATACCACGACCTTGGAGAACCTAGAGCCCGACGCTTTAACCCGAAGCTATAGGTACCAACAATTTTGTATTTGATTGTAAATTGTTATTTATTCATTTCCATTGTAAAAAAAAAACTGATTGCTTTGGTCCAAAAAAGAAATAATTTTCATTTGTTTGTTTATTTTTTTAAATTATAACGTCTACTTAAATATAAGACAGATTTTTTGGACGGATTATCTATAGGTTACCATCCTTTTCTAGCCCCGATGCGGCTGATGCGTTATCTTTCTTCGAAAGATAAGCGACGACTCCAAGACCGAATCGAACCCACTAACTTATGCATGAAGTGCTCACGCCTTAAAACTCACAAGAATAGTTTTTTTTTTATTTTAAAAATTAAATTTTATAGTTTTAATAAACAGCTGACTCATTTTTTTTAATTGTTTAATTTTGTGTATTAAGTCAATACTTTCGATATACCCATTTGTTTTTTTGTTATAATAAAACTTCCTCATTAGTTAGGCAGGATATCTACCGAGTTTCGTTGCAATATAACTAATAAATTAAATAACCGATTCTACTGGTAAACGATCTCGTGTAATCTTCTGATATTTTTTTTCGACATCGTTTTCGTGTAGTTGTGTAAGATTTTCACGAAATATCAAAAGAAAATATTCACTATTTCTATTCTATCCTTCCAAATGACACTAGTGATATGAACGGGACGCGAAAAAATGCCGCAGCTCCTGTGGCTTGGACATAATTGCTATCACCAAACAGTGGAAAGCTGAAATAAATAGTTTTTTTTTTTTTTTTTGTTTTTTTTTTTCATTATACCTTTGCCCGAACAATAATAATAATGCATTGAGCTTGGAAGATGAATAATTTTGTATTCACTAAATCAACATTGAAAAATGTTTTGAGATAAAATGCTGCCAACTGTGAGAAACAAAAGGAATGAAAGAGAGAGACAGGTATTTAGTGGCGAGAAGTGGGGGGGGGGGCGTTTCCTCCGTGAGAGCCCCAGCTGAATTGGTCTTTTCAATTTTCGCCTGCTCTCGGCCAGCTATTGTTATGAATGAGCTAGATAAAATGGGCGAGAGGAAGCCCCCCCCCTCGGCTGAGGTGGAAATGAAGTGAAAAAGGAGATTTAGCCAAAGGGTTGGCACACCTGCTCGTGACACCGCCATTCAGCGATGACGTCTGAGTAGTCCCTCGCCAAAGAGGTCTCTGACTTGGGTCGTTATATCTCTCTGTCATTCCGTTAATTGGGAATTAACATTAAGCGATACGCCGCCATGCGGAAAATTTCGGAACTAACGACAAAGGGAACGTGCATTGTTTACAAATGTAAAGCTATGACAGTTGTAAAGTTAGGACATGTGTTGTTCGTGTTTTTTTTTTTTTTTTTTTTTTTTTTCTATTTAATAATTTCCCAACAGTTTTATGACAAATTTGTCTTTTTAAAGACAACATGAACCTTTCCCTTTCACAAAGTCATTATTTTTAAACAATATATGTAAGAGGTAGTGAAATAATTCACATTTATTCAACCTTCACTCTTGTGTGACTATAAACAGCTTGCAACCCATTTTACCCGAATTTGATTTAATTTTAGAAATTCAGAAGGTATAGATATTGATGAACAAAAGTATGTACAAAGGAACTTCTTTGGCTATCTAGAAGCCTTAAGTAGTTTCAGGTGCATAGTTGAAGGTGAAGCAATTGTGAATGCACATCCATTACCTAAATACCTGTGGTATTTTGTAGAAGACCAACCATTCTATTAAGTTGTTTGCACTTGCACAAACACACTAATTAGGAATGGCTGTATTAAATTTAAATGAGTGTACTACTTCATATTTGATACATATGACTCCTTTCATAAATATTACGGTGCCTTTTGATAAAGTATATTTATATAATTTAATTACAACCTTAATAAGTAAATGAAATGGTTCATGTAATATGTGAAATAGAGATTCAAAGAAATTTTGAAATATTTTCTCAATTTTTAAGTTGTTCATGATTTGTTGGTGTTCAATAATATGCAATATTTATTATCAAATAAATTTAGTGTATTCAAATATTTTCACAATGGTATGAAATTATATTTACATCAGTTATAATTTGCAAATAATGTAAGCAATAATTAAAATTTGTGATCAGAAACGATTCAAAACTAAAAAAAATAATGGTGCATGTAATATGTGAAAATAAAGATTTTGGAGTATTTTTTTTCAATTTTCAAATTGTTCATGATTTATTGGTGATCAATAATATGCAATATTTATTATAAAATACATTTATTGTATTCAAAGCTATTCACAATGGTATGAAATAATATTTACCTCACTTTTGCTTATCCATCACAATAACAATAACTCACTGTTAGTCCAATATTCCTACATATTTGAGTACACAAATAAAATAGAGCTTCCAAAAACCCTGTTTCTTAATGAAAACACTAATATTAACGTGAAATAGAACCACAACAACTGCGAAAACACTTGTTATCAGCAATCACTATGTACAAATGTCACAGGTTTCCCTTTGTATACCGCCATTTTGACAACGGCAGTGGCGCCGCCATCGGTAATGTTAATTCCCAATAATTATATTAAATTCCTCTTTACTTTCTGACTTTTTTTTTTTTTTTTTTTTTTTTTTTGTCATTTCTTGAGAATATTTACAGTAGTTTTTCTCCTTTTGTATTTTTACTTTAAATACTAAATTATAATTTTTGTATATTAAAATGTATATTTAGTTTTGTTTAGTCAATTACGACAAATGTAAATGATAAGGACATTCCTAACTTATTTTGTTGATAGTTGATAAGTTGCAAAGGAATGAAGGGAAGAGGAAAGCTACTTATTTTTTTAGTAGATTAGAGTACTTAGAAACATTGGTTCCAGTTTAACCCTCAACTGGTAACATCCAAATTTTGTACGTTATAAGTAACAAATATTTTGAAAAAACTGTTCATTAAACAATATTTAATGGTATGAAATTATATTTCATACCATTAAATTTGTTTTAGTTTATTAAAACAATTAAAAAAATAATTTTCATCGCTACGTATAAGAATTAGGTCTAAAGACAAGCAAACATTCATCGCTCTTGGAGCTCAAGTATTGCATACTATTGTTGAACACTCTAGCCATAATGGATTCAACATTCTATGCATTTATAAGCTGTTTGTGTTCTTTATGAGTATGGAATTTACCGGCGTGTTTTCTATTTTCGAAAATAATCACAAATTTCCTAAAACCTGCCAATTTTTTCTTCACGTTCCCCAAGCCCAAGAATATCTCGTCCCAATTTCTCGACGTCATCTTGGATGTTAAGCAATTAAATAATTAAACGACGTCACCTTTTTTTATCAGAATTTTAGGCGGAAATCCCCCTTTTTTTCTTATAGTGCCAATGATTCAAATTATGTGCATCTAATCAGTTACTATTTCAAGTCAAGAAAACTCATTGACAACAGTAACGTTGGGAATGAAATGTGCAATTGGTTTCAGAAAAAAATATCAATAGAGAGGAAAAATAATTAAACTTTGTTTGAAATGGTTATTTTTGATTTGCTGCGTACCTCAGTTGTAGTAAATAAATAGTTTCAAGTAATACACGTCTGTGAGACGAATATGAAAATGTGCGCTATTAGTAACACGCGTCTACCAGACGTTGTACTTTTTAGTTAGAGCCTTACTAATACCACAAAATACAATTGATCGGGTTAAAATTTTACTATCGTTTTTTACATTATCTAACGTGAGCATACACTGGAGGTTTAATTTTACAAAAAGCTCTGAGCACCACAATGCGGGAAAATACTATACCTAGGCGTCTCTCAGACGTATTTTACCAGTTGAGGGTTAAAAGTGTTCTAGATGTAACATATTTATCCAATCTAAGACATTCAAATTTTGGTTACTTTTCGTACTTCGTTGAGAAAGTATTATTTAAAAGAAAAGAAAAAAAAAAAAAAAAACACTTTATTATGAGGCGTGAGGTGAGGAGTTTTGGGATTTGCATATATTTTTTTAAATATCTCGAAACAGGATGAGAAATCGTGGTTATTGGAAGGCAACTATTCCTATGATTTACTTCATTGCAAAGCTGCAGGATAGAAATATTACTTTTCACAGCGCTTATTATAAAATGTTCGCAGTTTTTAATATAAAATTGTCTTCATTTTGCATGAGTTGTAAAATATTTCAATATCCCTTCGTAATATTTCATCGAGCGGGAACGAATGAATTAGTACGTGGAATTCCAATTTAAATAATCATTTATTCAACACACATGAAGATATGTACTTAAAGAAGATCACATTCAATAAATGTAGTTATTTTGGAGGATATTTACTTTAATTCGTCCATAAATACTCACTACATTTTCTAAACAATTCTACATAATAGTTCATGTAATTGACAATAAATCTTATCCGCACAAACTTTGGAATTTTGCCCTATTCCTTGAAGTGAATGTTTACAGATACTACATTTAGTGCTATGAAATAATAACATTCAAAATAGGTACATGAATATATGATGCTTCAATCTTATTTTGGTTCCAAGCTTCTACAGAACTATTATTGGCTATTATTTTTTAATAATAAGTGTGAACAGGTGGTTATTTTAGAAATTTTTTAATAAACGGATAATAAAAAAGATGTATTTGGACATTTACAAAGTCCGCGATATCTAACAAAAACAAAAGGGAATTCAACACACAGGTAGGTTTGAGAGCTGGTTTTCTTCAACAGATAACATTTAAATCTAATGTTCGTTCATGCCTCAGCCCCAAAGAAATATTCAAGATTTTTTTTTTGGGGGGGGGGAGGGGGGGGTCTCCCGTGGTCTAGTGGCTAGCGCCTTGGATTCATAAGCGGGAGATAGTGGGTTCGATTCCCACCTCCGGCAGGAATTTTCTCATCTCAGGGCTCGCTGGGGAAATTCCTCGCTGCACCCTGGATGTAGATGTGCCGTAAACAAAAACAAAAAAAAAAAAAAAAATCTTGAATATTTCACTCAACTCTACAAGGAGCATGTCTTAAGCTTCCCTGACTACCCGTTCCCGTTCCTGATCACGATCGTCTTTCAACTGTTCTTACGTTTCATCGGGAGAGCTCTGTGTTTTCACAACCCGTTTTTGGGCACCCGACCTACTGTTCGGTTTGTTGCTGTATTTAAACTATTTAAAAAATTCCCCAAAATACGCATAACTTTTGGAATGACCTGATACTTCTGTAGGACCTCAAAAAATAAAATAAAAATGTGTTTCCACGCACAAACACTTCACTCCAAATTTTTATAATATTCTAATCTTCAATCTATCCAAAATACATAATTTAAAATCTATTTTACCCCATCATTTGGGCGAATCCCATCTATCGGTTCGTATAGAATTTAGTTCAATAATTCTTAAGTAGATTAGTGGCATTTATTTAGTAGTAGTATTTAGTTTACTATTGCTCCATTTTATTTGACTAGGCTGTTATTGTTGATCTGGGACGTTGAAGATATCTGTTCTGATGTAATGGCCTGTGAACATTGGCGTTTAGACGGTCCATCTTGCAAGCAGGACAGTCGGTGCAGCAGTAACAATCTTTAGATATAGGGTAGCGATACTCGGCCACGAAGGTCCTCGTTTGATTCGTCACTGGAACAACCTAATGAATAATAAATAATAAATTGCTTTCATAAAGACAACAATAATAATTGCACAAAATGAATAATGTAAATATTTAAAATTGCCCAAATAATTAAATCAAATTTACAACAACAAAAAATCCTCGGGCAGGGCCCATCAGCTGGAGTAATAATTTTAGATAAGAATGGATCTATTATCAATGAAAATAAATAATTAAAAAGTCCGACTTCATCTTATCCCTAGTGAAATTTGTAAAGGAATAGAGAAACGTTTATTGGTTGTTTTGATATTTCGTGAAAAATTTATCTTGAATAAAAGCAATATTTTAGGTGCCACAAGGCTCAGGAAACAGACAGTAGCCAAATAGAATACACATTTCACTGTCCAATGGATTAAAAAAAAAAAAATTAAAAGTGAGGTAAATAGAGAATACCAAATTTCAGTAAAATCGGTCCATTTTTAGCTCAATGGGGGACCGTCCACGTGCCGTTGTTACTATAAAAGGGGTGGAAAAGTGTTGATAGCCCGGCGCTAATAGCCCAGTTGTTAAAACGACTAAAAAAAAAATTTATAAATATAAAAAAATAATAGCTTCTGTCTCCTATTACAGAATACCAAAACGCTGAAATGCTCAAGCCCTGATTATTTTCAAGTGCTTTAATTGCTATTTGAATGGAATCGCCGCTTTGGTTTCGAAAAATCCCTCCTCCATATAGTTATGCTTCCACCACCTGGCCTTTCCATATACTGGCAAGTTTCGAGACATTCCTTTACTCACGAATAACTAATCGTGTTAGATCGTCGACACGGACCGGTGCACATTACATTAAGTGACCACTGGCCTGGTGTAAAAGGCTAATTTTGTTATGTTATATGTGTACTGTCGACTTCCTAAAGCTATTACGCTTCGCACTATTGGACAAAAGCGTCTCTGCCCCAGACATCTCTCAGCTAAATTTAACATTGGAGTGAAAACCCTAAATTTTAATATGACAGAAGAATTTGACCTCAAAGTACTACTCGAGGCTAGTTTTAGACAATTCTCAACTATTAATAGAGCCTTAGTTTCTGTTTCATACTGAAGTTTTGGCGTGAGGGATCGAATGAAGTATCCTTGAAAACGATAAAATTAACCATTTGCTAGAAAAAAGGATTTTTTTTTTTCCCGTGGCTCAGAAGCTGTTGCTGAGTGACTTGTATTTTTTCCAACGTATTATATATGAGGCGTTCCGGATACGAAAATTGAACTCAACAAAAGGTAGTTTTGAGGAAAATGCGTTTGAATATTTTTCCATAGGGGTGAACTCCACTAGAGTAAATTCAAAACATTTGTTCGTTGTGGGACGTCTCATTGTTTCTTTATTAATTTATATGAATAAACAAATTATATAGTAATTAACCAGGAATTAGAGTGAACTTGATTTTGAGTTCGCACTTCGTCATAGCAAAAATTCATTTATATATATATATATATATATATATATATATATATATATATATATATATATAGTCTTCTTTTAAAAAATTATCCTTTTTTCCCCCAATAAAGGAAGGAATTCTGGGGTCAGTCTAATTTAAAAGCACACAATAGCGTGGACAACTGTTTTTATTTTTTCCCCAGCGTGTTAAAATGGGTTCTGGTGGAAGAAACACTCCTAGTAAAATTTCCCTGAACGTCTGAACCCTGGAAGATGCTTTTAAGAAAATTTGTTTGATCGAGAAAATGAGTTTATTGAATTGTATTTTCTATTTTAAAGATTAGGTATGTCTAGGTCATTCCATCGTTATTTAGGTGATTTTAGGTGAAATCATCCTGAATAGGTTTTTTTTAGGTTCTTCCGAATTTCCATGGATGATATTACAAGACGCTAATCATATAAAAACCTGATCATTACCATGTTTAGTATAAAGGAAAAAATAGTTGAAAACCTAAGAATCCGGTCCCGAATAATAATTCATGGTAACAATACCAAACAGGTGAAGAATAACCCTTCAACAATTTTTTCAAACTTTACATTTATTCCTCCATCACAACGTTTCGGACACACAGGTCCATCCTCAGGCAATCATGTCCTGTTCATTACTATAGTTACACTAAAACAGTCATGCATGACTGTTTTAGTGTAACTATAGTAATGAACAGGACATGGTGAGTTTAAAATTATGACAATAAAATTTAGTAAATGGTTTTGGAGGATGTAATGTCTGAAATTAATATACTATTGTAGATTGCCTGAGGATGGACCTGTGTGTCCGAAACGTTGTGATGGAGGAATAAATGTAAAGTTTGAAAAAATTTTTGAAGGGTTATTCTTCACCTGTTTGGTATTATTAATTAATACCCTTCATTTAGTAATCGTAATAATTCATGGTAACTGTTTCATGAAATTTTTTTTTTTATTTTTTTTTTTTAAGGGCGTATCAACAATCGCGCTATTAAACGTCGGACTATCTACAGGTTGCCACCCTTTTTTTGTTAACGCCAACAGCACGTTTTCGGGCAACCAATCAGGTACTGTCCACGCACGACATTGGTTAACTTCCGTGATCATCAGGAACCGTTGCATCCAACGTGGCTATGGCCGTTGGCATGACATTATTTGATGACCTAAGCTCTATCTACCGGAAAGACTTGTAAATGGTTCATCGAAACCCTGAACACTCACCTCTACCGTAGACTCCCTCTGTATGAGGACCGCAGGCCTAGCTGTGGTCTCCACTGGTCTGTAGCCTTTCCTAGCTTTCAACCAACGGTCGCACATAGCTACTAGAACACTACTGCTTGGGCAGTAGACACTACTTCTTGGATAGTGCAACACTACTGCTGACTCTAGCAGGCTAATAATCGGATGAAGCCCTACTCGTGTATTCGTCTCTACAAACAAAAGGCTTCTTTAGCTCGCTCTGTAGCCAAAATATTACATCAACATTGTTTTGATGCATTGTTTACAAAGTTAAAGGGGGTAAATCTAAATTTAAAAAAATTGATAGGGGATGTTTTATGAACATTTAATAGAATAAAGCGAAGCTGTTGTGAAGAAGACAGCTGTTGATGCGCAACCGAAGATCAAAAGGAGTACATACGTTCATGACAATGACATCGGATCAGTTTAATGTTTTATTAATAAAAGTTATACTGAGAGAGAAATAATATACACTAATATGAGAGGAGTAAATCTGCGAAAATAAAATTAGAAGTAACTAGGCAAACTTGGTTCTAACTAAACATTTGGATTGTTTACACGAGTTGGCCAGTGACAACTGCATAGTAGGATCGTGGTGGGGGAGCTTACTAGTCGCGTCCCACTACTTTTAATAGTAAAATTACTTTCTCAATAAAATCACTAACAAAACTAAGAAATATTTTTTTTGTGTGTGTGTTTGTAGTCCAACGTTCTCTACGTCCACCTAAAGAGAATATGCATTGTTAAATAAACTAAATTTATCGACTAGGAAGGAGAGTTTACAACAGAACAACTTAATTATTTTTGTTAAACACCTACAATGAAACTCGGTAGATACTGTACCAATAGTGTGAAGAACATGTGTTACCATCCACCTTTTAAAGGAATGGTGCTTAGTTATGCAACTCCTGCCTGACAGATTTATTTGGAAGTTCCAACCAACAATTTTTTACATTTTTGTAACATTAAAACGAATTTATTAGAGTAATGTTCCAGAAAAAATAGCAGGAAGAGTTTCAGATTTTGAAATGGCACTAGGCCCCCAGCTCAAGCTGGTCGGATTTTCTTTTCTATTGATTTTATTAATCATATATTGTTCTCCATTACAGATGTTCAATATTGCCAAAGAAGAAGCTGCAGTTCAACCATCCAGTCCCAGTCTTGAAAGCGTTGTTCCAGCATTGGATATTACCGGTGGACTCCAACCAACACTCTGTAGGACACCTTCCTTGACGTCACACACCTCCATCGACTCAAACGTATCAAAGCAGGTAACACAAAAAGAAAATACATTTTAATTCTCGCAAACTTTTATAATGTTGAGAAATTGGGGGGGGGGGGAGTCATATCCGCTTAGGATACTGTCAGTTTTTTGTTGTGGTGCCTTAAACTTCCTTCTCTTTGAGATTTTAATTTATACTTCAAACGAAAGATCAAACCCTACCAATAACTGCTTGTATTCCTTTGCTAATGGCACTAGAAATATGATGTCACGCTAAGATGACGTAGTTCTTGCGAGTAGGACATTTTATAAGTCATTCTTAGAATTAATTTTCGTAAAATCTTTTGGTTTGGATGACATGTCTATGAATTGTACTAAGCAAATTGACTTAGTAGAGGATGCTCATAAATAAATAATAAAGACTAAGAAATACTCAGGAATAAAACTGAATTAGACCTTCGACAAACGAGTCCTTAAGTGGATAAGCAGGAGACAATATACGCCAAACATAGAAACCCTTTTCTATGGGCGCGGAGCATACACAAAGAAATATTACAATTTTTATTTCTTGGTCGTAGGTAGTCTCCATTTTGTATTAACTAATGTTCATATAATAACGACAGCATCCTTTGGCAAAGTAAGATTAAGGACACAATAATGGAAAGAAACCGACCATCTCCGCCTGCCTTAAAAGCATTCTTCTGTACTCCTGCTTTCAAAAACATCTCAGATAGCGGCACAGGAGAGACTATAAATACACTATAGAAGCTCATGATTCAAATAGGCAAACCAAGATTATGGCAGAAAAATTGGTTCTCCCATTCAACAACCATAGGCTAAATTAAAGAACAACTAGAAACACATCATAGAAATGCAATAATAATTTAATAAGGATTTTTAATAATTTAATTTTTCAATTCTCTTAAACAGACAAAAAATCTTTAATCTAAATATTGATTAATATGACTAACATAACACATTAAAAGGAAAAACAGAAATTTAGGTAACGTTAAGCACGTTTCCTCCCTCCCACCATTTCACGTTTCAGAACCCATAGATCATGAAAATAACGATACTTGTAATTTGTGTGTGTGTGTATATATATAATGTTTTAATTATATTTTTCAGCGACGTGTAATTGATTTGCTTGTTGCTTCCAGAGCCTGCGAGCGTGTCGTACCCTGAGCCCCGAGTGTAGAACTACCGAAGGAGTCCACCGACCAAGACCTCTATCTCCGCTTCTCGTACCACAAGACTCAACATCCTCCCTTGTAAGGAAATAATACTATATACATCTAGTTATTATTAAAATCAGTATATATTATAGAATAGTTTTTATTAGTGCAAATAGTTAATAATAAATAGGCAGAAAATAAATAAAACAAAATAAAAACAAATTACTACACTAACAATTTGGTGCTCTCAACTACTACCTCATTACGATGCGACCTGAGAATCGAAGTTCCTACGGTCAAGGTCAACAGCTGTACAAAATGGTTGATGATCCAGACTTTGCGTGACTCAATAATGGATCAGCCGCTCTTTTCACAAAACACCAATGCCTAAAACGCAGATACCCTAATGGATGAACCAAAAATATGTGAGTTCGTGGTGGTTATTCTATCTCCTTTAGGTCATCGAATATTGACAAACTCATTATTTCTTTAATTTTGACTTCTGTAGGCAGAAAGTCAATGAAGAAATGTCAAAAGTAAAATAACCGTAAATTTATCCAAATTGCCTGGATGCCTCTTCAGGAGCCTAAAAACTACTTACAGCCTAATGGACTATATTTATAAACACGTTGGCTGCGTGGCAAAAACATTTAGCAGCTCACGACAACTGTGTTACCAGCATGAGCCGTCATCAGTGACTCAAGCAACACAAAAAAAGTCCGTCACGCAGGAGCTGCATAACTAAGCACGTTCCTCAGAATTTGGGTAGTGTAGATTGCTTTCCAGAACAATTTGCTTAAAATATCCTACATAAATAAAATAAAAACATGAATAGTTCTCTTTTAAATTTGTAATGAGTAACTGATCAATTAATAATTTGCTTCTAGAGTTATGTTTACACATGGTACCTATTACACTTCGTAATAAATACAAAAAACCTCATATTATCGTATTTTGATCTAACGCAGGAACAGGATACAGTCACTCTAGTGGTAGAAAGCGCTCCTTGCGGCGGCTTTGTGAACCTACGTCTGACGGGCTTTTCTATTGAAATATATTACAAATTAAACCCCTGCTTTCCGATTGACCGATTCAGCTCATTTCTACAACACTTCTTTCTCATGAGTTACCCACGACGTATACCGCGTTTCGTTACAATACAGCAGAAATTACGACCGGTATGAGTATATTAAGAATTTGGGTCAGGAGTAAACCCCCCCTTCTAATGAACCGATTTAGTTTATTTTTACAACACATATTTACCTGTAGATTACCACTACGAATGCCGAGTTTCGTCGAAATATACCAAAAATCACTGCTGGTAGTGGCGAATTGGTATTGTGGGTCCGGAGTAAACACCCCCTCCTAATGAACCGATTTAGTTTATTTTTACAACAGTTATTTACCTGTGGATTACCACTACGAATACCGAGTTCCGTTGAAATATACCAAAAATCACGGCTGGTAGTGGCGAATTGGTATTGTGGGTCCGGAGTAAACCCCCCTTCTAATGAACCGATTTAGTTCATTTTTATATCTCACTTTTCTCTCTATATTACCACTACGAATACCAAGTTTCGTTGAAATATAACAAATATTACGGCTGACATAGTCAAATTAGTGTTTTGGGTTCGGGGTAAACCCCCCCCCCCTTCCGGTGGACCGACTTTGGTGGTTAACGAACTCGTTCAATCGTTTGCTAATTGAATGCTGTATACCAAGTTTCGTGACGAAAAAACAAAAACTCTGGCCGCTATCGTGTTAACAGACACACATATATATATATATATATATATATATATATATATATATATATATGCATATATATATATATATATATATATATATATATATATATATATAGATATAGATATATATAAATTTTAACGGGGGTCATTTTCGGTGTCTACTAGGTAGGATCGATAAAGATTTGAAGAAATTTTTCAAAAATTCCGTCATGAGTCCAACCTCAATAGCTACTTTCCTTCGGAGGAAAGTGCTAAAAGTAGTAATGCGTAACTCAGGCAAAGCAAATACATGACGATCCTCAGTTGGCGATTGGCTAATTCACCAGTGTGCTGTCTGGCATTTTCACAGAGTTGTGTCAAGTCAAGTGCGGTATTTCGGTCCTGTCTCTAATGGCTCTTACGCAGGGCATTCACGTTTCGATTTTCAATAAGACTTACTAGGACTACTAGTTGGATAGTCGACTACACTCAAACTCCGACTTGCTATCCCACTTGCGATCGAACTTTAGTCCTAGTCTGTTTTCAGGACTGCGTACGTTGCTCACGAGCCGAAAAATGAATCGAGAGCCCCGAAGGTACTGATTGAGGTAAGTTCGACGACTTTGATCCGACTCCCCCACTCAGGCTCCAAATCCGTCGCCAGTCGGATCTTCGAGTCGTCCCTCTAAATGTCCCGACTCGTCCAGCTAGACTTCCAAAAAGCCCATTCAAGAAGGTCAGTCTTTAAATGTAACAGCACTTTGCTGAGATTGTTCTCTTTAGTGACACACAAGTTGACAGTTAGGCCTAGTTTACACGGAATTAGTACTTGTCAATCGTTAGTGCTTGTCCCTCTCACTAATTTGGCTTTGTGAGAAGTGGCAAATACTCCTTCACGCGTTGGTGGACAAATAGCGATCAGTACGATCCGTCAACTAATGTAGGCGGACTGAGTTGTCACTAAACACTTGTTGGGCTGTTTACACGAGGAGACCAAAGACAACTATACAGAAAAATATTGGTGGGGGAGCTTACTTGTCACTTATTAGTAAAAAATAATCTTCCTTACACGTAGGTGCAACAGCTTAAGTGACAAACACTAGCTTTCACGAAGAATTGTTTGGGCATTGTATCATGACACGTCTTCGGACTACGACTCGAATGCTCGATAAGTTTGTACTTCCGTCAAAGGATTAGTAGATAAGCTGTAATATGTTTTCGGGTCGTGGAAGCCACCATGGTGTTGTATACTCTCCTGACTATAGAATGTTATCTATCTTTTAAAACAACTTAACAAGCCCCATTTGTACAAGAAACAGTTATTAGCTGAATGATTTGAACGTCCCGTTACTGATAGCATACCTCATTTACTTTAAATCACAGATTACTACCCTTCCGAATATATAGATAACTCAGGAACATTTTCTTTATTGGCTCTAAAAGGAGATTGATAATTTTTATCTGTTCCAATTCCATCAAATCTTTATGAACCCCGAGAAAGCTACTCTATAAAAGAGCCTTCAATGAGGAAGTAATCCACTAAATGGAATGCTTCAAGGAAATTATAAGACATAAATCGTATAAAACAGCAAATAGTATTATTCTTTACAATTCCTTCTTCCTTTTTCCATTCTACTTGGAATCTTTCACGCAGGAGAGCGAATTAAATCAATTACTTATTGGGTTGGTGCAAAAATAATTTAGGTTTTCCATTGAGAGGAGATCGTTGACCGTTGATGATTCAAAGGTAGAAGTTTTCCTGATTCGATCGTGGTGTCAATAAATCTACATTGTTTTTATGGCAAAATGAGTTTTGTTATTTGCCGACGTTTCAGCAGGAAATTCAAGCCTTCATCAGGGCTGTAAAACAAGGCGGGCAGAGTTAATACTAATATTTATACAAATGAAATGACAGAAACAGGAAAACAAGGAAGAGGGTTAATGATACATTTGTTAAATGTATGTTATAGCTAGAGCTTAAATTAGAAGTACATTAATACAGATTTAAAACTTAAATGGTTAACATGAAAAAAGATATAAAATTAATAAGTACATGATGAACTCATTTTCTTATAAAAGGAATGCAGTGTTATTAAGATACCACGACCGAACTCTGGCATAATGTAGGTTTTGAATCTAAAGTCTAGTTAATAGATTACGAAAAATTATTATTAATGTCGTTATACCTCTAAGATTATTTTAATTTGTGTTACATTTTCTATGAGTTATGAGTAAGGACCTCTGAAATGTATCAATGTTGAAAGTGGTATATCAAGGTAGTATCATCCGTGAAGCATCAGTGAATGCACAGTACAGCGATGGTTTCTAAAGTTTTAAGAATGAGATATAACATATGTGAAGATTAGACACTTTTTAGGTTAGGTTCTGTGGATGCTAGATAGGGTTGTACGTGTAAACGGTCTATTGCACATACGCGTGTTCCTGGCACAAGTTGCGGGCTGTTTCCATTACCCTAGGTACAAGTCGCGGGTACAATTTTGTCTCGCGGTCGTCTGGCACATTTTTGTCCCAGGCACATGTGCCCCGACTTGTTGCTAATGGTTTGCATTCTACGATTTGTGCCCGGCACATGTCGGAGTGCAGATTTGTGGTTACGGAAAAGGTTCTTTACTATTATAATTAATAATGTGTTGTTATACAGTGTAGTGGAAGAGAAGTACCACATGTGCCCCGACTTGTTGCTAATGGTTTGCATTCTACGATTTGTGCCCGGCACATGTCGGAGTGCAGATTTGTGGTTACGGAAAAGGTTCTTTACTATTATAATTAATAATGTGTTGTTATACAGTGTAGTGGAAGAGAAGTACCAAGCTCACCTCTGCCTCTTGGAACCATTCAGCCATCGCTGTACACCAGGAACGAAGGACCACTGCACATCAGAGCAGACAACAGTGTCGGAAGGTTGAGGCTCAATATAGACTTCGACTTCGATAGATCAGACTTACATGTACATCTCATCGAAGGTAAGCTACTTGTTGATAGCATTGATAAATTGTCAACCAAGCATTCTGCACTATTGAAAAATGTCAGTAAAGCAGGAGATGTCTGTCTAACAACATTCCTCAGAAACGTGTTAGTAAACACCACATTTGGAGGCCCGATGGCCGTGAGTGCTGAGGCGTATGCACTCCGTGCCTAAGGTCGTCGGTTCGATTCCCACTAGTGGTGGTGGCTTTTCTTTAGAAAAAAGAAAAGGCATCAGCCCTACCTTGGCTAGAAAAGGGTGGTAACGCTCCTTAACGCGTAAGGAGGAGTTGAGAGGCCAATCAATCTTCTGGAAGTATATCAGTCCAGAAAAAATGATCTTAGTGTACTAGTTAATTTTTAACTGTTACACTCCGATAAGAGAAGCTATTGGAAGGTTATAAACATTGGATGGTTATAAACATCTTCTGCACTACGAGGTCATTACTGACGAGCTGTGAGTAAAGCGGATCCCGTCGGATTGGATCGGATCGGAAGAAATAGGGGTCCTATGTATGTATGTAGGTGGAGCCTTATGCGTGCATCACCTTTCGCGGTTATCAACGTCCTAATCCTGGCTCGTCACGTCATTTTGATGAGTAATACTTTAAGGATTAAGGTATAAACGGATCAGTAATTAAAGTGACTATATTTCTAGAAAACATAGGTAGTTCAAAACCCGAATGTAATGAGAAAGTGCTAGGGGTAGTATGTGGAACTTTGGAGGGTTGGAAGGGGGCAGCCAGGTGACCCGTGACCTTATAGAATGGGGTCATTCCTCTTCCCCTCCCTCTCTCTCTCTCTCTCTCTCTCTCTCTCTCTATATATATATATATATATATATATATATATATATAAACTAGATATTTTTGAAATAATGACTTTGAATTTATGCAGCCATTAAGGCTTGCTTTTCAAGTCTTCAACGTTATAATACGAAAATGTCAGACTCATAGGAACTGCGTCAATTTAGCGCGTTTCTATGACGCTGTTACCCTTAGTGTTTTTTTTAACGGCGCATCGACAAATCAGGGCCATTAGCGCCGATATCCAGGGTGCAGCGAGGAATTTTCTCAACGAGCCCTGAGATGAGACAATTCTTGCCGCCGGTGGGGATCGAACCCACCATCTCCCGCTTATGAATCTAAGGCGCTAGGCACTAGACCACGGGAGACCCCTCCTTAGTGTTATTTTTAAAACTTGCAGTTTCAAAAGAAACAGTTGAGATTTCGTGAAATATTCGAAAATCTGTTGCAAAAACACTGAAGACTGATGTAACGGCTTTAAGATGTAAAAAGTAATGAATCTATTTGTTTTGTTTTTTTAGAATCTTTTATGAATTGGTTACTTTTCTACTATCAAACGTTTTGAGTACCGTTCACCAGTGTCAAAGAAGTGAGAACTATTCTAACTCTAACCTGTGAGCAAACGCTAGAAGTACTTGCACAGTGCTGCCAGCGGCCAGTCCCTCTACTATTTGGCTGGACGATTTACAAGCAAAAATTCCTTTTGTAATGTTAAAAAGTGGGTAGACTAACAATTTAGGGTTCCAGATTCCCCACTTCAGTTATTTGCGAGGCTTAAAACTCAGCATTTGTCTTCTGATTTGTACCATTTTAATCCATAACCCCCCCCCCTCCTCCCGCGGTACGCCCATCCCACATTAATGTGTCCCAGTTTCACTCACCAAAAATATGGCAAGCCTAATCATTGCTACTGTCTTAATGAGATCAGATGTTCGTAATCGATTGTATCATGGAGAATATCGATTTCCAAAATAAATCTAAAACTGTATTCCCTCTAATACAATCGATTATAAACAGCTGATCTGGCGTAGCCATGATTAATCTTCTCAGCCAAGACATGGCCTTGCCTGTGGAAGGTATTCTTAGGTTAACATTTTAAAATCCTTGTTTTATTGGAAACTCGCTAATTTTTTTTTTGTTATTATTGAATTATTATGTGTGGTATTTTTTTTACTATTTCTGAGTAATATTATTCAACGCTTCAGGAGAGGATATCATTGGAGGAGAATTCTCAGAGCCTTTTGTGAAACTCAGCTTGGAGCCTCCAGTGGATTCAAGAATCAGGCAGACTGCACCCCAAGCAAGAACCAGCCCTCTTTTCGATCACCACTTCAAGTTTCCCGTTTCTCATGATCATCTCCAGGGGCACACGCTCATCCTTCAGGTGGTACTTCTTTTAAAGAATCAAATTTGATCGGTTACAAAAAAAAAAAAAAAAAAAAAAACAAAAAAAAAAACCCCTCAGCCTATAATTATGTCTATGCATACAGGTATTCGACTACGACAGATATTCGAGGAATGATGTCATCGGTGAATTGAGAGTAGACCTTGGTGAAATAGATACATCGTCCAGAGTGGAAATTTGGGGAGATATTGCCAAAACTAAGAAGGTATTTCAATAAATTATGAGGAATATTTGTTGTACACATTATTTTTATTTATATGATTTAAGAGCTAGCAACTAGGCGATTAGCTCTATAAACACGTAGAGTGCAAACAAAATAAAAGGTCTAGCACATCAAAAATAAAACATTTAAATAAAAAATTAAACAACTGAATCTATGAACTATACAAGACAAAAAAAAGAGCAAAAAGAGGAAAAAAAAAAAAATAGAATAATAAAAATACCAAACAGAAAGGTCAACTATAAAATAAAAAACAGATAAGTAATAAATTGTTTTTAATAAACTAAATCTTTTCCCTTTATTTTGTACAAACAAAATTGAATTATAAAATTAATTTTAAAATACTTCAAAATTTACGTTTTTGCTATATTCCTTTGTAAATTTGTATGTGTTTTAAAAAGTCTAAAATAATAGATATGTGCAGGCTACCATCTGTCAAAAGTTCGTACATATCATGTGGCATGTTGATGTTTTCACGTTTCCTGCAGTCTGTTAGTAAGTGTTTTACTGTTAATGTCGTATTGCATTCTGTACATAGTGCTATGTCTTGTTTTGTCATTAAGTAAGAGTGAGTTAGTAGTGTATGTCCTACTCTAAGTCTTGTAAGGACTACTTCTTCTCTCCGGCAGCTTCTATAGCTGGAGTTCCTGTTGTTGTTGTTTAGGGAAGGTCCGGTGCGCCCCAGTGTCATGAAACCTTACTATACAGTACTCAGATATAAGTTGTACACATTAAATCCATTTCATAATCGTGATACGAATATTAGATCCTGCAACGTACAATTTCTTGAATTCTCTATTCAATATACATATATCTATTATTATTCACTTGAGCCAGCAGTCAGAGCAGAAGGGAGCTTGAGGAGGCCCCTTTCAACATCATGTTAGCGTTATTCTAAAGTTAATTGAGGATGAAGTTGGGAGGCTTTGAGCACAGACCATTCATAATAATGAGTATTCTATGATCAAGGCAATCATGGTACAATGATGGTTTATAATCCATCATATTACTAGAAGTATTCATAAAAAGAATGGAATAACCATTAAATAAATAAATAGATTAAGAAATTATCCACTTATGGTCCTGTTAGGACCACAGAAAATACAATTGAACAGGAATGGGCAAAACAGTGCCAAGTAACATTTTCCTTATTTTCAGTAAGAAAAGTTTTAAAATTCAATCAAATCTTGAAATATTACTAGAGTAAATAGTGACAATTTTTCTGCATTAGCTGTTACTCCAGTTACTTAGGAATGATTTACCTTTTTATTTTTATAAAGTTTGCCCTGAAATAAATTTTTAACCATTTCATTGCTGACGAAAGAAGGGATTCCTATCGCCCAGTACGCTTGATGCTTATCCGTCTAGCTTCCCCCGTACGCTCGCCAATCTCCTCATCTCAACCTCACAAGCGTTTGACTTTTTCGACTCTCTCAGCATCCTCTTGTTATATATTTGGAATTATTAACATATTATACAAAATGTCCTTTACATAGGTAATTTTATACTAAACTAAAAGAAATTTTCTATCATGGAAATGAATCTGAAGAAATACCTCCACAATCTTCGTCTGTGTTCTCCTAGAGCATTTGCCTTATCTCTTCGTCAGACCGAAAACGATGTTCATCGTCACTCATATCTAAGGAGGCTATTTTTACCGACCGCCCTAAACAAGATCCAAATTGTGACTGAAAAATATAAGCAGCAACAATACGGCTGGAGAGAGAAATCCGAGTATGACCCTGCGAATAGGCGGCGAGGCGCATCAGCTTCAACCTTCAACAATTACCCATAACAATGTCGATTGTAGGACTTTAATTTATTGTTTTTAGATATTAATATACTTGTACAATGCATAATTTTAATTAATATAAGAAGAAGATTTGATGAAATCGAAAATTATATATTTGAAGAACTGAAATTGGTGAAGCTCTATTCGTAAATAATAAAATCAAAACGAATAGCAAGTAAAGGATAATTGAGATAAAATGTGTCTCTTACTTTAACCTTTAGAGAAAAATAATTAGTCATTACAGATTCTAAAAATGCTCAGAAAAGGTTATGTCTTATTTCATTATGACTTCATTAGATGCCTTAAAGATAAGATATTGATCTCTGATGTGGATTTACTGAAACTGAGAACACTCTTTATTCTCGCTAGGTCCCACTGATTATATACATGCTAATACCACTAGGCCGGAGAAGCTACTTACGGGGCCAGCACGGGCCACGAGTTAACTCGTGTGGAGCGTCTGGGGCAATGCTTGTCGTACACGAGTTAACTCGTTTAGAGCAACGGAAGGGTTAAAAACCAAAAGTTACCAACATTTTGTGGCTAGGAAATTTTTAACACTCCAAAATTAACAATATGGTAGATTCAAGATTGAAATATAACATATTTTTAAGGGTTAAAGAAAATATTTTATTACTTCATAATGGTAATAATATTAATTTAACTCGTAAATATTATTATCTAGAAATCAATTATTAAAAAATATTTGAAAAAGTAATTACTAACTAAAAACAAACAAATTACTAAAAAGTGTGTCCTCAAAAATCTTTTTTGTTTTATTTAAACAAAAAAAATTAACATTAAAAGATATTTAAATAAAAGTACAAATATCTATGGTAATTAAATGCTAAGAATCCAATTCTTACAATACATTCAGACAAATCAGTGCCGTGTCCCCTTTTAATGGATTTAATGGAAATTGGTTCTAGCTTTATATGGAAATTTATTGCATTTATTACACGCTATTTTGGTGTTTATATTTTTTTGTCATCCACAAACATGACATCACCCTTTCTTTTTCTTTGAGGTGGTTTTTCCATTATTGCTTCCTGACTTCTTGGGAATTTTCTTAACAAAAATTGTTTTTAATTGAAAGGAAGTGATGGAATGCTTGCTCTGGACTGCAAATATTTATTCATGAGCTGAAATGCAAGAACCTTGCATTGGTCGTGCGGAGCACTGCGTGCGCCAGCAAGCTGTTCAAACGGTTGACAAGCTAGAACTGAGGAATGTGTGAATGGGTAGAACACCACTCGTCACAGTAGGCATGGTATGGTTTTTCCTTGGCATACCTGAGGTCTGTGTGCTGTAGGGTTTCACAGCAATTTCTTACAAGACAAAATGCTGGCTCTGGCGCACTCCACTGCTAGAGGGTTAGAGGGGGGGGGGGGGGTTTGAAGCAGATTATATTAGTGAACTGAAATTCTGTACAACTAATACATGTTTTTTTGTTTTTCTTTGAACTTGAAAAAAATTGTATGGAACATTTCTTTAAAAAAATGTATTTTTCATTTAAAAAACTGTATTTATTAATAATTTTTGTATTATTTCTTTATTTTTTTTCTAGCCGAGAACTAACATAAATTCTAAAAATATTTTTTCAGCCTAGAGAAGATCTTCAGGAAATACTAGTATCTCTTAGCTACCTTCCTTCTGCTGAACGTCTCACGGTTGTTGTCTTGAAGGCCAGGAATCTGTTTTTACCAGAAAACAGAGATGCAATTGGTAAACTTATTTAACTTTAACAAGTGTAGCTAATGTGGAAAAACAATCAATTACATTATTATAATATTTTTAGATCCATTTGTGAAAGTATATTTGCTAGCTGGAGGAAAAAGAATCAAGAAAAAGAAAACTGCTTGCAGGAAATCTTGTTCCAACCCTGTTTGGAATGAAGCTATTACATTCAATATTAGCTCTGCTAACTTGAATTACTCTGCTGTGGAGGTAACAATTTAAATAACTTTAGTTCATTATCCACTAATTGTTTTGCTTTGCTCATTGTCCTACTGTAAGGGCATATATTTGTATGTTTCTAGAAATAGCACAATTTCTCCCTACTTCCATAGGGAGGAAAAATTAAGAGATTGACCTCATGAAGCAATCTGGAAGTGCGGACAAGAAAATACTATTCACAATTTTCATGAGAAACTTAAGGAATAAAAAATGGAAGAATTAATTGTGAAAATAGAAAAAGATCTAATTCTGAAAAGATTGGAAATGAAATTTAATCCCCCTTTTTTTTTAATCTTCTTCACTGACATTTATTTATCAGTAGTGAGGCTAAAGTTTAAGTTAACATGACTAACTACCCTTTATGGCTGAATATTTTCTTCATAGATGTGATTTTATATTTTTTTACATTTGTCCAAATTTTTTAACATTACCATTTTAAATGCACTAATGTCCAGCTTGTTTTATACTGTGAAGAGGTATGATATAACGCATGAAACATGTTGAATGAATAAAGTAGATTGATCAGAAAAAACTATACAATATATAGTGAATTGGGTAATTTAGGCAAGAAATAATATTTTTCCCTTAATACCAAAGCTAAAATATATGTACAATATAAATACATATCTAATAATGTACGATATAATATACGTACGATATATGTAAGGTATGATTAAAAAAAAAAAAAAACTACAACGGCATATGTAGCCTATTTCCACTTAGCTGGCAGTTAGGTGTTAACTCAGAGTAATTGGCTATGCATTATTGTTAATGTTAATATAAATTTCCAGTGTTAATAATTGTACTTTATGGCGTCGTTCACACTGGAGCGATATACGATAAACGATATATCATATGCGATACGCGACACGCACAGACAAAATAGTTAAAATGTAATGGGAGGCGATAACAAAGGTTCACAGCAGCGCGATTGCACGACATATCTCTTGAAGTGCCGCTTGTTGGTCTCTCCAGCGATTAGTTTCCTACGATAGTCCGAGCTCCAAACAAGTCAGGAAGAAGAGAAGGCAGTTCTGTGATTTATTTCATTAATTTAGCGAAAGCTCATGAGTGTTTAAAACTTTTTCAACCGGAGAAATAGCCTTCCTGAAGTGTGTATCTTTTCTTTCATGGGTTCATGACACTAAACTTTTAAAAAAACTAAAAGTTTTCAGGATCCATTCGATAAAACTCCCTGAATTTGGATTCATGTTGAGAAAGGTCTCGAGAAACCACAGCCGAGCCATAGTGCACGTTGCAAAGGTTGTAGGGATGCAGCCAGTATTTCCTTCTCATCCTACGCCTGAACCACTAAGCCACTAGAACGTCTTCTTCACTTGAGCTCATATTTGCAACTGAAGTAGTGAGGATTGTCTTCCCACCATTTTATTATCCCACAGATTGCGCCAATTTATCGCCCGCTGTCTGAACCTTCCTAGCAATAAATCGTAGCGTCATATCCCCTAAGATATATCGTGTATCGTACATCGCTCCTGTGTGAATGACGCCTATTACTTTAACATTTTTCCAACCAGTGGTAAAACTATGGCAGTGTTAGAAAAGTTTAATGTCTGCCTCGTGACTGAAAACACTCACACAAAATAAAACTATGGCAACACACTGATGTCACTGGTCATGAGAGTGTTAATTGAACTTTGTCTTCCCAATACAATCTCATCCCAGGAGCAGGCCGAAAATTATTTTCATGAATTGAGAAGATATAGTCGACCGTTGAGTCATATAAGGTGTAGATCACCGGGATTCGGTCATGTGATTGAATAAAAACTATATTTTATAGCTAAAATTAGTTTAAACAAATAAAAATGAAACTCATTTTAGCTATAAAATGTAGTTTTTATTCAATCTCATGACCGAACCCCACTGGCCTACACTTATATTTTCATTAATAAATAAGTGTTACATTTTAATTTTAGGTATGCGTGCTTGATCAAGGCTCTGACCTGATAGGAGGTCCTTCTCTCCTCGGTTCAGTGATTATTGGAAATAATCAAGGGGAACTTCCTACTTCGCATTGGACTGAAATGTTAGCCAGCCCAAGGAAGTCAGTAGCGATGTGGCACACTCTACAATAACTGGACTAGTAAAGTATTCATTTTTACATTATTTACTTTGTTTAGGAAATTTTTTTGTCCTACAAATAAACAAAATAGTTTTAGTAAAACAAAAGTATATATGTATTAGGCCAGTCGAGAGGCCTTGAAATGGTCACAATTATTTATGCCCGCCCTCTCTCATAACATGAGCATTAAATAATAGAACAGAAAACAAGTTAAAGAAGATTAAATCCACTATCTCGGCATGAAAAACTTCGTCTTAAGACACTAGGCGAGATGAGTTCGTTCTGTCGATAATAAGAATTGGACACACTAATCTGACCCACGAATATATATTTAAAAGATAATCTAGGCCTGAATGCACTGTTTTGGTAAATATATAGCTATTAAACACATTTTGTGTGACACACACAACTGTCAAACACAGAAACAGAATCGTCAAACATAATGCTTGAGCAAGGTTTCCCCGTGGTGTAGGGGCTAATACCTTAGTTTCCCATGCGGGAGATGGTGGGTTTGATCCCCACCGGTGCACAGAAACCTAAATTTTTGTTTTCTTATATTTAACTTTTAATGCTCTAGCTAAGTTTAGCTAACTATTCAAGGAATTAAAATCGTATAAAACTAATAAATATTAGTTTTATTTTGATCAATAAACACATTAGCAGTATTATAAACAAGGCAAAGTCTTTAAAACCTGTTTCATACCAACAATCAGTTTGAACCTCTGCCGTCGAAGATAGGACAGTGTTTTTATTAAGTCATCTGAAGGAAATTACGTCAAAACTATTCCTTTTTTATCTGATATAATTGATTATGGGTAATTACTCCCTTATTATTTATCCTGAATTATTCTTCATTGATCTTAGAAATTTTTCTTAAGTACAAAATTTTGATAGACCGTAGCAAAAAAACTTCATCTGAAAACATCCCAAGTTTTTTAGAGCTTAAAGTTTACCTCAAGTATAATATACTGAGGGCAATTTAGTTTGCCGAAATTTGCTGATTCCAACAAAAATGTGGATAAATCCAAGAAAACGGTATTAATTCTTGGGCAAATGATTCAATTTAATCTGCAGGATGCTCCTAAAGAAATATTAAGCAATATTAAAAAGCTGGCAGTTTAGTCCTGTATTATATGTAAAAAATGTGGAAACGTGTTCACGGCAGAGAAAAAACTCTTATATAAATGCTGGTTGAAACAATATATCAACTTAGAAGAAATTGTTATTAATTTTTATCAAGAAAAAATATATTCATGCCCTGATGGCCCTTCTGGCTTCCCTAGAGGCAGACATAAAAGAGTTTACAGCTTTGCGTGAGAGATCGAAAAAGCACCGGGTTCTTCTGATATCTGCCCCAGAGCTTTCTTTGCGGAGAAAAAATATAAAAAGTCAAAGCAAAATCAGTCCAGACATTAATGAATGTATAATAGAAGATGACATTAATAATCAAATAGATATTGGTTTCGATATAAGTTTACATTCTGAAGAATCCAAAAACAATTCAGACTCGGAATTAAGAAATTTTTTAATAATTTCATAGAAAATGGTAATTATTATTCTATGGCAATATTACTATAAGTATAATTTACTACTATACTATTACTACATTATATGTTACCGTTATAATATATTTTATAATATTGTTAATAATATTATTACCTGCTATATTATTTCTATTAATATTACAATTAATATTATTATAGCTGTATAGTATGCATTATTATACTATTGTTACCTTGTTTTGAGTTGATTTCAATTAATAAAAATGTTTATTTGAAAATAACTAGTGGTTAACGATTTTTGTCCATAATCATCACTACTTCGTTACACTGTGCGGTGACAGGAATTTTCCCATCGCACGGCTCGTTGAGAAAATGCCTCTCTGCCCTTGGATGTCGGCGCTAATGGACTACATGTAAAAAAAAAAAAAAAAAAAAAAAAAAATGCTTGGGAATTCTTAACCCCTACTGTTACCAAAACATTTAAATTGCTCCAGATTTGAATTCTTGGTGAATTAAAAGAATCTAGAAATCTACGCCATTTTTAGCCCTGAATCATTATATTAAATTGTACTAACGCTAATAATTATGAAGCCAAGCTGATTACACCATTTTCTTAAATGTAAAATTGTCCCAAAGAAAGTTGTGTCCTAGAGTGAGAATAAAAAAAGTTTTAATTACATATAAATACTTGATTTCTCTATTTTTGATTAAAAAAAAAATTGAAGGAGCCAAATAAATAATAAATAAATGGTAAGAATTAAACAAATTATTAGTTTTGGGTCTTGGAGAACAAAGGAAGCCTTCCTGTGCCAAAAGTTCAATTTTACGAATAGACAGAAATCCCTTGTGTTTAAATAAAGTTTGAATTTTATTTTTTTGTTTTCTGTTTTCAGGAACAAATTTAGGTACCTGCAGAAATGATGACTCATTGATCCTTAGTACAAGAATTTGAATTCAGTTAAGGATAACAACTCAGGAAATGTATTGGAATTTTGGTCATGATTGTCTTTTGAAAACCAGATACCTTGTATCTCTCTGATAGTCTTCTGACGTTAGAGAGATGTTTGAGAAAGAAGAGAAGATTAAATATCTGTGACATCGTGATACATGGACAATTAATTATTATTATTATTATTATTAAATAGTAGACATTCCAGTAAATAAGATAAATTGAAAAATAAATTAAAAAGAAAAAGAAACTACTGTTGTATAATTTTAATTATGTTTAGAAAAATTATCTCAAATTACTAATTAACTGTAAAAGATATGCATAAAAGAAAATTATAGTTTAATGTGTCTTCCGTTAATGATATAATTATTTAAAATAACTATAATTAATATAAATGCATCATTAAACAATTGAAATATTATTGTATTAAATTTTAATGGTTTCAAGTTCCACAATATTATTCTGTTATAACTTATAATAGATTAAACATTATTAAAATATGCTGATATAAAATATATGTGTATGTTAAAATATATTTATTAAATATTTTCGTATGACAATATCAGTGTTAGTTTGTTAAGTTTAAGCATTTAATTTAAAATATAAGGCCTATAATTATGCATGTACGTTTGCATGAAGCAAGAAGTATCCATTGGCTTATAATTAAATCAATAACTTTAAGCTTTACAAACAAAAAGCTAAGAATATCGAGTTTTTCATAGTGTTTTGTTGTGATAACAAAGTGTTAATACTTTAATCCATATTTATAAAATGTTTATTATCCTATTTGTATTGCTTCATAGTTCTTATAAATATTTTAGGTAGGCATGAAACAAATAATAAATGAAGTTTTAAAATATATAAATATATTTTAAACAGTAAATTGAGCACATATCAAGAGCATTGGCAGGTTTATTACATTAGAAAATATCAAAAATAATTTGGTAGAAAAAATATCTAGAATATAATCGGTAATTTGTGTAGCTTTCTCACTTGGATTTATACATTCCTAGCAGCTTTAGAGCAGAAGATATATTGTGCCTGCCGTCCACACTATGATCAGCACTATTTGACAAAATGGTGTAATATTTTACTTAAAGAACCATTGATAAACGCTTTATTAAGAAAAAAATAATAATTATGTATATTATGTATGAATACTGTACTATATATTTATTAAGCAGTGTCAATTACGTATTGTAGTGTGTCTATTTTTTTGTGCATGTAGGGACATGACAAAAAAATAAGTGTACGCTTTTAAATGGAAACATATATGGACACAATTATCTTAAGTGTTTGGCAGTGTATATTTTTATATCAAGAACTAAAAATTTTCATTTTGGCTCCTTAAGCTATAGCGAAATCATACAAAAATGTATTTTATAAATGGGCAGAAACATGTTTATTAACCATTGTTTTATACTGCCTACAGAAAAGAAGAAAAAGAAAACTAAACTTAATTAAAGACAGATGATAATTTAGTATACATTATGTAAATATTTAATTTATTTTTATTAAAATATTTTTAAATACTATAACACAAAGAGATAATTGTAGAATGACTCATTTTGCAGAAGAGTATATTTTTTTCTCTTTTTCTGAAAGTTTGGAACACATATGTTCTAAAATATTTTATACGCTTATGTAATAAATTTAATTTAGAAATCTAATGTACAATATTGTTAAAAATAAGCATTTATTAAATATATAATATATTTATGTTTCAAATGTATAAACATAATAAAATATCTTATGTTTTAGTCTTTATAAAGATTGAGCCATATAGTGAGCAGCAAAAGTTTTCAAACACCCACTGAATTCCTTCAAAATATCATCCCTACCATGTCAAACTATCGAATATGAAAATCAGAACAAATTAGCAAACTAACATATTCGATACATTGACGAAGTAATATATTGAAAAATGGTCTTATTTGATACTTTATTTACGACATTAAAGGCTATTCTAAAGGGTTTAGGGTTCTGACAATTTGCGACAAGCCGTATCGTCCACAATCCAAGAGCCAAAGTCTTAAAGCTGAAAAACGAGATTTTCATATTTGATAGCTTGACTTGGTAGGGATGACATGATCACTTTTTCTTATTGCAGAAGAAAAATATTATTAACAATTGCACAATATTTGTAATTTACATAAAAATACTTAATAGTTGAAGATCTGAGAATTAGACGTTATTCATTTATTTACACAAAACATTTTTTTTTTTAATTTGATTGAACTGTAGCAAACGTTTTTGTAAAGCCTAAAAATATTTCCTTTAATGGTTTGTACTAAAGCGCTGACATATTGAAGTCCAGTAAATCTTTATTACTTTTTTTCTCAACATCTTTTTAGCATCTAAATAGTTTTAGTAGGTTGGTCAATCGTTTTTATAAGCTGTCATAGCCAGAAATATAGTGAACATTTCCACAAAGATGGGCCTAGTTAGCCTAAATTTAACTTTAGCTATGCTTCTGAAAAATGCTTTTGAAGAAGATTAAAATAAAAATAAAAATAAAAAAATTTACTTTTCATAAAAAAGGGGAAAAAATATAACATTAATTTCCAATGTTTTCAGAATTGCACAAATTCTTGCATAAATTACAAACATTATTGTATCTTAAATGACATTTTTTTTTTCAGCAATTAGAAAAGAAATGATCTTATTCTAAAACTTTTGCTGCTCATCGTATTATTGTATTTTATACATAATTAATTAGATCATTTCTTGTTTCTGGAATTATCGTAGATATCTTTAGGAAAATTTTAGAATGTAATGAACATAAAAAACTATCTGCAATTGTCATAGTTAATCGAGAAGGGAAATCTTAATCAGTAATATTCTTATTTTACTAATTTATATACTTTCAAGTTAATTTTATAGTTGTTTAGAGAACTTATTTCAAACTTAACTATCCCTAAACATTTTTTTTTTTTTTTTTTTTTTTTTTGGAGGACAGTTCCCCACCAAATTGCTCCAAAACTTTCAAAGAAATTGAAAAAAACACAAATAAATTGAAACATTACGAAGTTGTTTTATGGGTTTTCTTAGGACAAAACCACAGGCTTATCGTTGCCACAATTAAGCTTTCCTAACAAGAATAAGGCTGATGCTCCCTATTTTTTCTAAAGAAAAGCCATCACTCCTAGTGAGCATCAAATCCATGACCTCAGGCTCATCCTAATGTGAACACCTTAGAACTCACGGCCATCAGGCGTCAATATATTTATGATCCATATTGAATTAGGCAAAAATACCAAATACTTATTGAATTTATTTATGATTTCCCATAATGATTTCTTTTTAATGAGAAGAATATTATTTTAAGCAAAATTAATTGGAAATTAGATCATTTTTATTCAATAATTTTAAAATATTAGAAAGTTACCATTGTATGAATATTGGAACTGTATGACTTCATGAGAATCATTATTTACATTGAAAGTTAGATTTGCTCACTTTATATACATAGTTAAAATCAAAATTACAATGACCTCCAAAAAAAAAAGAAGAAATTATTAATTTATTTAGGGTTGTACCTGACGTGTATTCTTCTGAAAGTATTTTTGTTTATTTTAAATAATTTTAACACAGGAGAGATTGTAACTGTGAAGATTACCAGGATGGGGAAGTGGTTACATGACGTTTGTAGAGATGAAGTCGCTTCCAACCGGAAACGATCTGCTTTCCCCCATATCCCCATGGAAGCTTGATCAATTCAAGCCAATATATTGGAAATTAAAAAACTCTTTTTTTAAAAATATGTTTTTACTCAACTGTTGAGAACGAACACCGACCATCTCCATCCTGGTAAATAATTTTAACATAATATTAATATAACTAATGAACTTTCAGAAATGCCTATTGTTTCAATTTGTGTAAAACTTAAGGTGGAAAAATATGTTTACTATTACTTTTATAATAGAAGTAAACTAAAGACATGTTTTAATTAAATATCATGAGAGATGCTTAACATATTATGTGCTGTGTAATGCATCATAAATATTAGTAAAATTGGTTAAATAGGAGATATATTTGTTTGTAACTCCATTAAAACATAATTTATAGTTAATGATTAAAATGAATACTTATGTTAACAATGTCATTAAATATATAATGTAGACATATATTTATTTTCTTTTTATGATTTCCAATTTCTCTTCTACTATTAAAGACTTCAAAACAATGAATCTAATTCCAGAAGAACCCTCCACAAGCCAAAATGTACGAAAGGTGAGATTTTCTAAGCTAATTTTGACACAAGTAGGTGTAGGGTCAGTTATGACGACTATGCGGATTTTTGAGAGTTTAAATAGAGTAAATAAAAGAAAATTTAACATTTTAATCAATGATCTATTTTTCTTCCATATATATATATATATATATATATATATATATATATATATATATATATATATACATACAATTTTTCGCCCTGTTACAGGTAGTTTTTAAATATCATTGCTGTGGAATGACTCATTTAGTACATCCTGTTTAGAATTCAACTTTTTTCCTAGTAACAAATTTTGAAAGGCACAGAATAAGTTAAATTCTCAAGGCAATGTCCAGGGAGTAAACAGGATGTGGCAAAAGCTCTCAACTAAATACAATAACTTTTTGTAGTCTTGTTCGAGCCATAAGGGGTCTATCATTAAACCCCTTATGGCTGTTGATAAAACTACACATTCTTGGTATTCATCGTTTGCAAACGGTTTTAACCCGGCAGAGGTCGCGTCCTTCTGACATATGGGAGCAGTCGCGTCAGGTCTCACAGACCCGAATACCTTATGATGCACTTTCTTGTTATTTTAATGAATTCATATTGTTCTTATCATTTACTCAATTTAATGAACACATGAAAATGTTACTCTTTCATTTTTTTATAACTTCCTTATTTTTATTTATTTATTTATTTTTTATATTTTTGGCTTTTAAATATATTTGCTACTTTTTCTGAAATTATATTTATTTCCTTTATATTATGATTATCTATCATAATTTATTTCTTAATATTATCATTTTGTTCAAAGCTGACGTTTCCATATAGACTCATAATTTGCTAGTTGCCTCCGTTGCGATCCAGCAATAAATAAATAAATCATTTACTGTTTTTCAATTTAGGGTTAATTAAAATATTAATTGAGAAAAAATATAATTTAAGCATTTTTGTCATCGGTATTCAATTTATCTTTCCAATGAACTTGAACAGTCCTAACATCTCTTCTTTTCTTAGCTTCTCTTGACAATATTTTGCTCTGTCTCTTGTTTCAGGAGCAAAACTTGATATAATTAATTTACTCCCACACATTTGATGGTTTCAGTAATTTTTTTTTTTTTTTCTAAAAGAAAAAAAAATTAATTTACTGAAACCATCAAATGTTTGGGAAGACGTTGAATGCATCTTCTTATTTTCATGTTGTATCAAACACATTTGATGGATTCAGTAAATTATTTTTTTTTTTTTATTTATTTATTTTTTTTCCTAAAAGAAAAAAAAATTAATTTACTGAAACCATCAAATGTGTGGGAAGACGTTGAATGCATCTTCTTATTTTTATGTTGTCTGCTACAAATCCGAATGCTCTTTCATAAAAATACATCTTTTTTCAGGATGTATCTCTTCGAGAGCTGGCCATCTCATTTATTCCGACCACATTAATACGGGAATAGAAAACAGTTGTGGGCCATCGCCATGTTTATAGGTATTCCTATAAATGTTTACTGAAGCACAGATTCTATTAACTGTGACCACTTCCGATTTTGTTACATTATTGATTGATGGATTGAAATTGTTCTCCCTTCATATATAAAAAAACAAAGTTAAAATATACTGACTTCTTTACAAGAAAAAACAAAATCAAAAAATTTAGAAGACTAGTCGCTTGGGTCTACAGACCCCTGATTATCAAAGCCCTGTTTGTAGGACCTCCAATTCAATATATATATATATGTGTACATTAATTTCCTTTAATAATAGTTATACTTCATAATACAAAATAGAAAATATTAAATTCAAACAAAGAAAAAAAAACTGACACGACAGGTTGCATGGGTCTGACAAACCTGCAGATGAAAACTCAACAAAGAAGGTCACATATAGCCAGTCGAGTAACACCTGAACATGTGCAGAAGGTTAATAAAGCGCACCCATCAGCTTTAATTTTTTTTTTTTTTTTCTTGGAACAAAACTCCCTACACAAAGTCCAGTGCTACATAGAGATATTTGAAACTAATCAAAGTCGGTCAGAAAAGTGGATGTTCAGAACACATCATCCTGACTAAATTATAAATGAAGTTGTTAACTTCCAAAGGTGGACTGCTCAGTTCATACAGTGTGGGCTCTTTTTACTCTGTTATAGAATTTGGGAAAATTAAATAACAAAAATATACATTAATTTAAAATGTTTTGATTTCAGGAATAGGTGCAAAACACTGGATGGGAAATTAAAATAAAAATGTTAAATATGAATATATTTGGATTATAAAAAATATAGTATATAACAGAACAAAAATAAATACTCATTAAAAAAATAAATAATTTAACAATGTATGCATTATAATTACTGTAACAAATTAAAGTAGAAGTTCCAAAACAAGATACTAACTGTAGCAGATATTATACTGTGAGAGAGGTTATATTGTGCATGAGATCATATTTTTAGAGGGAACGGCTTCTTTCTCCAGCGGCGTTACTCCTCTCCTACTTCTTTCTGCGATATTTTGCTGGATTCTTCTCAAGATTCATCAGGTGTTAAGCCTGATGAAGCTGGAGAGGAATCCAGAAAAATATCGCAGGAAGAAATAGAAGAGGAATAAGACGGCTGGAGAAAGAAGCTGTTCCATCTAAAAATATCTGATGATATATAAACGAATGTTTTAATAATCTATACTATGCTCAGACCAACCATTTTATAATTTTTTTTCAGTTACCCAGTAAGAGCTGGGTGAGCCAAGAGGTGTTCTAAAATCTCAATCAGGCTGATTTGCCCAGATAAAGATTTTTGAATAATCTGATTATTCAAATCAGCCATTTGCCAACAATACTTATTGGCCCCTAAATTCTCAAGTGCCATTAAACGTTGAATAAATAAATGTCATAAACATTAAATATACACTTATATGAGATTCAGAAGAAATATTCTACCTAGGAACTATAAAATATTCTTCAAAAATAATAATTCAATGAATGCTTCTATAATTTTAAAATCGTCTACTTATAGGAACACGTAGATCTTAAAAACAATGAAGATAAATAAAACTCACAGCAATTAGAAACACATTATGAAGTCATTATTTATTTAGAGAAACAGATTTTACTTGTTCAGAATCAGGCCACCAGAAAGGCATGAATGATTGAACCATGAAATTTAAAACTTTTAACGATTTGGCAGCAAGAGCTTCTGATACCCTCATTAGACCAATGCCATGATTTCCTTTCAACGCCCTCACTTTCCCAATTGGAGTTTTTCTGGAGACTTCTGGGTCATCGATAGTAGCTCCGACTGGAATTTCCTTTGGTTCTTCTTCAAAAACTAATGGCATCAATCGCTTCCTAATTACACCAGTGTGATATGTCCTTGCAGTTAGTTCTTGACCAATGTAACAACCCTTATCAAAAGACACCCCATTAAGAATGTCGCAATTAATTTCAAGGGGAAAACTTTGGCCCATTAAAAGTTCGTCGACACCTTCTCCAATACCTAATTTATACCTACAAATGTCATACATCTGATTTTTAGGAAAGCAGGATAAATCTTCTCCATTCTTAATAATAACACGGTAACCTAGAGTTGGTAATCGAGGATCCGGAACAACTATGGCACCTACATTTTTAATAGAATTGGTATCAAATTTGACATTGATTTCTTTATTCTCATTTCCTTCAGTCGAAGTAACTCTATTAATAAGACTAGCATCATAAATCGCCCATGTAGTCATCTCAGAAGTTACTGATGTAATATCAATTTTCCTTCGAACTTTGAATATGGATAAATGTTTAATTACTTGTGATAAACACTGAACATCACATTCTAAATAAAAAGTGTTCTTTTCAAGAGCTCGATAAATAATTGAGTCAAACAACACTCTTCCCTTATTATTTAAGAACATACAGTATAGAGATGGTAGTTCATTTTCTAAATATTTCATATCATTGGTTATCAATCCTTGCAAAAAATCTGAGGAGGTTTCACCTGAGACTCTTATCAGTCCTCTTTTTTCCAATTTTTCTGATGCAAAGCCATTGTCATGTCTCTGTCTGAAGACAGTTTTATATTTTGGAAAATGTCTTAAAAAATTAAGCCTTCTCGGCTTAAGAAAAATCCAAACCATTGTCAAACTTCCTCCAAAGAACAAAACTTCCAGTCATTAAAGTAAAAAGTCGTCAGCTTGACACAAACAAGAATTCAAGACTGTCAAAAGAAAATATAACACTCAATACTTCAAAAGTTACCAACTTATCCCAATGAGGTTTGATTCTCAATGTGCTATGCCAGAAGAGAACACAAAGAGGATCATTTTTCACAGAGTTAGATTTAAAATTGATTAAAATTAAATTTTGACATCCATTTATGATGAACGTCCATGATTAAAATTAGTAAAATAAATAATGTATCACAATCTACAGTCCTTGCACAATTCGTAAGTATTTTAATGAAATAATTATTGAATCAGTTTTAATAAAACAACTTAATAATGATGACAGAAAATTAAATGAAAAACGTTTCTTTGTCCTGAAGGCTTTCTTGAAATTCAGGCAGTCTCCTATACAAAAACTAATAATTGTGTTGGAATGTTTTTTTTCGTTTATTTCGGGGTTTTTTTATCGATCTTTGTACTAATTATGATTTAAACTTTTGTTAAAAAAATAATTACACGAAATTATGACGGACATTGAATCTGTTAATACTGTAGTACAGTGGAAAGAAACGTCTCCCTCAACGTAGAAAATAATAAGTTATTTCCTTTTAAATAAAATAAAATAAGTTAATTACTTTTAAATAAAATTAAATTGAAATTGACACGAAAATGAACAAAAAAAAATTGAATTATAATTCAAATTACTAAAAGGTTCTCTCATTTAAAAACTAGCAAATCTTTCTTTTTTATGTAGATTTTAATTAAAGAAAAATTGGAAAAACTATACTCAAATAAAATAAAAAATCTTTTTTCTTAAGTGCATTTAATAATTAAATCAAGTGTTCAGTAAAACAAGTTATGTAAATGAGAAATGTGTTTGTAATAGTTTTTATTAAGAATTAGTAAGAAGGGGAGTGAGTAATTTTCGCTCCGAGTTTAGTAATGTCAGTTTCCTGTGTACTTCGGCGACTAAAACCTCGTTTCTCCGGACTTTTGTAGGGGCAGGTGCTTAAATTTTCACAAAATGTTATCTGTTAATTTTTGCATAGTGGAGGGTGAAATGTTCTGATGACCCCCAAACTGCTAACTTATCTATGTTAAGACCAGGTTAAAACAAAATCTCACTTCTACTTCTTTGGCTTACAGTTATTAGAATCGTTTAAAACCTTCTATTAAGAAAACAGCAATGCTTATACGTGGCTAAATGTTATCATCTTTACTGACATTTAAAACACCGAATATGCAAATCTTTTGAGTGATAAAATAATAAAATGGACTTCAACATACTCACGGCTTTCTGTCTATTACTTTTAATTTTAGTTTGCGCTTTGTGTATTACTGTAAGTGTCATTAAAAATATCTTTTAAACCAAATATTTACTTTAAATATTTGAATTAGAATAATGATCAATGTTTCAGCTTGTTTTCATATATTTTGGAGCAACACAATACCCTATACTGAGCCGTTCAGAGGAAGAAAAGCATTTTTATGATACCGAAAAGTCAGAGAATGCTTTATTTCCTTCTTTGAAAGATCAGTGGAGTGTAAATCTCAGTGTCATTGTGCCTGCTTATGAAGAAGAGAAAAGATGTAAGTTTCAGCTTACCATTAAATTAAAATTTACAAGAAAATATATAATGTATCACGTTTAGAGCTTTATTTATATAATGAGTATTTGACAACATAAAGTTCTCAGTGGCAAAAGAAGTCATATGTATGGAAACAATGTGTTTGTTATTTCCCTATCAGCTTGTAATTTAATTTGGTTCTTGTCCGCTTCCATTTATTTTTCCTCCTTGTGGACTTAAAATATTTTGTATTAATAATGAGGTAAATTTATTGCTACTGGAGTGATGTGATGTCAGTGAATTGTTGGATTTGGGTTAAAAAGAAATTCAAATGGGGTTGTGTGTATTATTTCTTTTAACTTTTATTAGTTTCCTTCTCATAGTAACCCTGAAAAGAGTATTGTTCTCTGCATGTCTTGTTATGTAGTGATAGCGCATCTCATGCATTTAATATGTATGTAACAAAGCTTTGACACTACACAACACAATTATTAACAGGGCAGATGAGTCATTTTTTTTTTTTTAAGATTTGGATAAACAGAAAAGCTGTTATTTCTATTTCAATACAACACAGACATATAGGACTATATATATAGTCCTAACATTTAGAACTTTTGCCTGTTGTGAAAAAAATATTATTTTATAACCCTAATAGGGCTATTGAGTCCATATATCTGTACTATAAATTTAATTTTAGTAAAATTTTATCATATTTGAATTAGATATGCACCCAATCTGAGTATTATGTCTTTAACACTTTCGTTGCAGGTGTCCTTCCGGAAGGACTCTAGCGATCTTACCCATTTACAAGTGTCCCTTTGGAAGGGCACTCCTTTATTACTTTTCCGTTTAGATTCAGAAGGCTTGTAAATGGAGGGGATTCACTTTTACAGCTCCAGGTAAAGACAATTGACTTCAGTATTGTTTGGGCTTTCCAATAGTGTTTTCCGTTTTTAAATCGCCTGACTTGAAGATTTTCTATGAAAAAAAAATGTCTACATGAAAATTCAAACAAAAGATGCACCCGTTACTGAGGTATTACCAAACAATGACAGCCGCAGCGAAAGTTTTAAGGGTTCCCATACACGGTGAGGAATATCTCAAGATTTGGACTAAGCAGTCCAATGTTTTTGGGACACCCTTGAGGCCAACTGTAGTTGAACTGTACACTCCATCACAGTATTATTTAACTGAAGATAAGGATTAACTGTACAGACCAATAAGGCCGGGACTTTGCAGGTCTGGCCTGATGTTTGCAGGACAAGAGGATATTTGCTTCATGTTCAGTGGGCCTACTGGACTAAGCAGACCCTGCCTTGAGGTTTAACTTATCGTGTGTGTGTGCTAGATCTGTTCAGTCCAAACCTTGAGGCCAAACAAAGCAGTCTCTGCCTTGAGATTTGAACTGAACGTGTATGGCCACCTAAACAATCCTCCCTCCCATCTCGTGGTTAATTAATCGTTTTTAATTAATATATATATAAACTAATCATTTCCTTTATTCATAATCCATTATAGTAATTATTTTTGATTATATGTTGTTTTTTTTTAATTGTTTTAATTTTCAATGGGTTTTCAGTACCACCCATGCTTGACGAGTGCTTGGAATTTCTAGAGAACAGGAAGAAATCAAATAAGAAATTTACTTATGAAGTTATAGTGGTTAGTGATGGAAGCAAAGATAGAACCGTGGATATTTCATTGGAGTATTCGAAAAAATTTGGTTCCGACAAAGTGAGAGCTTTAGATTTACAACCCAACCGAGGAAAAGGTGGAGCAGTGAGGATGGTATATTGTTACGCTTAGTTCGTGTCACTAGTTTAATGCATAATTTGTTTAATTTTTACGACGTTTCTTACATAATTTCAGGGTGTCATGAGTGCCAGAGGAGCAGCATTACTATTTGCTGATGCCGATGGAGCCACTAAGTTTTCTGATCTTACTAAACTTGAAGAGAGCCTTGTTCAACTTATCAAGTGTATGTTTAGAAATTATTTACTGGCTCAAGATTTAATCGCTTCCGGTCTTTAGCCAATTTTTTAATATTTCAAAAATTAACTTCATTATTATTAAGTATATGTTTTTATACCCATTATTATTTTTCAGCTATGAGATTATTATTCTTAAAGCATAAAGCCGGAGTCACACTAGGCTGCTTAGCAGCCGATACTAACCAGCCGTTGGTGAGTAGCACCAGCAGCCAGCGGATCTGTAAGGTTCACATTATAGCTTGTAAATAGATGCTAGTACAGTAGCTGTCATGTCATCTAGAGGTGTGAGTCGTGATATTTTGAGACATGTATTAAATGTTGGAGTTTGGGAGTTATGTAAACAGATGTTGGAACGGAAGAAAAGGCGATGAGGGTTAGATCCTGGATATTAAGACGAAGCGATCTGAGGGCATCAGCAAGACTTTTTAACGAACTAGAATTGGAAGATCCATCATCTTATGCGAACATTTTAAGAATGTCAGTTCCTAAATTTAACGAGTTATTTGAGTTAGTGACAATGCTTATTCAGAAAAAAATACACCAAATTCCGTCAAGCAATTCCAAGTAAAACAAAGCTAGAAATTACTTTAGGGTATCTAGCAACTGGAGACAGTATCAAGTCTTTAGCCTACCTGTTTAGTGTTCCTCATAACTCAATTTCAGTGTCCATGATGGCCAGCGGAGAGACTGACAAATCAATTCGAAGAATTGAACATTAGATGATGGGAAACTTTACAAAAAAAAAAAAATTATAGGTATAAAGAAACAGCTAAAAAGCATTCAGGCCACTGGGCACGTCAAGTGCTCGGGACTCTCAGGCTGCCAGACCCGCAATACGCTCGTATTAGAAAGTCCCTAAAGGGTTAAGGATTTATTTATCCTTAGAAAGCTCGATGGGTGTCAGTGTTTAGGCCTGAGCACTCCTTGCTCAAGGGCCTGATTACCAGGAGTTAGTGACTTTTCTTTTGAAAAAAAAAAAAAAAAAAAGCATCAGCTCAATTATGGCTAGAAAAGGGTGGTAACCTGTAGATAACTCACCCTATAAATCTGTGTTAGGAGCAAGGGTAGCTCAGTGGTAGAGCACTCAACTAATATGCTGGAGGACCTGACCTGAGTTCAAAGCTTGAGCACACCAAAGATTTTATCTTCTAATCTCTTCGTGATTGGATAAAGGATCCTGAGAGTTGGATAAAGGATAAGATCGTGAGTTGGATAAAGGATCCTGTGCCCACCTAGCTTTTAATTAATTTAATTACGGGTGCCTGCAAAGGGGAAAATCAGGCAGCCAGAGCATAGTTCTGACAACACTATCTTCTTAGTGTGCCGTATGGTCAAGAATCAGATAACTCGACAGTATCTGGCCCTCGTGGCCTGTTATGGGACGGATTTGTTTTTATAAATTTGTGTTATTTGTAAAAGGACACTACAATTTGAATAAATAAATTAACATTTAGTCTTATGATTTTCAGGTGACTACATTGAGGATCCAAGTGCTGCGGCTGACGTAGATGCCATTGTCTGCGGTTCAAGATCACACCTTGAAGAAGAAGCATTGGCCACACGATCTCTGTTCCGAACATTCCTCATGCATGGCTTTCATTTTCTAGTCTGGTCTTTAGCTGTGCGCTCTATCAAGGATACTCAGTGCGGCTTTAAACTATTCACACGAAAAACAGCTCGTTCGCTATTTTCTAGCATCCATGTTGAAAGATGGTTATTATCTTTTTCATGTATCCCTGTAAAATTTATGATGTAGATTCATTTTAGCCACTAATATATTTTATTTTATTTTTAGGGCATTTGATGTAGAGTTGCTGTTTTTAGCAGAAAAATTGAAAATACCAATGTCAGAAATTTGTGTTAACTGGACCGAAATTGATGGTATGTATTTGGTCAAAGTTACACTTTCAGCTTTTACCCATATCTTAATTAAATAAAAGTCCAACTCCCATGAACTGCATCATCTTGGGGTCTGCATGTTTCAATATTATGCTTACCCCTGGCATGATTTGGAAAGCTAGCAGTGAGTGAATAAAACCTAGCAGTTGCTTGGTCTAAGTATTTTCCAAGCAATTGCTTAGTTTTTTGTGAATAAAAATGTTAGCTATTTCTAGGTCTTGCACTTGCTTAGTTTATTACCTACCGATTCCTAGTTATAACTAGGAAGAAAGTGTGAAAGAGCTGTGGCTAATTTTTAAAGTTTGAAATTGCTAAGAAAAAAGCTAGCCTGGTCTGGGGCATGGCTACCTTTTTGGTTAGGCATTTATTTTAACTCAATCATGGGGAAATGTGAGGATGATCATAGGCAAAAGGGGTTTAGAGATATATGTTTGTGATTAATTTACAGGAAACAAGCACTATAGCACAATAGAGTTGCATGCATCGTGGTAGATGCCAAGGGAGGGAGGGAGCGCCAGACCACAGACTTGCTAGGCAACAGCAAGTCTTTAGAATTCCATCACCATTTTCTCAAGATAAGAAAATGGCGATGAAAAACTTTTTAAACAAAGATATATCGAAAGCGTATTATGAGAAATGAAGAGATGAGTGGTCGAGGATCAGCTATTTTAATGCCGTCCTGTAGAACCAGGAGGGTGAAACGGGCTCCTATCCATGGGCATCTAAGGTCATGCTGGTTGCCATCTCGTAAGGGTTAAAAATGAAAAATAAATGAGGTTAAAGATGAGGAAATATAAAATTGTCATAAATAATACTAAAAACTAATGATAGTCATTACGATAACTAATGGAGAAATAAATGTAAAGTTTGAAAAATTTTTGAAGGGTTATTCTTCACCTGTTTGGTATTACTAATGATAGTCAGAGAGCTGGTAATGCACTTTTCATGAAGTGTTTTATGCACCTTGAAATTTTGCTATAATGTACCTCTTGGTTAGATAAGAAAGTAAGTATGTGTTTCCTGGACATACCTTGGAAAACCAGGTACTGCGCTTAGGGGAAAGTGCAAAACAATATTGGCCAAAAATAGTGTTTTATTCAGAAGCCAACTATCATTAATGTAAAAAAATTGCAAATTAAGGCAATTTTACAATGAATAATAAATAAGGCAGACACTTTTAAGGGGGTTAAAATGTAAATAAATAAATAAAAAAGTACTTAGTTTTTATTTTTAATATTAAATTAAGTGCTTTATTCACGCTGCGATTTTAACAGCGTATTCAATAAACATATTTGAAAAAAAAAAAAATCAGTCCCGTAACAGGCCACGGGGGCCCTGAGGGGCAGATACTATAGAGGTATCTGATTCATGACCATATGGCACACCAGGGAGTGTGGTCAGTACTATGCTCCGGCCGCCTGATTTTCCCCTTGGCTGCTTCGACTGCTAGAATCATTAGCACCCAAGGTACCCATTGATAAATTTATATTAAAGGCTGGGTTGGCCTAGGGACGGTCAGGGAGGCCGAATCCAACCCATGAACGAAGACACTAGAAGAAAAAATCGTTAGTGCTTGCTCGGGATTTGATCTCAGGCCTCCAGCTAACCTCGCCCCCAAACATATTTGAAAATGATTACAAAAGGGTAGACAATTTTGTGGGGTTTAATTATAAGGAAACATAGAAATAAATATTGTCTATGATAGACTGCAATAAACTGCACATAATCGTAAGAGTGATTGAGAGCACCACGCAGTTGTGGTTGTTCCCTGCGCTCTCATTAGTTCTTGCTCACATGATCTTGTACAGCTGGTTTAAATGGCAGCGTGAATAAAACTCTCATTTAATTTTAGAATAAAAACAATTAAGTTTTTTTTTTTTTTTTTTTTTTTTTTTTTTTTTTTTTTTTTTTTTTTTATGTTATACCCCTTAAAAGTCTCTGCCTTATTTATTATTCATTGTAAAATTTCTTAATTTTACATTAAAGATAGTTGGCTTCGGAATAAAACTCTATTTTTGGGAAATATTTTTTTGAACCTTTCCCCTATCTATGCGCAGTACCTGGTGTTCCACGGTAAGTCTAGCCAACACATATATACCTTCTTATCTACCCAAGAGGTACATTATTGCAAAATTTCAACGTGCATAAAACACTTCATGAAACGTGTGGTTACTGGCTCTTGGACTCTGAATTCAATACAAAGAAATACAATTTTGTGAAAATAAATGATAGAATAACAGATCAATAGAATGGAATATCCAAACAAAATTTTGAGGTTAAAGAAATAATAAAGTAATGAATTTAATAAAATAATATTGCAGCTTTTATTTTAAAGTTCTTCGTGCTCTATTATACCAATAACATCCTTTTATAAGTTAATTTGTTTTAATAATATGCACACAAATTTTTTAGGTTCAAAAATTGTTCCAGTCCTAAGTTGGCTTCAGATGGGCAGAGATTTGTTCTTAATTTGGTTAAGGTATAAAATTGGTGCTTGGAAGATTGCTGGTGATATTTCTAAAGTGAAACTTGAGTGAAAAAGTGCTTAGTTGTATTAAGGCTGTAAATATTGTTAAGGAAGCTTTGTAAAAATTAAAGAGATATTTATTATATAAAATTTCCACCCAGTGTATCATATGATTTTAAAAGTCTTTCTTTATGTATTAAATATTTTTATACATACTTATTTGTGATCTATATTTATTTGGCTAACATTGTTACTCTATTCGGCTTCATTTGGGGATCTATATCAAAAGAATACTGTATGAAAAATCGAAATGGATAATCAGAACAATGTGACTTACTTACCTGAAGTAAACTTTTCTTCAAAAGAAGAATATGGCGTTGAGATACCACCATGTAAAGTTAATTCGACTTACCGAGAGGACTATCAAGGAACTTCAACCAAAAGGTTTGTTTTTTTAAATTAATTTTGATCATTTCTCATTGGCTCCTGCCTTACATGTATTGGATGAAAGAATTTATTTGAAGAGCCCAAAGCCAAATTTGGTAAAAATGCAGTTTCACGCCCTCCAAACCGATTTCTTTCAAATTTTTTACAATAACGTATTTTGATGCACTGAACACGAATACGATAAAAAAAAACCCCTTCGCATTTAACTAGGAAAGAAGTTATTAAGCAATAAAGTTCACTGTTATGCAGGTTATGAGAGGTATTAATTATAGCGAGTTGGATTGACTGGGGTTTTGTTATCTTCTTGAGCGAGCGGAAACGCATAGCACGTATGCCCTTAAGCGACAGGCGAGGATGCCCTTAAAATTAACAATATTTTCGAATAAATGGTTTCTGAACATTTTAAATGAGAGTTCTCTGTTTCCCAATGTTACATATCTGCGCATGCGCGTGTTTACAAATACGCTGATGACGCCTAGTTTTATAACCTTCCTAACTTTAGTACTTAATATTATATTCTATTAATTTTAGCGAGTTGGATTGACTAGGGTTTTGTTATCTTCTTGAGCGAGCGGAAACGCATAGCATGTATGCCTTAAAGTCATCACAAATTTAGTTGTTTACATTAGCTCTCATAACCTGCATAACAGTGAACTTAAGTGCTTAATAACTTCCTTCCTAGTTAAATGCAAAGGTTTTTTTTATCGTATTCGTGTTTAGTGCATCAAAATACGTTATTGTACAAAATTTGAAAGAAATCGGTTTGGAGGGCGTGAAACTGCATTTTTACCCCAAATTTTTGAAAAGTTTTTTAATAAATAATAAATATGGAGGTCCAATGGCCGTGAGTGCTAAGGCATATGCACTCCATGTCAAAGGTCATGGGTTCAATTCCCACTAGGGGTGGTGGCTTTTCTTTCGAAAAAAGAAAATGGCATCAGCCATATCCTGGCTAGAAAAGGGTGGTAATTTATAGATAACCCGCCCTAAAATTTGTTGTAAATAATAAATGGACGTTTACATTTAAATAATAACTAAGTTAGAAGCATTTTCTCATTCCAAGTGATTAATTTAGCGTAAATGGTTTTTAGTTCATGATATTTGATTTTTATTTTTTTTAAATGTTCAAGTAAATAAATACATTGGCGAATATATCAGTAAATGACATAATGATTAGTGAGGGCTAGATGATGTTGATATTCAAAATAATAACATTAATCTCATAGTAGCTGCTTAAACTAAACTTCTAAAACTCTTCTTTTTTTTTTCTACATTACAGTAACCCTGCAATGTGGGGCTTCATTTTATTTATTTATTCCATATATATGTATTTTGTTTATTTGTGTTACATGGGAAGAATGATAAGTTCATTATTAACAATGAATCAAGTTAAAGATGAGAATATATAAATAAAATATTAGTAATAAACCTAACTAAAGAACAAATAAATTCAATTGATACAATAAAAAAATTTGTTTAGAGCCTTTGAGGCTAAAAACAAAAATAATAAAAGTAATAGAATAATGCAGCTTATATTTTAAAGCTTGTCAAACTAATACCTTAGTGAACATCTATTTATTCCTCAGCAATAACTAGTTCTCGTAGACTCTTATGTAGTGAGTTTCATTGCGAAAAAAAATTATGGATAGGTTTAATCCCTCGCCCGGTTCAATCTTTCTATAGAACTCGAGAAACATCTCTGGCTTTTTGGGTCATCCAGAAAAGTATTAGAAGATTTTAGAAACTATATTCACAGCCATCATTTTTCAAGGCACTTTCTGTAGTAAATGAATGCCACATAGTATCGAAAATGTAATCTCCTTAGGCAGTTGCGAGTGAATGGCTGTCTATGATATCCTTAGGTTGTAGTACGGATATTTGGCGCTAATGGCCTAGTAGTCGTTGCGCCGAAAAAAAAGAAGAAAAAAATGGCCCACTATACATGAGTTGGCCTGTACTAACCAGGCACGCCCTATCTTAATAAAACATAAAATAAACGAAAAAAGATAATGATAATGGAAACCATTTAATGACAAGGGATAATAATTCAATATTTAATAACAAATGAAAATTAGTAGATAGTAGTAGATAACAAAAAAAAGAACCGGGGCTGATACTGTACATTTATCTGATCGAGACCGTGCAGAATGCTAGGTAGGTTATCTGGTCAGACTATGCTCTGGTTTCTAAAATCCCCCAGTTTCAGCATTGATGCCTCTTTCACTGAACCACCAAGAGACCACTGAGTTATGACCTGCTGAATTTATTTATTTTTCATGTTTTGAACAGAATAAATCATCAATATACATTTTTTGACATCTTCCCAATTGTTTAAATGTAAATGTGGTATTTCAGACCTGACATAATTTCCTATGAACCCGAGTTTGATGATATTATTGCTGGTCCATACATTGACCCTTTATTACCCGATTCTCGACTTGCTAAGCAGCCAGATCCTTCAAAATGGGATTCTACTGATTCCTTGTATAAAAAAGTAAGTTTTATTTGTAAATATAAAAGTTAATAAGGTTTTTTAATTAAGCTTGACGCCAGAATTTTCTTTGGAGAAAAGAAGGATATTATAAGACAATAAAAGATAATTTTTAGGAAAAAATATGAGTTGTTCATTTAACCTTATCATTGTGATGCGGGCTAGTGAGAGTAATGTCTATAAAGGCGGAGAGCGCCTGCTGTCTATTCCCTCCACAGGCGGACCAAACTCCCTCTCCTAGAGCGGCTGTACGCACCTGTACTTTAAGTGAAGCCTTTTGACAAATTTTTTCATAAGGGCTTTGGACCTTCCATGGCAACAACAACTTACAATTGCATGAAATGTACCCATGTAGAGTGTTCAACAAAAGTATCCAATTCTTGTACTCCTAGAGTGAATTAGTTTCTGATCCTTATTTACAATTTCTGTTTGTTTTTAGATGTAGCAATGAAAATTGTTTTTTTTAATAAGCTATTCCTTTATTATTTATAGTTTAAATTAACAAAAATGCCCCCAAGAACATTTTTTCCGTGCACACGTCTCACAGGCGCATGTTAAGCCAACAAACAAGTATTTTGAACCAACCTAGAAAGGAAATTTAAAAAATCATGTTTGAAATAAGTCTACAAAATTCTGTCTATTTGAAATATTTTTTCAAATTGTGTATAAATTTATAGTTAATATAATCAAGATTGTGAAATAATGACCTTATGTGCCCAGGGCATTTTGAAAATTATAGACAAAACAATTAAACTTATAAATTATTTAAATAAATTTAATTATATTGTTCTTAACTAATTTTAACCATTTAAGTTCACAAAGCCCCTATAGTGGCTTGAGCTTGACTGTTTCTTGGTGCGCCATTATAGTGATTTAAGTTGACCAGGCCTGAGGTGCAAAAGACAACTATTGTGGCTTTTATCATTTTCCGTTTAAATGCAACAAGCCACAACAAAGGCTTGGTAGAGAGACATCAGTTGAGAGATAAAACTAATAGCTAAGTTTGTTTGTCATTACTAGAGGATGATGGTATGGGCCTGGGCAGTCTGTAGGCTCCAGACCCCTGTCAAAATACTTGGAATCTCGCATACCTGTATTGGTCCCTTACAATATTTAGCATTATTCTTTTTTCTATTTATTATGCTTAACTTACTAACCCTGGAAAATTTATTATAAATGAAACATTAATATCATAAAAACAATAATTTTTCTATTATTTTGAAAAACTTATAAAAAATTACGATAGAACAACTTCACTGCACAGCTACTAGGTGCTAATTAAAAAAATAAATTGTAAAACAACAAGAAAAATTTGGAAAACAAGGAATAAATGAGACCGAATTTCCCACACAGAGGAGGGTAGCTGGCCTGGGGAAGGCAGCTGTACTCAGATATCCACGGCCGTCTCCCTGCTGAGCATCTAAAGAGTTAAGATTAAAAATTAGTTATTGTTAAAGTTCTTATTATTTACTTTCATTTCTTGGCCAAGTGAATGAAGTGTCATTGACCTTGAAAATGCTCTGTGCTTAAAAATAGTTTAAAAAAAAATAGAGGTGACTATTTTCAACTGGAGATAGACCTTCATCATCATGTTAATCCAAAATAATATTATTAATGAATCACAGCAATGTATAAGGAAGTGTTCACTTTGTCGGCTCTCATCTATACACCAACGTATTCTTTTTCAAGATAGATCATTTATTGAGTATTTTCAAAATAGAAATATATAAAACCCCCTGTTGGAAAATAGTGCATACATGAATCCTGAAACTGTGCTAAGAAAACAATTTGAGGGTGAATAAGAGAAAAAATTATATCATGCACATCCTCATCATGTCTGATTTTGTACAAGTTTAACAATTACATTGCACTTAATTTCAGTTCAGAGAAAAGTATCCAAGCCTCCAGAAAAAAGCTTTAACAGAAGAAATCGACCAGTCAAAAGTATTGTCAGAATATGACAATCAGGGTCTCACTGTTTATCAAGTAGAATTTGGAAAAGGTAATTTAGAATTGTAAGAAATATATCCGAATAATTCTCTCTATAACATGTTGGCAATCATTAAAAAATAAATGGTCCCAAATAGTTCCTTTTAGACAGAATACTGTAAACATTCATGCACATTTTTTATTTACTTTTTATCAAGTTTTCCCCTACGATTATAAATTTTTGACAGGAGGATCTGACCATAAAGCAATGTCGATTCTAAAATGTTGGCGTTTTCGCAAATTCATTGTTTTAATGGTCACATAATGAAATTTGTTAATAGTTGTCTCTTTTAATTTATGATATTTATTGTGGCCTTTCCTATCACCCAAAGTACTTTAAAGAGATGCAAGGTCAACATATAAGGAAACATAATTAAAGCTGCTCCAAAACAGTCTTACAGCGGAGGAGAGTGCAAGGTTAGCCCCCTAGGCTGTGTTATAATTTGTAATAATGTGACAAAATAGTTGCAATTATAAGCTCCCAATGAAGCACTATATAGGAAATGAAATATGTAGAGCTACAATAAATATTTTGGGTCAGATTAAAAAATGATTTATTGATTAATGATCTTTTCCTTCTTTTCATTTATTTATGGTTATTTAGATCTTTATTGATGTTTAAGTCCATATCAGTGCAAAGTTAGTAAAGAAAAAAAATTGAGATTTCACCAGTCTACGTTGCAGGTGTTCCATCATAGTATAAGAAATATGGAAAGTGTTTAGGCGTATGGAGAGATCCTGTGAAGGTAATTTATTAATAATTTCCTCGTTGCGCTTTTACAATAGTTAGAGAAAAAATACTCGATTGTCCTTTTTTATAATAGGGATTTTATTATTGAAGAAAATCTTAGATCTTACCAGGTGGAAATATAGCCCCTGAAGGAAGGCACAAGAAATGTTTGGGATAGAAACCAATATCTGATCATACAAAATTTAGTGAATGAAAAATTATAAATATTTTTAAAGGTGAAAATTATTCCAAGAGAATATGTTTTATATATATATATATATATATATATATATATATATATATATATATATATATTTATCTACTTGTGCCTTCTATGTATTTATCTCCGTGGTTATATTTGGGGTCCCTAGGCCCAAACAGCCTTTGATTAATTTAATGGGGGCAAAATCTGGTGGCCAGAGCATAGTACTGACCACAATATACAGGGAAATATTCTACTGAAACATCTTTTACAACTGCTCTCGAAGGGGTTTAAACCCCGGTTCCTTAATTTTAAATATTTGTATATTTTCTTGAATTAGTGCTACTTCCAGAGTCAAGGAAGCTGCCTCTATAAAATTAAAGGTCAGAACAGGGGAGAACACATTATACAACCATCCGGGTTAGCATTTCAGATTCAACTTTATTTTCATAGGGGTACCAAAATATAGAAGGCACTGGGTTACTATCCAAATTTATAATTCAACAGCTTTGAGGTGAGTGGTTATTGTGTTTATGCGTGGACTGTCATCCTTCCAGAGTTCGTTCATGTCATTTGGTAGATTTATCTGTCTGTTTCCTTGTAGTCAAGCACAGTTAAAAAAAGTGAGCATCCTGATAAATAAATAATAAATAAATAGCACAAAATACGAGTTATCTTGTAATTGGCAGTCAACGTATTAAAAAGCGGAATTTAATTTAACTGATTGTGAGTAAAATATTCCGAAGTATGTCATTTGTTAAAAAGGAGTTTGAACATATTAATTATTTTGTTTACATCTCTTATTTATATTTAATGAAATACAAAACCAATAATTTCAGGTCAAAATGTTGGCACTGAAAAAAAAGTTGTTCCCAGAACAAGAAAAAAGCTTACTTTGCCAGATGACTGGGAGATTCCTTTGTCTATTCAAAGAACAACCTACAGAAACCTTACTAAAATGAAACAGCAAAAACTCATAAGTTTCGACGTGGGAGCAAAACCTTTTCCCCCTCCACCTACTGAGTGTGGTTTCACTAGTAAGTTTCACAGAAAAAACCTTTTTTTTTATTCATTTCACAAATGTAAAATTTATTACCATAATACATCCTTAAAAGTTGTTTTTCTTTAAATTTTGTTTAAATGAGCTGTGCTTAATATCCTTGTATGATCGGCTTGTGCTAGTGTTAGTTTATTAGTAGAAATTAGGGGTGGTGTTTGTTTAATGTTTCTACATTTCAACAGATTTCTTCAGATCGCTTATCTCTTCTTGATGGATGTACGTAATGACATGAAAGAAGCACTATGAATATTAAAAAAAGAAAAAAAAAAAAAAAAAGGAGAAAATTTAGTACTTCGTCAAAACAAATTAATAAAATAAAATAAATCACTAGGAACCAATCGATGGCTTAGTTATAGGCTGGAAGCTTATTATCATTCCAAGGAGAATAAATTGGATCAGAAAAAAAAATCGTCTTTTGAATTATAAGAAAGTGTCGTCAAATATGGTCAGCCATCTTTTGGAAGGGCTATTTCATTCAATTAACAGAATAATAAACATTTTCAACTATAATGAAATGAATTTTTGAAAGAGCAATTAGCAGACCACGTGTTCATCAACCCAAATCATTTGGGAAGCACTCATTATTTATTTTCAACAGAGATGTCCTTCTTTCTTCAGAACTTCTTATTAATTACATTAATGGTATATTTCAGAGGAAGAGCAAAAGGTTTTACAGACCACAACAGGAGAGACTGAATATCAGGAATGTTATAGTAATTACGGTAGAGATGTAATGGAACATGCTTATTATGGGGAAATAAAACCTCTGCCTCGTGAATATAGGCCAACAGAAAAGAAGGAAATTTCTAAATAATGAAATATTAAATTTTTGTATACTTTGTAATACTTCTCTGAAAAATAAAACGGATTGTCCAGATTCTTTCATTTTTTGCCAAAATGAATGTTCAAATTATTTTAGAAAATAGATAAGAACAAACCATTAATTACAATTTCTTTTGAGTATTTTTGTTAAAGCGTCCCAAGAGAATAAAGTTACAGAGCAGAATCGCTTCAAAATCTCTGAAGCAAGGAAACAAATTTTGCCCTACTGGAGGAATGTCAACTCTGCACATTTCTGAGCAAGGCTACAAAAAAATTTAAATTTTGTTCTGTTTTATTTTTGTTATAAACAGCTGATTCAATCATTTATTTTTATTTATTTAAATTTTTACAACCACTAACAGATTTCACTGATTTTTGGGTCTGATTATTTACAGGTTATGAGCCCATTCTTGAGAGGATAAGGTTGATGCCTTTATTCTTTTGTATTTTAAATGCGGCCCATATTTAAAAACACTATAAATATTTAACTCACAAATAAAGAATTTGTAATAATAATAATTAATGTAAGAATTTTCAAGCTATTACATAATTTTAAGGTGTTAACTATCCCCGCAGAGGGTTGTGGATTTGATTCCCACCAGGAGTTTTTTCTTTCATAAAAAAAGGAAAGGCATTTCTTCTATCCCAGCTATAAAAGATGGTATAAAGTATCCAGTCCCAAAAAATCTGAATTACTAATGAAGGGTCATCATTTAAATAATTAAAATTAAATTACATAATTCTTACTCGAAAGTGTTCAAATTATCATTTATTTGTTTTGCTGGACCTCAACAAAGGCGATTTGGAAATTCCAAGGTACATATAGATACATCGGCATATTTTTAGACAAAAAAAAAAAAATAATAAATTGTAATAATCATACATGAAGAAAAGAAGTCTGGGTTTCGGTCGTTCTATCTGAATAAACTACATTTTTTATAATAAAATGAGTTCTATTATTTGCCAATGTGTTTGTGCATGAAATTCAAGCCTTTATCAGGGCTGTGAAACAAGCAGGAGAGTCTCTGTCCAGCTTGTTTTACAGCCCTGATGAAGGTTTGAATTTCAAGCCGAAACATCAGCAAATAATATAACTCATTTGATTATATAAAATGTAGTTTTATTAAGATACTATGACCGAACCCTGACAAATTCTACCTTCACATCACCAATGGTCAATGATCTCCTCTCAATGAAGAAAATAAATGTAATTTTGGAAAAAGTAGTAATAAAAAAGAAATAAATAAAAACAAGAGAAAAAGAAAATTAAAAAAAAGTAAGAAATGGATATGTTAAAATTAAAATATCTGCAATAATATACTTTGGAATCCAATGGCTTTATATAACAAAAATATTAGTTTGACATGCCATTATGATTATAAAATTATTTCTACAGAATTTTAGTTATTACGTTAAGAGAACTGTTGTAATTTTTTTTTTTTTTTCCAAATTAAGCAGCTTGAGAAAATCCAAACACATCTACAATCAAAAGAGTAAAATATGAACTGCACACTCCACATGCACTTAGTTGTGATTTTCAAGAATGTAAAGGTTATATTTTAAAAATAACCTAAATATTATGCCAAATGAGTAGATCTGGATGAGCAGATAACCTTCATTAATGTGATTAGTTTTAGAAGGATGGGATGTATTGGTAATTGCAGAGGGTGTGGTATGCTATTGTTCTCTCTTAGATTAGCCAATCGATATAAGTTCTGCTTCGTATAAAATCAACAGTCCAATGAAAATAGTTGTAACACAGACTTCAATATGGATTATTTCCTTACAACCTACAGAAAAGATTACAAATGGCCAGTGATTAGGACGTCTGCACAACAGTGAGTAACAAACATTCTCTAATTAAGTACATGTCTAATGCCCATCAAAAGTATGACAGAATATTCTATTCAGGAAAAAAGAAGAAAATGATAGAAAAATGATGGAACTTCAATTGAAAAGTGCTGAACCTTGTCGAAAAGGTGCAGTGATGCAGCCAATGGTTGAATCTGAAGTGACTCCAGGGCAAGTAATTCCAGCCCAGCCTGGAGCTACACCAACTGGAGAAGGCTCCAAATATGGTCAACCAAATGTATACCTTAGAAAAGTAAGTCAATTATTTTATAAAAGGTTTAATAATTATTTACTAAATAAAAAACACTTTTGCAAGTAGATATCAAAATATTGACATATTTTTCAGCGTAAAATATTATTTATTTATTTAAATTTTAACCTCCATTAAAATTAACTCAGAATTTTAGGATAGGACACCATGCTTTTCTAGCCAGGATAGAGCTGATGCCTTTTCCCTTTTCCAAAGAAAAACCACCACCCCTAGTGGGAATCAAACCCTCGACCCTTGGCACAGAGGATTGTGCTCACGTCTACCAGGCTATTGTTGTACAAATTTCCAAATTATTTCATTATATGGTAACATCCTTTAAAATAATCATAACTTTTACATTCTGCCAAGACATGAACTTAAATCTCATGTTCCAGTTGTACATGAAGTACCCATATTTATATGATGTTATGAAATTGACCACTCCTGATGAAATGGCGAAGAGAATCATGGCTGAGAAATACAAGAGCACATACCAAATTGAATACAACAAAGAAGGTAAGAAAAATAAATACACAATATAACATATTATTTAAGTTTCTAAATAGTATGTTATATTGAACTAAAACACAAACGAACTACTCACAGATGACACTCACTACATATTACAGCTATTGAAATACCTTAAAAAAGTAAACATTAATGACTTAATCGAAACCCCATTTATTTAATTATTCTATTATTATTTTTTATTTACTAATATTATTATTTTCCACCTCCCTCCTGCATAAAATAGATATATGTAAATACAACTGTGATAAACGAAAATGCGAATTCAACTTTTACACATGGCAAGGAACATGACCATTATGTGTATTTGTTTTAACATTTTTTTTTTTTTTACGGCGCATCTACATCTAGGCCAAAAAAAAAAGAGAATAATAGAATATAGGGTTTAATAGAATATTATATTTATTCTATTAAAGCTGTTGAATTGCTATAGTTGCAACCTACCTAAAATAAATAAATAAATAAAAATTTCTAATTCTTTATTTGAAACTAGTTTAGTTACAAAGGGCGTAGTTTTAGTATAAATAAAATAATAATGTTTAAGATGCTAAACGAATATTGGGACTTGCTGAAAACACTCAGCTGCCTTGCTTAGATATTGGTTCTCCATTGGGAATACCTGAATTTGATGTGTTTGCACACTTCCGTTTCCATTACAAATTTATTTTTTATTCGGATGCCTGGTAGCCTTGAGTGCTAAGGAGTTTGCACTCCATGCCTAAGGTCGTGAGTTTGATTCCCACTATTGGTGATGGCTTTTCTTTAGTGATTCCTCTTTCTCTTTCAACGTCCTGTTATAATCTCACAATAACTATCCTTTATCCATAACTGTTTGAATTGTAACAATTTTTAAATATGAAAATTATTTGTTCACAAAAGCGAAAAAAAAAAAAAAAAAAAGGTATCGGCCATAACCTGGCTAGAAAAGGGCGGTAACCTGTAGAAAACCTGTCCAAAAAATTGATGTAATTTATAACTAGGCATTAAAATTTAAATAAATATTTGTTGTTCCACCCCTTCTGTAGCTTTGTGTTGAATAGTAACATAATTAGTTATGAGGGGGTCTCCCGTGGTCTAATGGCTAGCGCCTTGGATTCATAAGCGGGAGATGGTGGGTTCGATTCCGGCAGGGATTTTATCATCCCACGGCTCGCTGGTAAAATTCCTCGCTGCACCCTGGATGTCGGCGCTAATGACCTAGATGTAGATGCGCCGTAAAAAAAGAAAAAAAAAAAAATTAGTTATGAGCAATATATCAAAAACAATTTAGATTGGTTTTTACCAATTTACTTTTAATTCCACCCATCTTACATTATATGCCCTGATACTGTGGTAACTCCCCTTTTTATTGAAATGTAGATGTTTCCATAGGGGAACCACTAAATCTTATTATATGGTACAATTTTTTACTAAAAAATGAAATACATTATTTTTTGTCTTGGGTTGGATAAAATTAATTTTTTTATCATTTCCATACTTCTTCATCTTCAGTTGATCAAAACATCAACTACAGTTACTATTCTTTGTTTGAATTAGATCTTCACAAAATCTTCTAAGATGATAGGAATTTTTTTGTCATTTTAATGAATAACTACTACGTTAATTTTCTCATGTTGTCTATTAACTTTAAAAATATTTTTAGTTAGTTAATATATATAGTTAGTAGTTTGTTTTTATTTTAAAATTTATCTATGACTATGATCAAAATCCTTTACTTGCAGAATTCCATCCCGCTAATAACTACACAATGATGATGGATGTTGTTGAGACTTCTGAAAAGACAAAAGAAACGGTGCAAACACAAGGTACTGCATGTGCGCCCGAAGGGAATGTACCACACAAGTGTAAGTGCGCACAAGGTCTATCATTTGCTCCTTGCAAGTGCTCAAAAGAAGCTCCTGTGAGAAAAATTGCTTGGAAGCCTGCACCCATTTCAAAAATACCTCAAGCTCCTCGAGAAAAAAAGAAAAAGAAAGAAGAAGAACAGCAACCAAAAAGTACTGGTATGAAATCTAAATTTTAAGGAATTTACATATATTCCAATAGATTTGAGCAACTCTCAAAGGAAATCGATTTTTATAAAATTCATTATTTCTTATATCTAGCTCTAAAAAATGAAGTGTATTACATGTATTTTTTTATTATAAGATAGTTACCCTATTTTTCCAATATATTCATCTGTGGCAGAAGGTCAAATTTATAAAAACACTCACTTTCTTCTCTACTCTTTTATTACGCTCTACATATTTCACGTCGTTATGACGCCTCTTCAGGAGCACTTAAACTAAATAATATAAAATATGGTTACAGCCTATACCTTAGAGAACCTTCCGCAGGTAGGGCCACGTCTGTACTGATAAGATCAATCATGTCTACCAGGTATCAGCAGTTTAAAATAGATTTTAAACAGCTGATACCTAGTAGACATGATTGATCTTATCAGTACAGACGTGGCCCTACCTGCGGAAGGTTCTCTAAGGTATAGGCTGTAACCATATTTTATATTATTTAGTTTAAGTGCTCCTGAAGAGGCGTCATAACGACGTGAAATATGTAGAGCGTAATAAAAGAGTAGAGAAGAAAGTGAGTGTTTTTATAAATTTGACCTTCTGCCGCAGATGAATGTATTTTTTTTTTTTTTTTTTAATAATTTCAACTGCTACATATAATATAAATAATGGATATTTCATTTAAATTATCGCAGCATAAAAATATAAGGATTGGAAATTTTAAAAATTACTTTATTGTTAAATTTAGTCATGTTCCTCTCCTGCTTAGATTTTTGGCCTCAGGTTGTGTAACAAGGGTCACAAATCCACTCATAGTTCGTCAGATTATCTTTATTTTATTAATTCTTAAAAAAGAAAAGACAATTAAAGCCACCATGAATATGGAAAAAATATTAGTATTTTTAAGGCTTGAAAAGGATCTCGATCCCGTGGGAGAATTTCCCTACAGTTTTCCAAGCAGAAGTCATTGGTATAAGGACTTGTAGAAATATGTTGATGAGAAGTGGCACTTCTTGTGCGGTCAATATGTGCACTGACAGCCAGGTAGCAATAGCAGCTATCGAGGGCACCTGAGGTCCAAGATTGAGGATGAATGCAGAAATAAGCTAGATTATTTAGCTGAAGAAACCAGGGTTAATTTACAATGGGTACTGGGTCACTCAGATATACTCCAAAATGAAGAAGCAGGCCAACTATCAAGACAGGGTGCTAAAGAACCCCTCTCTGGTCCAGGACCAGTCTGTAGAGTATCTCTAACCCAAGTCAAAGGAATTATTGGTGACTGAAGAAGGATGGAAACTGTAGGCATTTGGCAAAGAATCCAAATGCAAAAACATTCAAACTTCTTAAGTAAGCTAGATAAGAAATGTACAAAGACGATTGTCTCCACATTGAAGACTATAAGGGAGACTGTTACTCTTTGTGTAGGTCATGCAAGAATGAAGCAGGTTATCAGAGGCATATTAGATCTTTTAGGTCGAGTATTTCTCCCTAAGGGCTAATCAAAGGCTTGAAAATAGGCCAACAACCTCTACAGAAGAACTTTTTTTTTTTATTCTTGAGCACAAAACGCTTTTGAGGCTAAATCTTCTGAATTATTGCACAAAAACCATTAATAAGAATACTCAATGTTGAAAAGGAAAATATTTGTCAAACATTATTATGAAAGATCTGTTGGGCAGGATCTGCATAAATTAGCACATTCCTCAGCAAGGTGGTTAGTTTACACCACATTGCTGAGAGACGTACTTAAACTTACCTATATCAATCAATATAAAACAAAATGCTCTTTTATATTTATAATTAACAACTGTTTCATTTTTATCTTCTTAAATCCTCATCTTCTAATTGACCAATTTTTCTTCTTTTCTTTTTTTTATACCATATTTATCCTTAAATGGGTCTTCCGAGTTTTGTTGCAAGGAAGTAACTAGTAGGAATTTGACGGTGCATTAAAATTAATAATCTGGTTCCAGAGTAAACCCTACTCCAAATGTACCGATTTATTTTATTTTTTAAACACATCATTATCCTTAATTGAGCACTATTTATAACAAGTTTTGTTCCAATATACAAAAATGTATGTTAGAGACATATTAACCATTACTGTCCAGAGTACGCTCCCCCCCCCCCTTGAGATTGGAACAAATTTGTTCTGACAATACTATATATCATGTTTCATGGAGAAATAACAAAAATTGGTGTTTTTTCAGGTTAACGTACAGAACACCTCTAGCCATTATAGGAACCAAACCCATGATTCTAGGCAGAGATTGCTCAAGCCTTAAAACACTTGGTCAATGAGCCTTCTTTTTTACAGTTAGGCTGCATTAGTGTTATAATGAGTTTTATATCTTCCGAAAAAGCCCCTGAAAGGATGTGAACCCTTGTTTAAATATATGAATTGACAAGTTAATTTTTATTGACCTTCCGCCTTGCTTTTATATGATTTGGGATTTCTGTTAGATATTGGTATTAAACTTTTTTTAATTTACTTCAAACTTAAAAGTTTAATTTTATTTTTAGGTGAAGGTGGGCGGAAAAAACTAAAGCCTTTCTGTACAGAATACAATGATACAATAAGCAAGATTGGAGGAATTATCATTAAGAAAAAATTGCTCTACAAAGAGATTAATCAAGAGGAAGAAAAGAAAAAGGCTTAGCTAAATCTACTCAGAAAATAAAGGGCAGCAGAAATCCAGAGCTTTTCTGTTAAATAATCAATGAATATGATTCACCTAATACAAAATTGAATTATCTTTGATTTTGATTCCCTAATTACATTCTCATTATATTTGTATCATTTATTTATTTTGTAAGGCTTATCAAATGCTTGGCTTTCTTCAAGTTGCTACCACATATATATATATATATTTACTTATTTATTCTTGACGGACCCTCTGATCTTCCGAGGTGTAAGCTCAGAATCTCTTCCTGAGAATAACTGACCCGGGTAATTTCCTTTTTAAATACTGAACAGAGGAGTAGGATATGGTTGACAGTAACAATGTTATATCATGGGTTGCTTGGGAGGAGGGTCTAAGCATTTTCTTTTTCTTTTTTTGTTCTAAAAGTACCCCTTTTAGAAGGCCGTTTATTGTACTACATGTATCATACAAGGTAGTATATCACATGTATGTTTTTCTTCTTCTTATCTTAGGTATTTTTGTTCCCTTTAGTATTTTAGTTATGTTTACAGATGTATTATTCATGTTAAATTAAAACAATTAGTATACAACAAGGAGTATTAAAAAATAAAAATAAACTTATATATTCAGTAAGGTCCGCTTTACTTCAATAAAAATGCAATTTTTCATTTTTCCATCAAGCATTGAATAATTTCTTTGCATAATGTTGAGAATAATTTGTAATTATTAAAAAACAATTCATTTTCTTTAATAGGCTAATTATTGGTTACTTTCTTTTTAATACGGTTTCTGTATCGTAATAAGTAACTCGTAATAAGAGGTCTAAGCATCGTAATAAATACATGTGGGTCAATTTGATTTGGCCAATATAAAGTAAAAAAAAAAATAAAAAAAAATAAGTTTTCCAAAATATGTCAACTTTATGAACAACAATCAGTTGAAATGTTTAAACCTTTAATTTAGTTTAAATTCATCGTAATAAGTAACTCGTAATTAGAGGTCTAAGCATCGTAATAAATACATGTGGGTCAATTTGATTTGGTCAATATGAAGTAAAAAAAAAAAAATAAAAAATAAGTTTTCCAAAATATGTCAACTTTATAAACAACAATCAGTTGTTCAAATTTTTAAACCTTTTAAGCTTTAATTTAGTTTAAATACATTAACAAAATAGAAATATAAAATCCCATATTTTTTAGAGGATATTACATTAAATTTAAATACTGTTCAACTGTGATTAAGTTTATTTATGTGAATATTTTATTTAAATTTTAACATCCATTTATTATTGACAAGAAATTTTAGGGCGGGTTATCTATAGGATTCTATCCTTTTCTAGCCAGGATAGGGCTGATGCCTTTCCTTTTTTTCGAAAGAAAAGCCATCACCCCTAGTGAGAATCAAACCTATGACCTTAGGCACGGAGGCCTTAGCACTCACAGCCACCGGGCCTCCATAAATATATCAAAAATATCAGCGTTCTCCAAAATCAAACTAAAAAGCATCTTATTTTTGTTATATCCTACATCATTCATTCCTTGTTTTCTTTCCTGTATATTTCATATTTAATTAACTTTTTGCTGATTGAAATTGCTTTTTCAATAAATTTTTGAAATTTGTTATGGGTAAACTGTCAATTCATTGTTGGTCTGAAGTTACTATCCCTTCCACTTAGAGATAGTCTAATCTGGAAAGAGGTGATGTCATATTATATTTATAATACTTCCACTTATTAACATCGTGAAGGATGTTTGGCATTTTTTTTTTTTTTTTTTTTTTTTTTTTTTTTTTTTTTTTTAAAGCACATCTGCATCTAGATCATTAGCACCCTTCCTAAACATCGGTAGTGGAGCAGGGAATTTTTTCATCTTGCCAACCGACTAGGAATATTAACCAGCCACAGGTGGGACTTGAACTCGCGTCTTCTTATGCAGGAATCGGACACTCTATCTACCCTACCGCAGGGAGACCCTCCTTTACTGATTTTTCCAGCAGTTCAACCTTGTGGACATCAAACGAGGACTGGGGAAAGCTTTAGCTATTTATTTTACCACTAGATGTCCTTTCCTGTGTTGCACCCAACTAATGATTGCGTTATTCCAACTGATAGCTTTTTTTGTAATGTTTATGAATTGGGTACATTTTGTTAGTCTCTGAGGATTTTTATTAATTGGTATTTTGTTTGTTTGAATATACTGAAGGTGGGGACTTGCCTCAAAGGTTTGTTGTGCAGAAGACTAAAGTATAATAAAATAAATTATGAGTGGATATTGTTGGCCTTTTTATCAATCCTTCAAAATCTTGATCTTCAACCAGCCGTTGATTACAAAAACTAATTTTGTTATTTTAGCTGAAGGCTGTCTAAGCATGCATTCTTCCAAAAATATGTTTTTTTTTTTTGTTTTTTTTTTGGGTGAATCCTAATTGTTCATTGACTTCGTAAAATTAAATTAATTTAAGGGTGAAAAATAAAATATAAAATAGGCAATAAACATTTATTTTGTTTTAATTAAACAATTTAAAAATAAACATTTATATAAATATTACAATTCTCAAATAACTTAAAATAAAACAATAGGAAAGAAATGTTATACAGTTTGTGAGAGCAGAAATGGAAAACGAAGGTAGTAACGTTTCAGTGATTGACTCATATGAAGATGTGGATCCCGGTGTGTAAAAAATAAATAAAAATAAGTAGAAAAGCCTGTGTACTATAATCCAGTGATTTATTAATAAAAACAAAACAATGTCATCACATTTTATTTATATATTTGCGTACACCATTAAATCAAATTAAGCAATAATAATGTATTAATACAAGCTGCAAGCAAACAAAAAATAATATTGTAATAAGAATTTATGGAAGGTGTAAAAATAATTTGACATAATCAAACGTAGGTCTAATATTGCTTAATTTGCGACACACTCAAATGGAAACTTTTTACTTACATATTCATGACTTGTACAAAAATATCTTTAACCAAAACTTAGTGGTGCAGTTAAATCAACAAATGCTTAATTTTTTCATATACATTTGAAATCACATTCAATAACTACTGTTAAAAGATTACAATGCAATGCATTAAAGCAGGTCCATTTCTAGTTTTTTAAGATGATTTTAATTTTTCTATGAATTATACATTTGCCGAAGCATTAACATATATGCAAGATGTCACTGAACACATAAAATGCAAATAATTATCCCTAATGAACTTTAAAATCTTTAGTTTCAAAGATTGACGATAACTTAAAGAATACAAGGAAACGAGAGCTTATTTTCATGAAGACCCAAAACAACCTTCGAAGTATTGAATTAAGGAATGGTATAATTTCATCCTCAAGCTCGACTCAGCATCTCTTTTTCAGAAACCCACAGTCCGCTCGGGAATAATTGGTATATTTGTCTTTACTAGCACTCTGAATTAATAGTTCCTTATATACAAATACAAAAGACACAGTATTTATTATATATTAATTTGCATTTTTTAAATGCCTCTAGCCTTGATTGCACATAACCTTTGTGTAATAACGACATCATAATTATACTTAAAAGTAATAAAATAAAGAAGAGTATTAACATAATCAATGGTATAGAAACATTAATGCAATACAATGACCACTTATAATTGCATCGAGAAAATGAGAAGCTTGTGATATGTTTAAAGTTCTACTCCATGACAATTAAAATATCAAAGATAGAAGCAGAAATTATAATTTTGAAAAATATTAACATTATTGAGTAAAGAGTAAGAATATCCATTACACCTTTTAAACAGGAAATTAAATGTATGCTCATCATTGGACGAACAAAGAGATGACATACAAAATAAACTATTAATAATATAACATAAAAAAGTGTAAATGAAATATGTCATAAGGTACAAAAAATGAGATAACAAAAAAGCAATATCTAAACCGATAACCCATATCAAGCTATTTGGTTAAATTGTCAAGTAGGTATATGAAAGTCCTCCTTCAAATAGATTATGATTTAGGAATAAAATTATTAACAATAATAGTAAAATTATGGAATTTGTTTGAATATAAATTTCATTGCATAATGTATTTATATAAATAATTATACTTCTCTATTCTCTTATATTCTATTAACTAGAAAAAATGCCATCATACCTTTAAAAAAAATGAATGCTTATAGAGGTCCGGCTAGTTTGAGCTCCAATATTTTAATTTCCCAGTCAAAGGTACCATTGTACAAAGAGAGTAGCGATCTTAAACATTAATGGAACTTGTTCCATACATTTGGTATTTTTTAGAACAAAAGCACTTCACTGTTCTTCTTCACCTAAATCATGTTTGACTTTCGAAAAGTCAAATTCTTCACCAGTACCTCTTTTAAATATATCCAGGACGTCTAAGCAAGTAGTTTCAAAATGTGTTGTAGCATCATACGAAGCAGAAATAAAAATTTGACTTTCAGTTCCTAAATCAGTAGGCTCAAAATAGTCAGATATTGTGACAAATTTCTGTTTAATAGGCCCTAATAGTTCAATTCCAGGTTTGATTTCATTTTCAGGATTGTCTGTTTCAACAGTAGTAGAAACCATTGCGATAAACCAACCTTTAGCTGCTACCTGGTGCGTGTAACTGACTTGAGAGACGTAAATATCAGATTTACGATTGACTTGCTTCTGAGGAATAATTATTTGGCTTGATAGAGCATCCCTAGTATTAGGAATAGGATGATCCATGAGACATATGCATCTGATAACTTGACCTGTCTTTTTAACTTTATTGGGTACATACGAAGGATCACAATAAACTTGCTTACAGCGGGCAATTTCTTCACCTGATTTTATACCAGTAACTCTCCCATTTTCCATAACAATCTCATCCACAGGTTTGTCAAGCATGTATGTGCCCCCATAAATTGCGCTTAAACGGGCAAAACCTTGAGGTAGTTCTCCTAGGCCATACATTGGGTACAAATAAGGCGACTTGCCATAACGAGCAAGTGAATCACTGTACAGCTTGATCCTCCTTATGGTCAGAATCGCAGGTTCATTCAGATAATCATCATCTCTGTACAGAGCTAGAGCATGGCCAGTAAAATCTTGAGTATTTTTATCTAAGCCAAATTTATTGTACAACTGTTGTGTGGTAGTAGTGTTAGGGTCAAAGTCTTTCCATGTTTTGGGGTCATCTTCCTTAATATCTTGAACATATATCAAAAAATTTCTAAACCTCCTTTTTTCAAACATTCCCATCAAGTCAGAAGCTAAGGCTTCTTTTTGATCTACAGGCACCTTAGATATCTTTCCTCCTTTATATACATAGCTACCTTCAACAGATTTGAATTCTAAATATTTTGTAACCCCAGTATGAATAAGCAATTTCACTAGAAGACCATGGGCCATTAAAAATTTAGGGATAAGGTCAACATTCCAGTCCCTTCCTCTTCCATATGTTTCATCTGGAGCTGGAGCACCGAAACGTGAGAAAAGCTCTTCAAGGGGGGTAATGGAAGCGCATTCACCCCCATAATACTGATTGCGGTCTATGTGTAAGACTTTCTTACCAGAAACTGACAGCATTCCACTCAATATGCATTCTTTCAATCCAGTACCAAGCACAATGGCATCATATTCTTCATTCATGTTGAAGTAAATTAGGCGATGTAACTTCTAACTTATAGAAAACAACACTCAGTTTTCTTTAACTCCCAGAGATAAACGTAGGTCAATTTTCTTCGCAGTGCCTGCCAACCTAATGCAGAGTAATTTCAAAGTTATCATACAATCGATAAGAAAATGTTTGATCATGAAAGTAGTTTTGACTTTTAAAAATTATAGGATGGCAATTTTTTCAATTGAAATAGTAAACAAATAATGGTAAAACGAGTTTTTATTAAAAACTGAATAAGTTATTATGATTTGGGTGCAAGTAACAATGGGAATCATAACTGATATACATTTTCTAAAAAAAATGTTTTGCTGTTTTTATAACATTAAATTAATTTCCTAAATATATTTCATAAGAAATCGGTATTATTTGTAACTTCTTTATTTCATGTAGCACCGACGTGGTATGGTTATGAAGTGTCCCCATGTGTAAGAATGTTTATAGATAGCGCCACATTTCAACTATTTGCTGAGTTCAGTAACAGAGCAGCATTGCTTGTGTGTGGGTCGTGACGTTGGGTTATGTTCGATTGTGATAGTCTTTAAGTGTCATGAACTGCTGTTTATCTTTTATTTTATGAATGCTTTTACAATCAAGACGTTGTGATTAGAGAAGAAGTGCCATACATTCTATGGTAAGACATGCTTTATTCATTATATATAATAGCTCTTTTTAAATAAATCATTTTAACATCAGTTGTCAAAGTGCAGTGACTGATATTGAGATAAAAAAATAAAGCAATTGATAATAAGGAGCTATATTGAATTATATCTGAGAATGTAGTCTGTTTTTATTTTTTATAAAATTATGAAGTTATTGTGGAATTTTCTTTTAGATGGTTGAGAATGGCAGATTCCGAGCCACTTCAGAAAGGGCATGCGAGAAGCATGAGTGCTGGGGGTATGGCTATGATATCCCCAGCACCTTCTCGTCCATCTGCTCTAAGAAAAGGTCATCAGAGAGCTTTTTCCCATGGGCAGGTAATAATTAAATGCCATTTTTCTTGATTCTTGCACTATTTTAATTCTTCTGAAATTTATAATAATATATTATTTTCTTCCTGTTTAGATCACCTCAGAAGATGTTGGCTATGTAAAAGGACATAATAGAGTGAGCTCTAAAACTGATTTTATTCTTCCTCCTGGTCACAAAGAAACCAATGAAACTCGAAAAGGACATTCACGACAAGCTTCCCGGACTGAGTCTATATACACTCTTCGACAGAATGCTCCTCCATCACGTTTCGACCAGTTTATTAATTTCATCTTGAGGAAGAAAGCTAAAACAGAACTTGAAAATAAGACTAGAACAATAGTGCCGAATCACATAGTGCCTCCACGGACCCCTCTTAGTTCACACCCGAATGGTTACACGCCAAATAATAAAATAAGGACGACAAAATATACATTTTTAACTTTTATACCAAAAAATTTAATGGAACAGTTTCATAGAGTTGCGAACCTTTATTTTATATTTATAGTGATTTTAAATTGGGTGCCATCAATAAATGCTTTTGGTAAAGAAGTTGCAATGATTCCTGTTTTATTTGTGCTCGGTGTGACTGGTGTTAAGGATTTATTTGAAGATAGAAGAAGACGTGCCAGTGACAAAAGAATTAACAATTCCACATGCCGAGTTTATAGCAGGTAAGCTGATTAAATTGATTATACCTGCATACTTTTTTTAATATTTTCTCCAAAAGATGGTTTTGATATTTGTTACTTGACTGTGTTAATTGTCTGAATTGAGAATACCTATTTATTATATTTTTATGTTTCCGTGATTTTTTGACAACAATCTAACTTTTAAGATGGTGGGGGAAAGGGGATGAGTGTGTATAAGAGGAAAACACATGTTTTGCAATTTTTAGTTTAAAAAATATGGAAGAATGATATATTGCTAAAAATAAATCGAAACTTTTTGTATTGTTTGGTGCAGCAGTCTCCTTGAAACAGTGCTACTTATTTGGGATGTTTATAATATATTTCCCCCTCCTTACCTTTCCAATATTGCCTCTTCAATCACAATTACAAATTGATGAACATGAAGTGTAGAAACATAAAAATAAGTGTTATTTGTAAGTTTTGATTAGTACTTAAAAGCTGCATTATTATAATTATCATATGGCATTATTCTTATTAATTGCAATTAACGGTAAATGTCAAGGAGCGTGGTCTCCACGCCGATTCTTTTGAAACTTTGCACTATAACGTATTTTGATGCACTAAACACGAATCCGTTAAAAAAAAGGGTCGCTTTTCACTAGGAAAGAAGTTATGAAACACTAAAGTTCACTGTTATGGAGGTTATAAAAGACGGGTTAACGGCGAATTTGTAAACACGCACATGCGCAATAGTCCTTAATGACGAAGTGTAATTGAAATTTAGACTCACCTTGTGGTAGCTGACTTGGTCGTAAATTGTCGCTTTTGGGCATACGTGCTATGCGTTTCCGCTCGCTCCGCTCGCTCAAGAAAACATCAAAACCCCTAGTCAATCCAACTCGCAGAAATGAAAAGAATTCTATGGCCCAAAAGTCGTCCAAGGCAGTCTTCCCTAACCTTCATAACAGTGAACTTTTTTTTTAAATAACTTCTTTCCTAGTGAAAAGCGACCTTTTTTTTTTAACGGATTCGTGTTTAGTGCATCAAAATACGTTATAGTGCAAAGTTTCAAAAGAATCGGCGTGGAGACCACGCTCCTTGACATTTACCCAATTAACTAATAATGTCTTAGTCATGAGCACTGAGCACTTGGTATTGTTCTCCCAAACTGACCTATTTGTTCCTACCGAGACTGCTCCTCCTATATGTGTTTCATTAATTCTTTAAGAGACACTCCTACCAAAATTTTTGGTGCCAAAAGATTTGACTGTTGAGCATTGATATTAGTCTGACGAATTTTTAATGTGCAAAAAATAATGTTCAATTTAATCCGTCACTTTGGAATTTAGGAAACTAAAATTCTAGTTCTGTCACCTTTCCTCTTAAGTTAGAGATATCGCTTTAGAAGTGTTTTCATTCGATGTCCTCCGCCCCCCCCCCCCAATACATATCAAAAGTGTGCATTGAACTTCATTAATGCGTACCGCAAGATCTACTATTTTTTTCTTTGTTCGAACTTCTCTGGGAATAAAAGATTTATTTATTTTAGTTCAGTTTTCCATCATTTTAAATATTTTCTTTATACTTTATTATTCTGGTAAGTGTTGAAATAAAGTAAAAAATAAGTCTTATAGGTTTCATTGATGTGGTTGTGTTGAATCCTATTATGTTTCTGTATGTGTTGTTTCATTGAATCATGTGATACCAAAAATATCTTTTTGTTTGGTCAATGAATGCTTAATCAATATTGCTTAATGGCTTTGGCTATAATTTTTTTTTTTTTTAATGTTCTTGTATAAATGTTTGTCTATTGTATATTTAATAAGTCCAATCAATGTACATCCTGGAAACAGAAAGTAATTCTGTCAGATTGTATGGTAATTTAAAATTTGTTTTGCGTGAACAGTCTTTTAGTTTTGTTAATAATTCTGTATTGCAGTAGGTGCTAATAGGTCTATTCTGTTATGACATAATGTAGGAATGACTCAACCAAGTGTGGCCAATCCTGAGACAGTGTAATACAACTTCTTCCTGAAAATTTGGTATTTTACTGCATGACAGCCGCAAAACAAAAGTGTTCTTGTAAGCAAGTAAAAATACATTTGCGCTAGATTTCATCAGCATCGAACCATTTTTGTACTTGGCCCATTTATTTTTAACATCCATTGCACAGGAGGAAATTTTCTCAACGGCCCACGAAATGAGAAAACCCCCGGGAGGATTCGAACCCTCTTCTCCCGCTTGAAAATCTAAGGCGTTAGCCACTGAACCGCGGGGAGATTCATGGATATTTTTTTTTTTTTTTTTTACGTCGCATCGCCATCTGGGCTATTAGCGCCGTCACCCATGGTGCAGCCGGGAATTCCTCAACGGGCCACGAAATGAGAAAAATCCCTGCTGCATGTGGGACTTGAACCCAACATCTCCCGCAAGAGAATCCAAGGCATTAGCCACTAGACGACAAGGTGACCCATGGACCATTTATTGTCAGCACTCACGGATTGCACCATTCTTACCCGGAGGAAAGACACTATAACAAAATAAATTGTGCCATTATTTTCATCAGAAATTCAATTGCTCCCCAAAAGATCAATAAAGATAATTCTTATCGAGCCTTCATCCGAATGGTCTGGATATGTCATGTTTACTGTTGATGACATCCGCCCTTTGAGGTAGACGTTGCTATGGTAAGCCATTCGCGAAAACCTAACAAGAAGGTCGTCTCAATCAAAAATTCATAATGGTAATTTCTTTTGAAGTAGTCTTTGCAACGTAAAATTATCAATATTTGTTGCCCATTAAACTCCGTTACTGAAGAATTCGCTTAGTTTATGCGGCTTCTTACGGTCGATCATTCCTTATTTGGGCTGTTGTAAATGTAATTACGATTTATAAACGATGTGTCACAAAAAAAAACAAAAAAAAAAACAAAAAAAAACACGTACATTGAAATTATACATATTGTTCTGTATCGGTCGATCCAAAATTAACCCCCTATTTTGGTCAAATTTATATACAAATTCTTCAACTAAAACGAGGAGTCGAAATCTTTATTCATCTAAATGTGTCTTCCGGAACACTGTGTTTTGGGGAAATTCGATGGAAAGAAATCTGTGCGCTTTATGTTTTGCATTACGGGACTGATTTTTTTTTCTGAATAGATGTTTATATATTTTAAGTATTTTAATACTTTCTTCACGTTTAGGCTATTTCGGTCATTAGGTCGTGTAAATTATGAAAGACTGGTTGGTAGTCTCGTAGTCTGGAGTCAGTATGTATCACTCCTTAAACATACAATTTTAAGGTTGTAAGTATCTCATTACAGCACGTACATAAGGTACAACCTTAAAATGTTACAATGAATTTATAAATTTAATAAAATTGTTTCCAATAAAAATAGTCCATGACGTTTGGGAGTGTACCGTCAAAGCTTCTCAAATTAGAAAAGGTAAAATGATTAGGTTGAAACGCGCTCAGACATCGTAGCTCGTGCTGGTCTGACTTTTTTTTTTGCTGTGGAAGTTTGACTGTCCTCATTGAACATGTAATGTTTTTCTTGCTTAATCACAGGTGTGCGTGTGAATACCTGCTGTTACTTAACGTGTGATTCCTTTTTGTTAAGACAGCACAATCACTTGTGAGAACTGACCTTATTTTACTATAAGGAAAAGGGAAAAAGTCTAAATTGCTGGAAAAGATCCTTGTAAAAGGGTTTCCATGTAATGTTTATGTCTGGTGCTTTGAGTAGAATCTGTAAGTATTAAATACTTCGCATTCAGTGGAACGAAAGCAGCACATGCAACAATTTGGGCATCGTGTTCCCTGACTTAAGTGATAATATCGAAATTTACGCAGGAGCATGTCTTGAAGACACTCAATTGCTGTGTTATGATGAATTCAGATACTTAGTGTCTACGGTGACGTCAGACAATGAAGTGATCACGGTCATTAGCGTAAGAATAGCTGCAGGCAACAGAGGTCTCTTTGGAATTCAGGAAGTATTGAAGTTCAAAAGACTCTCCAGAAAAGCCAAAATAATGATCTATCAAAGATAATAAGGTGAAGCGTAAACCAGGATAAAGAAAATGAAGCAATATGGAATAAGACCTCTTAGACGAAGCTGGCATCGTGGTATTTATAAAACTTTGCCGGAGAGAAACCCCTAAAAACTGTTCTACGGCACGTCCAGGTAGTGCGGGAAAAGACAGACCCCGGACTCCGATGGCGAGATATAAAGGGCATGGGTGTCCACCGTTGGAGATTATTTGTGCCCGATCGAGATGAATGGAAAATACTGTTGGCAGAGGCCTGGTCCTGTGGACGCACAGTTTATCAGATTTTCCAACGGTCGCTTTCCACTTATCAAGATTTATCAGTCTTTTCAAGATATAGAAAAAAATGTACGAAAAGCCCAAAATACTCATTTTAGCACTTTCCTCCGAAGGAAAGTAGCTATTGAGGTTGGACTCATGACGGAATTTTTGAAAAATTTCTTCAAATCTTTATCGATCCTACCTAGTAGACACCGAAAATGACCCCCGTTAAAATTTATATATATATATATGTGTGTGTGTGTGTGTGTGTCTGTTAACACGATAGCGGCCAGAGTTTTTGTTTTTTCGTCACGAAACTTGGTATATAGCATTCAATTAGCAAACGATTGAACGAGTTCGTTAACCACCAAAGTCGGTCCACCAGAAGGGGGGGTTTACCCCGAACCCAAAACACTAATTTGACTATGTCAGCCGTAATATTTGTTATATTTCAACGACACTTGGTATTCGTAGTGGTTATATAGAGAGAAAAGTGAGATATAAAAATGAACTAAATCGGTTCATTAGAAGGGGGGGGGGGGTTTACTCCGGACCCACAATACCAATTCGCCACTACCAGCCGTGATTTTTGGTATATTTCGACGAAACTCTGTATTCATAGTGGTAATCTACAGGTAAATATGTGTTGTAAAAATAAACTAAATCGGTTCATTAGGAGGGGGGGGGTTTACTTCGGACCCAAATTCCTAATATACTCATACCGGTCGTAATTTCTGCTGTATTGTAACGAAACGCGGTATACGTCGTGGGTAACTCATGAGATAGGAGTGTTGTAAAAATTAGCTGAATCGGTCGATCGGAAAGCGGGGGTTTAATTTGTAATATATTTCAATAGAAAAGACCGCCAGACGTAGGTTCACAAAGCCGCCGAAAGGAGCGCTTTCTACCACTAGAGTGACTGTATCCTGTTCTTGCCTTAGATCAAAATACGATAATATGAGGTTTTTTGTATTTATTACGTAGTGCAATAGGTACCATGTGTAAACATAACTCTGGAAGCAAATTAATAATTGATCAGTTACTCATTACAAATTTAAAAAAGAACTATTCATGTTTTTATTTTATTTATGTAGGATATTTTAAGCAAATTGTTCTGGAAAGCAGTCTACACTACCCAAATTCTGAGGAAAGTGCTTAGTTATGCAGCTCCTGCGTGACGGACTTTTTCTTAATATCAATAATTTAGTCTATCAAAGTATGTATTAATATTTGAATATCTATGTGTTTACAAGTAGTTAAAATATGCCAGCTAACTAAACAACAACATATTGATACAATTTTTGTAGTGCTTCCTTTTTTCTATAATTAAACAAATGATTAACGTTACTATTTCTGTAATATTAAGTTTACACTTACCAGGATGAATAGCCAATGCCCTAAATGACTTGTACCACTTTAACTGAGAAGAGATCGTTGACCGCTGATATTGAGAAGGTGTAGGTATACCAACCCCGACTACCTACACCTTCCCATTACCACTTTAAATATTTTTAACACGAGTCTTCTTATCATGCTTTAGTAAGTCTCTTGTTTTCATTAGTCAGAAGTACTGTTTAAACATTCTGGAGACAATTTCTTATCACCAGAAAATTGTATAACATTTGAATTTGGATAATAAAAACACAGTAGGATCTCCCCTTTTGTAGGCTGGCTAACCTATCCGATTCTACCTAAGGAAGGGTTCGAGTACTGCTTGTGGGAGGTTCAGTTCATTTATCTATGAGCTCCCTAAAAGGAGGGGTGGCAACCTATAGACATTCCGGCACTAAAGGCCTAGTTGTCTAAAAACTACGTATTATTGAATATTAATTTATTTCCCTAAAAACTTTAGGCATCGAATAGTTGATATAACAGTAAATGGAACAACGCAGCAACCTATTTATAAAAGTTCGACTCGCAGGAACAGCGTCATCTTAGCGCGTTTCCGATCTCATCCCTTTACATATCCTTGCAGCTTTCGTGATAATTGTAAACACATGTAAAAACGTAAAAAGAAATCTCAAAGCGAAGCAAGCTAATCCACAACAGGAAACGAACAGTATCCTCAGCAGAAATTACTCCATTTAAGCACCGATTTCTCCGCTCTACCAATACTCAAAAAAGAAATCGTATTTGCAGGACATTTAATACGTTTTCCAATAGATTCTTTATATTCACTACGATTTCCCAATATATAACAATGTATCCGAAAATCCCAAGAAAAATCTATTTTTTCCATTTGTATCGACCTAGATAAGGCGTTGGACATTTTCTACGCGCGAAATTTTTTAATCGTGACTTCCGGATTGCTCCATGAGCTCAATCTGACATGCGGATTTCCTCGCTATGGAGGCGCACTAAAAGTGTAACCACTGAACTCCGAGCAATTGGAGTCTTGCACCACTTGATTTATAATGATTGTTTTTTTAGTGTTGTTCAATGATGATCTTTGGGCTATTTTTAAAAATGACACTCAAAGCACTTCATTCCTGAATAGATACAATACTTCTGAGTAATAATATGTGCCTTTCTTCAAAGCAACAAACGCTCGACAGTTTTTTTTTGTTTTTTTTTTTTTTTGTTTTTTTATTTATTTATTTATTTAATTCCTCAAGTAACTCTTCAAGAAGGGAATTTACTTTTTTTCGGCACGTGTCATATGTACACAAAACGCTATTGATATGTTTACAGTTATTTTTTTTTTTTTTTTATTTTTTTTTTTATTAGTAATACGTTTATTTAACATCTGTACATTTGGAGAGTACATTAGTTAAGTTTGCTCTCAGATAAAAATAATAATTATATACAGAATTGAGTTGAAATACAAAATAATTAAAAAACAAATAAGCAAATAAATAAAAAATAAAAAAAAGAAAGAAAAAGTACATAAAAAACAAAACAAACAAAAACAATGAATAGGAAATAATAATAAAAATAATAACACAATAATAATAACACTTTTGGAAGGAGCCAATCAATACTGGCACTTCCTACTTAGAATAATGTTTTATCCCTATTCAGTTAATTGTTCACGAGGCCAATGTCTCTTACAGTTATTTAAGCGGGCGAGTGATAGAACACGCGGCTCTTGTTCTGGAGGACCTCTGTTCAAAATATAAGTTTTTATGATCTAGTGTAGTCTTTCGAGGATTGGATTTGGGGTCCCAGACCTTCCTTAAGCTAATCCAGGCTATTGTGGGTATTTACAAAAGAAAAAATCAGGCGGCCGGAGCATAATACTAACTAATCTATCTCCCATTGTCAAGAATCAGATACCTCTACAGTATCTCCCCCTCTGGGCTCTCTTGGCCTGTTTTGTTCTTTTCATTTTCATAGAATACTTCATTTTATTCGGAGTTTCTTTCTTCTGCAGTGCCCATCTTGGCTTCTTCAGGTGCAGGCCATCTTCTTTAAACCCGCCTAAAAAAAAAAAAAAAAAAAAAAGGTAAAATCCCGGCAAGCTATCGTGTACTCGTGAAATGGAAACTGTTGGAAGAACAAGGCATGATTTAGTGACTAGAATTACAATACAACAAGGCAAAGTTGAATTGAATTATCTACAAGATTTTTGTTTATGATAAAAAAACATATTGCTCTTATACCACTTCCCTTGTTAGCTCCTCGTATAACTTCTCCACTTATTAACGAGTAACATTGGAGTAATTGAGTGCCATTTAAGAATGGCTAATCCTAAGGTCTCCGTCATCTCATACTCCAATATACGTTTTTTAATTAAAATATTAATTAAAAAAAATATTTTAAATGTTTAGTTAATAAAAATATCTTACCTTGCATGTTTAATGCGTTTCCAACCTCTTCTCATAGTTTCTTGGTTCTGATTGTATTTTTAAAATCACTGTGTCTGTCATTCCATACTTAGTACTTCCGAAATTAAAAGCACACATTCACTATCATCCAATTTACTCTTTTATTAGTATTAATATTTTAAAATGATTTATAAGAAAGATAGCTAGAACATTATTAACATTGGAAGGTTATAAAAATCTTTCCACGTAATTTAATAAAGAAGGGAAAGAAAAACCATAAATGTGAATTGACAACGTTTTTTTTTTTTTGTGTGTGTGTGTGTTTAACGGCGTATCAACGTTAGGGCTATTAACGCTGTTGACAAAGTTGTTATAAATTTTATTAGTTTCCATTTAAAAAAAAAAAAAAAAAAAAAAAAAAAAAAAAAAAATGCATTGAAATTGGTTATGATTTAGAGGCTGTAGCCTTTTTTGTAGCTCGCAAAATATAATGTCTGGGATGAGTGACGAGAAAAATTGTAATGTCTGGGCTAAGCGATGAGCGACAGCCCAGAACCTGCAAGCCACGTCGCCCGGTCGCTCATGCCTGTTGTAGCCAGTCCTCCCTCATTCCTACTGCACTCCAGCTTAACATTAATGTGAGCGACGTTGCTCTCTGAAGCTTTTCGCTCGTATCGTACCCGAGACCTAAGTCTCACATATTCTTAAAGTGCAGTGATTTAATAAATAAGAATTCTTGATTAATATAGAGATAAAATAAGAAAATAATTTATACTCAGCAAATTTTTTTTCAATGCGAAGAGTAAAAACTTTTCTTTTTTTTTTGTTAATGTCAAAACGAGAATTTTAAGGCACTGTACTTAAAGCATAGTTTACACGAGGTCAGTACTTGTAATTAATCAAGATGAGAAATCTTAATTATTGATATTCTTATTTTACTAATTTATATACTTTTATGTAGTTACTTTTATAGTTGTTTTTAAGTTCTGTCGACAGTTTAGAGAACTTATTGCAAACTTAACTATTCGTAAACCTTTTTTTTTTGAGGAAATTTTTATACTGGTGAAAGTTTTTAAATAATGTTTGAGGTATTTTTTAAGTCAATGAAACCAAAAAAAAAAAATTAATGTTAAATTAAATTATTATTCTAGTTTATTTTAATTTATTATTTTTTTTTATTACAATTATATTTGTTCACATGAGCTTAGTATTTGTCATTAGTGCTTGACTATCTCGTTAAGTTGGCTTTCTGACAAGTACTCGTAGAGACATTGGTGGATAAGCGCGTTCAGTAGGGTCTGTTCATACTTGTCTTACACTTATTAAGCTGGCTTAGTGGCAAGTAGTCCTTCACACGTAGTGGACAAGAGCATTGAGTACAGTCCGTCCAATAACTAACTTATCACTAAACACTTGTTGGGCTGTTTACACGTCGTGACAAGGAACAACTTCTTAGTAGACTGGTGATGGACGAGCTTTGTTTTCGCTTAGTAAATAGACTCCTATTCACTTGTAGTTGCAGTGTTTACTAATACTTATTGCTTACACAATGTTTACGACAAGTGCTGAGGTGACAATCACTAATCACAAGTACTAGTCTCGTGTAAACTAGACACGGACTGGATTCCGTTCTTTATCCGAAAACTAATTTATTGTTAATGCTTATTTTGGAAAGTTACCTTTGCAATTTATTGATAGTAAAGTTTAACCATCCGTTTGTGTGAGAAAATAGGGAATTCCCCATAACAGATATAAATACACTATCATATGGTATCACTAAATTACGGGGAAACCCATAACGTGCATAGTAACTGAAGTCAAGTTATTCTATCGTTTTATTTCTAAATGTAAGACTGCTAAACGAGATTGTTTCCAAAACTCCAGGTGAATAAAATATTTGAAAAGTTATCTACTTTTTCTCAGAGTGGGAACGCAGATTTGCATAAGCCAATAATCGAATTTTAGCGCGATTCCTTTCTTTCTGAACGTGCTTATGACTTAGTCTCGATGTTGCAATCTTGAGATCCCGACATGAAAAGTCGACCTTTCATAACCCTTAGGTCACGAAAATACTTTTTTTTTTCTTTTTTATTTCAAATTTATTTATTTATTTAAAAGAATATCCACTTTTTGTTAATGATTATTCTATGTTGTAACAAAATTTAGCACACAATTTTGCAATATAGGAAAAACAAAATGAAATAAAACCTACGCAGAAAATACCTTTCATTGACCTTTGAGTTAGGCAAAGTATCGGTTTAAAACAAAATAAAGAAATTATCGCATCGTAGTGCAAAACAATAAACAAATTAATATTATTAAAATTTATTTATTTATTAACTGTTTCCCCCCCCAAAAATGATATAGAATAGCTATTTATTATTACATGTTGCAGTGTATGTACATCCATAAATACAAAAACTGCTCTGCAATGAGTAGGGTGAACAAATAACCTAGCAGTTGCTTGATTTAAGTTTGTTTCAAGCAATTGCTTAGTTTTCAGTGAATAATAACGTTAGCTACCACTAGGTCTAGCACTTGCATAGTTTAATAAAAATCCCTAGTGTCAGATAGAACGAGACAGTGTCCCTTGTGTATCCTATGATTTTTAGCGCGGTTCCTCCCTCCCCCATAGGGAGGAACCCCGCTTATAAGGTTGATACAATGAAACAATCCGGAAGTGCCGACTAGAAAATTTTGCGTTTCAGAACCCCTAGAAACCAAAAATAACGGTGGTTCAAATTTGTATATATATATATATGTATATATTTATACATATATATATATATATATATATATATATATATATATATATATATATATATTTGTCTGTTCGCTCTCTAAATAGAAGACGAATGGTCCGATTTTGATGAAATTTGGTACAAAAATCTGTCGTCCAATTTGAAAGGTCAAGTTCGTTAACCAGCAAAATCCGCCCACTGGAAGATGGCGTTTGGGGCGAAATTCGCGCAAAAAAAATCGTAACGCTTACGTTTTTGAGTTCATAAGCTTGTAAGTACTCTTTTTATAGGCTTCTTGGGCAAGAAAAACGAATGAAACCATTTTCAAGGCGATAGCTTTAACCGTTTTCGAGAAAATTGGAAAAATAGTTTTTGAATACCGTTTTTGGTTTGGGTACTTAGAATTACGGGATTCAGTTGAAACATTATCTGCATGTTCTACTTTCATTAAAACTAATATGTTGAAAGTTATGTTACGTTTGGAGTTAAGGAAGGGTTAGAATAAAATATTTAATGAACAGACATGAAAAGTTTTGGGAACTTCGTATACTTTCATTAATATCTTGAACACGGTTGGGAAATCGTGGTAAGTGGATAGAAACTATTTGAAAGCTTAATAAATTCTCTACAAAAATGATTCTAAAACTATTTTTGATTAGGTTATGTCAATCGGAGAAATAAGTGCTTAAAACTTCAAATACGTCTGTTTTGTTCTTATGAACGGGTTTTTGTCGTTCTTTTTGTAATTTTTGTCTCTTTCCCTTGGTTTTTTATTGCTTTTTATTTTTTTAATTTCTTATGTTGTATTTGTAAGGAAAATGTATGTGTGTGTAAAACAGGATAGGTAAAATGAGACCTATTTTCTGTTGTCAGAAATAATGAAAAGTTTTGGGAACTTCGTATAATTTCTTAATATCTCGAAAACGGTTGAAAATCTTGGGAAGCAAAAGGTTACCATTCGAAAGCTTACTAAATGGTCTACAAGAAAGGTTCTAAAGAAAGTTTTGAATAAGCGATGTCAATCGGAGAAATAAGTGCTTAAAATTTGAAGTAATTGATTTCGTTTATTCGAACAATTCTTTTTGTCTGTTTTTATTCCTATTTTTACATTGCTTATAGTTGGATAATGTATTTGACAATAAAATAGATTAATTAAAATAAGAAAAACAATTCATTGTTAGAAATATATCAGGCTGTACCGTATGAAATGTCAGTTTTGGATTTGCCGATTTCCTTCAAATGTCTTGAAACTGTCGGGGCTCCTAATCCGAGTTCTTTGGCATATTCCCTATTGTTTGCAATTGCTTATAGTAGTCAAATGTATTTGCCAATAAAACAGGATACGTATAATTAGAATATTTTATTTTTGCGGTATCTTGGGGTTCTCAGATCCCTTATGAATATCTATTAGGCCCCCTTCGTATTTTTTCCTTAATATCTCGAAAAGGGTTAGGAGATCGTGGCAATTGAAATGTAACAGTTCGAAAGCTTACTAAATTCTCTACAAAAAATGTTTTACAGAAATGTTTGATGGGGTCGTCACATTAGGAGAAATAAGTGCTTAAAACTTAGTTAGTTTCCTTTATTTAAACGGATCTATTTATGTGTTTCCCGAAGTTTTTTTTTCACTGCTCGTTATTTTTGTACTTGCTTATAGTAGTCTAATGTATTTTTCATTAAATAGGATATGTATAATTAAAAGCATTATTTTGTTTGTTAGAATTCGAAGATGCCGTATGAATATCTAGATTACAGTACTGGTTTTGATTTCGTATTTTAGAATTGTTCTTGGTATTCCCTATTTTCATGTATTACCCTTAGTTCTTTATTGCTAGTAGTTTTTTTTTTTTTTTTTTTTATTGATTATAGAATATAAATCTATTTGGCAATAAAATAGGATACGTAAAATTAGAAACAATATTTCGGGTATTTCTGAGCGAAATGCCTTGTAAGATTGTCTACCACCACGAACGGCGTTTTTCCTCTATTTACCTCACATTTTAATTGGTTGCTGTTTTTAGCTTGTTTCCTGCTTCACTTCACAGATAGGAAACACGCTTCTGACGTCGACCCAATGACGTAATCCGAAGTGCCTAATAAATGATTTAACGTTTTAGAACAGGTAGATATCGAAAATAGCTGTTTTTAAATTAGAATCTATTGTTGAGTAATTATATGAATCTTTATACGGCTTTATTAGCCGTATTATTCTATATAGGCTTTATAAGGCAGGAGATACTACTTAATCTTGAAGACTTGTTCTTAGTCCTTCTTTATCAACTAGATAGGCTTTATTAGACATATTATTCTTCATAGGCTTTATTAGACAGGGAATTCTGATAAAATGTCGTGTTGTCGCAGCAAATTGTAATTACGATTTATCTAAGGTCAGGTAACATTAGCGAGTCTACATTGTTAAGATCACCGACAGCGAAGGTAGACAATTGCTATGATTTAGTCTACATATGTATATTAATTCCTAAATGTAGAAAATAAACTTTACAACGGTTAGATACTATGAACGAATAGACAGTCGGTTCAGTCCCAAACAAACAGAGGGTTTACTAGAAATTTACCTGCTAGGAGTTAATCCTCAAGAGAAGTAACCCTTGTAGGGTAATATAACCCAGGTATCTGCCGACACAAATACAAAGCCTTGCAAGAGTAGGTAGAGCAACTTTAAGATTTCGTTCACTAAAATTTCTTAAACTGACCTAGATTCAGACATAACATAACATAAATTATATTGTAAATATTGATAAAGATTAATTAGTTGTCAACATATACATAAATTAGCAATCAACAGTTTTCTTTGTACGACTATTATTAACGACTATTTAGTTATGAGACAATCCATAAATTAGCGATCAAAAGTTGCAGGTGATTCCGTATTAGATATTTATTAAATATTCATAAAGACTATTTGGTTGTAAACCGATTCATCAATAAGCAATCAATATTTTTAAACACTGGATATATACTAACCAATTATAACGACTGTTTAGTTATGAACCGATTCATAAATTAGCGATTAAAAAACACAGGTTTATTGACTAAATATTGATAAAAGTATTTAAATAGAAGAAAAAAAGGTTTCCTCAAGACTTGCTCTTGTTCAATTTGTATTTACTCTATTGACTTTATTAGGCATATTCTTCTATATAGGCTTCATTAGGCAGTGGTATCTACTCAATTTTGGGAACTTGTTCTTGATCCTTCTGTATCCACTAGATTGGCTTTATTTGGCATATTATTCTATATAGGCTTTATTAGGGAGTGGTATCTACTCAATTTTGAGAACTTGTTCTTGATCCTTCTGTATTCACTAGATTGGCTTTATTAGGCATATTATTCTATATAGGCGTTATTAGGGAGTGGTATCTACTCAATTTTGAGAACTTGTTCTTGATCCTTCTGTATCCACTAGATTGGCTTTATTTGGCATATTATTCTATATAGGCTTTATTAGGGAGTGGTATCTACTCAATTTTGAGAACTTGTTCTTGATCCTTCTGTATCCACTAGATTGGCTCGCTGGGAAAATTCCTCGCTGCGCCCTGGATGTCGGAACTAATGACCTAGATGTAAATGCGCGGTTAAAAAAAAAAAAATAAAAAAAAAAAATAAAAAAAATAAATAAATAAATAATATTGTATATATGTGTACATAATTTAACTAATTAAGAATATCCATACGTATTTGTTTTTATGTATTCTAAGTGAACTTGGGCACTGTGTGCGCCTCCTCGTGGCAGAATACGGGCAACTGATTGGTGGCTCTCGAGGCGGACCTGACATTCAGGTCTCCGGTTGGGGAGAAGGAATTGAGTAAGGTTTGATTGTTTTAATAGCCAAACCTTGTTCAGTTCTGTGGCAATCAGGCTAAGCACCTTAAATTCCAGGCAAGTTAGACGTAAAGAGATAATTTTAGCGCGGTTCCTCCCTCTCTCCATATGGAGGACCCCGCCCTCCAAATGGAGGCCTCATGACGCAATCCAGAAGTCCCGACAAAAAAGTTTGCGTTTAAGAACCCCTGAGAGACCGAAAATAACGGTGTTTCAAATTGGTATATATATATATACATATATATATATATATATATGTGTGTGTGTGTGTGTGTGTGTGTGTGTGTGTGTGTGTGTGTGTGTGTGTGTGTGTTTGATCGCTCTCTGGACACCCTTAAAAAGTTTTGGGTACTTTGTATATTTTCCTTAATTTTATTTTTTTATTTTTTTAAATTATTTTCCTTATATCTCGAAAACGGTTTGAAATCTTCATAAGCGGATCCTTACCATTCGAAAGCTTACTAAATGCTAATAATTCTGAAGCAATTATCGATTCATCGGAGAAATGAGTGCTTAAAAAAATAGTTTTTGAATACCGTTTTTGGTTTGGGTACTTAGAATCGTGGGATTCAGTTGAAACATTTTCTGCATGTTCTACTTTCATTAAAACTAATATGTTGAAATTTTTGTTACGTTTAATATTTTATGTATAATGTATTTGACAATAAAACTGGTTAAGTAAAATAACAAAAACAATTTTTTGTTAGAAATATAGATTTCCAAGATTCATAGACCTTGCCACTAGCGGGTCCGTTTCTAGTGTAGCCGACCCTTCCAGGTAAGATTGTAAATCATGACCTCTCAAGACTTTACTACTCACAGGAATGGCATTAGTGACCTTAAGGGTTGACACGCCATTATAATAATTAATTAAAAAAAAAGACTGGTGGAACCAAAATAATAACTGCTTCTATTTTAATCTTTCAAAATTAGACTAGGGATATGAACGGAACCGCGCTAAGATGATGCAGTTCCTGCGAGACGGACTTTTTTTGAATAGGAATGAGACGTCCGGGATTTCAAATTCCTTTTACGGTTTGAATCAGAAAGTGTTAATTTCTTGCCTTCCTGAATGTATAAGTGAGACTGACACTAGAGAAAGTGGGTTTTGTCCAAGAAAAAAATGGATATATTTTTGCGTTTTGTTGTTGATCGTGGGTTTTATTGCCATTGCTAGAGATTTTGTTGTTCGTCGACCTCCGGGTTGAAAAATCGTTAGTTACGTAATGATAAAATATTCAACAGATTTGATAACTGGATTTCATCAAAGACAGCCTAAACTAAATTATGTTAAAAGTGTGAGGCACAAAAATAATCCATGTTTGATTACTCTGGATTGCACCCAAGTAGAAATAAAGAAACCCACGCTTCATAAGGACGAGTACGTTAATCGAAAGGATAATTTTTCAATCAAAGTTCTGGCAACATGTGGAGACTGGGAGCATTTGGGGAGGGGGGCTGGAAGAATTTAGGGGGTATGGAATACTAACAATCTATAAGATGGAATAGTTAGCCAACTAAAACGCTACTACACCCCAAAAGTATATTTTTTCTCAACTAAGCGATCTTATTTAATTTATTATTAAAGTTTTTATGATAGCAGCCCCCCCCCTTTTATAACAAAAAGTAGCTGTTGACTATTCACTCGGTTTATTCACAAGAGCTAAATCTAAACTATAGATTCTACCTGGTAGTAGATACCTTTTAGCGCAGTTCCTCCCTCCCTCATAGGGAGGAACCCCGCTTATAGGGTTGATACAATGAAACAATCCGGAAGTGCCGACTAGAAAATTTTGCGTTTCAGAACCTCTGGAAACCGAAAATGATGGTAGTTCAAATTTGTATATATATATATATTTGTCTGTTCGCTCATTTCTGGCTTCCCTGATGGTCCGATTTTGATGAAATTTGGTACAAAAATCCGTCGTCCAATTTGAAAGGTCAAGTTCGTTAACCAGCAAAATCCGCCAACTGGAAGATGGCATTTGGGGCGAAATTCGCGCAAAAAAAATCGTAACGCTTACGTTTTTGAGTTCATAAGTTTGTAAGTACTCTTTTTATAGGCTTCTTGGGCTAGTAAAACGAATGGAACCATTTTCAAGGCGATAGCTTTAACCGTTTTCGAGAAAATTGGAAAAAAAATTTTTGAATACCATTTTTGGTTTGGGTACTTAGAATAACGGGATTCAGTTGAAACATTATCTGCATGTTCTACTTTCATTAAAACTAATATGTTGAAAGTTTTGTTACGTTTGGAGTTAAGGAAGGGTTAGAATAAAATATTTTATGAACAGACAAGAAAAGTTTTGGGAACTTCGTATACTTTCATTAATATCTCGAACACGGTTGGGATATCGTGGTAAGTGGATAGAAACTATTTGAAAGCTTTCTAAATTCTCTACAAAAAATATTCTAAAACTATTTTTGATTAGGTTATGTCAATCGGAGAAATAAGTGCTTAAAACTTTAAATACGTCTGTTAGCGCGGTTCCTCCCTCCCCCATAGGGAGGAACCCCGCTTATAAGGTTGATACAATGAAACAATCCGGAAGTGCCGACTAGAAAATTTCGCGTTTCAGAACCCCTAGAGACCGAAAATAACGGTGGTTAAAATTTGTATGTATATATATATATATATATATATATATATTTATTTATATATATATATATATATATATATATATATATATATATATATTTGTCTGTTCGCGGATTTCTGGCTTCCCTGATGGTCCGATTTTGATGAAATTTGGTACAAAAATCTGTCGTCCAATTTGAAAGGTCAAGTTCGTTAACCAGCAAAATCCGCCCACTGGAAGATGGCGTTTGGGGCGAAATTCGCGCAAAAAAATCGTAACGCTTACGTTTTTGAGTTCATAAGCTTGTAAGTACTCGTTTTATAGGCTTCTTTGGCTAGTAAAACGAATGAAACCATTTTCAAGGCGATAGCTTTAACCGTTTTTGAGAAAATTGGAAAAATACTTTTTGAATACCGTTTTTGGTTTGGGTACTTAGAATCATGGGATTCAGTTGAAACATTTTCTGGATGTTTTACTATCATTAAAACTAATATGTTGAAATTTTGGTTACGTTTGGAGTTAAGGAAGGGTTAGAATAAAATATTTTATTAACAGACATAAAAAGTTTTGGTAACTCTGTATATTTTCCTTAATATCTCGAAAAAGGTTGAGAATCTTGGCAAACGAAAGAATACCATTAGAAAGCTTACTAAATGCTCTACAAAAAAGGTTCTGATGAAAGTTTTGATTAGGCGATGTCAATCGGAGAAATAACTGCTTAAAACATTAAAGTAATGGATTTCCCTTATTTTTTAATTGCTTATATTTGGATAATGTATTTTACAATAAAACAGATTAGGCAAAATAAGAAAAACAATTCATTGTTAGAAACATAGCTTGCCAAGAGAAAAAGATTCGATGACGTCTTTTGAATATTTTCAATTGCCTTTATGCTGTTGGTTTTTTTATTTTATTTTTTAATTGATTTTATCTGTAGAATTATTACTATAGTAAAAGAACACAGGAATATGTGAAAATTTTTGATATTTTCCAATTCATTGAAACGTATGAAATGAAGTATCGCTAGAAGAGGTTTCTAGGGTCTTGCGGACCCGACCCTAACCCCAGGTATAGCCATAAAACCCTTTGAACAAAGGCCGAGGAAAATATTATCTGTTTCTATTCTATGCTTTTCAAATGAGAATAGGGATATGAACAAGAACCGGGGTCTCCCGTGGTCTAATGGCTAGCGCCTTGGATTCATAAGCGGGAGATGGTGGGTTCGATTCCCAACCTCCGGCAGGAATTTTATCATCCCACGGCTCGCTGGTAAAATTCCTCGCTAAACCCTAGATGTCGGCGCTAACGACCTAGATGTAGATGAGCCGTAAAAAAAAAAAAAAAAAGAAAAAAAAAAGAAAAAAAAGAACTGGAACCGCGCTAAGATGACGCAGTTCCTGCGAGTCGGACTTTATTTTGTTCTTAAGAACGGGTCTTTTGTCGTTCTTTTTGTAATTTTTGTCTCTTTCCCTTTGATTTTTATTTTTGTAATTTCTTATGTTGGGAAACTTTTTGTGTGTAAAACAGGATATGAAAAATGAGACCAATTTTCTGTTGCTAGATATAATGTAAATTTTGGGAACTTTCATTAATATCTCGAAAACGGTTGAAAATCTTGGTAAACGGAAGAATACCATTAGAAAGCTTATTAAATGCTCTACATAAAAGGTTCTAATGAAAGTTTTGATTAGGCGATGACAATCGGAGAAATAAGAGCTTAAAGCTTTAAAGTAATTGATTTCGCTTATTCGAACTGTTCTTTTTGTCTGTTTTTTATTCCTTGTTATTTTTTAATTGCTTATAGTTGGATAATGTATTCGAAAATAAAACAGGTTTAGTAAAATAACAAAAACAATTTATTGTTAGAAATATAGAGTTCCAAGATTCCAAGACCTTGTAACTAGCGGGAAAGTTTCTAGTGATGCCGACCCTTCCAGGTAAGATTGTAAATCCTACCTTTCAAGACTGTTGGAACCAAAACAATAACTGTCGGGGTTCGGTCACTGCTACTTTTATCGTAAAAATGGTTTTATTGTGCCGACGTTTCGGCTTGAACTTCAAGCCTTCATCAGGGCTGTAAATACAAGTAGGACATATTTAACACTAATATATGCACATATCTATGTAAATATACCTAACATATATATATATATATATATATATATATATATATATATATATATATATACATATAATATATATATATATATATATATATATATATATATATTTATATATATGCATATACACATACACATATACACGCACACATATGTACATATATATGCCCACATACATACACATATGGGGTATGTATTATTAAGTAGCAGTGACCGAACCCGGACAATCCCTACCTTGCATCATCAACGGTCAACGATCTCCTCTCAACAAAATAATAACTGCTTCTATTTTAATCTTTCGAAATTAGACTAGGGATAAGAACGGAACCGCGCTAAGATGAGGCAGTTCCTGCGAGTCGGACTTTTTATTATTAACTCCACTCAATATGTGCAGTTATAGTGTAGCAAATTGACCTTGTGAGCTAGCACGTGTGTTTTGATTAAAACACATCTGTAAATTTATTTACGAGTAGTTAAAATATTTTATCAGCCACGTCATCTGTAAATAAATATTACACAGTGAATTCTTCAAATTAGCTGGATGGTTTTGTGGAATCGTCATGTTCTTGATAATTGCAAAAACTCTTAATCCGTTTCATTTGTACAAAGCTCATTCGTAGACATAATTCCATCTTCATTATCACGTCGATCATACTTAAGACATGATGGATGAAGTCTCTGTGAAATTGTTTTGTGCAAAATATCTCTTAGACGGCACACTTTTGATAAATCAGTTAAATGCCTTCATTTGGCAGTTTTTCTGAATAAAATTGCACAAATTGTCATTCACATCTCACGACGAGACAGGACAGACCAAAGTGTGAAATACGTAACACTCTTTTAACTATCAAACACATGTTGACAGAATGTCTACTGTGACTTATCGAAAGACCTTCTCTCCGATGAGAGCCAATATATAGACAATAGTCACGATTACTTAAAAAAAAAACCCTACTTCATAGAGTATGACGACTATAAAGGTAATGAATAAGTATTTATCCATTTATTAATTTATTTAAATTTTAACGTCCACCTATAAATGAACGAATTTCTGAGACGGTTTTTCTACAGGTTACCAACCTTTCCTAGCCAGGATAGAACTTATATATCTCATTTTTTTAAAAAAAGAAAATCCATAACGCCCAGTGGGAATTGAATTCACGGCCTTAGGCTCCGAGTGCACGCGACACCTTAGCACTCAGCCACCGGGCCTCCATTAATACATTTATACACTAATGAAACAAACTAATAAACAACTACAAATAATCCCTAAATATAAACATAAACTGCATAGATAGACTCTACATCGTTTAGATTTCTTACTACGATTTTTTTTTTCTTATTCTTATTGATAGAATTCTGAATTCTTTCATCGCCTTGTAGCTTTAAACTATAAATAAATAATATAGTTAAAAGATCACCAAAGAAAGTCAAATTATTAATGAAAGAAATTTTAATTTTATAATATTAAAAATCTTAATTCATGAGAAAATGTCTTGTTTACTTAAATGAACACTATGAATTTCCAATATTTTTCTTCAGTAATATAAGGCAGTAACCTGCTGAAACAATACATTTTAAGATATAAAGAAATGCAACACAACAAAAAAATTATTTATTTTACAATATAAATGCATAGGTTTGACAAATTCAGGTCAAGTTACCTGCACAATGTCCACCTGGAGGAATATAAGCGCAAAACTGTAATTGCTATGATTTTCTTTTCGTGTGAAAAAAAACAGTGTTTCGGTAGGCGAATTCTGCTAGTTAACAAACTTTACCTTTCGTTTGCGACAAATTATTTTTGTGCAAAATTTCGTAAAAATCGTACCACCTTTGAGGTTGCTTGGTCCCGAACAGACCAATACATCCATAGAAATATGAACCAACGGTATTTTCCTGACTCATAGAGTCTCAAACGTGGACATTTCGCATCGGTACTATCGGTTTATAGGAAGAATAAAAAGAAACAATACAATGAAGCGAAAAAAAAAATATCCTGACATGAATGCTTCTTAAGCAAAGCGTACCTCAATCTAAGGGCATGGAATGGTTATTCGTGTGACAAGTTTACTTGGTAGGGCGTTGACGACCGCGAGGTTTTTAGCCACAAATATTCTAAACAAACAAAATATCGGTTTTCATCCCTATCGAGGGAAGGAGGAAACGCTCTTAAAGAAGAAGCCAGCGCAAAAATTTTTAAACGGATTCTCTTGTAAATAAGACATATGACATGCTGGGGTTCTTCAGGCCCCGCCGCAGTTTTAAACCAGTCCACTCAGCTGGTAGCTGTTGATTGGCTTACACCGAGTATGTAAACAGAAAGTGCTACATCTCAACTTTCGCTTGGGAGTAAAACCAGCTACATTTACTCCAAGTACATTTAAATATGAGCAATTTAATAAGACCTTGTAGACATTATAGATTTTAACACCGTAGATACTTCGCCATTTTAAACGGGACTGTATTTTGTGCTATTATAGTGGTCTTTTACAAATATCTAAGACCTTGGAAACTTGCGGCAAACGTCCGGATTGCAATACCTCACAGAAACCGAGGGCGTCCAAGAGGTTTGTACCCTTTCTGAGCAATTGAGAAATTAAATTACTCCACAAAAGGCCAAGAACAGCTGTTGTGTAGAAGGTGTATTTACTGATAGTGTTCCCGATTAGGTTCTTTTCAAGGTGATGTCACCTTTGTTCAGAAATAGTTGTCTATTTTTCAAGGCGATCGCTCCTTCTGCCGTCATTGTTCTGTCTTTCCTGGTCCACATTTGAAGGTCTCTCTTTTCAATTAGTTTGATAGCTTATTCCTTACAGCAATCAAATTAAACTTATTTTTTGAACATTTTCCGTAACTTTTATTCAGTTACTCAATTTGAAGGATTACAATTTTTTTGTCGCCATAAAAAAACGGTAGTGCTTTTAGTCAATCCTTTATTAGTTTTTGAGCAATCCTTTCTTATTCAATAAAAAATATGTCTGCGTTAAAAAGAACAAGAAAAAGAACGGGAAATTAGACATAACTCCTTTTCCTTTCGGATTAGGACTATACTTCAAATCAACGTTTTTGTTGAAAATGATGTCCAGAATCACCTCCCACCGTAGCCAGAGTTTGGCTACGTAGACCTGAATCACCCTGTATAGTCAGGGTCCGTTCGTGTGATGTCTTAATAAAACTACATATTTTGTAAGTAAAAGAATTGTATTTTTGTCGACGTCTCAGCTTGAAATTCAAGCCTTTATCAGGGACGAGAGAAGAACGAGATCTATCTTGTCCATTTTGCTGTCGTTGCTCCTTCTTTTTTGATTCATTGAGAGAAAATCTGTAATGAGTTTCTGTTCTAACTTTTCTGTACACCACAAGAAATAAACGTAATACCGAAGCACCATTGATAGATGTGGCAGTTCCTGCGATTCGGTTTGTTCGGTTTCCTAATACTTCCCAATATTAATAAATGACATTTTCGTTTTCGAAGTTGTTCTGTAATAAATAAGTCCTTTATATTGTTTATTTAAATTACGCCACGTGAATGATAAGTAAGAAAGAAGAAAAGAATCCTAATGATATGAAGATGTCAGCTATGTGCCTATAATTTAGAGCCTTGAGGTTTACGGTACTTCGCTTTCATGGTTTCGTCCCCGTTCAGGATTCCGGTTTCGTCTCCTGGATCTCTTCAGACTCTTAATTACTCGTAATTATTTAATTTACAGCTGTCTGTCAATTTCCTTCCAGCCTTGCATATTAAATTCTTCAAACATGCACGGTGAATGTTTTATATGATTATTCTAACTTGCAAATCTTCATAATTGGTTTGATTTCCTTGTGAAAAATCTGATTGTGAGTTAAGGGATGTCTATAATTTTCACTGATATGACCAGGCACATATTCAGTTATAAGCTTCTGAGGAGACGCCGAAAGTAGGTGAAACATGTATTGACCATCCGCCACATTTAAGTGAATTTAGTGATATTAAAGGTCACAATAGACATTATATATATATATATATATATATATATATATATATATATATATACATGTATATATGTTTGGAAGATTTTATATTGTATTATCGTCGGTCAACCTGATTGTTTTGAAACATCGCCAGTTTATATCAATACTTCTGGATTACAGGGTCTACAGGATCTCATTTAGAGAGAGAGAAAAAGGCGTGGCCTATATTTCTTGTGTAAGAAATTAGCGGTAAAAAAATAAGAAAAAACGTTTTTAGTCGTAGCTTTGGCTAAGTATTAGACGGTATTTTCTTTGTCTGACCTCTCAAAGCCTGCCCTAGTCTTAGGCGAGGTATAATCAGTTTTTATAATATTTCCCGTATCGTGTTGTTCCTTGAAATGGGAGTTTTCAAATTTTGGAGCCATTAGGGATATTTCCCTCAAAATGTTGCGCATGCGGAATAGACCTTATCCGTCTATCTGAACAGGCTAGATATAGCGGTCGTAGGGAGGGGACACAAAAACACTGCCAAGCGTTTAGTGTTCATTTGCCTCAGTTTCCTATAGCCATTGATTACAATTTATATGATTTCTTTGCAAGAACTATAAAATTTAGGTATACTAGCGGTAGCTAAGAAGCAGAAAACATTCTCTTTTTACACCTGTAAATGACGGATACATCAGCTCTTCTAAAATAAATCCTCAACAGATCTCAAGCGATTTTCTTTCAAACAAAAACAAATATTTGAAATAAAGCTGTACCGAATATAATATTCCGATGTCCATTAATACTCTAAGCCTAGCCAAGATAAGCTTTCCCCCTTTCCTTTATCCAACGACCTAGCTCAAAAATCATGGAATGGTTATACTTATATAACCCTTAATATTCTATTAGGGAATACACAGCCATTTTTATTTAGAAATGATAAAGAAGGCCGCGGAGGATACAATTCGCAATATTTAAACAGCTGATTCAAAAATAAATACCATATGACGTGCGATACTTGTACGCCATTCATGTCTGAGTACATATTTATGGAAGGAAATTTGAACCGTATATTTGCTGTTGATAAGCCTCTTGTCGCTTAACATTTCGAATTTATAGCGATATTTACTTAAACATAATTAAGGCTATTGTATATTAAATTCTTTGGCAATGAAGAGGATAATTGCATTGCTTTTAGTGTTATTACGAATAATTTAGAGTATGCTGGCCAACTTCGGGCACTGAAAATTTGTCGCTATACAAATTGACTGACAAATTTTCGGTGGTGCATGGTCTACAACTCATACTCTGGAGGTCCTAAGTTCAAAACTGGATTCCGGGTTCCAGACCTAGAAATACTCAGGCTTTCACATTAATGTAATTTTTACCTGCAACAGGGAAAGTGTTCAGCGATATCTCAGACTGTTTTCGAGAAAAACCTCGAACTTTGGTTTTGGGTTCGCAAAAACGACAGACGAACTGCGATATATAATGTTTATAGAGTTGCTTTTGGAAAAAAACAAGAAATAAAAATTAGTCCAGCATTGATTATTTTGTTACATATCTCGAAAAATGCGAAAAATCGTGCTACTTGGTGAGTACCACTTCTGGCGAGGAGAACGTAGGCGTTTCTTAAGTTGATTTCGTTCCGTTTAAGGAGAAATATTTCGAATTTCTATTATTAGCTTTCTAAATCACACCAGAGGTAATCAATATAAGGAAACACTCTGACATCACGCAGTTTTCAGATTGGCTTGTCTAGAATATTACCTTTTCGCAACGGCTTAATCAATATGTTTTTTGGGCACATTGCATATGATATTTCATTCCCTGATTCAAGAAGGAATTCCTGTTATTGAAGGAAGCTCAACAAAACTTCACAAGCTCATTTCTCCCCTACTATGGTTTTTCGACCTTCCACCTATAAATAAAATAGCTATATTTGAACAATTGGTCAGTTAATTAGTAATTTATTGTTTGATTTCTGTTCCTGAATGATGTGCAGCTCCTGCGAGGCAGACGTTTATCCACAAAGGCGTTTCGTTTAAGTTCCTAAAAACCACTTAATAATGTAGATACTCATTTTTTTCTTCCCTTACCTTTTCTTTTTTTCTTTTTTTTTTTTTTTGTATTTTACTTTCTCTTTCCTAATTATAAATTCTTGAAGCGTAGGCCACTTCTCAAACGTCAGCTAGTTGTCCCAGTTTGTGAGATGCATTAAAGAACCAGTTAGTATTGTTTATTTCTTAGACGCGTAAGGCATTTATGTAATAGCTTTATTATTAAATTTCTACTTTTAAGCTCTTTCCGAAGGAATAGGGCTTTTGAGGATGCACTCATAAAAGATTTTTTGGAAAATGTCTTCAAATCTTAAACGATCTTACCGATTAACGCATTTTTGTTCTTTTGCTTAAAACTTCTAGCACCCACATATCAAACCTCTGGACGAGTTCCTTTACCACTAAGATCGATCCTTCTGAAACCCTTGACGCAAATAATTACTTTGCCCATTTTGGCCGTAATTCTTGATCCATTGCTACGTACGAAACTCGATATACATTGTGCCCAACTAATGAGAATTTTTTGTTGTTAAAATCAGCTAATTCAATCCATTAGGAGCGAGATTAGGATCGCTTCCTTGGAGCAAAACTTGAATTACAGCTACGTTTTACGAATATAAACAAAATTGGTCTATTCGAAGTGGGGGTTTAATCATAAACTAATTTTTGTTTTTTAATAATTGACTTATCTTTTACTAACAAATATATTTTTGCTTTTATTCAACGAAACAAGCTACCTAGTATTCGAAAGTCTGATTTAAAGGTTAGTATTCTCCTCCACTCCAAAACAAAAAAAAAAATCATTTTTATTGAGTTTTTATTTAGTTCGTTGACCATTGGGAATGCGAACTAAGATTTGTGTTTATATTTTTATTGACATTGATAGGTAATTAGAAGTATCAATCATAGTTAAACAAAACCAAGACCTCCACATGGTGTATTTACATTGATAGGTAATTAGAAGTATCAATCATAGTTAAACAAAACCAAGTCCTCCACATGGTGTATTTACATTGATAGGTAATTAGAAGTATCAATCATAGTTAAACAAAACCAAGTCCTCCACATGATGTATTTACATTGATAGGTAATTAGAAGTATCAATCATAGTTAAACAAAACCAAGTCCTCCACATGGTGTATTTACATTGATAGGTAATTAGAAGTATCAATCATAGTTAAACAAAACCAAGACCTCCACATGGTGTATTTACATTGATAGGTAATTAGAAGTATCAATCATAGTTAAACAAAACCAAGTCCTCCACATGGTGTATTTACATTGATAGGTAATTAGAAGTATCAATCATAGTTAAACAAAACCAAGTCCTCCACATGGTGTATTTACATTGATAGGTAATTAGAAGTATCAATCATAGTTAAACAAAACCAAGTCCTCCACATGGTGTATTTTACTTCTAATATTTTACTTCATTTGATTTGATTTATTTTATTTTATTTCACATAAAAGAGATATAAATACAACTGTGTGAGAAATTAATGTCAACTCCTACTCATGGCAAAAACATAAACCATCTTGTATAAATGTTTTTATATATTGTATTTCTTCTGTTCAATCGGTTGATTCGCCATAGTTGCGAACAACTAAAATAAATAAATAAACTACAATAAACTACAGCCTTCGTCAGGGCTGTAAAACAATGAGGACAGTGTTAATAGTAATTTAAATACAGAATAAATGAAAGGAAAAACATTATACATAGACTAGGATCAGTGATACATATGGTAAATGTGTGTAATAGCTAGAGCTTAAAATAAAGGTAGATTAATACGAGTAAATATTTAAAACGTAAATGGATAACATAGAAATAGATATGACTACGAATTAGTACAGAATGAAAATAGGCCTACCGATTAGAAGGAGAACTATGCTTCACGGATGTGAATTCATTTCTGAATCAGGTGGACCGCAGTAAGTTTGAGGACAAACCCGGGGGGAAGGTCCACACCCCATGAAGGTTGATCAAAGATGACAGAGGTGTGGAGAGAGGTTTCATAAAAGTGGGGTTTTAATTGTTTATTGCAGTCGGTGTGCGTTTTAAACGGGATGTTTAAATAAATGGAAAATGTGGGAATAAGTAGAGGAGATGATTTCTTTATCGTATATCAAACGATTTTTAGATTGTGTCAGCTGGTTAAATAAAATTTTATATTTATTTTATTTGTTTAATTTATAGAGTTCCGCAACATTGGCGACCAACTCTTTCTACTTCAACCTTAAAAAAGGAAAAACTAAATAAAAATAAAGAAATTAAGAACTTTGACAAAGACAAAAAGAAACAAATATTAGAAAAAAATTAAATACAACTTAAATAGTGAATAAATATTAAATAGAAAGAATAAATTAATTAATTAAAAAAAAACATTATGTTATATTTATTTCGTAGAAGGTAGAAAAATAATGTCTCTCCACTGTTTTTCAAAGTATTTATTAGCAAAAGCTTTTCGAGAACATGGTTCTCATCGTCAGTGCATCTACAATTTTCACAATTTTGTGAAAATTGTACAATTTTGTGGAAATTGTAGATGCACTGACGATGAGAACCATGTTCTCGAAAAGCTTTTGCTAATAAATACTTTGAAAAACAGTGGAGAGACATTATTTTTCTACCTTCTACGAAATCGAGAACTCCACAAATAACGCTGCATACATCACAGTTATATTTATTTATCGCTTAGTTTAAGCACATTCCTCAGCCATGTTTAAAGAACTAACAAACTTGCTAAAGAAAGTGCTTAGTAATGCAGCTCCTGCGTGACAGGCGTCAATTAACATGCTTCCTAAGAATATGTTTTAATTGTTTGTAAGAGTGAAACCCTGTGTACTCTAGCAGCTGTGAGTTGACAGGTATCATAATCAATATATTTGCACCGGAGCGCACTAGTAAACATATTGCATCAAATCTCTTGATTGGGAATTTGTTTGAAAGTATTGTGTTCCTTTCGTATTTTTTTTTTTTATTCTAATACTAAATCGTTTTAAAAATAAATTATTGTTGGTCTGATAATAATAGTGGTTGTATAAAAAATACAGATCCATCCTTTACAGATAAAATATATTATTAACTGAAAGTGTTACAATACAAAATGTCCTCTATTTTTACCCAAAAAATAATATATTTGTTGATATTGCAACAGATGGGATTTCAATAGGCGAAGAATGAAGGAAGTTGTGTTCCTTATTTTTCTTTTTCATCTTGCATCTCAAATTTACTTAATACTGCTATTCGTAATACATACCTCTGCTTTTTTCATCATCAGAATAATAAAATTGAAAAAAATAGATTTCCTTTACTTTATTTGGAACATTGAATGCATGATTTACGGAAACACGTAATTGCGGATTAGCGGAAACACGTTTAAAAAGCGTTCCTTATTTTTTGTATTGCATTTTATTTTTTGTTTTCCCTTTTCTTCGTTATTTTTTTTTTTTTTTTTTTTTTTTTTTTTTTTTTTTTTTTTTTTTTTTGGACATAGGACAACCCCACATGGATCATGTATGTCTCACTTAGAAGGCTCCTGTGATCTTATATATTTCCAATCAGCCTCAGATTGCTCTTTATACTCCTATTCTTCCAATATATACATATGAAATGACTATTGAAATCTCTTGCCTCCTGGAAAAAATCGTTTGTTAGCATGAAATAAAATGTTGGATTTTTAATTCTTCCTTTTTTTAAAAAAAAACAACAACAAAAAAAAACCTTTTTATTGCAATTTTTAATATTCCGAAAATTGCGCTGCATTGAGTCGAGCTTTTCATTTCCTTCGTGTCCTTTAATCATTCCTCCTTTTTTTTTTCATAGAAAAGAATTCTTCTTAGAATTTTTTTTTTTTTTTTTTTTTTTTTTTTTTTTTTTTTTTTTTACTTTCTTGATTGTTTCATAAAAGCTCAAAGAATGTTGTCCTCTAGAAATAATCAAGTGCTTAATAATTTATGAGGAGGGATACGAGAGGTTATTAAACGTTAACATTTTATTTATTATTATTTATTGCATCTAATTGTATCTTTGGCGATTAGAGATTTTCAGACAGATAAATATATAATGCGATGCAGATAGTTAGCAAAACATTTTTCGGACGTTTTATTTAAAAATTTAAAAATTATAAATTCGATGAAAACTGTTATTTTAATTTTTTTGGTATTGTAACAAGTAAATATAATTTTCAAATAAACACTTATGGTAATTTTGTATGGGGTAGGAATGTCACATATGGTTTTTGGTATGTCACATATACCTACCACTTCTATGGTATTAGCATTATCAGAATTATGTTTAGTTATGCTTGAGAGATTAAAATATATACAAATTTTGAATTTTTTGGGAAAAGAATCTGAAAATACTCATTTTAAGATATCTATCATATTGTCAATTTATATTTATCATAAATCAATATTGATAATTAATTTTTATAGGTAAGACTTTTTCGATAAACATTTTAAAATAACTTTTATTTAAAAATATCAAGAGAATTTTTATAAAAATGAATTATTTTCAAGAACAACTCAACCAAACGCCGAAATGAAACTGACATAAATAGATTCTAGGGCGTAATGTCTTCATTCGTCATAAGGTATGCACGATATCAAAGTGGCCTATTTGTTTGCGGAAAAGATCCAATTATTCTCTTCTTTTATGTCTCTTTCTTGAGGGCCATTAACATACTGTGCTTTTAAATACCCGAAGTATGTTATCTATCATAGCATACCAAGATTATTGCCATTTATACAAAATAGATTTATTGTAGATATTTCTCTTCTTGTCATTGTTTCGACATTATAGGGTTTTCATTGACAAATGAGGTCGGAACTCCGCTAAAAGGAATATCTTAACTTGAAATCGGACCGACAAAGACTCCTTGCCATCTGCCAGAATCTTGCCTTCATAACCTTGGTTATATTTCATGCAGAGATACTAGTGGCCTGCCCTCAGCTCTTAATTGGTCACTTGTCTCTAGCATTGTCCCTCAATTAAAGGGATCTGGATCTTACTCTCTGTCCTTTCCTTTATAGTCCACTCTAAATTCACACCTCCTCAAATTTTTTAAACTTTTTTTTTGCAATTGTTTAGGGCATTAAGTGATGTCATTCCCCAATTGACCCCGCATCCCTCTTTCAATATCCCTTGCATGTATAGCTGAAAGATACAAGGCGAAGATCCTAGTGTTTCTATGCTTCTTTAACACGATTTTATGGCCCAAAAGATTAAAATTAAAAGTGTTATTTGCTATCCACAACGAAAGGCAAGGGTAAAAAAAAAGGTTGAAAAAAATAAACGATTTTTTATTTTGTAACTTCCCTTTAGTAATAACTCATTTTCGGGTTCGGAATAGAGGTGATGCCTTACCTTTTTTCAAAACTCGAACCCACAAACCTACGCACAGAGTGCTCAGGCCTCAATCACTCATGTCACATAAATATATAGTTTTTGCATAATAATTTTTTAATTGAAGTATCAGCGAAATAATTAACATTTTTCAAATTGTTGCATAATCGAAACAAAATTGGTTTACATATTTGAACTATTTTTTTAAAAATAAACCTAGGCACTCAAGCTTTTAAAAACATTTTATAGATTAAAAATGCGTCTATTTGGACAGCTTCGGTATTTTTTACATTTTATTTAAGCCTTTGCAACGTTATTGAACATAGACGTTGCGTATCAAATTAAGCGTATTTTTGAGTACTCTCCAACGCCATTTATTGATTTCTATGTGGTTGAAAATTTAAGGAGATTTGAAATTTGTTATCAACTTTAAAAAAAATCCTGAAACTCTCCAAATTGACCGATTTTCATTCGTAAACTATTTTTGGAAATTTGTAAAGCATTTCGTTTGTTTTTTTTTTTCTCCTGGAATATTTGCTGAGTAGGTTCGGAGGGCTCCGAACTTGTGCCGGAGGTGATGGCATATTTATAGTCGAAGCCTTACCAATCCGTTGATCTGTTTCTCTAATTTAACACGTACTTGGCAACGGCATCCAGTCTCAACTCCTCTCCATCTTGTAATTATACAGAAAGATATAATATATTTCTCCAGAAGTCAAATCACATTTGGAACTTGGGCAAATCTTATTAAAATATTCATTAATGCTAAGATAAAGTAGACAATTAAAATAAATACCACAAAGTGTAAAGCCTTTCTTAATTTTGATCTCTCCAACTATTTATATTTTCAATAGAAAACTAACTATCATAACTAATTTATTTGTTTATAATCTTTATATAATAATTCTCTTAATTTATTTAATTTTTCTGCATAAAAGGAGACCATAAATACACAAAATACGACTGCATACTAATATATATTAATACTAAGAAGCCCTTAGCAGTCGCAATTTTGGTTATATTGCGACGAAACGCAGTATACCTCACCACAAACATATGTAGCATCTTCTTGTGGATTGTTTCTTCCGATACAAAAACGCTACAAAGAATTCTTGAATTTATTTGAGACATGAGCAGCATTCTCCATTCTTCCCGTACATGGCCTCAAGAGATTACAATTACAATTTCGGGCCCGTTAAAATATTTTGCTGGGGAGAATGTTAAATTCTAAACAGGATAAACTTTCAAATGTTGCTCCAAAACCAGAGTCTTTCTACATTTAAAGCTACCTGTTAGATGGCAAGAAATTGTTGAAAGAGAAGAAAAATGTATCGTTGATTAAAACGTGGCGTGAGCACTTAACACTCCGTGCCAAAGGGTCGTGGGTTCGATTCCCACTAGGGGTGGTGGCTTTTCTTTAGAAAAGAGAAAAGGCATCAGCCCTATCCTGGCTAGAAAAGGGTGGTAACCTATAGATAACCCGTCCTAAAATTCATAGTTAATAATAAATGGACGTTATAATTTAAATAATAATATGATTAAAATGTTGAATTGTGTTATGTTTACACTCTTTAGAAATGTCCACAAAACCGCAAGGCCTTTCTGACCGACCCTTATTAATTAACATATTCCATTGGAGCAAATAGTGACAACGTTTTGTGTTTGATCTCTTTCTGAACTCTGGTGACTCAAGGTCTGAGAGTGGGTGTTTACAGGAAAGTTGAATCACGAATCGATATTTTGCCAACGATTAGGCTCTGTGAATATGTGTACTCACAGAACTAGCCTAGTTTTATGAGATAAACAGTGTGCGTTATTACAAGATTTTAATTTGGCCCCTTTTTAGCGGACCTTTTATAAGCTGAGCTTATAACAGGTCCAGCGATTTAAAGCCATAATTTCAGGGTTTAAAAACACCTGGAGGTCAGGCGGGCATGAGAATTGAGGCCTAAACATTCCTTGCATAACATTATCGGTTCGATTTCCACATGGGGTGATGGTTTTTCATTCGAAAAAAGGAAAGATATTAATCTGTGTATAACCCGTCCCAAAAATATGTGTTACGTTAATTTAACATTAATTTAAGACAATATTGTAGTCTAGGAGTCTCCTACTCTTGTAGGAGTAGGTTAGATTATTGTGTGCGTAGGAATGGACTTTTTTCTTTGGTCACTATTTACTTATACGAAAACTTAAAACATTTACAAGAAACGCTAAGATAAGAAGATTTTGTTGTTTATTGGTTTCTTATATGTATATTTTTTTCATTTTTCTTTTCTTCTATTTATTAATTATTCATTTATTTTATTATCCAGGCCAACTCCTTCATGATGTGATGAGTTTGCCCGGATTTAATGTTCACTCTCAAAATGTGATATTTATGAACCTAAAATGAACTTTAAAATCACAATAGACTTGAACACTACTTAATATCAAATGACTTTGCTAATATAAACTAATAATTTCAACAATTTTTGTGGAGCAACTCCTTCCACTTTCTTCAAGAATCCATTGATCCTTCTCAACCCTCACTTCAATTTTGATTATTTTAGGAATGTAATGACTATATGAATGTAACATTTGAAGAGTATTCTAATGCTTTAACCTCAACCTTTGGATGTGGATGAGATGTGTTTTAAAAGTTGTTTAGTGAATATCAATTACATCCGAAGATTATTTATTTATTTCATGAACCCCGCAATGAAGACGATAAACCCTAAGATTAAATGGAGTTAGGAAGTGCGCGGTTTGTGCATGATGAATTGGGCATTCGGAAGCCGCGTGGTAATTGTATAACACAGTTTAAAGCTGATCGAACTACTTGGTTCCGGTTTTCAGCGGGGTTGTAAGACATTCTTGCAAACATTTCGTGGGGTTCCTCAAGCTTAGATATGAGATATAGTCAACCAAAAGACCAGGTCTCGCAGATCACGGACTTTAAGCAAATTAGGGCGTACTTGGATGGGTAACCGCCGGGGATTGGCATTATTATAGGCTTGAACCTGTAGATAGCCCTGTTCTAATACCCTAGGAGTTATGCGCCCTAAAATGAAAAGCCATTTAGTTAGCATCCACAGTTCCTGACTACCTTTAAGAAATTAAATGTTTAATTATATCAACCAATAACCTCATTATCAATATACATGTACCCATACACATATAAATTAACACTTTACACACTTTCGTGTCAGGTTCAGTAAAAAAATTCCAAACCTTCTATCCTATACTGAAATTTGAATTGTAGGGGCCACCTTCAATTCTAACAGCGTAAATAAGAACGTACCAAGTGTCCAAACATATCGTACCTAATGTTTACACACAACGTGCCCAGTGCCCAAACATTACGTACCCAATGCTCTCATTCAAAATACCAAATGTCCTCAAAAAGTGACCAATTCTCAGGCGATTTACCTGTATGTCCACAAACAAATTACCCAATGCACACACAAAGCAAATTACCTATTGTGCACAAGCAACTTGCCCAATGCTCGCACAAAACGTACCAAATGTCCACACACATCGTACCCAAAGACCACATGCAATATACCTACTTCACACATACAACCTACCTCACGTCCACAAGCAACGATTTCAATGCCCTTATAGAACGTACCCAATGCCCACACTCAACGTACCAAATTCTCACACATACAACGTACCCAATGCTCACCCAACGCCCATAAGCAACATGCTTAATGCCCACTTACAACGTACCCAATGTCCACCCCTTTTCTTAATGTAGGATACTAACAGCCAAGGTTGATAAAATGTTATTTTTTTTTTTTTTTTTTTTTAATTTAAATATACACTAGGTATAATGGTGACTTTCATTGAGCAGATGCATCAATATAAGTCACCATTATCAATTGTTAAATATGGTTGTATTTTGTGCTCGAAATGAATTGCAACATTAATGAGTATTTTGTATAAATTGGATTTTTTGACACGTGTATATTTTTCTCACACCCACATCGAACATGGCACTCCTTGGTAATCCCCGAATAGCCTGTCCCCAGAAAATGCCCTAATATTTACCAGTCCTATATCGATTCATCATTTTACCTTAAAGTATATAATACCCTCCACAAAAGAAATCCTCCCAAAAAGCTATCTGATAGTATTAAGGAAGTCGATCCGTGCTGAGACAATGAAGCCCAGTATTCTCGGCCTTTAGTAGTTTAATATGCAAACCATCTTTTTGCTAATGAACCATTTAACAATCGGGTGTAGGCGGCGAATCTTCCTCTTCCCAGAAGCTGTTGTCTCTTTATTAACTCTAGATTGTTAATAGTTTAACTTTAACACCCAACTATTGACTGATATATTTTCTTGGTGTAGGTGTTCAAATTGTTCACGAAACATTAAAAAAAAAAAACCTTTTAACTGTTTCTATTCCAAGCTATCCTTACAAACCTACGGCCTAGGGATAATAAGGTTGTTTTTTTTTTCAGCTTAAGTTCATTGATCGTAACTGCAGAATACCACTAATAACCATTATAATATTGTTCTAAAGGATCTGTTATATAAAATATTCTTCTTAAATTATATATACATACGCGAGTAAATATTGATGTCATCGTGGCAATTATTAAGTCAGCCTTTTGGCTCTCATTTGAGTGATTTACTTTTATTATATTGCCTCCTTGATTATAAGCATATATTTGTATTATGCAATTTCTTTTCAATATTTCACTGAATTTACTCACAACAATAAAAATGATTACCTACTTGTGCTACTCTGATCGCGGATCAGTAGCTGCTCGAGGATTTTAGTTTGGTTATTTGAAAAATAATTTACGAAGAGAAATGCAAGAGAATAGATACCTTTCTGGGTGGATTTTATTTTAATTAAAGTTTTTCCTTGAACAATAAAATAAATATTAAAAATAAAAGGGCAGCGTTTTCTTTGTTCTAGGTAATGGTTCTTTGTTCCTAGCTCCGAGCAACCATTCCTTCGCTGTCAAGGACATTTGGCCTTTTCACAACGTTTTTATAGTGTTTGGCCTTTTCGATTTGGTATTAATCATTTTTATGTATCGGATTTAAATTTTAAAAAGGTCTGGCCCTCAGTACCTGCTTCTGTCAACCAAATTCCTCAGCAAAGCGAATTGGCAAGGTTAGCACAATTATATATTGCAGAAGGTCTGAACTATCAATAACACTGTTATCCCGTTAAAAAACAAACCTACATAACAAGCTTCTTAGAAAACTATTTATTTTTCGAAGAAAGGCTAGTACTAATAATTACTGGACCGGCTCAGATCTTTTCAAACGTATTGTGATTGTTTCCGCGGTTTTAGTAGCCCGTGGTGGTCCCGTTTGAAGACTTTTCTTCTGTATTTTAGCTGAGATCGGTCCGCTGTTCTTCCTCCTTGCTGGATATAGATATTTATCTGTAAGGGGGGCACTTACACTGGACCCGTTCCGATCCGATCCAATAGCCACCGACTGTCGGGAGATAAACAAACACATGCATCTCAATGGAGGTGCCTACATTGATCTCGACCCGACCCGATTCAATCCGATGGCCACAGATTCTTGGTCATTCAAACATGTTTGTTTCTAGGTCGATTTCGGAACGACGAAGCAAAAAGACGCCAACTCACATATTGTGTTTCAAAAAGGTCTACAGGTTCTAAATCTTAACCGATTTCAATGCATTTTTTTTTTTTAAATCAAAGGAAATACAATTAAGAACAACTTTGTCAATTCATATTTTTGTTTTTTGTTTCCCTTGTTTATTAAATTGCGTGGAAAGATGTATATAACCATCCAACGCCTATAACCTTCCAATGCTTATAACCGTCTAGTTACCTTTCTTATAAATAATTTTAAAATATGAATACCAACACTTCTCTTACCTCCAACGTTCACCCTAATTGAAGGTTTCTATGCTTATTTGCTGGTATTTCTTAATTAATCACTCATTTTCACTTCACTACGAGTTCATTACTCTTCCAAGTTTATTTCTGGAATATAATGAAGTATTCTGGTATTTACCTTGCGGCTAAAAGGGCGAGAGCCGGCGTTTCGTTTTCATGGACACTTAAAATAGTCTACGCCCCATTAGGGCCATGTGGTTACATCCTCTCAAGTCCGTACTACTGACATATCTAGGCTCCTATTTCCTCTTCGGCTCATGGAATGTTTTTCTAGGCATGACAGGTATTTTAATGTGATTATATCATAAATAATGTAAATAACTCTTAAACATTTATATTCTAATTAATGCTACAACAAATAAAACCACTCGGAGTACAAAATATGAACGTTTAATGAACTCCGTGTAATACGTTTTCAAATATACATATACAAAGAAGAAGAATGCATTCATTTTCTCATTAACATTATCTTGTCCATTATTTATAATAATAATATGCAGAATTTGGTCCAAATATGTTAGATAAGTTGGTTATCTAAAGAAAACTATTGATGGTGTCAATGACCATAGCAGTCGATGCACCTAAATTAAAAACTTCAGTGGTGGAAGTAAGTAATTTGTTCCACGGGCCCGGAAATTCAAAAAGACTCAATCTGCTTCAGGCGAGACTCGAACACCCATGAGAATCCAGACCACGGGGGCCATCTTGTGGAAGTGCTCTCAGCTCCAATCCTGAATAGTTGTGCATGAAACATATCTCGGAGTAAAGCAGATTGACATGAAAATAGAGGATTTATTTGACCCTTCGTCAATACTATTCAATATATAGTGAATTTTGACATTAAAGCTATAAAAGAAATACTATTTGGCCGATGTTTTATTGCTGGAACTACCTGTAATTTGCCGACTGTCTATATTGCATCGTTTGCACAAAATTGGCCTTATTCCATCGTTGAAAAGCTTCGTTGTGCAGATATTTTCTTCAGACATCACATTTTATTTCTTTGTTCAATCATTCCTACAATTCTACTTGAGAATCGTTTTCTGGATGAACACCGGCCAAATTGTATACGTTTTGAAAGAATCCTAAAAGATTTCCATTTTACAGATCTTAAACATCGCTTTTTAAATTCTTGACCATTCTAAGTTGGTTTACTTCTTACTGTATCTTCACCTATATCCAGTAGATCTTGGAAGAACCTACATATCTCTTATCAGGTTCGTCTTATTTATCAACGCACAACTCCATCCGTTCTGGCCTATCGCTTTACATATTTGGCAATAGTTTTACCACACTTGTATAAGACTTTTGTAGCCACTATCCCCGAACTTTGTATTGCGACTAGTAATATTAAATTGTAGACCTTTTCCAAACATCATCATAATTTGATATTATCATCTTGAATGTTACGAACCACAAATACATCACTCCAGTATGTGCAAGGAAAGTAAGTGTCGTTTCCAAATATGTTGGTTCCCACAAAAGGAAGATATTGTAGAAATGTATAAGATGAACGAAACAGCTCTAGGAAAGCGAATAGCAACCGCTAAGGTCATTCTAACGGTGAAAGGAAAGTTTTGTAACATTAGTTGTCTTGAATCACTTTCATTGGCTTACTAGGATTTTATAGGTTTATTCAGGAGGAGAACTCATTTGTATTGGTGCATTTTATTTTATCGTGTGTATTCGGGAGTCTATAATTTATCAATTTACTGAACTAAATTTCTGAAATATTATATATGCAAAGCCAGAGGTCCTTAAAACATAATTAACTTGTCAATTCATTTATTTAAACGAGCTTGCATGTTTCACGCCCTTTTAGGTAACTCTTCCGGAAGTAAAAATTACTACGCCAGTAATACATCTAAATATACAAGGGAGGAAACATCTTCTTACAATGAATACATCTGTACAATTACTCCATACTTCAATCTCAGTATTTACTTGTTGAGGAAGATCTTTGTGCAATTAATAGCTTTATATGGCTGTAATTTTATTTTTTTCATTTACTTTTTTGGAAGGACTTTGTTAAGAAATTGGAAAAAAAAAAATTGTTTGGTTTTGTTTGGATAAAATAATTAAATCTCCTTCTATAAATATACTCTATATGCATATCTTGAGGTGATATTCTACCCCTTGCGTGTATATTTCTTCAGCCCCCTGACTCTTGACTCATGTTTATGCATGGAAGAAGTGGAGTACGCGTCCTCACTCTGAGCTACAACCCGAAGTTCTAGTTGTTTTGACAAGTGGGACGCTTGGTCGATAAAATCTTGACCAACTTAGTCCCTTTGTAGAATCCAACCTGATCGAACGGTCGTCGCTTCGATGCAAGAGCAGAATTGCTGCACTTAGAAGTTATTTCTGTTATGCTGCTAGTTTTAAAATTGTTCGATGTCATGCTACATGCATGACATCCAAAAATTAATATAAAACAATATTAGAATTGTTTTATATTAATTTGCACAGTTAGTTCTGTTGGAATTCGATGTTAGTTCATCTTGTGAAAGTTGATTTATAAAACCTTCCTACGTATATTAGTAGGTATTCTATTTTTTTGGTTACAAACAAAGAGATACTATAAAAATCACATTAATTACAAAAATATGTAATAAGTGATTTATAAATAAATGAAAAAAATATAAATTGTATTCCTTTTCCCTATTTATATTTTTTAGTGTAATATATAAATATTAAAATAGATGGAAAGGCGTAATTCCCTTGAGGTGAGCTGATGTGATGTTCTATTCGAACATTTGGTACAATGACGTCAATAAACATCATATTACCCTATATTTCAAAATTCAGCACAATTCTACAATTCCGGCTGTGTTTATTTTTACTTTAGATAAATAATTGACCAAATTTTCATGGATGTATGTGCAAAATCTCCCCGAGAATTCCAATTTTGTCAAGGTTTTAATGAAAACCCACAAGATTTTAATGGTAATGTAACTGCTTATCCTTCAATCTGCATATTTAGGGTGAACCGCAGGGAATATCGGCAACCCTAATGGAGAAGCATTTTTAAAACGACGAAAAGATTTATTTATTTTTTACCTTTAGTATCACGCGCAGGAACCTCTTTATATGTTTTAAACATAATGTTTATCCTTAATGTTATTTGGAAAGTTTATTGTAGCAGCTCTTATTATTTTGCTGTCAAACTTTATTAAGTAGCCTGAAATTTATAAACTTGTTTACACATTTAAGTATCTTCTGCCATTTCATAGAATAACAAAGGTTTGGCGCTAATGGTCATAGAATCAGATGCACCATAAATAAAGAAATATTTAAAAAGTGAGTTTTTGCAATAGCATGACTACTATGCACAGAAGTTAAAATTTCTAACTCCCTCTTTTTCTCGATTTTCAAATTTTGGAGGACAGACTTGTAAATTTGTCTACATAATCCACATTGACAAGACTACGATTTATAAATGTTCAGCACGTTTCGAAAAGAGAAACTACAAAACAAGGTCTTTGCATTACAAAGCAACACTCTAAGATGATGCGATCCCGAGTCAGGGTTTTTTTCATTTTGTTCGCAATACATTCCTTCATATTTATGTATGGACTACATCAACTAAGATCGAGGATTAAGATCATTATTTTGTTTTATGTATATTTTCCTCAAAATATTTGATTAAATTTCATAAATGAATGAAATGTCTAACTGTACCTTCAATTTAGGAACTTAATGTTATAATATTGGTCTATCTAATACCTTTTAGCAGTTTCCTCCGAAGGAAAGTAGCTATTGAGGTTGCACTCATGACGGAATTTTCGAAAAATTTCATCAAATATCCATCGATCCTCCCTAGTAGACACCGAAAATGATCCCCGTTAAAATTTATATATATATATATATATATATGTCTATGTCTGTTAACACGATAGCGCCCAGAGTTTTTGTTTTTTCTTCACGAAACGTAGCATATAGCGTTGAATTAGCAAATGATTTAACGAGTTCGTTAACCACCAAAATCGGTCCACGGGGAGGGGGGGGGGGTTTACTCCGGACCCAAAACACCAATTTGACCGTGCCAGCCGTAGTTTTTGTTATATTTCAACGAAACTCGGTATTCGTTATGTTGATCTAAAGAGAGACATACGTTGTAAAAATAAACTAAATCGGTTTATTAGGAGGGGGGCTTTACTCCGGACCCACATTACCAATTTGCTACTACCAGCCGTAATTTTTGTTACATTTCAACGAAACTCGGTATTCGTGGTGGGTATCAACAGAGAAAAATGGGTTGTAAAAATAAACTAAATCGGGTTATTTGGAGGGGCGTTTACTCCGGACCTAAAGTACTAATATACTCATACCGGTCGTAATTGTTGCTGTATTGTAACGAAACGCGGTATACGTCGAGGGTGTCTCATGAGAAAGAAGTGTTGTAAAAATGAAGTAAATCGGTTTATTGGAAAGGAGGGTTTACTTTAAACTCTGTTACATTAGAATTAGCCGGCCAGACGTAGGTTCCCAAAGGCGCCGCGAGGAGCGCTAACTCCCACAAGGGGACTGTATCCTGTCCCTGCGTCTGATCAAAAGACGGAAAATGAAGTTTTTGTTTATTTATTAAGTAGTACAGTATCATGTATTAACATAACTCTGGAAGCAAATTATTTACAAAATTAATAATTGAACAGTTCTCATAAGAAATGTAAATGAGCAGAACTATTCACGTTTTTATTTTATTTTTATAGGTTATTTACAGCAAATTATTCAGTAATGTAGTCTTCACTACAAAAATTCTGAGGAAAGTGCTTACTTATGCAGCTCCTGCGTGACGGCCTTTTTTTATTAAATCATTCCATAACTTCAAAAAAAGCTGTAAAAAAGGAATTACAAATATTTTAAAAAGAGTACCTGAATCTTGTATATACGTGTACAATAGGTAAATTGAAGGGCTCATTGCTAATGGTGACTAACTCACAATTAGAACAAACTGAGAAAATTTGAGTTAAAGTTAAGAAGAAACTGACAAAAATTAGTGTTGGTGACAGAAATAAATTTTAATTGGTCCAATTATAACTAACACTAATTTTTTGTCAGTTTCTTCTTAACTTTAACTCAAATTTTCTCAGTTTGTTCTAATTGTGGGTTAGTCACCTTTTGCACTGAGCCCTCAATTAATATGAGTTTACCTGTAGTGTAAACATAATTAATAAAAATTAGTAATTAGGAGAAAAAAAATAGAAAATAGCACAAAAACATGTGCAACACTAAAACATTATGACAGTAAACCAAACATTACAAAATCAGACAATTCTAACCTAGAAGTTGTTTACACTAACCCTAAATCAATCAACCATCCAGAAAGAGGACGAAATAATTAACTTTAGCTTCAAATTGCTGATTAAATACCATAATATTCGTCTATTTTTTGTGGACCTCAATCATATTGAACCAGTTGTTAGATTTGGTTATCTTATCCACTTATCTTTGCTGACTTAATTTTATTGATATGACTAATACCTGTAAATGTGAATCTCAACATAAGTGGCACTTTCTAAATAATTCATTTTTTTTATTAGTGTAATATATTCTAATTTTTTTTTTTTTTTTTCAGGTATGTCTTATTTTTGTGGAAACGAACTGTTGGTGAGCACATAAACAATTATAATATTAGCATTTATTTATTATTATAAAATAGTTATCAAAATCATTGATTATCTTAATATATTATAAAATATCTTCGGAAGAACTAGAATAGCAATAATTGAGGTATGAGTAAATACCTCGAAACAATTCCGAAACATTTTTTTTTTTTAATATAAAAAATTTGAAAAAATCATGTTTATTTTGTACTTCTTTCACTCATAACCCCGAAAGAATTCAGCCTAGAGACCTTACCAAGGCATAAAAAGATTTTTAACGAAATTTCATTATGTTCCATTATTTACAACTAAATTGCGGCTTTGAAAAATAGCAATAAGTACGAAAAAAAGGTACACAATAGACATTTTTTTCGGCAGTTTAAAATTCAATTAGAAACTTGGTGATTTTTAAATTTTGAAAAGCATTTTTAAGTTTTGAAGTGTGTATAAAACGGCGGGAGGTCAAGGGCACCCAACGAGAGGAAGGATTTGGAAACTTCAATTTCTGGGAATAAAATGTTGATTTTAGAATAAAATTCCCTACAAAAGTTCTTTTAAATCATTTTATTCGTTTTTGCATAAAAATTTTGCAATTGAGGAACCAGCGTAAAAATTAATATTTTTCAAATTGTTGCAAAATCCAAACGAAATGCTTTTCATGTTTGAAATATTTAAATAAATTAATTAAAAACAAAGGCACTCTAAGAAAATAAAATAAGGGAGATTTAATGAGACAAAAATTATTTATTTAAATTTTAACACTCATTATAATTAACTCCGAATTTTTAGGACGGGTTATCTATTGGTTACCACCCTCTTCTAGCCAGGATAGGACTCATGTCTTTTCTTTTTTCCAATGAAAAGCCACCACTTCTAGTGAGAATTGAACCCACGACCCTTGGAAAAATAATACATCGGGATTTACCTTGATCAGAATATTTAAATAAGACCCTTGCCCCCGTATTTTTTGTTTTTATATTAGAAAACTCGTATTATAACATTCAGTCCAAATGATAATGGAAAATCCAATTTACTTAAGAATTTGCTTTATTTATGGATCTAACTTTATTTGGTGTTTGATGTTTTGTCTTTAGACTCACCTTCTTACTGAAGGCGTAGTTTTGAAGTTGGTTGTTTCATCGCTGAGGAATGCTAGTGAGAGCTATGATGACACAAATCATGACCTGGATATTCCTGAGGTCCTTACCTTTCGAAGAGGCTCGGAAACTGGGGGAAATCTAACTTGCTGAAACACTATCATCTTAGAAGATGTCCGTAATCATCTTCAAATTCTTTATATGTTCTTCATTCATGTAGGGCTAATAGAATGGGATTATATTTTAATAGATGAGAAAAAGTACCAGAAGAAATCATTAACGATCAAGAATGCTCCCGTGACAAGCTGTAGTCTGGGCACTCTTGATAAAGCATATCCTCCAATGTTCTATGGTCTAATAATATTTTAGGTCGTTTCCTCCTTCCCGCCGTAGGGAGAAACACGCTTTTGAGGTTTTTCTTATTGAGGCTTGTGATAGGTCCGCCGGTACTCATACAAATACGTATCGTAAAATGGGTTCACATTAGTACAGTGTGGGGAAATAAGTGCAAACCTATACTGCCAGGATATATCCATTTAACTGATACCAAAGGGTCGAACTTTGCCCAATGAGTGCAAACCTATACTGCCAGGATATATCCATTTAACTGATACCAAAGGGTCGAACTTTGCCCAATGAGTGCAAACCTATGCTGCCAGGATATATCCATTTAACTGATACCAAAGGGTCGAACTTTGCCCAATGAGTGCAAACCTATACTGCCAGGATATATCCATTTAACTGATACCAAAGGGTCGAACATTGCCCAATGAGTGCAAACCTATACTACCAGGATATATCCATTTAACTGATACCAAAGGGTCGAACATTGCCCAATGAGTGCAAACCTATACTACCAGGATATATCCATTTAACTGATACCAAAGGGTCGAACTTTGCCAAATGAGTGCAAACCTATACTACCAGGATATATCCATTTAACTGATACCAAAGGGTCGAACTTTGCCCAATGAGTGCAAACCTATACTACCAGGATATATCCATTTAACTGATACCAAAGGGTCGAACATTGCCCAATGAGTGCAAACCTATACTACCAGGATATATCCATTTAACTGATACCAAAGGGTCGAACATTGCCCAATGAGTGCAAACCTATACTACCAGGATATATCCATTTAACTGATACCAAAGGGTCGAACATTGCCCAATGAGTGCAAACCTATACTACCAGGATATATCCATTTAACTGATACCAAAGGGTCGAACTTTGCCAAATGAGTGCAAACAGACTATGTATAACTATATATTTGACTGTTCGCTTTCAGAAAAATGTATAAGGATTTATAAGCAGTATAGGTTTTTACTAAATTCACCACACTGTATTTTACGGTACGCTTATACTTGAATAAATTTCTGCGAATCCTATTTTCAACAAATGAGGCGTTTTGGTGATAAAACTAGTTCATTCTATGATTATATAAAAAAAAAAGTTTTGTTGTTTTTTTATTACTTTTGGTCGATACCATCAAGCTACAACACTTTTCAGGAGCATACAGCAACGCCTCAGGTGGTGGTAAAAAAAAACCTTGGCCCTAAGTTTGGCGGTTTAATTCAATTTGAACATAATACGGAGTCCCAACTTCTAATGGACTGTTTTCTCATTGGTGTGACATGTGTTCTGTTTGAAAGGAAGTACAAATAATGGTTAGTAAGGGCAAATTAATAATTTAGTTCCGGAGTAACCTCCCTCTTTATTAAGGGACCGACTTATTTTGTTTTTATAACACATCTTTCTCTTTAGATATTCGTTGAATCGTTCGCTAAGGAATGACATATATCGTCATATGATATAAAAGTCCGTCACGCAGGAGCTGCATAACTAAGCACTTTCCTCAGAATTTTTGTAGTGTAGACTACATTACTGAATAATTTGCTGTAAATGACCTAAATAAATAAAATAAAAACGTGAATAGTTCTGCTCATTTACATTACTTATGAGAACTGTTCAATTATTACTTTGTAAATAATTTACTTCCAGAGTTATGTTAATACATGATGCTGTACTACTTAATAAATACACAAAAACTTCATTTTCCGTCTTTTGATCTAATGCAGGAACAGGATACAGTTCCTCTAGTGGGAGATAGCGCTACTCGCGGCGGCTTTGAGAACCTACGTCAGGCGGGCTAATTCTAATGAAACAGAGTTTAAAGTAAACCCTTTTTTCCAATTGACCGATTTACTTCATCTTTACAACATTTCTTTCTCATGAGATACCCACGACGTATACCGCGTTTTGTTACAATACAGCAGAAATTACGACCGATATGAGTTTATTAGTACTTTAGGTCCGGAGTAAACCCCCCTCCAAATAACCCGATTTAGTTTATTTTTACAACCCATTTTTCTCTGTTGATTACCACCACGAATACCGAGTTTCGTTGAAATGTAACAAAAATTACGGCTGGTAGTGGCAAAGTGGTAATGTGGGTCCGGGGTAAACCCCCCCCCCCTCCCGGTGGACCGATTTTGGTGGTTAACGAACTCGTTCAATCTTTTGCTAATTGAACGCTATATATCACGTTTCGTGGAGAAAAAACAAAAACTCTGGCCGCTATCGTGTTAACAGACACACACACACACACACACACACATATATATATATATATATATATATATATACATTTTAACGGGGGTCATTTTCGGTGTCTACTAGGTAGGATCGATAAAGATTTGAAGAAATGTTTACAAAATTCCGTCATGAGAGCAACCTCAATAGCTACTTTCCTTCGGAGGAAAGTGCTAATAAAGACATATGTTAACGGGGGTCATTTTCGGTATCTAGTAGGTAGGATCGATATTGATTTGAAAACATTTTTTAAAATTCATAAGAAGTTACATGAGTACAACCTCAAAAGCTGCATTCCTCCACAATGTGATAAAAATGGACATTGTCGAGAGACACCCTTGGGATTATATCCCTCAGAAAAGAATGCAACACTAAAAGTCCATTTAGCAAGACTTGTCGCCCGTACCTAGGTAGAAGGCCATCTGTTGGTGACATAAACTTACAAGGTACTATATAGGATGTATGGAATAAGGTCATGAAGTGTCGACATTGCGGGTAGAGGACCATCATTCCTCAGATTATCTCAATCTAGGAAAGGAACGAACATTGAAAGTCCACTTAGCAAAGAAATCTCAAAGCCCGTGCAGCTAAGCTACTGGTTTCCACATATTGCGTAATGTTTATTGAGAACAGGACTCAAAGCAGTACTTGAATGTCGAGTATTTTAAGTATCAGCTGCAATTAAGGTACTCGTAAGATTTAATTTATGTATTAACGCATTCAGAAGGCGTTGTAAAAACAATTTATTTTTTTGTTTTGTTTGGTCTATCGACTCAGGTCTATAGCCTGGATCTTAAATACCTGACAGGGTTAGGACCATTCACCGTACAATAGCGGGTAATATTCCGTTTGAAGTGCTCAATCTGTACCGAAAACATCGGTTAAATCAATAATTAATTGTTCCACTGAACAATGAACGAATTGACGGATTTATTGCTGTGTGCCTTTTTCTTACGTTGATGTCATGTGTATTTTTATTAAAAGCTCTAAAGGAATAGAAGATATTACTCTATATGAATCATGGCTTTTATCGATGCAGGAAAATGTTCTGATTAACCCAAGAATGTTATATCCTATGTTCTCATTTATAGCCGACTTGACATTATTCGAATCACTTTAATTTTTCTGTTTTACAAAAACTTGAAGGTTTAGAATGATGCACCCATTGAATGATCTTTCGATACAGATTAAAATCTATTTCAATGCAGGATAAAGATTTCCAAAACGTACGCCCAAACATTTGAATAGTTAAGAATATTTACCTTTCAATGTGAGCGAAAGAACCTTCCACTATCCGGGCTACGTCAAGACTGAATAAAATAAAAACTTTGACATCAATATGCCCATCATTAATGAAACTAAAAAATATGTTGTTTTTTTCTTGAACTTCTACCTGATAAGTGTACATACGTGTGTGTGTATATATATGTATATGCCGCTTGGGCATGTTTATTGCTTTCAATGTTTTTGAGGTTGTTTTGTAAGCTTTCCATCTTGCAAGCAATTTATATATATATATATATATATATATATATATATATATATATATATATACATACACAGGTACACACACGCACGCACGCTCACAAACACACACTCCCTCTCTCTCACACACACACGGGTCCTTTTTCGGTGTCCAGTAAGTAGGATCGATGAAAATTTGAAGACTTTTTCCAAACATTCATTCATGAGTGAATTTACCCAATCTTTCGATACAGATTAAAATCTATTTCAATGCAGGATAAAGATTTCCAAAACGTACGCCCAAACATTTGAATAGTTAAGAATATTTACCTTTCAATGTGAGCGAAAGAACCTTCCACTATCCGGGCTACGTCAAGACTGAATAAAATAAAAACTTTGACATCAATATGCCCATCATTAATTAAACTAAAAAATATGTTGTTTTTTTCTTGAACTTCTACCTGATAAGTGTACATGCGTGTGTGTGTGTATATATGTATATGCCGCTTGGGCATGTTTATTGCTTTCAATGTTTTTGAGGTTGTTTTGTAAGCTTTCCATCTTGCAAGCAATTTATATATATTTATATACACAGGTACACACACGCACGCACGCTCACAAACACACACTCCCTCTCTCACACACACACGGGTCCTTTTTCGGTGTCCAGTAAGTAGGATCGATGAAAATTTGAAGACTTTTTCCAAACATTCATTCATGAGTGAATTTACCCAATCTGGACAACCAGTTTGAAAATATATTTTATTCGGTTTCTCTTGAAAATTGTTATGAAAGGCATTTGTTATGGCGGGTAGTGGCTCAGGGTAAGCCATTCCTACTCCAACCATGATACCATAGGCTGTTACAACTAATCCCTGACAACCAGGAAATAGAGACAAGGAAAAAAGAAAAGAATGGTTTGCTAAATAAGGTTTAATTAGTTTGCCTTAGATAATCGCAAATCATATGAGACATATCATAGAAAACATATTAATAATTAAATAAAACCTCTAATTTATTTAGTGATACATAAATCATAATAAGACCTTTCCTTAGGATATTAAATTAGATAAATTATAAAAAAAAAAATGCCAATAAATGATACAATTATATTTTAAATTAATTTACAAAATTTTATTGATTAAATAATAAAATGAATGTTTTACTATGAACATAGGAAAAAAGAACAAAGAAAAAAAAATAAGTGTCTCAGGCTGGGATCGAACCGAGCCCGTTTAGATCGAAGCTCCGTGAAATAGTCCTTGAGCCATGGAGGCGATGGCGGTGAGCTGCAAATCTGAGAGCTACGCCACCAATTTTACGTGTCCAGCCGTAAAAACGTAACGGACAGGGCAGTAGCTTCACAAATATATTTTCTCAGAATAACAATAAAATGTTAGTGTTGTCACAATAGAAACAAACTCACGAACAGCGAGCACAGACGCAGGGTGGATGAGTACCAGGTACTAGCTTCTATGTTCAGCTGCTGCCTCTTCTACTGCCGCAAATGTGCGGAGGCTGTGGGATGTTCATTTTAGGTGACTTTAAACACACAAAAGAAAAGGTGAACCGTAGAACAACACGCGTAGACCATGCTCGACGCCAGCAGCCAGCCTGTCTGAACCGACCGGCCGAGAAGACCCGAGGGCGTCCGAACCCAGCCGAAAGACACTTAAAGAAAACTTACAACTAACTTACGTGCTAGTATACATAAATATTTACAAGCGAAAACGACCATGTTGGCCACAACAGCATTGTTGTTGGTACCCTTTACGCCAAGGGTTCTAAAACTTGGACAGCTGGTGATCGACTTCAATATTGTTAAATTACGATCGTTCGACTCTGAAAGGCTGTATGTCTGATGCAGAATTGTTGTTTAGGTAGAGTATAGTGGCATAGAAATTAGTCTTCCGCACAATGTGCATTTTTTTAGTTAAGTTAAGTGTAGGTATGCTCTAAAATGTCAATGAAATAACACTCGCAGTTGGCTCAAAAAGAGCTTGCGATCGCCTTTCTGAGCGACCCTACTTTACATGCACTATACGGCAGATAGTTCATACCTTCCTTGGTACTAGGAAGTCTAGATAACCTGTAAAAAAACATATGATGTTTGAGCAAAGTACTATCTCTCAGCGTTTATCGACTGCCGGTGAAGAAAATGCTTATTCCCCTATAGATATCAGAGCTCCTATCCTAAACGAGATAACAGCTCACCAAATAAACGATATCAGCCGAAACACTTCAAGATGATGTGTCAGCTTTAATTTCTGGTAACGTGTACAAACATCAGCGGCAGTTAGTTACTTTTTCGACGGCAATGAGATCTTAATTTGACAGACTGCTTATCAGGGATTTACACGACACATTGTCTATTCAAATCATATTGGATTAAAAAAAAAGTCCTTTCGCTTTTTCAGTTATGATAAGCATTTATTATAAGTCTGTATGATCTGTGTGAATATGATTCTTTTTACACTCCACTCTCAACGAACGTGACCCATTTTGTCATCAACTGTACGTCCCATGAAATCTTTTAACAAGGCGAAAAATCATTCAAGAATATCGTTGACTACCTTAATTTACTCAAAACGTACACATAAATCTAAATGTGTAATTTTACTTATGGAAATATATAAAAAGGATCTGTTTTATTTTGTGAAGAGTAATTTCAAGACATTGAGATTATATATTTTAATAAGAAACCCTCTAATACTAACAATTTACATTATAGTCGGCGCACAATAATAAAAAAAAAACAAATTTTCAAATGAAGAACTTTATTTGAAATTGACTTTTAATTGAATTACTTCTGTTCTTCACCTTGTCTTTGTGTTTAAAGATTCATGTTAGTGTGGAAATCGGTTTGGTATTTACATTCTTAATGCCAGTTGACGTGGCCTTTTGCCAGTCATGGTGGCAATTCTCTCTGCATTACAATCTACAATTATTTTTACTTGTGTTTTGCCTTATGAATAATAATCAAAAAATATGTTTCTTATTTTGTAGCATTCTATTCTCCTTAAAAAAAAAAAAAAAAAAAAAAAAAAAATGTAATTGTGAAGCTGGATGGCCGTTTGTCGAAGCGTGAGCACTCCGCGCCTAAAGTTGTAATTCCACTCTTCGCCGTGGTATTTTCCTTCCTGAAAGCGGATATCAGATCTCTAGGAACTGCGTGAGCATATCGCGTTTTCTTAGCTCCCATATCACTGGTTTATTCATGACTGATGAACATTTGATATAGAGACCGTGTTATTGCCACATGATGTTGATGTCTTTAGCTAGATTCCTACCTGAAAGAGACGCGCTAAAGGAAACTCAAGAAAGGCTTGAGGAGGTTTAGAACTTTTTTGTAGGAAATGTATTATTCATTTGAGTGGTCACCTTCCACTTATCGTGATTTCTTATCCTTTTTCGAGTAGGTTAATAAAATTGATGAAAAGCCTATGCCTCCTCTTGAAATATATATATATTTTTTACTTCGTTTCATTTAAACACTACAATTTGTGAATCTTAGGCAAGAATCGATATTGATTTAACAGAAAAATGTAATCCACTAAAAATATAAATTAGAATGTTTGTATTGTGTGGTGTCTCTCTTAAAGCTTTTCATATGGTCGACTGGAAGTCTAGTAGGTAAAATATTTGAGTTACTTTCGGTTCCAGTTACTTTCTGTAAATTTTCTGTGGACTGTGGACATTTTTGCGATCAAAATGTTGCTTTCCTTGGAAATTTTACTAGAATAGATCTTTAAATTTAACAATAAAATTATATTATCAATGCAACTTTCCCGCAAAAATAGCAAGAAGTTTGAAAGAAAAATATTAACATTTTTCAAACATTCCAAATTAAACGAGGGATAAGATAGATCTATGGAAATAAGATGTCGCGTTTCCTGTGAGTTGGGCTTCTTTGAAGTTGATGTAACTTTAGAAAGAAAATAACCCCTGAAGAAATCTATCAGGTTTTATTTTGTTTTAGTCAGTTTTTATATTAGATGTTACATTTTGATGTATGTTACAGTTCTTTGACCTCCGAGAAAACTATTAAATAAAAAAGCAAACCTTTCGGATTTCGTGATGCCTTAATTACATATATTGTTAAAAGATTTGTATCTTAGCTTAATACCCAAAATGTTTTCCGTGCTGTTATATTAATATAATTATTAGTCATAAAAACGCCTTCTTAATGAATACTTTTAAAATTTAAGCTATAATTTACAACAAAAAAAAAACAAAATATGGCTCGCCTCTAGATAGGCGTTGCAGATTAGTCATAGTGTTGAAGGGGGTCGTAAAATCATTTAATATTATAATTTTACTATACATTTGAATAATTCATGATCCCCAATTACTCGGAAAAACACTTCAATTCGGTATCTTTATTGTTTTCTCTCAAGATAATTAAGTACTTCTGTATTATCATTAGCAAATACATACAAAAAAGAATAGTTAGTATTTTTGACAGGACCTATCTTTCTTACATATGTATTTTGACAAAGTAAACAAATTAGCAAACATAAACTTTTATATATTTATATATATATATATATATATATATATATATATATATATATATATATATATATCACGAAAAGTACTCAAATGCTAATGTATTTAAAATTCTCTATAAAATAACGAAAAATTTAGTCTGTACTTTTAACAAGACCCATTTGTGAAAATAGCTCTCGACTCTCTTATAATTAATGAAACAATTTAGCTTAGATAAGTAGTAATATTTTCTGAGCACATTATTAAATAAAATAATAACTTTTTTTTTTTAATTTATTTATTTATTTAGACAGATTTTAGAAGAACATTAAAAACAAATACTATAAGTAAAACGATGTATAACTAAATGTTTTGAATGCACTTGAAGTGAAAAGGTGCTCAACAACATGGCGCAAAAAAGTATGATTTTAATTTAATAATCTTGTACTAACATTAAATATAAAAACCTTATGACGTTTTTCTGAATTCTGAGGATGAATTCCAAGACATATTTCGAGTTTATCCTAGAAATTCAAAGGTATTCAGACTCTTCTTTTCCCAGGGGAGTGACGCTGGGGGGCCATTTAAAAATATGGTTGTCTTTTTGTGGAAATGAAAAGAAAAACGAATTCGGCTAAGAGAAAACGTCAGATTAAAAAAAAGTCCGTCACGCAGGAGCTGCATAACTAAGCACTTTCCTCAGAATTTGGGTAGTGTAGATTGCTTTCCAGAACAATTTGCTTAAAATATCCTACATAAATAAAATAAAAACATGAATAGTTCTCTTTTAAATTTGTAATGAGTAACTGATCAATTAATAATTTGCTTCCAGAGTTATGTTTACACATGGTACCTATTACACTACGTAATAAATACAAAAAAACCTCATATTATCGTATTTTGATCTAACGCAGGAACAGGATACAGTCACTCTAGTGGTAGAAAGCGCTCCTTGCGGCGGCTTTGTGAACCTACGTCTGACAGGCTTTTCTATTGAAATATATTACAAATTAAACCCCCGCTTTCCGATTGACCGATTCAGCTCATTTTTACAACACTTCTTTCTCATGAGTTACCCACGACGTATACAGCGTTTCGTTACAATACAGCAGAAATTACGACCGGAATTGGTATTGTGGGTCCGGAGTAAACCCCCCCTCCTAATGAACCGATTTAGTTTATTTTTACAACACATATTTACCTGTAGATTACCACTAAGAATACCGAGTTTCGTCGAAATATACCAAAAATCACGGCTGGTAGTGGCGAATTGGTATTGTGGGTCCGGAGTAAACCCCCCCCCCCCCCTTCTAATGAACCGATCTAGTTCATTTTTATATCTCACTTTTCTCTCTATATTACCACTACGAATACCAAGTTTTGTTGAAATATAACAAATATTACGGCTGACATAGTCAAATTAGTGTTTTGGGTTCGGGGTAAACCCCCCCTTCCGGTGGACCGACTTTGGTGGTTAACGAACTCGTTCAATCGTTTGCTAATTGAATGCTATATACCAAGTTTCGTGACGAAAAAACAAAAACTCTGGCCGCTATCGTGTTAACAGACACATATATATATATATGCATATATATATATATATATATATATAGATATATATAAATTTTAACGGGGGTCATTTTCGGTGTCTACTAGGTAGGATCGATAAAGATTTGAAGAAATTTTTCAAAAATTCCGTCATGAGTCCAACCTCAATAGCTACTTTCCTTCGGAGGAAAGTGCTAAAAATAATAATAAAAAAAAAATAACTATATTTCCTACATTTCGGCGTGTTCTTTGGCAGCGTTCTTCAAAAATGAAAGTGTATGCGATGGAGGATGAACAAAACAAGCAAGAAGGTATATAGAACTATATTTTCTTTCACATTGTCCTCATAACCAACCCCTAAGCATTTATGACTGAATTAGGCTGCCTTAGGGCATGACTAAATGCACACTCCCAAAAAAACGCATGCGCACACGAGCATATTGAATAGCAATACTCCTACTTTGTTTTCGTAATTCCGGAAATCCATAGCAAAATCTATATAATTGAATAATAATAAGCGTTGAAATTAAAATTCAAGGACAGTGCTATTACTAATAGGACTTCCCAGGATAAGTGTCATCGTTTATTAGCTTCACAATTATTATCCAGAATAGTGAAGATGCATCGTTGAAAACACTCCTTCAATACATAAAGGGCAATAAAAAAAAAGCTGAAATGAATAACATATTTTCAGCACTCCTTTAAGAATACATGCCATGATGAATTACAGGACACGAATTGAGCACAAAGCAAGTATCCATTCGATGACGAGGGTTCCTGGGGAAACCCTCACCTGTCGCGTGATCTAACCACTGCATTCTAATGAGTTCACTTCATACACGTGACCCAAGCAAAGGCAGAAAAATCATTTAATCTCTTTAAAAGAACTACAGGCTACATTCTAATAATGTGAATGTCAACAATATGGGTAAACGTTAAATGTTTTTATTGCCAATACTTCGGCTTGAATTTGAAGCCTTCGTTAGGTATTCGCTTCATCTACAGCCTAAATTTGGCAATAAAATCACATTTTAATAATACAAAATGTAGTCTTATTAAATATCAGGACATAAACCCAACTATTTTCATACTGTACTTATATTTTTACAAATAACTTTGCTAAGCCATCTAAACACTGTATAGTGCAAAGTACCTCTGTTATTATTGTTTACGATAGATATGTTTTTTTTTATTCCTAGGCGAACCAGTGCAGGGTTACCCCAGTGCGGGGTTAGTCTTTAAATTCTCCTCTGTGGAATTGTTCTGGTTTCTCCGCTATTTTATTTATTTATTTAAATGTTAACGTCCATTATAATTAGTTGAGAATTTTAGGTCAGGTTATCTATAGCCAGGATAGGGCTGATGCCTTTTCTTTTTTCTAAACAAAAGCTACCAGCCCTTGTGGGAATCGAACCCACGACCCTTGCCGCGGAGTGTTTAGTGCTCACGCCTTAACACTCACGGCCACCGGGCCTCCGATAGTTTATCTATTAATTTATTCTTATTTTGGTGTATTGCCACCAATTTGTCCATCTGCTCAGACGAGTCCTTTAAGTGTGCTGTTGCAGTTCGTCGCGTATTAGGAACTCCAAAGTAGATACAAAATGTTAGTCAATCTTGAGAGTGACCTGGCAGGCTTCACACATAAGGTCAGGGTATTTTGATATGATATGGATATGAGTCAGGTTCGTGTGGCTTAATCTCACCCTTGTCAAAACTACCTCTTCTCTTTTATTACATCTAAAGGTACTTCTCCAAGGATTAGTGGTGTTCTTAATTGGCCGCGAACTCTCCTGAGCCAAGCTTTGAAGTCTTGTTCTTAATAAATATGTAGTAAAGGCTACCTCCCCATAGTGGGAATCGAACCCACGACCCTTGGCCCCGTGAGTTAAGTTGCTCACGCCTTAACACTGACGGCCACCGGGCCTCATTTTTTCTTAATCAATTTATCTTTATTTTAGTTTTTCTTATGTTAGTTTTTTTCACTATTATTCAATATTTATATTAATAGTTAAATTAAAATTACTCATACCTCTAAGTAGGTACATGTAGGATGAAACAACTCCAAAGTGAAAAACAGAAATCTGCGAACATTTTCCTTAAAATGAATGTGAGTATGTGAATTGCCAGTCTCGATTAATCCAATAGAAAGAAGCGCTTATAAAAAAAAAAAAAAAAAAAAAAAAGAAAAAAAAAAAGAAAAAAAAAAAATTAAAAAAATCCAATTCAATTCTTGAAATTGGTTTATCCCTTCAGAAGAGTTTTTGTGTGGAGTATAAAATTGATTTACAGGAGAGTGCAGGTTGACGTGAACAGAAGTGCAATCGCATACAGTAATTGGCGACGATATCGATCTGGTGCTGTCAGCTGGGAATAGTTACCGCAAAAATCCAAGGTTATTTCCAACTCAGTTCCTTTTATGTCTGTAATCAGTTTTGTAATTGGTGATTAATAATATACAATTTCCGTTTTCCAATCTTGTTAAAGAATATAACAATCTATTTGTTTGTACTTTGAAAAGTGACTCAGGTAATTGCAGAGTTGTACTGTTTTAGCGCATTTTCTCCCTACCTCTCCTCCTATCAGAACACTGTTTCCCCGGGGAAATTGGCGCGAAAAATATCTTAGCGATTACGGTTTTTGCGCTTATTAGCTTCCAAGTACACTTAACGTGGGTAAAATACCTTAGCATTAAAATGTTGTTTTTTTTTCCAGTCAAACATGATAAGTAAATGAGAAGCGTGTTTATATTTCTTGTTTGTTGTAGAGGTTATCTGTAGCATGAGCTGCATTTGAGGAGGTTGATTGAGTAATCCGCTTGGAATTGAAAAATTGCCAGTTTCCTCTGGATTTTGGCTTATAAAATATAGGTTTTCTTTGTGGTTGAAGTATACATTTTTCACAAAATACACAAACATCGTGGCAAGTAAAAGGTGGCTATTCGATAGCCGAAAAAAATCCTAAAAAATGGGTTCAAGCATAAATTTTGATTGGGATCATCTGTCAGAGAAAACGGTGCTTGAAGTCTATTTTTGTCCCATAAAATGCAAAACATTGAAGCGTCCCCCCCCCCGGATCAGTATAAGAGATAATTTTGTAAAATGATTAGGAACCAGAAAGAAGTATAATGTGTACTGTGTAGTTCCATGAAAATTGGCTGGTTCGTGAAAATCATACATGACCTGTGAAATCCCCAATGAGTAATCAGCAGGCTTTGATTGAAAGCTTATGGCAAAGAGCTATTGATAAGCTTTGAGAATAACCTCGCGAAGGCATTCCTGTCAATTGTAAAATATTAGTTATGGTCCTCCAATGTTTGCCGCGGAGAAGCTAGTTTTAGCGCGGTTACTCCCTATCTCCATAGGGAGAACCCGCTTATCCATAGGGAGAACGTTTCACACCCTATAGATCACGAAAATATAGGTGGCCCAAATTTGTATATATATATATATATATATATATATATATATATATATATGTGTATATATTTATATATATGCTTGTCTGTTCGCGCTCTAGCAAGCTCAAAAATGGTCCGATTTTAACGACATTTAGCATAAAAATCTGTCGTCTAATTTGAAAGGTCAAGTTCGTTAACCAGCAGAATCCGCCCACTAGAAGATAGTGTTTGGGGCGAAATTCGCGCAAAAAAAATCGTAACGCTTACGTTTTTGAGTTTATATGCTTGCAGGTACTTGTTTTATACGTTTCATGACATAAGAAAACGAATGAAACCATTTTTAAGGCGATATCTGTAACCGTTCCTGAGAAAAGTGGAATCAATGTTTTTGTAAGTCATTATATTTTTGTGAGTACTTAAAATCGCGGGATTCAATTGAAATATTTTCTACAACTTGGAAATTAATCCCATCTAAGATGTTTAAATTTTGGTTATATTTGGAGTTAAGGAAGTATGCGAAAAAAATTATTTTATTAATAGACATGAAAAGTTTTCGGATCTTCATACATTTTTCGTAAATATCTCGATAACGGTTGGGAAATCGTGCTAAGTGTAATATTCTCTGCAAAAAAGGTTCTGAAGCAATATTCGATGGGGCAACGTCAATCAGAGATATAGGCGCTTAAAACTTAAAAAGTGTTTGTTTTGTTGTTTTGAAAGGGTTATTCTCTTTGTTTATCTCACTTTTTAAATGGTTGTTTCTTGTTTTAAATTGCATTTATCAGTAAAATTAGTATAGTAGTAAAATAAGCTAAGAAACGGTGAAAGGTATTAGTAATAATAAGTCTGGAGTGGGAGTGGTAATCAAGATGGCAGTGGCTAATCATGATGACGTAGGTTGTTTTGAATTCTGCTGTCTATATAACCTTCCGCATAGCCTCCAACTGAAGTTATCGTTATTTCTTATTTTATAGAAATATATAACCCACGACAGAATGGAACCCATGAACCACATATTTACAGTTGATTATAACAGTAAGACGAATTTGCTAGTTAAACAAGGAACATAAAATGACAACGAATTTTTGGTTGTTTAGAATAGAGCCTTCTCAGCAGTAGTCAAAGAGTAAGTAAATTTTCAGTACATAATTGTATTGACTTATACAGATTAAGAATTATCCGCTTCTGTGTAAGTTGGCTACTGTCAGTTTCCAGTGATTTGTGATGCTAATCTATTCCATTTCTCCGAGATGTACGTAACCGCGCTAAGATGACGCAGTTCCTGCGAGTCGGACTTTTTCAATATATTTATCCTTCTTTTAGCACTTTCCTCCGAAGGAAAGTAGCTATTGAGGTTGGACTCATGACGGAATTTTTGAAAAATTTCTTCAAATCTTTATGGATCCTACCTAGTAGACACCGAAAATGACCCCCGTTAAAATTTATATATATATATATATATATATATATATATATATATATATGTATATATATATATATGTCTGTTAACACGATAGCGGCCAGAGTTTTTGTTTTTTCGTCACGAAACTTGGTATATAGCATTCAATTAGCAAACGATTGAACGAGTTCGTTAACCACCAAAGTCGGTCCACCGGAAGGGGGGGGGGGGTTTACCCCGAACCCAAAACACTAATTTGACCATGTCAGCCGTAATATTTGTTATATTTCAACGAAACTTGGTATTAATAGTGGTAATATAGAGAGAAAAGTGAGATATAAAAATAAACTAAATCGGTTCATTAGGAGGGGGGGTTTACTCTGGACCCGCAATACCATTTCGCCACTACCAGCCGTGATTTTTGGTATATTTCGACGAAACTCGGTATTCGTAGTGGTAATCTACAGGTAAATATGTGTTGTAAAAATAAACTAAATCGGTTCAGTAGAAGGGGGGGTTTACTCCGGACCCAAATTCCTAATATACTCATACCGGTCGTAATTTCTGCTGTATTGTAACGAAACGCGTTATACGTCGTGGGTAACTCATGAGAAAGAAGTGTTGTAAAAATGAGCTGAATCGGTCAATCGGAAAGCGGGGGTTTAATTTGTAATATATTTCAATAGAAAAGCCCGCCAGACGTAGGTTCACAAAGCCGCCGCAAGGAGCGCTTTCTACCACTAGAGTGTCTGTATCCTGTTCCTGCGTTAGATCAAAATACGATAATATGAGGTTTTTTGTATTTATTACGTTGTGTAATAGGTACCATGTGTAAACATAACTCTGGAAGCAAATTAATAATTGATCAGTTACTCATTACAAATTTAAAAGAGAACTATTCATGTTTTTATTTTATTTATGTAGGATATTTTAAGCAAATTGTTCTGGAAAGCAGTCTACACTACCCAAATTCTGAGGATATGCAGCTCCTGCGTGACGGACTTTTTTTCTTCTTTATGACTCTTAGATTCGAAATATGCAATAAAAAATTTGACCTTGAATAACATTTCAAGTTTAATCTTACAGGGGTCAATACGGGGGTTATTATCATTTGTCCATCGTACGACCATTATTTTTGTGACACCCTGTATATTGATGAAAGGAGTCAGTACTTTAAGGTATATAGTCAGTGCATAGAGAAATGCAGCCAGTTCATAGAGGAAAGCAGTCAGTACTTAGAGGTGTGTAGTCAGAACGTAGAGGTATGTAATCAGTGCGTAGAAGTAGGCTGTCTGTACATAAAGGTATCTTGTCTGTATATAGCTTTATGCAGTCGCTACATATAGTTATATAGTCTGTACATAGAGGTACACAGTCAGGACATAGAGGTTATTGTTGACTACGCCATGTTACTGTTGATCTGACCATTGCCCACTGGGGTGTAATACTCTACCTGTCTGTGGCGGGGGGATGATTGACCTGGGGCTTCCCCCACCTCTCCCTTCTGAGATCTTAAACCTTTGTCTCAGAATTGGTTATAGTTTTAGTACAAAAAGGCTATATAAATCTTTCTCGTAGACTTTTCGGCGAGAAGTTACTCATTCCAGTTATATTCCTGAATTCCAAAGCCAAAAATCATTCGTTCTGCAATTTTGAGCTTGTTTCCGTGTACCTTTCAGCACACTCATGGCGGAGTTTCTAAAAAATGTGTTCATAGATTCTATCTACTAGATGTCTACCCTTCGTTATTAAAGATGACAAAACAACAGAATTAACAAGACGAATCTATCACGCAAGAGCTCCATAACTAAGAGCATTATTCAGGAAATTGGCAGTTCATGCAGTATTGCCGAGGAATTTGCTTAAACTAACTAATAGTCCAAGAACCAGTAACCGCACGGTTCATGAAGTGTTTTATGCACCTTGAAATTTTGCTATAATGTACCTCTTGGGTAGATAAGAAGGCAAATATGTGTTTCCTGGACATACCTTGGAACACCAGGTACTGCGCATAGGGTCGATGAAGATTTGAAGTCAATTTCCAAATATTCCTTCATGGCTGCAACCTCAATAGCTACAACAAAATTGTAATGTAAATGTGTTTTCCTATAAGAAGCGTCCTAGAATGAGTGGTATTATGACGTGCCCTGTTGGAACAACCAGTTCCCAGCTGTTCCAACACAGGCAATACCAGTAGCTCGCGTCGGTAATTATTCAATCTGCAAGATTGCCAACTTCCCTTCGGGCGGTTCATCATTTTTTTTTTTTTTTTTTGTTCTTTTATACTTCACTTTTATACCTGCATCCAGCATAATCCTTTGCATAATGCAAATATTAAAGCATGCATAGTAAAGAAGGGACGCAAGAATGTCGTATTTTAAATGTACTAACTTAACATACGCGGGTCATTGGACACATTAACCGCTTAAGGAACACGCACGAGACCTATCAGATATTCATGCCTCTTCGGTTTTCTTATGAACGAATTAACTCGTTTCATGGACATTCAACGCCATCACCCTTCTTTTTTTTTTTTTTTTTTTTTTTTTTTTTTTTTTTTTTTTTTTTTTTTTTTTTTTTTTTTTTTTTTTCTTTTTTTTTTACGGCGCATCGACAAATCTTAGCCATTAGCGCCGAAGACCAGGGTGCAGCCAGGAATTTTCTCAGCGAGCCATGAAATGAGAAAATTCCTGTCGCCGGTGGGGAATATGAATCTAGCGGTGGGGAATATGAATCTAGCGCGCTAGCCGCTAGACCACGGGAGACCCCCATCATCACCCGTAATATTTTTACTTTAGCTCTTTTTACAAATAATTAACTAGGGTACAGTTTTGTACTCCCTTCGACCAGGTTGTGTTTCATTAGGCTGCCTCATTGAAGCTTCGGTAATTTATTATTTTTTTTTTTTTAATAAATAACCCAAGTTAACTCGGCACCTTAAAATGCTGCTTGTACTTCCTAGATCATTATCACAAAAGTCGTGTGGAGTTATGAAGTATAATAACTATGCGACTTACACAGCTACATGTTTTGAGACATAAATGTAGGTTAAAGAAAAAGTCCGACTCGCAGGAACTGCGTCATCTTAGCGCGGTTCCAGTTCTTTTTTTTTTTTTTTTTTTTTTTTACGGCGCATCTAAATCTAGGTCATTAGCGCCGACATCCAGGGTGTAGCGAGGAATTTTACCAGCGAGCCGTGGGATGATAAAATTCCTGCCGGAGGTTGGGAATTGAACCCACCATCTCCCGCTTATGAATCCAAGGCGCTAGCTATTAGACCACGGGAGACCCCGGTTCCTGTTCATATCCCTATTCTCATTTGAAAAGCATAGAATAGAAACAGATAATATTTTCCTCGGCCTTTGTTCAAAGGGTTTTATGGCTATACCTGGGGTCGGGTCCGCAAGACCCTAGAAACCTCTTCTACCGATACTTCATTTCATAGTTTCAATGAATTGGAAAATATCAAAAATTTTCACATATTCCTGTGTTCTTTTACTATAGTAATAATTCTACAGATAAAATCAATTAAAAAATAAAATAAAAAAACCAACAGCATAAAGGCAATTGAAAATATTCAAAAGACGTCATCGAATCTTTTTCTCTTGGCAAGCTATATTTCTAACAATGAATTGTTTTTCTTATTTTGCCTAATCTGTTTTATTGTAGAATACATTATCCAACTATAAGCAATTAAAAAATAACAAGGAATAAAAACGGACAAAAAGAACAGTTCGAATAAGCAAAATCAATTACTTTAATGTTTTAAGCACTTATTTCTCCGATTGACATCGCCTAATCAAAACTTTCATCAGAACCTTTTTTGTAGAACATTTAGTAAGCTTTCAAATAGTTTCTATCCACTTACCACGATTTCCCAACCGTGGTCGATATATTAATGAAAGTATACGAAGTTCCCAAAACTTTTCATGTCTGTTCATAAAATATTTTATTCTAACCCTTCCTTAACTCCAAACGTAACATAACTTTCAGCATATTAGTTTTAATGACAGTAAAACATGCAGAAAATGTTTCAACTGAATCCCATGATTCTAAGTACCCAAACCAAAAACGGTATTCAAAAACTATTTTTCCAATTTTCTTATTTTTTTTATTTATTTATGATGATGCTCCGCATCTAAAGCGAAGAGCATTTATTTCCCTGTATTAGGCTGATGCAGATGTTGAACCTAACGATATCACTCCAAAACAGTAGTTGCTACAGACAATGATGTATAGTAATGATAAGTATGTATAAGGTATAAATAGTAAACGAAACAAAAATTAAATAGAAATATGTATAAAGAAAAATAATTAAATAAAATTAGAATGAATGAGGTGTTTATTTAATTAATAGAGTGAATTAGATTTCATTATTATTGCAAAAAAGGTGAAATGGATTCTTATGGTTATGTATTATATTTTGTCGTACATGTTAGTGTTTTTTAAATATGTCAATATTGTGTTAATATAATGGCTGCCTTCAGAAAGTATGTCTGTCAGGTCATGAGGAATGTCCAAGTTATGCCGTAACCGACAGTCAGTTAGAATATGTTTTACAGTAAGATCTGTGTTACAAGTCGTGCATTTGGGTTTGTCCGTTTTTGTCATCAGGTACTCGTGGGTAATGCGTGTATGGCCGATTCTTAGTCTCGCAAGGACTACTTCTTCTCGGCGTGAGCTCCTGTACGATGATGTCCAGTCTGTAATAGTCGGTTTAATAGTCCTTAGTTTATTGTCAGTCACAGTATGCCAATCAAGTCGCCATTTGTCTAGTATGGTTCTGCAAGTATGTCGAGTAACATCTTTGTGAAATAGTTCGAAATGTTGGTATGTCTGTTCTTCTGTCACAAGTCTAGCATGCCTGTCAATTTTCCAATTTTCTTAAAAACGGTTAAAGCTATCGCCTTGAAAATGATTTCATTCGTTTTCCTAGCCAAAGAAGCCTTTAAAACGAGTACTTACAAGCTTATGAACTCAATAAAAAGTCCGACTCGCAGGAACTGCATCATCTTAGCGCGGTTCCGTTCTTATCCCTAGTCTAATTTGGAAAGGTTAAAATATTTATTTATTGATAAGGCTTCGCAACTTTGGCAAATTGCCTGAAGATTAAAATAGAAGCAGTTATTATTTTGGTTCCACCCGTCTTGAAAGGTCTTGATTTACGATCTTACCTGGAAGGGTCGGTCAACACTAGAAAGGGTCCCGCTAGTTACAAGCTCTTGGAATCTAGGAAATCTATATTTCTAACAATAAATTGTTTTGTTATTTTACTAATACAGTTTTATTGTAAATACATTGTCCAACTATAAGCAATTAAGAAATAACAAGGAATAAAAACAGACAAAAAAAAAACCGTTCGAATAAACGAAATCAATTACTTTAATGTTTTAAGCACTTATTTCTCCGATTGACATCGCCTAATTAAAACTTTCGTCAGAACATTCTTTGTTGAGCATTTAGTAAGCTTTCGAATGTTAACCTTTCGCTTCCCAAGATTTTCAACCGTTTTCGAGATATTAAGAAATTATACGAAGTTCCCAAAACTTTTCATTATTTCTAGCAATAGAAAATTGGTCTCATTTTACCTATCCTGTTTTACACACAAATACATTTTCCTAACATAAGAAATTACAAAAATAAAAATCAATAAAAAACTAAGGGAAAGAGACAAAAATTACAAAAAGAACGACAAACACCCGTTCATAAGAACTAAACAGACGTATTTGTAGTTTTAAGCACTTATTTCTTCGACTGACATCACCTAATCAAAACTTGTTTCAGAATCTTTTCTGTAGAGAATTTAGAAAGCTTTCAATTAGTTTCTATCCACTTATGAAAATTTCCCAACCGTGTTCGAGATATTAATGAAAATATACGAAGTTCCCAAAACTTTTCATGTCTGTTCATAAAATATGTTATTCTAACCCTTCCTTAACTCCAAACGTAACCAAAAGTTTAAGATATTAGTATTGATAAAATTTGAACATGCTAAAAATGTTTCAACTGAATCCCATGATTTTATGTACCAAAACCAAAAACGTTATTCAGCAACTATGTTCCCAATTTTCTCGAAAACGGTTAAAGCTATCGCCTTAAAAATGGTTCCATTCGTTTTCCTAGGCCAAGAAGCCTACAAAACGAGTACTTACAAGCATATGAACTCAAAAATGTAAGCGTTGCGGGTTTTTTTGCGCGATTTTCGCCCCAAACGCCATCTTCCAGGGGGCGGATTTTGCTGGTTAACGAACTTGAACTTTCAAATTGGACGACGGATTTTTGTACCAAATTTCATCAAAATCGGACAATCAGGGAAGCCAGAAATGAGCTAACAGACAAATATATATATATATATATATATATATATATATATATATATATATATATACATACAAATTTGAACCACCGTTATTTTCGGTCTCTAGGGGTTCTGAAACGCGAAATTTTCTAGTCGGCACTTCCGGATTGTTTCATGAGATAAATTTTATAAGCGGGGTTCCTCAATATGAAGGGAGGGAGGAACCGCGCTAACAATATGAACAGATCTAAGGTGTTACACGGTAGCTGGTGAAAGAAAGAATGAGAAGGTCTCGTATTGCAATACTCTGTATGCAGGGTCTGGTTCCAGGTAAAGTCATATACTTTTACTGCCCTTTACCGTTACTCAGAAAGCTCTTTGTGTTTACAAAGGACTCGGTATAGGCCACCCGTATTAACCCAAAAGTGATTATATCAAGCTTGATAAACTTCCTGAATTAAATTAAGGAATTTAAGAGTGCTTAAAATAGGTTCTTGGTCTAGTCAAAAAATTCAAGGAGAATTAAATCATGAATAGAAAATCTCGACCAAACAGAAGGAAAATAACAATAACAAGGATAGTCAAACTTCGTTTTCAAAGATTGTTAGTTGTAACACAAAAACGGTCACTCATGATTCTAATAAATTAACTGTGAAGGGTGATAGCACAAATATTCTTGTTGAGGCTTTAAAGCTTCAATTTAAAAAACATATTAACCCACAGGAATTATAGAATGGCCTAAAAACATAAAATCATTGAAAAAAGGATTTCTTATTATTGAATCAAACAAAAACGATATAGAGGTTATATGAACAGAGTTTTTAAATATGTATATGCAAAGACCTGTTGATCAATAAAATTAAAATAAAAAATAGAGTTTCATTTTTCCTATCCTGTTTTACAAATAAATACATTTTCCTAACATAAGAAATTACAAAAATAAAAATCAATAAAAAACCAAGGGAAAGAGACAAAAATTACAAAAAGAACGACAAAAACCCGTTCATAAGAATAAAACAGACGTATTTGAAGTTTTAAGCACTTATTTCTCCGATTGACATAACCTAATCAAAAATAGTTTTAGAATCATTTTTGTAGAGAATTTAGTAAGCTTTCAAATAGTTTCTATCCACTTACCACGATTTCCCAACCGTGGTCGATATATTAATGAAAGTATACGAAGTTCCCAAAACTTTTCATGTCTGTTCATAAAATATTTTATTCTAACCCTTCCTTAACTCCAAACGTAACATAACTTTCAACATATTAGTTTTAATGAAAGTAGAACATGCAGATAATGTTTCAACTGAATCCCGTGATTCTAAGTACCCAAACCAAAAACGGTATTCAAAAACTATTTTTCCGATTTTGTCGAAAACGGTTAAAGCTATCGCATTGAAAATGGTTTCATTCGTTTTCCTAGCCCAAGAAGCCTATAAAAAGAGTACTTACAAGCGTATGAACTCAAAAACATAAGCGTTACGATTTTGTCTGCGCGAATTTCGCCCCAAACGCCATCTTCCAGTGGGCGGATTTTGCTGGTTAACGAACTTGACCTTTCAAATTGGACGACTGATTTTCGTACCAAATTTCATCAAAATCGGACCATCAGGGAAGCCAGAAATGAGCGAACAGACAAAAATATATATATATATATATATATATATATATATATATATATATATATATATAAATAAATATATACATATAAATATATATACAAATTTGAACCACCGTTATTTTCGGTCTCTAGGGGTTCTGAAACGCGAAATTTTCTTGTCGGCACTTCCGGATTGTTTCATTGTATCAACCTTATAAGCGGCGTTCCTCCCTATGGGGGAGGGAGGAACCGCGCTAAAAACGTAAGCGTTACGATTTTTTTTGCGCGAATTTCGCCTCAAACGCCATCTTCCAGTGGGCGGATTTTGCTGGTTAACGAACTTGACCTTTCAAATCGGGTGACAGATTTTTGTACCAAATTTCATCAAAATCGGACCATTAGGGAGGCCAGAAATCCGCGAACAGACAAATATATATATATATATATATATATATATATATATATATATATATATATACATATATATATATATACAAATTTTAACCACCGTTATTTTCGGTCTCTTGGGGTTCTGAAACGCGAAATTTTCTAGCCGGCACTTCCGGATTGTTTCATTGTATCAACCTTATAAGCGGGGTTCCTCCCTATCGGGGAGGGAGGAACCGCGCTAAGAAAATCACTCCCTCAACAATGAGGGTCTACAGCAGTGTAGGGCATATTGTTATTCAATTAAGAATTACGAGTTACGATTACATTGTATTTGTTATTCATGAATTAGAATTACATCAAGAGTAATAATTCAATTAAAATGTGAACTATAATTACATTGTAATCCTGTAATGTAATTGAAGCACTAGTTATGTAATTCAAATATCAGTTACCAAGAATTGTAATTGAATTACAATTGTAATTCAATTATAAGTGTACTTATCGCCAATTATGATAGTCAGTAATTAAAATATAAATTTTATCAAGAATTGTAATTGAATTATAATTGTAATTGAATTACAATTCAAATATTCGGGTGCTTCGACTACTCAGGGTCATTTGCATCTGTAATTTATATTCTCAGCCTTATCAATTACAATATAAAAATGAAATTCATAATTCAAATACCGTTTGAATTACATTGTAATTCAAATTTACTCAACACTTATTTCAAATAACTACGTAATTCAAATATTTGAGTTCTATTTAATTGAAATACAGTTAATCCAAATAGAATTATTTTTTCAATTACTGTAATTGATTTTTTTTTTTTTTTTTTTTTTTTTTTTTTTTTTTTTTTTTTTTTTTTTTTCTACGGCGCATCTACATCTTGGCCATTAGCGCCGGGATATCTATAGGTTGCCACCCTTTTATAATGTCAACAGCACGTGGTCGGTCACCCATTCAGGTACTGACCACGCCCGACGTTGCTTAACTTCGGTGATCTACGGGAACCGGTGTATTCAACGTGGCTATGGCCTTTGTGTAATTGATATTTGCAGACTTTTCAATTAGAATTAAAAAATGTAATTCATAATTCAAATATCATTTGAATTACATTTTATTTGAAATTTACACAACACTGGTCTACAGAAGCAGATAGTGCAGAGGTTCAAATTCTTGACCATGCGGCTCACTGGGTAGACAGTGTTATCAGTACTTCGCTCCGGCCGCCTGATGTTACCCCTTTGAAGGTACACATTAATAAATTAATTAAAGGCACAGTATGGGACCCCGAATCCAACCCACGAACGAAGACACTAGAAGATAAAATCTTTACGGCCCTCGAGCTTTCAACTCAGTTCATCCGACGCAAAAGTGTATCGGTTGTCACATCATCGGCGACGTGACCGGAAAATAATTTCGGCGGTCAATTAAATTACAGTTTTAATGTACAGTTTATTACAATACATGAGTAACTGGTTTTTATTTACTTCCCAAACGAAATTTTCATGGCCAAAATGATTTCCCTTCAGAATCTCATTTAGCTGATATCCTATTGGACAGGACATGCAGTCAGCCGGACAACAAAGGTTTGTTAATAGAAAAGAATTATTCGCCGACAAGAAACAATAAGCTGACAGAAAGTTCCTTGCGAGTTGAATAGGTTCCATCTGAATAGCAACGTCAACAGGGAAGCTAACGATTTATTCTACCCCGGCCTACTTAATAGGACAGACATATCTACAGGCACAATACAGTTTATGCTTGTCACTTTTATTCCTGGAGATGTTTCATATTTGTGGATTTAAAAAAAAAAAAAAAAAAAAAAAAGTTTTGATTTTCAATCTGATAAGAAGTCAATCTGTACTTCGGAGAAGACTTTCTATATTGGTGAAGGAATGCTCTTTTTCAGCAACAAATGCCAGGGTATGGTGCTTCCATAGATGTGGTCAACTACTATGAAAATTTCAAGTTGATATTATATATGCATTATACGAAAATAACCCACTTATAGCCTTTGAAGACAATCGTAGTGAAAATACACTTACAAGAGAAAAATCGTTCATAAGGAAATTTCGTTTTTCTATTGCAAACTTCTGTCTCAGATTAATTCATTATAAACTCATTCCTATTTGTTGAAGAATTTTCTAGATGTGTTTGTATCAAGTTAACTCGAGAACCAAATAAGAGAATTTGAACCGCTTTGACCTTTCAGCATAAGTGCATCTCATCGATTTATTAAATTAATGAATACGGCTCAGAGGTATTTGAACTTTTGTCTCCGAGGGGTACTTTTCAGTAGCTAAGCACCTTGAAATATTTCTCAGCTTTTGGACACTCCTCTCAAAAAAGCTGTTAGTCCAAGCTTCCTGAACTCTGTGGGAGCCGTCGGGATGGTGGGAAGTCAATAAAAAAAACACAAAAAAACAACAAAAAAACAGCTCTTCGAAATCTATGATTTGCACGTTTCGTCATGTTCTTTGGCAGCCTTCTTCAGCAATAAATGGCAAAGAGCGGGAAAATACCAAATGCACCAGTTGGCTAACTTGAGGTAAATGTAAACGTCCCTACTATACATTTTTTTTCGAAAATCTGGTTGTTTTCTTAGCCGATCCCCAACTTTACTCCCTATCTCCATAGGGAGAACCCGCTTATGAGGTTGACCTCATGACGCAATCCGGAAGTGCCGACTAGAAACTTTCACGTTTCAGACCCTATTGATCACGAAAATATAGTTGGCCCAAATTTGTATATATATATATATATATATATATATATATATATATATATATATATATGTGTGTATGCATGTATATATATGTTTGTCTGTTCGCGCTCTAGCAAGCTCAAAAATGGTCCGATTTTAACGAAATTTGGCATAAAAATCTGTCGTCTAATTTGAAAGGTCAAATTCGTTAACCAGCAGAATCCGCCCACTAGAAGATAGTGTTTGGGGCGAAATTCTCGCGAAAAAAATCGTAACGCTTACGTTTTTGAGTTTATATGCTTGCAGGTACTTGTTTTATAGGTTTCTTAACATAAGAAAACGAATGAAACCATTTATAAGGCGATATCTGCAACCGTTCCTGAGAAAAGTGGAATCAATGTTTTTGTAAGTCATTATATTTTTGTGAGTACTTAGAATCGCGGAATTCAATTGAAATATTTTTTACAACTTGGAAATTAATCCCAACTAAGATGTTTAAAGTTTGGTTATATTTGGAGTTAAGGAAGTATGCGAAAACAATTATTTTATTAATAGACATGAAAAGTTTTCGGATCTTCATACATTTTTCGTAAATATCTCGATAACGGTTGGGAAATCGTGCTAAGTGGAAGGTGACCATTCGAATGCTTACTAAATTCTCTAAAAAAAGGTTCTGAAGCAATATTCGATGGGGCAACGTCAATCAGAGATATAAGCGCTTAAAACTTAAAAAGTGTTTGTTTGTTGTTTTGAAAGGGTTTTTCTCTTTGTTTATCTCACTTTTTAATTAGTTGTTTCTTGTTTTAAATTGCATTTATCAGTAACATTAGTATAGTAGTAAAATAAGCTAAGAAACGGTGATAATAAGTTTGGAGTGGCTGTGGTAATCAAGATGGCAGTGGCTAATCATGATGACGTAGGTTGTTTTGAATTCTCCTGTCTATATAACCTTCCTCATAGCCTCTAACTGAAGTTACCGTTATTTCTTATTTTGTAGAAAGATTTAACCCACGAAAGAATGGAATTTTATTCGCTATGAAGCTTATATTTACAGTTGATTATAACAGTAAAACGAATTTGCTAGTAAAACTAGATACTTAAAATGACAACGAATTTTTGGTTGTTTAGAATAGAGCCTTCTCAGCAGTAGTGAAAGATTAAGTACGTTTTCAGTACATAATTGTATTGACTTATACAGATTAAGAATTATCCGTTTCTGTGTGAGTTGGCTACTGTCAGTTTCCTGTGATTTGTGATGCTAATTTATTCCATTTCTTCGAGATGTACGTAACCGCGCTAAGATGACGCAGTTCCTGCGAGTCTGTTTTTTTGCTACGGGGACGAGGTTAGATCCGCGGTGGAGCATTCGTCTGATATTCTGGAGGACTCAGTTTAACACTCGAGCACGCACTAAAGATTTTCATTTAGTGTCGTCGTTAGCGGGTTGGATCCAGGGTTCCTGGCCGTCGCTCTGCCCCAGTAATACTTTACTGAGTACTTACAAAGGAGGAAATCAAGCGTCTGCGGCATAGTTTTGACCACACTATCTCCCTAATGTGCTGTGTGATCAAGAATCAGATACCTCTACAATATATGCCCATCTAAGCCTTCGTAGACTGATTTACTTCTTTGCTATGCTCGATCTATTCATGGAAAATACGTTCGGAAGCATTCTTTCTCTATTTGAAACTGTCACCTAGCCAAAACCTGTACATTCTTCCCATTCAATGGCAAGCCACGTGATGCTTCCTTTGGCCTTTGTTGCTGGCAGAAGGTGTTTTATTTATTTTGAGAAGTTTTTAAACCTCTTATTTCATACTACTACTATTCTTATTTTGTCCTTCTACGGGCTATTTCAGGCTTTACTTTCATATTAGTCTGCAAAGCACCAGGCGGTTTTTTGATGCATGATTATATTGACTTTTTTTTTTAACAAAAAAACTCTATTTCTGGATTGATCTTTATATGTAGGACATTTAGAATTTTAATAGCAAAAAAATTATAATTACAATTATTTTTATTTTATCACTCATATGATTGTTATATTTATTAACTTCCTCTCATGCATATATATGTGTATTATACATATATACATCGTCATGACTTGAATGTCGAGCTGAAACGTCGGCAAAATTACTACACAAGTTGTTATAAACTGGAGGTTTCTTCACCATATGACCGGATCCTATCCGACTATCTAACCCTCTTTAATATCAACGGTCCACGATCTCTTATTAATATTTTATTTTTTAATTAAGCATTTTTGTTTAATTTTGATTGATTTAAATTTATTAATTTTTTTTTGTTTACTACATACTAGTGCTAATACTACATTTAATTGGTTCTATAGATTTTAATGCTTCTACTAATACTACTATTTAATTAATACGTTAAGTTTTGCTACTACTACTTATATACAACAGTGTACGAATACTACATTTGACTAATACTGTCCATTATGCTGTTAATATTGATATAATACAGTATACTAATACTACTAATAGATTATGCTGCTGACACTGATAAAATACAACATACTAATACTAATAGGGGTCTCCCGTGGTCTAATGGCTAGCGCCTTGGATTCATAAGCGGGAGATGGTGGGTTCGATTCCCAACCTCCGGCAGGAATTTTATCATCCCACGGCTCGCTGGTAAAATTCCTCGCTGCACCCTGGATGTCGGCGCTAATGACCTTGATGTAGATGCGCCGTAAAAAAAAAAAAAAAAAAAAAAAAAAAAAAAAAAAAAAAAAAAAAAAAACTAATACTAATATTCTAGATTATGCTGTTAATACTATTTTTAATTTATACTTGAGAATACTCCTACTACTAATACTAATACTACATTTAAATTATACTTCACATTATGCTGCTAATACTAATAATAGATTATACTCCTACTACTAATACCAATACTACATTTAATTAATACTGCAGAGTATACTTTTAATTCTTATATAATTTAACCTACTAATACTACAATACTAATACAGATATGTACTAGATTTTACTCTTACTACGTATACTAATACTGCATTTAATTAATGCTGTAGATTATGCTGCTAATCCTGATAAAATGCAACACACTCATACTAAAATTAATTTAATTAATACCACATATTTTACTACTACTGATAATACAATCCTACATACTAATAATGCTTCTAATGTAATGCTAAATTAATTAGTATTTAGAATTTATTGTTAAAATTGCGCGATTTTTATAAATTCCACACCTATGGTGTGTAGCTGCTGCACTATGGTCTCGAAGTACTTCTGGCAAATTCCTGGGTATTGTAATCTATATCGAGTGCTCTTTCCCGAAATTTGTGTAATTAAGTAGCCTTCAACTGGTATTTCATAAACCTCAACTGGTAATTTATTTATTTTGTCCTGTCCCTTCTGCATCTTAGCTATTAGCGCCGCACTATCTATATACATATTACCGCAGATAATAAACATCCATGGTGCAGCAGGGAGCTTTAACAACGGGCCCAGAAATGAAAAAAAGTCAACCAGCTGCAGGCGAGACTCGAACCCGTATCTTCTGCATGAGAATCCCAGTCGTTCGCCATTGGACCACGGGAAGACCTCTACCGCTAATTGTTGTTCGATATTCATGATCGAAGACGCGAATTAGGCGGAAGTCCTATCTGGAGGAAAGCCTTCACAACAGGTTGGAGAGTGGACATAAAAAAGCAGCCGGTTTGTCCGTGACTGAGCCTTCTCTGGCCTACATTCCTTAAATACAATATTGGGAAAGGGGCAAAAGTCAAGACTATATTGTCTTTATCTTCCCTTCTGTTTAGATGTCATTCAAGGTTTTTATGGCGTATTATTATATTTTTGTAATATCCACAAACGGTGGAAATACCCTTTATGATATTGACCTCGTGACGCAATCGTTGACTCACGATGTATAATGTCGGCATAACCTATGAAACGGAGGGATTTTTAGCCTTTTCCCTTTCTCTCTAAAGAAGTTCTTGAACTCTAGATTAAGTTGTTTCTTAGTTGTGAAGTGCTTTTACTTTGGTGATGGAGTGTTTAGAGTTTTCAGAAAATCGCTTAATTCATATTTACTTCGTCGTTTAAGTACATTAACGCGCACACCAATGTGTGTATATTGTAATTTAAGTGGCCAAAGGGCAGATACTGTAGAGGTATAGCTTTCGAACATACAGGCCACTAGGGAGATAGTGTGTCCAGTACTATGCTCCGGCCTCCTGATATTGCAGGTTTGATATTGAGGCTTCGCATCAGTATTAAAGTCTGAAGCAGAATAGCCCTGTCCTGGTTGGAGCTATTGTTCTCGTTCTTTTATTGAACTGTAGCTTCTATTCCCGGAGAATAGGGTTCGTAGAGAACAAGCGAAATGGCCATTGTTAGCTATCCTTAGCTAGAGGCTCCATACCTTTCAGATCTATGTCGTTCTGCAAACTCTAAACCGACTAGAAATGAATTAGAAAAAAATAAAAATAATGGCTGCGTACATTAAGGACGTTCCCCAAAGCGTAGACTAGAGTAATAAATATATGTTTCACGCTTAAACATTCGTGTGGCCCTCTGACTATATGATCTAATGACTTTATTCATTGTTGTAAGGTAATTGGGGAGAAGATGCAAATTCGGGAAGACGCCAATTGGTTTTTTTGTGTCGATATATACAATACTTAAACTCTTGTATGGGGCTGGTGAATTTATCTGAATTATTCGTCTTTAATTAGTGTTATCTTTGGGTCTCGTGAACATTTAATGTGCTTGACGTAGTGTTCCACGGTTCATATTACGTACTGCCGGGTTCATCAGGGCTTCTAATAATGAAAATCGTTTGTACTCCGGGTCTTGCATATACTTGGTGCCCCCCCCCCCAAAGGCTAAGCTTCGGGAATCAATTCAGAATTTAAAAAGAGAGAAAAAAACGTTTTTTGGCGTATATCTCAACTTTCTTCGTTCCCGAGAAACCGCAAAACAACTAAAAATTGTGGAAATGCATTCTTTCATAATGCCTTTATAAAGATACCCACCTCCCCTTCCAAAAAATGCTTCTTGGTCGAAAAGCGCCATCATGTAAAGCTGCAAGATCAACATAATTTTAAATAGCTACTGTCCTTCCGAGGAAAGTGCTAAACAAACTTTCAATTCTTAATAAAATACTGGACGCATACATAATTTAAAAAATCCCATTTCTTCATCTAATAATCAATCTAAAAACTGTTCAAAGGTTTGGCCCCTTGCGGCAATAAAGGCATCACATTGACGGACTGGATGGCATTTTTGCATTGGCCTGGTGTAATCTGTTCCCAGGCACATCTGATGTGACGGATGAGGTACACTCCTTTGAGTCAATGGGCTCCCTGTAGACCAATTCTTTAATGTGTCCTCATGCGATTAAATCGTGAGGTCTGAAGATCGAGACGGCCCACCACGTCCTGGATAGTTAGTGACCACCCAACTTCGGTGGGCTCTCCTGAAGTGGGTTGGACAACCGTCGACTTGGAACCAGCTTACCAATATCCTTGCAAAAATTACTTCCTCCAAGATCAAGGACAGTTTATTATCGAGTTTTGCTGCTTATTACGCGGGCATATATATATATATATATATATATATATATATATATATATATATATATATGTGTGTGTATGTATGTGTATGTGTGTTACTATGGAGAGGAGCAGCAACGCTTGAGATAGAAGCCAACCGTCCAAAAATATACATTTATGTAGAACTTTTAAGGGGATCATTTTCGGTATGTGATAATGGGTTTGAAGAAAGACACAACAAACTTATAAATAAACTTCAAGTAAATAATTACAGAAAGTTCACTCCTTGGAATCCGCCTTGAAAAAGTTCTTTCTTTGAAATATTTTGTTGTACGTTAGTTACAAGCGGTTTAGAAAGGCTGTTTGAAGTGGCTATTTATTAAAGCGGCCGATTAGATAGGCAGTACAAACCTATACTCCATTTTCTCGAGATAACAATAACAGTATCAGAATATTTATAAAACCATTCATGATTCTATAAATCAAGTGTAATTGTAATCAATTTACAATATAATTAAAACAAAAAGAACGATCATGAAGACGAATTGCGCAGGAAATAAATATTTAACATCTTCATATGAATACAAATAAACAATATTATTTAATTCTGGTTATAATTCCCTTAAATTTGGCGGAAGGTCAATAATAAAAAGTACACAATTAATTAAGCTTCACATATTTTATTTCGTTGTATGTTTTACGCTAAAACTATTACTGTTTGTGGTCACATCATTAGCAAATTATAAACCGCCCATTGAGCTGAACATTCTACCGTCGCCGGCTGACTAAATACTAATGTATCTGAATGTAATGTTGATTGTGGTCCCACTTTGGCTCGATTCCGTGCTTGTCGCTATTGGCATCTGTAAAGAATTAGAAACAGTTTTGATCTTTCGTGAAAAATGACAAATATATTTCTAATGTTCTTACCTTGTTTCACTAGAGTACTCATTTTACTGTTAAATGAAATTTTATAAAATTCTAATTAGAGAGTAAATTCTAAAGAACGAAACCTATAGCAGCACAGTAGTATGAAATACTCATACATCATATCATTCATAATCATCGAATTCCGCTTGGAAAGCTCTATTTCTAACAAGAAGAGATTGTTTCTCATTTTACGTATCCTGTTTTACTGACAATCACAGTTTTCCTACTATAAGTAATTACAAAAATAGCAAGCTTTAAAAGTCCGACTCGCAGGAACTGCGTCATCTTAGCGCGGTTCCGTTCATATCTCTTGTGGTATTAGTAAAGGAATAGTAGCAGTTAATGGTGGGATTTGATCTTACGTTAAAAATATAAAATAAAATCTGGAAGAGAAAATAGATTTAAGGCGCCAAAACAGGAAACTGTCAGTATCATGGCCATTTCCCCCACCTTCTCAATGTTCGCTCTTGGAAACACTATAACAATGTTTCACAATTTCATACCTTGTTTTAGTCAAATACCCGTTTTACTGTTAAAACATTATGTAGACAGATACAAAATCCCGTTCAAAAGAGCAAAACTAACAATTGCGAATGTTCAAATCCGTATTTCTCCGATTGACATGGCTCTATCAACAATTACATTAGAACCTTTTTTGTAGAGAATGCAGTAAGCTTTTGAATGGTTAACTTCCACTTACCACGATTTCCCAACCGTTTTCGAGATATTATAGAAAATAAAAAAAATCCCAAATCTTTTCATGCCAGTTAATGAATTATTTCTAATACTTCCTCAGCTTTAAACGGAACCAAAATTTACCTATCATAGATTAGATGAATATCAAACGTCTAGAACAAGTTCCAACTGAATTATTCGTTTCTGAATACCCAAACTGAAAATTAGTTTGTAAAAGTAGGTGTTTGAATGTTTCTGGAGAACGGGTACAGATATCGCTTTAACTCCGGGCATTTAGTGTTCTAGAAGGCTGCTGAAGATCACCTCCTAAACGTCTAATATAGATTCTTCCAGAAATATGTCTTTTTGTTCAGTCGACCCCAACGTTTATTACACTAACTATTTACACCTTTGGTTGTTATTCACAAACACGGTATATAAACACAGCTCGACCGAAGATTTGTGCATGGGTTCCTTTATCCATCCTGCCTAGTGTTATCCTTAGAAAGGTTGATATGATACGGAGAGATGCTGAGAGTGCTCCTGTTACCAGGATGGCCATCGGATTTCACACTCCACTCCTGTAGCGGGACCCTTCTTACATACGTGGACCGTTATCACTTCACTACATCTTACTGGAAAACGTTTTATCTACCTTTCTAGCTTAGAACCTCGTTAGTTTGGGGTTTTTCGTTTAGTGCATGCCTTTCTATAAAGTTCCTAAAAAAATAATTTTTATTTTATTTATTTATTTCAAGGACTTTACATCTATGGCAATGCGCTCTAATGCAGATTATAAAATAGATATGTATTTTAGTTATGTTAACAGTTATTTTATTGCGTTAAATAATGTATCAAAATGTATTAATGTATGTATGTATCAATGTATTTATGTATCATCAAAATTAACGCTACTGCATAATTTAGTGCAGTTTGTTATAGCACGGTTCCCGTCATACTATAAGTTATTCATCAATTGATAAGAAATCAAGGATAATATTTCTTGACATTAGGGCGCTCCGGGCCAGTGTCAAAAAACAGATAACGTAGAGATAACACGTTATCTATAGGTTAGCAGTTGCAGCAGTTTAACCAGTACAGGTTAAAATTCGTTGTCAATAATAAATGGACGTTAAAATTTAAAAATTTCCATGTTTCCAAGATGTCTTTGGTAACACCCATTATATTTGCGAGCATTACCAAGAAGTATTCTGACTGGGGATGCTGATGGGTGCGGAGGCTGTGCAAGGGTTCGGGATATCATTACCTCGGATGGACCATCACCAGGTATAGCGTAAAATTTATGAGAGACTATTTTGTCTCTTTGCATAAATTTTGCATGGACTCTCCCTTTAGAACGTACTTCTGAGCTTTTCAAATCATACTTCAAGTAAGTACATTATGAAAACGCGCAAAGACGAAAAAAGAGAGAGAGAAAGACCAATTATAATTCTTCTGTTAATTGTCCACCAGAGTGAGGTGTTCCACCACTTCCGGTGTTGTGAGCAAGTAGGCCACCAGGTAAATGTTACGTCATCGTAAGATTCTTCAATCTCTTTGCTGAACTCCCTGTCGGTGGATTTGTAATTTATTCCTCTTTGCTTGTAGTTCATACGCGGCACTATGGTGGAGTCGGCGCTATGGTCCAGATTGCATTTTGTTTCTTTTAGTGTATTAATCTCTTTTTTCCTAGTATATAAGATCCTCTAACAATAGGTAGGCGAAAATAACTTAAATATAAATTTTAACTGTACCAAAATATCTGCATATGTTCAAAAGAAAATTTAGAGTTGCATCCTCTTTAAATTATACTGGATCAACCTTTTAAAATCAGTCTTAACCTAAACAAAATATACTTACATATTTACAGGTACACGTTTAGAATGCAATTATATATATATATATATATATATATATATATATATATATATATATATATATATATATATGTAATATTCACACACATACATAAATACTTCTGTATAGATTTTTCTTATAATTGGCTGTAAAACGTCTATGTCCAGATAATTATTATTCTAAAATATAAGCAGTGTCTATTATTCATTAAATATTCTTAAAATTATTTCCAGTAATAAATTTGTAACTGTGTGAACGGATGGAAAATATGGATTATTTATACGAACGATTATAAAATATTGAATGAATCGAACTATCAACTGGGATGTTCAAATTATTTACAATTCCAGCTATACATGGTGAAAGCAAAGAGTTATGCGTTGGTTTCTTTATTGGCCAATGAGTTATAAAATGTTGAAACATCCTATCGATCAAAGGCGAGTTATGTATTAGCAACCTACACAATCGCCTAATACCAGAATCGTTTTTAGAAATATATGTTTCCCTTCAATTATTGGCTTTCAATTTAAATTCAAGTCATTAAAACATGAGATTCGACATTTTGAGTTAATATCATTTTATATATACCCTGCTCGCAAAGAAAACAAAAATAAATATCTACTCGAATGTCATCTGGAAGAAAAGTGAAATTTTATATATCTAGTTTTACTGCTAAAATCAGTTACAAAAATAACAAGCAAAAGAACTATGGAAAAACAGCCCAAAAAAAAAAAAAAAAAACAGTTCAAAGTAAGAAAATCAACACTTTCAAAATTTTAAACACTTATTTCACTGACTGAGGATAATCCCGTCAAACCTTTTCAAAGAACCGTTCTTTTAAAGAATTTAGTAAGCTTTAGAATTGTTACTTTCCACGATTTCCCAACTGTTCTCCAGATATTTAAGAAAAGTATACGAAAATCCTAAAACTCTTCAAATTTGTAGATTAAATATTTAATTTTTAATACTTCCTTGACCCCCAAACGTAACCAGAATTTAATTAGCTTAGCTTAGTTAAATTACAAACGTCTGGTAAAAGTTTTAACTGTATTTGTCGTTTCGGAGTAACCAAACTGTTTTTTGGCAGTAGAGGTTCGGTCGTGTGGTTGATTGGAGAGTGTTGTTTGGTCTTGAGTTTTTGGCGCTGTTTGCGGTCACAAAACCCTCGTCCACCACTACCATCGCCGGAAACTCAAGACGAGACACCACATCTGTAACCAGACGACCGAACTCCGACTTTACTTTCGAAACTGAAAATTAGTTAGGAAAACTAGTTTTATCAACTTCCCCAAAAAAAAGAAAAAAAAAAAAAAAAAAAAAAAAAAAAAGGTTATAGATTTCGTCGTAAAAATGGTTTCATTTTAGGTACGGTTTGGTGGCAGCAGGCCATGGTTCGTTATAAATTTATTTTAGTAAATATAAAAACAGTTCTTGTCAAGATTCTTCTATTGAATATTAAGTATTGCCTGGCCATAATAAAATTTTTATGAAAACATTCTTAAAAACTAAGTTTACAATACAATATATTCTACTGTTTTGAAGAAGAGTTAAAATAAAAGTAAAATTTGTGAAACGATTCAGAGAATGCTATCGTTAATCCGAAAAATTCTCTTAATCCGAGATTCTTCATAAATACAATCTGGTATTACCACTACTTAGACATTAATAATATATCATTCAAATATCTACCAAGATTTATTGTATCTAGTATTAGTGCCATCTCAAAGAACTGAATTGAGCGATGAGATTTATTATTTACAGCTAACCTGATGACGTCAGCGCAAACACATTGGAACGAACACTTTTCTTATAAATTAGATATATATATATATATCTACCTTGAAACAAAAATGGCCAATGTTCACACCTCTAAAAATTGAGTGAACTGCATGAGTGATATCAGGGTGGCATAAACACAGTTGCTAAAACGGCCAATGTTAAAGAAATATATTATTTTTCTCATTAACTAACAATCGGAATACATTGGCTTTCATAACAATTAATGTTTATCCCACCTTGATGTCACACGTGCAGATCACTCAAATTTCAGAAGTTTGGACATAGGCCCTTATTGTTTCAATGTACAGATTTTTGCATGTTCACGCTCTGTCAGCCTGTTCGTCTCTGTTTAACTAACTTTTTAATTGGTTGTTGTTTCTTTTTGTTGTTTAATTCCATTTAACAGTAAAAAAAAAAAAAAAAAAAAAAAAAAAAAAAAAAAAAAAAAAAAGGAAATGAGAAACGTTGTTGTAGTGTTTCCAAGAGCGAACGTTGGATGGAGTGATTTCCGCTTAGGATACAGTCAGCTTACTCTTGTGGCGCTTAAAATCTTATATTACTTCTCTTTCAGATTTCATTGTATATTTTTCACGAAAGATGAAAACCTATCAATAAATGCTTCTATTCCTTTATAATGGCACCTGGGATATGATCGGAACCATGCTAAGATGACGCAGGTCCTGTGAGTCGGACCTTTTTTTTAAGCTGCTCGAGCGTGAACAGAGAAATATATGTAATTATTGAAATTTGATGAACCAAGGGCCTAAAATGATGACATTACTCATCGGCCCACTCCGGATAAAGTCATAAGCGGGTTTCCTTCCTATGGAGACAAGGTAGGAACACGCTAAATTCCTGCTCTAGACAGATTGAAACCGTAAGAGCCCTTGAGTTACACTCGATGACTCCCTGCCGTTTGAAACTAACTGTAAACTAGACAGCATTATACGTAACTATGTTCTGCTTGTAGCGTACATTAATTGCTTTCTTCGGCTAATTTAATCTGCCCACATTAAGTCCACGAGAAAGGTTATGGATGGTGATAGTTCACCAACATGTACAGCTGGTATATCGGGACCTACATCTCACTCTTGGGATGGCTGTTAAAATAAAGGCTTGATCATTCTTTTAATGAACATTATAATATAATGTATTTTTTTTTAAAATATTTATTTCTATTATTTGTTATCAATTTACATTTGGCTTTTCCGCCAACCCACTACAGAAATGATCCTTAGAAGTATGATCATTTTTTGGAACAGCTGGTCTGGAAGGTTTTTCCTCCAACACCACATGTTGATAAGTTACCGAGAGTTGGAGTCAGAAAAACGCGGTTTTAGCAGGTTTTTAGCTCCAGCGCCTTCAGGAAGCATTTCCGGACCCATGTTGACAGGAATCGTTTTGCTCAGAATCGAATTTACTATACGTTCTTTGAATATTATACGCTACTTTGGAGCCTATATGTATACAGGGTTACTGGTAAGTAGAACATCCTTCGCTAGGTGATAGTTTAGGCAAAAAAAAAAAAAAAAAAAAAAAAAAAATTAAGGCCATATTGCCTTATCCAAAAGTTACCCGTTTCCAAGATATTTAATATTTTCATATGAGATCCAACTTAAGAAAAGATAGTGACACAAAAGAAAAATGCACAATAAAAAAAAAATAAAGAAATCATTAAAAGGAAGTCAACAATTTATTAAGAATATTTTATTATTAAATTAAAGTTCATGTTCAATATGACTACCGTTATCCCTAATAAACCATCACAATCGCCACCTTAATTCGCTTTTAACAATGTTGCTTTTCAGCTTTCAGGAAATTTTATTGTGTTACGCGCAACTTAAATTACCTCCCGCTTATGTGTTTACACACTTTTTTTCTAATAAATATAAACATTTTACCTGACTGTTATACGTTTTTGTTTAGCTTAATAAACAGAGATGTTTTTAGTATAACTTGCAGGAATAGCTACTAATATTTTTTTAAGAGAGATAGAGTTGAAGATACAGGTTTCAGAAAAAACAGTAATGTAAATTTTAATTATTGGGTCGTACCATCCGTTGTCCGGTAAAAATCTGATATTTTTATTTAATTAATAGTTAATTCTGAATGTCCCTATACAAAAACAATAAAAACATTCAGCTCTGATGCTAGAAATAAAAAAAATACCTAAAACTTAAGCAAACGTGACTTTTTTAAGAAAAGCCTAAAATATTAAATATCTTGGAAACGGATATCGCAGTTAGTCAGACTTTTCAGAAGTTCCATAAATTATTCCAGGTCTAGTTTTGAAATACGGACTTTCAAATATTCTTGTTGTTCGAGTTGGATCTTATAATTGGAACCCTCATTCTTCTGACGTCTATCTTGCCGAAATTTCAGCAATAAAACTGATTGTAGGGTCCTGACGAATCTTTCACGAATTCCCACACCGTTACTCGACGTGGGAATTCCTCCGAAGGCGTCGTAACGGTGGGAAGCGTTTTCTTTTCTTTACGAAATTAGCTTCTAATAGTTTATCATTTGCAATTATCTGAGTAATTATTGATTCGTCAATATTTATACAATTAAGATAGTTTATTGACCCTCCACGTTTCAAAATGTTTTTCAGATGTTCCTCCTTCACTCCATAGGTAAGAAACCCGCTTTAGAGCTTGACCACATGACGCAATCAGAAAACATTTATATATATATATATATATATATATATATATATATATATATATATATATATATATATATGAGAGAGTGAAATTGGCGCTTAAATGGAGTAATTTCTGCTTATTATACTGTTTATATCTCCTTAGGGAGTCCCTAAGATGTTGCTTCCTAAGATTTCACTTTACATTTTCACATGTGTTTATATTTCTCACGAAAGATTAAGGCTTTTCCGTTAAAAGGCTGGCAGGTTCTCTTTTTATTGGTTTCCCTACGGAAACTAATGAAGCCATTTTTAAAGCGATATCCGTAACTATTTTCAAGAAAACTGGGTAAAACTAGTTTTCTTTCCTAACCAATTTTCTGTTTTGGTCCTTAGAAACAATGGATTCATTTGAAGGTTTTTCTAGATGTTGGGCATTCATAAAAACTAAGGTATTTAAATTTTGTAAGTTGAATTGAGGATGGGAAGGAGTTGTTCCCAAAAAATTGTTAATCTAATAATTTTACCAATTTAGCAACTCCTGCCACTTTCTTCAAGAATTTAAATTTTGGTTATGTTCGGAGTTTAGGAAGTTTTAGAAAAAAAATATATCTTATTAATATACATATTTTATTAGAAATTATATATTTTAATTACCGGTATGTGCAGTTTTGGGATTTTCGTATATTTTTTTACTCGGCTATCTGTTGTCTCCTCCTCGCTAAAAGATCCTTTTAGAGAGAGACCTTTTTTATTAAACCATTATAAACTTGTTTATAATACTTTTATGTAAAATAAATTAATTTTGTTGTGTTAAGTTTTATCATGAAGGTCAGCGGAGATATGAACCTTTATTCTTAGCTGAAAAAGGCCATGGCCGCCGTTCTAAAGTGCGAGGTCGTTAACTTTCCCCGAGAGACGAAGCGGAAGGAGCCGATTCCGGGCAACTCAAAGGTGTGGCGGCGTTTCTAATTAGGGGTCATCGTAGATTTTATACGAAAAACGAATTTTTGCTTAAGACCCAATTTAGGGGAGCTTAGTAAGTCACTAAGTTTGGGCGAGTGACAAGTAGTCGATCACATGTTGGCGTGAGAGTGAACTCATGAATAGCAAGGAACCCGTTCAGGAATGGAGCTTCGTCGCCATGCTGTGTTGTAAAAAGTGTTTAAACGCTACTCAAACGTTGTTTTATCGACAATTATAGTAAAATGGGTCTCCTCGTGGTCCTGAGGGTATCTCCTTGGATACTAATGCTGGTTTGAGTCCCTTGAGGTTTCTTCATTTCTGGGCCCGTGGACATTCCCTGCTGAACCTTGGCTGTTTAGGAAGGGTGGCAATCTATAGACAGCCCGGCGCTAATTGCCTAGATGAAGAAGCGCCGAAAAATAATTATAGAAGATTTGAAGAAAGGTGAAGGTTCTTGACCAGACAGTGGTTGGTGCGATGGGACGCTATTGGCAATTCAGGACAACCGTTTCATTAGAATCCGACCAGATTAACGTTTTATTATAGAACGTTACCTCCTAGATACAACCAACAAACACCAATATGAGAGGGGTAATATCAACGAAAATAAAAGTAGAAGTAACTGGGCAAAGCAGGTTGCCATTAAGCACTTGTTGGGGTGTTAACACGAGGTGGCAAGGGGCAAAGATGTAGAATAATTGAGGACCCCAGAGGTCAAGGGGTCTAAGTAACAAACTCAATGTTTTGAGGTAAATTGGGTCAATGTTAAACGTGGTGGTAATATCAAAACTAAATTTTTGCAGTTCCGATCATACTAGACGAATCCTCAGGTCTTTAGCTGTTTATTATCAATGATAAGTAATAGGTATATCATCCGGTTTATGATTATATGCAAAAGAATTGGAGAAACCGCACATAGACCCCTTAATTTCCTTCTGGATTTAATGTTACACAAGTGACAATACTCAAGCGAACACAACTAGGTGGCAAGAAAATCACTTGGATATCTTTATCCCCCACAAGAATACGGTGCTCACAACCCATTCCTGTATCTAACTCATTTTTTTCATAAATGTCACTTAGAACCCATGACGTTTGGGACCCTCAATTGTGGTTGGAGGCTTTCTTGTCGCCGTGTAATTAGAATGGCTTCCTATTTACTTGCACTACCCTTGTTTACTATTTACTGCTACTTAGCACTAAGGACCTTGTGTACACGTAGGTACAGGTGATTGGGCGACAAGTACTAAGCTCCTGTAATATATCAGATGCAAGAGGTCCGACTCGCAGGAGCTGCTCATGTAATTCATGCACAAATTGCATGTCCCTGGAATGAGATTCAGTGGAGAAACCACTAAGAGCAAGTAAAGTGTAGATGACCATTAATGGTTTATTATTCACGAAGAAACTAATTATAGATTGTAATCCCAGCACAGTGCACCCATGACTGTATAAGGCCTCGTCAACTAGCATTAGGATTTAAATATGAAAACAAATATGGACATCTTGGTGCTCGGTCAAGAGAGTTAATGAAACTACATTTTTTATGTAAGAATGAGGTATATTTGAGAACTTTTCGGCTGGAGTTTCAAACTGTTATGCAGGCCAGGCCTATGAGGACAGGAAGAACTGATATGTCTAGAAGTTACTATATACATCTCACATTGAGATCAGTTCGTCCTCATCTCTCATGCGCTTACGTGAGCTTAGTAGTCCGAACAAGTGTTTAATTAAAAGTTAGTTACTTGACGGACAGTACTGACCACACTTGTCCACTACGTATGAACGAGTATTTGTCCATTGTCGCAAAGCCAGCCTAATAAAAGTGACAAGTACGGCCGGACCGTACTGAACCCACTTGTCCACCAACCTTTAAACAATTACTTGTACTGATGACGAGATCTAAGGTCTTGTAAACTAGGCTTTAGCCCGAAACGTTGGCAAATATAACTCATTTTATGGCAAAAAAAAGTCACCACAGTGGTTGTCTGTCTACGTTTTACTTGTGAACATTTCTTGAGAGAACCTCACGCGTTTCTGATTGCCTTTATTTTGGCTCCACTATAAAAATAAATATCTCCAAGTTTGAGAGAATGAATTTAGTTTTTTTTTTTTTTTTTTTTTTTTTTGCTGACATTTCCATTGAGAGAATTATTATTCCTTGTAAATGTTTACCTTTTCAGTGTACGTGGGACTGATGTAAATAGGGCGTATGTTTCTGTATCAACATCCTGCCGGAGTTTTCTTATCTGCCACGTTGCGGCTTCTAACTGTTGGCGTTCAAGGTTGTTGTTACTGCACTCCTATATTCGGATGTTTATTCGAAAATACCAAACGTCGGCGTTTTATTTTCTTTTATGGAGGATCTAAAAAGATTTCCTTGAATAGAATTATTACATTTTTTAGCAGTTTCCTCCGAAGGAAAGTAGCTATTGAGGTTGGACTCATGACGGAATTTTTGAAAAATTTCTTCAAATCTTTATCGATCCTACCTAGTAGACACCGAAAATGACCCCCGTTAAAATTTATATATATCTATATATATATATATATATATATATATATATATATATATATATATATATATATGCATATATATATATATGTGTGTCTGTTCACACGATAGCGGCCAGAGTTTTTGTTTTTTCGTCACGAAACTTGGTATATAGCATTCAATTAGCAAACGATTGAACGAGTTCGTTAACCACCAAAGTCGGTCCACCGGAAGGGGGGGTTTACCCCGAACCCAAAACACTTATTTGACTATGTCAGCCATAATATTTGTTATATTTCAACGAAACTGTGTATTCGTAGTGGTAATATGGAGAAAAAAGTGAGATATAAAAATGAACTAAATCGGTTCATTAGAAGGGGGGGTTTACTCTGGACCTACAATACCAATTCGCCACTACCAGCCGTGATTTTTGGTATATTTCGACGAAACTCGGTATTCGTAGTGCTAATCCACAGGTAAATGTGTGTTGTAAAAATAAACTAAATCGGTTCATTAGAAGGGGGGGTTTACTCCGGACCCAAATTCCTAATATACTCATACCGGTCGTAATTTCTGCTGTATTGTAACGAAACGCGGTATACGTCGTGGGTAACTCATGAGAAAGAAGTGTTGTAAAAATGAGCTGAATCGGTCAATCGGAAAGCGGGGGTTTAATTTGTAATATATTTGAATAGAAAAGCCGGCAGACGTAGGTTCACAAAGCCGCCGCAAGAAGCGCTTTCTACCACTAGAGTGACTGTATCCTGTTCCTGCGTTAGATCAAAATACGATAATATGAGGATTTTTGTATTTATTACGTAGTGTAGTAGGTACCATGTGTAAACATAACTCTGGAAGCAGATTAATAATTGATCAGTTACTCATTACAAAATGAGAACTATTCACGTTTTTATTTTATTTATGTAGGATATTTTAAGCAAATTGTTCTGGAAAGCAGTCTACACTACCCAAATTCTGAGGAAAGTGCTTAGTTATGCAGCTCCTGCGTGACGGACTTTTTAAAATAGAAATTATAACTCCTCTGATTATTGACTCGGTGATTTAAACGAGAGTTTAAAACACCTCGGTGAATCTATGGGAGTAGAGGCAGAATTTGTGTTTTTAGGCGTTAACGTTTCGGACCTTATGGCTTTATATATTATGGAGTCAACTCTTGATGTGCCGAACTTCGATAAGTTAATCCCTTAAATTCGTCAAACGTTATCTGTGGTCCAGAGTATGAATTTCACCTCGCAATAAGTCGATTTCCGGCCAAAGCGTGGGAAATCATGTAGATAATTCGAACTGAAAATAGCCCTCGTGGTAGGAGAATTCTAGCATATCCACATCTATGAATCCTGAATTGTTAAAATTCATCATCTCTATAAATCCAACTCAAATTACAACTTCACCGCTTCTACTTCAATCATTAATTGTCAATTTCATCAAGAATAATTTATATTTAATTCGGATAAGATCATAAAAATAAACGTGAAATTAGTTTAACTTATCAGTGTTTTTCCCTTTTCACCCCAGATTTATATTTACATTATGAAATTGAGAGATAATCTCAGTTCCGAGAATACCACTGGAAAGATAATTAAATTTTACAACTTTGATGATATTAGGCACATTGCAGCATTTTTTTTTTTTTTTTTTTTTTGGAAGATTGGTGATTCTCGAAACTTCGTCGCTAACCAGACTTTTTTTATTAAAATAAACTTTTTGGACAGTTATTGTAGGATGAAAAAGACACTTGCGAACATTAAAAGTGCATTAGCCTTATAGCTAATTCAATGCTAATTTAAAACAGTAACGTAAAGCTCAAAAATAATGTGTAAAAGGGTTTTCTACTAAATACACTTTTTTTTTTTATTAATAACTTAAGAATGTCATATTTCTGGAACAAAAACAGATAGAAACGTCAGGTTGACCGCATTTAACTACATTTGTTGTCTATTTTCATCCCCTAGAGTATTGTCGTCTTCTAGCGATACACCATGGGCAACTTCCTTAAAAGTTTGATTCAGTGATAACATTTCATATAAAAAAAAGCCTTTAACAACGAAAGCTACCTTAAAACTTACAATTTTACACTCAAAACATTTAAAAAATTTCCTACACCCCAAATGACCAGGTGTTCCAAGCCCCGCCCCCCGAAATAATTTTCTATATTCGCTAGTGCGATACACCCTGCTTAGTGTTTTAGTGGTTGAACGACAAACAAAAATATTTTTTAATCATTTGTAAAGCATATGAAGGAACTTTTTAAATTTGTGTTCCGGCTGGAAAGAATTGAGGCAGCTGGTGTGTAAGAATAAGCCCTTCAAGTGATGCTATTGTTTTCAAAGGTCCCCTTGATCAAACATTGAAGGGAAGACCACCCACCAAACTCTTCCATCAATTTCCTCTTAGTTTATCATCATCCTTCATTTACAATATTTTAATAGCTGTTGGGTATGTTGACCTGAATGTTTGTAATGTTAAATGAGAGTTGACTGCGAATTGACATGTTGAATACGAATTAGTAAAATTTTCTCTGTGGACTCTTAATATATTAGAAGATATTGTCTGCAGATTGTTAAGATGTTTGAGATATTGTCTTTGGATTTTAGCGCGGTTCCTCCTTCCCTCCATAGAGAGGAAACCCTCTTATAAGGTTTACCTCATGAAGCAATCCGGAAGTGCCGACTAGAAAGTTGTACGTTTCAGAATCCCTAGATCTCGAATAAAAATTTCAATTATGTTATTCAAATTTTTATGTATATATATATATATATACACACACATATATTTGTCTGTTCACGGCTCAAAAATGGTCCGGTTTTGATGAAATTTGGTAGAAAAATGATTCGTCTAATTGGAAAGCTCAAGTTTGTTGACCAGCAGGATCCGCCCACCGGAACATGGTGTTTGGAGCGAAATTCGCCCGAAAAACCTCGTAACACTCACGTTTTCGAGTTCATATGATTGCAGGTACTCGTTTTATGGGTTCTTTGACATAGGAAAACGAATGAAACCATTTTGAAGGCGATATCTGTACCCGTTTTTGAGAAAAGCGGAAAAATAGTATTTTGTAACCCAATTTCGGTTTGGATACTTATGGATGTCAAGTGGATTGTTTGGATGTCAAGTAGTAGTGGACATAAGTTATTAAGCTGTTAAAAATTTTGACTGCGGATTGTTAAGTTGCCAAATAATACTTAACTGTCGATTAATAAGATGTCAACATAAAAAGTTAGAGAAACACTGATTTTTATATATTTGTTATGCTAATAAAAATTTTAAAACATCAGGCTAATAGGGCAGTATATTTTATTAAAATACAAGAGATATGTATATGTATATATATATATATATATATATATATATATATATATATATATATATATATATATAAATACTATAAAATAATGTAGTTAATTCTATAGAAAATATTGTTAATTTGAAAAAAAAATGTAATGACTGATGATTAAGTAAATACCAAAAAGCCTACTAAACAATGACTATGAGCTGAAACATTTCTGAAGAGCACAAGACTTTACGCCATATAATTTATTTATAAATTTTGTTAGTCCATACATATTGAAGCCAAACCTTATTTTTACTGGGCGTTCCTTTGCTGGAGTTTGCCTTTTAGCACTTTCCTCCGAAGGAAAGTTGCTATTAAGGTTGCACTCATGACGGAATTTTCGAAAAATTTCTTCAAATCTTTATCGATCCTACTTAGTAGACACCGAAAATGACCCCCGTTAAAATTTATATATATATATATATATATATATTATATTTTTTTTTTGTTCCTCTTATGCAATAAAGGCTTTATTTATTTATTTATTTATTTATATATATATATATATATATATATAAATTTATATATATATATAAATATATATATATATATATATATATATATATATATATATATTTATATATATATATATATATATAAATATATATATATATATATATATATATATATATATATATATTATATATATATATATATATATATATATATACATATATATATATATAAATATATATATGTGTCTATTAACACGATAGCGGCCAGAGTTTTTGTTTTTTCTTCACGAAACGTGGTATATAGCGTTCAATTAGCAAATGATTGAAGGAGTTCGTTAACCACCAAAATCGGTCCACCGAGGGGGGGGGGGGTTACCTCGGACCCAAAACACTAATTTGACCATGCCAGCCGTAGTTTTCGTTACATATCAACGAAACTCGGTATTTGTTATGTTGATCTAAAGAGAGAAATACGTTGTAAAAATAAACTAAATCGGTTCATTAGGAGGGGGAGTTTACTCCGGCCCCACATTACCAATTTGCCACTACCAGGCGTAATTTTTGTTAAATTTCAACGAAACTCGGTATTCGTGGTGGTAATCAACAGAGAAAAATTGGTTGTAAAAATAAACTATTTCGGGTTATTTGGAGGGGGGGGGGGGGGTATACTCCGGACCTAAAGTACTAATATACTCATAAGGGTCGTAATTTCTGCTATATTGTAACGGAACGCGGTATACTTCCTGGGTATCTCATGAGAGAGAAGTGTTGTAAAAATGAAGTAAATCGGTCTATCGGAAAGGAGGGTTTACTTTTAACTCTGTTTCATTAGAATAAGCCCGCCAGACATAGGTTTCCAAAGCCTCCGCGAGAAGCGCTATCTCCCACTAGGGGGACTGTATCCAGTTCCTGCGTTAGATCAAAAGACGAAAATGAAGTTTTTGTGTATTTATTAAGTAGTACAGTATCATGTATTAACATAACTCTGGAAGCAAATTATTTTCAAAATTAATAATTGAACAGTTCTCATAAGAAATGTAAATGAGCAGAACTATTCACGTTTTTATATTATTTATATAGGTTATTTACAGCAAATTATTCAGTAATGTAGTCTACACTACAAAAATTCTGAGGAAAGTGCTTAGTTATGCAGCTCCTGCGTGACGGACTTTTTTTTTCTTTTTTTTAGGGCATTTTTGGACCAAAAAACGTAATTTGTTTTAAGATAGCATTACTCTTTGTTCTTTTTAATATTTCTTCATATTTATTTATTTGACACAATTCTGCTGTTGTGAACTTTTAAACATATCACAGATTTTATTAATATTTTTTTTTGTTTCCAGCGAAGAAGAAAGATATAAAAAAGTGACTTGGAAAGATGTTCGAGTGGGTGATCTAGTCCATCTGTCTAATAACGAAGTCGTACCTGCAGATGTACTGCTCCTCCGCTCGAGTGATGAACATGGCACTTGCTATCTGGACACCTGCAATCTCGATGGCGAGAGCAACCTCAAAATGAGAAATGTACCACAGGGTTTTGTTGAAAAAGTAAGCCTTTACTTTTACTTGAATTAAAAAGTACGCTATGATAATTGCGTTATTTTTGGTCTGTTTACAATAAACAAAGTCTAAGGAAAAATAATTTAGGAAATTATTAAACCCCCTAAGAATTCTTAAATTTGATTAAATCTAGATAACATAAACTATTTTTTAAGATGTATCCTCAGCTCTTCCAGGTAACACAACTCTACTCAAAGTTGAAGTGCCTCTATGCTTCTGTAGACAGTATTTCCAGTGTGTGTAGAGTTAAGCACATTGTAATATAATTAGAAATTACATTATAATTGTAATTCCCAATGTTCTGGAGGAGCTCAGTTCAAAACTCAGGCACGCACCGTGAACATGCTATCTCCCTAGAGGGTCTCCCCATGGTCTAGTGGCTAATGCCTTGGATTCTGATGCGGGAGATGGTGGTTCAAGTCCCTCCGGGAGCAGGGATTTTTCTCAGTTCAAGGCCCGTTGAGAAAATTCTCAGATGCACCATGGATGACAATGCTAATGACCCAGATTTTGGTGCACCATAAAAAAAAAAACATCCCTAGTGTGCCATGTGGTCAAGAATTAAATACCTCTACAGTAGTGAATTGAATACCTCTGGGCCTTGTGGCCTGTTACGGGACTGATAAAAGATAATTATAGTAATAATATAAGTGATTTATTAATTATGATTATGTACTTTTAAATCAATTCTTAGTTAAATTTAATTAAAATATGAAATATATGTAAATTTTCATTGACCTGAAAATAAGAGAATTTCTATGATTCCATTGTACAAAATCTTTATTTTGGTACAATTTGTGGTTGATATAAACAAGTTGAGATATAATCGATTTAATAAAGAAAAAAAAATCAATTCTTTAACAGGTCACAAGGGCCCAGAGTGGCAGATACAATAGAGGTATCTGATTCATCACCATATATACTGCGCACTAGGGAGATATTGTGATCAGTACTAAGCTCCGGCCGCATGATTTCCCCCATTGCAGTTACCCATTTATAAATTAATTAAAGATTGGGGATGATCAGAGAGGCCAAATCTAACCCACGAATGAAGACACTAGAAGATCTTTAGTGCGTGCTCGGGATTTGAACTCAGATCCTCCAGCATATTACTCCAGTACTCCACCACTGGGCTAACCTCACCCCCAATCGATTTAATAATTGTTGCAAAAAATCTTATACTATAAATAATATTATCATAAGTGAAATCTATAGAAAAATAATGTGATATTTCTTTTTAATTTCTACGTACTATACTTATCATTACAGCAAATGATGTTTACTCCAAGCCAGTTCCGCAGTGTAGTGGAAGTCGATCCACCTACAACAAAACTTTATCATTTCCATGGCGCTATTGTGGATCCAAATGGTGCGCGCACTCCTATTTCTACTGTTCATCTTCTTCTCAGGGATTCTGTGATAAAAAATACTGATTTTGTTGAGGGAATAGTAATTTATGCTGGTAAGTAATTAAAAAGAAAAAAAAATGTATTTTTCATATATTCATTGCAATGTTATATATTTGAAAAAGAAAACAAAAATAAAGGGAACATGTACAATTTTATTTTATTTTGAACTGTGATTTATGTGATAAAAAAAACATGGTCAATTGGTACCCAAAATTGGTAAAGATAAAAAGTTTAAAATCAATGGGGGTAGATATCTTTTCAAAATCAATGAAAAAGAAAATATCAAAACGATTTTGAAATTTGGACCGATACCTTTTAAATCCATTCTTATTTTTTAATTGAAAATTACTATTTTATGCTAGGTACAACTTTTTTGTTATCTTTCTTTTTGTCCGTACAAAAATTTGTAAATTTTGATAAGTATCGATAGATTTTAAAAAATAAAAGTGGATAAGACACATATTTGTTTCTTCTTTAAAATATCTGTCAGAGAGTATTTTTTTCATTGTGCCATTTTAAAGTTTGGTTCAGCTTTCTTTCAGTCTGATATCTCAGAATGACAGTCAAAATCCCAGCTTGGGAAGTTAATTTTTCTAAAGTTAAAGTTTTGAAAACTATTATATTACAAATAAATTGAAACTGGCAGTGAAATTTATGCCATTCTGTGTAAGATGGAGTGGCATAATAAATTATTGGAGTGGTTATTATAAATTATTAGTATGTGGGGTTGGTATAAATTATATGTATATCTAATGTCATTCGATTGGATAGTTTATTTTTCATTACTTAATGAGTACTACAAGTCAGATTAAAATGTTTGTGTTATGCCAAATTAACTAAATGTAAGAAGGGAGTTAAACTTGAAATCTCTTAAAAAAAAAAAATTTTTTTTAAATAAAACCACCTGAAAGTCTGAAACTGAAGAACTTTTGTACTTAAACATTTAAAACTCTTTTCTTAATGTAATACAAAGTTTGGAACAGATAATGGTAATATAGATATGAAATAATAATGCGGCTTTACACTTAAGTTAGAAGAAATTCAAATTAACATCAACTATATTTGACTTGTTTGTGTTTTAGGTCATGAAACAAAAGCCATGTTAAACAACAGTGGCCCACGTTACAAAAGATCTTCACTAGAAAAAAAAATGAACACTGATATAATTTGGTGTGTTTGTATACTCTTATTTCTCTGCTTCCTCGGGTCATTGGGAGCTCGCTTTTGGCTGAACTCATTTAGAGATCATTCTGTTGTTACCTTCATTATTGCTTCCTCTTCAGTTGCTTACGAATCTTGGCTTACGTTTTGGACATTTATTATTATCCTACAGGTGATTTAACTTTAATTGTGTAATATTTTATATATTGATTAAGAGATTACATACTAAATAATATCATCAAGATTGGTTAGAATTACTTTTCCATGATTGTTTATTGTTTATTAAAATAAATACTTAGGATTTCTAATAACTCTTGTCTAAAATCATTAATTAAAATTAATTTAAAACTTGGATGATCAGTAACTAAAAACTCTCTTCTAAACAAGGGGATACCTCTTTGGGGAAGAAAACTGTTTTGTCATTAACCAGCTGTTTCATAACCAAAAGGTTATGAAATACCCGGGCGTTCAAATTTGTGTGTGTACATATATGGTGGTATACGTTCACACTCTAAAAGGTTCAAAAATGGTGCAATTTTATGAAAAAATACATTGTCTAATTCAAAAGGACAACCTTTGTTACACTGTAGAAGTCGCTGTCTGGGACTATGACAGCAAACTTTCGAACGATTTTGCATTCATAGGTGTCCACTGTAATAGATATTGTGATGTGGAGGACTCGAATGGAACCAATATCAAAATTGTATCTTTAACTGCTTTTAAAAAAACTGGAAACAGATTGTAACTGATATTGAATAGTCAAAAGCCATGGCGTGAATTGAAAATTTGTCTACGTGTTCCACATTTAGCCCAACTAAGATTTATCTATTTTTATTACATTTTAAAATGAGAAAGTATTAACATTAAAAAAAAAATATTATTGGCATGCAAGAATGGTTTTGGAGGAAACCCATGTATAATGTCTATCTAATGATGCAATCTGGAAGGGAAGAGGAGAAGTTTTGGTTTTTCATAACACACAGATTATGAAAAACTGTTAGTTTTTAAAATAAACTGGCTGAATACTTGTGTTCCAAATTAGATCAAAGTTTTTTCATTAAGTCTTATTGCATTATATTAATTTGTATTGGAGGCCCGATGGCCACGAGTGTTGCGGCGTAAGCACTTAACACTCCATGCCGAGGGCCGTGGGTTCGATTCCCAATAGGGGTAGTGGCTTTTCTTTGGGCAAAAAAAGGGAGCCTTTTCTTTGGGGAGAAAAGGCATTAGCCCTATCCTGGCTAGAAAAGGGTAGTAACCTATAGATAACTCATCCTAAAATTCTAAGTTAATTATAATGGATGTTTAAATTTAAATAATAATAATAATTTGTATTGGCTTATTGTTTTAGGTGATGATCCCTTTGTCATTATATGTAACAGTTGAAATGGCTAAAATGTTACAAGTTTATCATATTAATAACAATGGAGAACTATTTGATACAATTTCTAATCGGAGAACTGAGTGTCGTGCTTTAAACATCACTGAGCAACTTGGACAGGTAATGTTATTATTTAATAAGTAATTTATAGTTATTAATAATGTAAAGTTTATCAAGAGTTTCTATATTTTCTATACATTCCTTGCATCTATGTCAGAATGTAAGTCATAAAAGAACAGGCTACCCCAGGAATATTTAGAGTTATAGCTCAGGTTATGTAATTTTGAGTTGTTTACTGTAAAATTAAAACGCTACTCTGAATGGTTGAGGTATGGGCTCTCCTAAGTATATCAAAACCAACTGAACTGATGGGTAGACTGTGCGTGCATAGGTTTTTAAGTGCCACTGCACATGGGAGAAGGCTGCTTCCTAGAACACATGCCAGATTGCATGGGGGGGGGGGCGTTGGCCTGGGTGTGTATCACTGTACTGAGTTCGATTAGTGAGCGGAAGAATAATATTCAAAGATTGAACAAAATTAAAAATGAGGTTTAAACAATTTTATTTGACTTTAGTTCTGTCTGCTACAAATATGAAAATTGTTATGTAAAAAAACAAACAAAAAAAACCTAGATGTTTGAAATAGGGTTCAAATTTATTCATCTATGCAGGACTTAAACAGTAAAAGAAAAAAAACATATCCTTCAGTAAAAGTTAGTAGAAGAAGGAGAACTTTACTTCCTTACTTAGTTGACTCAGAAATTTATAGTCAAATTCAAAACAACCTTTTCTTTTTAAAGAAAAATTCAAAATAAAATAATAAGTTAATATCTACAATATTAGTCTTTAAGTTCATAAAGGAAGAATTATTATTTCATTTTAGTCATTAATTTGCATTCCTTCTTGCAGAAAGATGTGCATTTTCATAAAAATATTATTTTAAATTTCAGGTACAATACATATTTTCTGATAAAACAGGAACATTAACTGAAAATAAAATGGTATTTAGACGATGCACTATCGCTGGTGTTGACTACAACCACTCATTAATAAAAACGCCAAAAGTAAGTTGTCATTAATATAAATTACTTCAAATTTTCAATTTTAATTATTATTTCATTTTTGTTTTACAATTGCATATTAAAATTAATTCATATTAGGGTCATGGGTTCGATTCTCACTTGGGGTGGTGGCATTTCTTTAGAAAAGTCCGTCACGCAGGAGCTGCATAACTAAGCACTTTCCTCAGAATTTGGGTAGTGTAGATTGCTTTCCAGAACAATTTGCTTAAAATATCCTACATAAATAAAATAAAAACATGAATAGTTCTCTTTTAAATTTTAAATGAGTAACTGATCAATTAATAATTTGCTTCCAGAGTTATGTTTACACATGGTACCTATTAAACTACGTAATAAATACAAAAAACCTCATATTATCGTATTTTGATCTAACGCAGGAACAGGATACAGTCACTCTAGTGGTAGAAAGCGCTCCTTGCGGCGGCTTTGTGAACCTACGTCTGACGGGCTTTTCTATTGAAATATATTACAAATTAAACCCCCGCTTTCCGATTGGCCGAATCAGCTCATTTTTACAACTCTTCTTTCTCATGAGTTACCCACGACGTATACCGCGTTTCGTTACAATACAGCAGAAATTACGACCGGTATGAGTATATTAAGAATTTGGTTCAAGAGTTAACCCCCCCTTCTAATGAACCGATTTAGTTTATTTTTACAACACATATTTACCTGTAGATTACCACTACGAATACCGAGTTTCGTCGAAATATACCAAAAATCACGGCTGGTAGTGGCGAATTGTTATTGTGGGTCCGGAGTAAACCCCCCCTTCTAATGAACCGATTTAGTTTATTTTTACAACAGTTATTTACCTGTGGATTACCACTACGAATACCGAGTTTCATCGAAATATACCAAAAATCACGGCTGGTAGTGGCGAATTGGTATTGTGGGTCCGGAGTAAACCCCCCCCCCCTTCTAATGAACCGATTTAGTTCATTTTTATATCTCACTTTTCTCTCTATATTACCACTACGAATACCAAGTTTCGTTGAAATATAACAAATATTACGGCTGACATAGTCAAATTAGTGTTTTGGGTTCGGGGTAAACCCCCCCTTCCGGTGGGCCGACTTTGGTGGTTAACGAACTCGTTCAATCGTTTGCTAATTGAATGCTATATACCAAGTTTCGTGACGAAAAAACAAAAACTCTGGCCGCTATCGTGTTAACAGACACATATATATATATATATATATATATATATATATATATATATATATATATATATATATATATATATATATATATGCATATATATATAGATATATATAAATTTTAACGGGGGTCATTTTCGGTGTCTACTAGGTAGGATCGATAAAGATTTGAAGAAATTTTTCAAAAATTCCGTCATGAGTCCAACCTCAATAGCTACTTTCCTTCGGAGGAAAGTGCTAAAAAAGAAAAGGCATCAACCCTATCCTGGCTAGAAAAGAGTGGTATCCTGTAGATAACCCGTCCTAAAATTCTTAGTTAATTATATTGTACGTTAAAATTAAATAAATAAAATTTAAAAAAAAATCTCATTAGAGGCAGAAGATCAAAAAAAACTTCACAATACATTTTAACTACATTGATTTCTTCCCTACATGTTTCACCTCCTTTTGGTACCTCTTCAGGGGAGTGTGTTATAATCACACAAACTTACAACCTCAACTTGAGGAGGAGAATCTTCGACTGGCAGGGCCATGTTGACTCTGGTCATGGACAGAATATTTGATTTGTTTAGTATCCAGAAGTATATAGTGAAGTTTTTATGACTATCTATCTATAACGAGAATTCCTATATTTGAGTCAATGGTCAGTTAATTATTAATCATAAATTTAATTTGTTATTCATTTTTGATTTTAGGGTGAAAACCAAAATATGCAGATAAATCCTAATCCAAAGCTCCTGGAACTTCTAAACAATGAGGAATCTGAGCAATCAAAAAAAGCTAAAGAATTTCTTTTAGCTATTACTCTTTGTAACACAGTGGTCGTTGCTGCACATCCTCATCACGATATCGTGAGTATTCAATATCGTTTCATTTCAATCTTATTCAAACTTAAAAAAAAAAAATTGGAATTTTTGTTTTGGGTGCTCAAAACCGACCGAGTGACTTCCCCCATGTTTCACATTTACACGTTTATGCTAACTAAGGTGTTTAATCACTTTTTCTAGATATATGAAAAAAAAAATCAGTCCCGTAACAGGCCACATGGGCCCTGAGGAGAAGATACTATAGAGGTATCTGATTCATGACCATGCGGTACACTAGGGAGATAGTGTTGTTTGTACTACGCTCCGGCTGCCTGATTTTCCCCTTTACTGCTTCGACTGCTAGGGTCATTAGCACAAAGGTACCCATTAATAAATTAATTAAAGGCTGGCTTGTCCTAGGGACGGTCTGGGAGGCTTTTAGATATATGAGCTGTAGGTTAAAAAAAAAAAAGGACTTCTTTTCTCTTTTGTACCACTTTATTCTGAGACTGCGAAAATAGTGACTATACTTAATTCGTCAGAAATATTTGGAATAGAATAATATATTTAAATTTTGGCAATGTTCATAAATTAAGATGTATTAAAAAAATTGATTCTTTTTCACACAAGCGACATTTTGTATATTTGGATATCTTATAGTACCGAAATTATGGTACTTGGAGAGTGGCCATTTGAAAGCCTTATTAATTTCCTACACAAGAGGTTCTAATTCAAATTTTAGTACTACCACCTGTGTTAGAAAAGACAAGAATTCCAGGGATAAGCATTATCTGATATAAGATAATAAATTTCCTACGGTTAGACTTTCAAGGAATGATGTATTCAACAATGCAATAAGTAGCCAAATTTTAAATCATATGTAACAAAAGTATATACGATATAGTTACCTAAATACTGACTAGGTTTTACAAGCTTATTCACTGAGTTATAAATAAGAGAAATATAAGATAAAAATCAGAATTCTATAGGTTAACCATAAATAATGTTTATTTTATGAATATTGCCTTTAATCTAATAAAATCATGAGCCTCTTCAAAATATTTTTTAGAAATTATTTGAAATATGATTTTTCACTATTAAAATGTTTGAAATTTCAGATGAACTCTAGTGGTGTTATTGAAGGCGACAAATTACCTCCTCTTCCCACTGGAGAAGAAGTTGGACTTAAATACCGCAGGCTAATTGAAACCAGATCTATTACACCTTCTCCTACAACCATTCCTATTGAAGAGCCTGCTTTTTGTCTGGAGGAGAGAAGGTCCATTTCAGCGTAAGTAAAATTATTAAAATAAAATACCTACATTATAATAAACATCACTTCTAATCAGATTATGGCCTCTTAATAGTATATATATATATATATATATATATATATATATATATATATATATATATATATATATATATATATATATATTAGAAGCCATAATCTGATTAGAAGTGATGTTTATAATGTAGGTATTTAATATAATTTTAAGTTATTTTTGTTGTTTAATTAAACAAGTTATATGAAAGCAGTGCCCTTGCGTTTTTCTACCACTATTCTTCAAATTCATTATACTTGATTCCTTCGCCGTTTTAGGATCTTGTCAGGGTTTATTTTTGATTATAAACATTTTTGTATTCTCACAATTATTTATAGTCATTCGATTTCTGTTACATTCATTGACATAGCTGGAGCATTCAACAATGCATGGTGGCCGCGAATATTGCAAGCGGTGCAAGAGATAGAACCTCCGTCCAACATCTTTGCACTAGTAGCAAGCTTCCTGGAGGAAAGAAATGGTTACCTTAGGGAAGGTGCGGACACCTGGCCATGTTTAAGGATAACCAAGGGGTGCCCGCAAGGCTCCGTTCTGGGACCGTCCGTGTGGATATTGTTAATTGATGGTCTTTTAAGATTGCTGGAGGCGCGCGGGATCATTGCGAGTGCATATTTTGATGATGTAGTGATCGTCATCAAAGGAAGCTCAAAGGCAAGGGTTCAGGAGCTAGCCAATCAGACTCTTGCAGTAATCTTGGAGTGGCTAACGAAAGCTAGACTCAGCATTTCCGCTGAAAAGAAAAGTGCTCTTCTAATGAAAGGAACAATTGTCATCCCCTGCGTATAACCATTGATGATTCTCGTGTGCGTTTCCCCAGTGAGGTGACATACCTGAGCATAAGCATTGGCCAAAACAAGAGGTTAGACCTGCACATTGACCGCATACTGCAGAAAATCAATGGAGGGATGAAAGTCCTCCATAGAATGGCGGGCGCTACTTCGGGAATACAATTCAAACCAGCAACGAGCATATATAGGGTGAGCTTCTTGAGTGTTGCTGCATACACGGCTTCAGCCTGGATGCAGTACCTTCAGAGAAGACTTGAGGCGCCAATATTGTTGCCAGTGTCTTACCTTTGGACCCCGAGATCCGAGCAGTGTCCGCTGTTAGGTGCGAGATCAATGGTTGCCCCCTAAATGCCAATGCTCGAGACCTACAAGAAAGGCTGGCCATTCCCCAAAGTGCCAATTACTATAAGCTGGTCAAAGAAGCGACAAAAAACTGGGTAATAGAAGAATGTGAGAAAATATGGCACTGAGCCCAGAAAGAGGCAACAACCAAGCAGTACTTTCCCACGGTCATGGACAGAATAGACAAAGAGTAGTTACACATTGACTACTGGACTTGTCAATTTCTGAAGGGGCATAGAGATTTTGCGGCCTCCATGCCCCGTCTATATCTGTTAATATCTGATCTAAAATTATTTGAACTAAGTTAAATTAGGTTTTGAATGATTGATGTGAATATTAAATAAACATATACAAATACAAATGCACATATCAAATATATTTAAAACCAAATGAATTAGCTTGATATAAATTTTATATCGACCTAATTCATTTGGATAATAAACTATAATTTTGAATAAAGAATTTCTCTCTTGGAAAAAAACACACAATTCTAATAAAATATATTCCTAGATATATTTATCTTAAAAATACAAAACAATTCATTTATAATTTAAATTATAATTTTCTTTTTAGTTCCAGTTCAAAAGTCAAAGTTCTACCAACTCTTTCACCAATTTCATCGGCAGAAAGTTCACCTACTGCCCAGCCAAAACCTTTTCCCTTAAGACCGAAGCTTTTGAACGTTCCATCAATGTTTTTTTCAAAAAAGAGCAAAAATGGTATTGTAAAAAATTTATATTGATTTTAATATATTAAAAATTGTACAATGTACTATAATAATTTCCTTAATAGGTGGTATTTCTCCAAAATCCTCTGGTTCAAAGCCCATTTTTGAAGCTGAAAGCCCTGATGAACTGGCCCTTGTACAAATGGCATTTAATTATAACTGCAAGCTTATCAAAAGAACACCATCCAAAGCAGTTGTATCGCTACCAGGTATTTTTATTTTCTACTTATGTTTTAAGAATGAACTATTGTTATTGTTATTGATTGATGGGATATCCTGCTTCATCGGTGATCGCGCAAAGAAAAAATAACATGCCATGTTTTGAAATTAAGCCTGGTAGGCTATTTTGTTAAGGCACATGAACGAAGAGCTGAGGAACTAGGTTCATATCCCACAGGGTTCCCACCAACAGGGAAATTTCAGGGAATGTAATTATGGAAAAATTCGGGAAATTCAAAATTCCTTTTTATTTTATTTTTTTTTTAGAAAAAGGGAAAAATTGCTAGCATTGTATGTATATATTTTTTCCAATTCTTCTTCTCTTTCTCTCACTGTCTTATGTAGAATATTTTGGTCTCTTTAAAGCATCATATGTAAGCTAGGAGGGTTGCGTCAAGAAAACATGGTCTTTGCCACATTTTTAAGGCTCTTAACTCGAGATCTGTTGGGTTAAATTCCCAGCATTATCTGATGTACCTATACTTTTACCATGTATGGTTTGTTTTCTTTAAATAAAAAAAATAACACATTTTCAATTATTGATTTTCTTTAAAAAAACAAAAACAAAAAAAAACAAAGAAAAGGTCAAAATCAATAACAAAATATGTTATAAGGTGAGGATGGATTTTGCTACTTGGGGATGGAAGAGGTGAAACAAAGAGCAAAACAAGTTTTTTTCTATTGTTCTCTTTTCTTCCTAACCACACAGAAAAAAAAAACATATATTATCTGTCTAGTAAAATCTTACCTGCAAGTTTTCCATAACCATTGGTAATCTTTGTTGTACTGTAGACCCTAACACCAAATCCCTTCAGGCTATGATGACGTTTACCTCACATTTTTTTCATTGTGACAGGTGGGAAGAAGAGCGGAGAGGGCTAAGCATAGACATTTGCCCTTTCTTGTCGGAAACCATATCACAAATTATGCTATCGAGCCCTGATAAGTGGAGCACTGTTGCCACATTCACAAGCAGGGTCTTGCTAAAGAAGAAGTGGGAGGGAAACAGAGCTAGTCCGCCATATACATCATGAAAATATTGTAGGTCCCCTTTAGGGAGAAAAATCGGTGCCCTCTTGAAGATTGGCCAAAGCAGCTGTTCCAAGAGGGAATAATAATAATACCAGAAATGAGGGGTTTTTGGTGGGTGAGAGTCCCACACACTGGGGATTTGACCGGGGCAAACACCCTGAAGGCCTTGTAGGTTTTCCCCTCATTGCATTAAAAATAAATAAAAAAAACAAAAAAACACCAAATCCCTCGGTTACTCTCCATTTCCAAAACTCGGTGGAACCCAGATCATAGCCTGCCAAGTTCATATGTCTAAAGTATACAATTTGAAAAGTATTATCCTCTCAATAAGTGAAACATTAGAATTAAGAAATAACGTTTTTTTTTGTTTTCACTTTAATTTCATTGTAATATTTTTCAGGTGAATGCATTGCTGAATATGAAATTTTGAAAGTGCTTCCATTTGATTCTAGTCGAAAATGTATGTCAATTGTTGTTAGAGCACCAGTGACAAATGAAATCATTGTGTACTGCAAGGGAGCTGATTCGACCATCTTCCCTAGATTAGTTAACCCAAGAGCAGAAAGTAAGTTGAGAGTCATTGTTCTTTTTAATTTTTAGGTATTATATAAAAATATTAAAACATATTATTTATTCTAATTCATGTTAAGTAATTTTATGTTATATTTTAAAAAGGTGTTACTGAAGGGCAGCTTAACTGGTATTCATCTCAGGGACTTCGGGTTTTATGCGTAGCGTCTCGAGTGATATCTGAACTGCTTTGGTCAGAACTGAAAACTGCTCTTGAATCTGCTGAAATCACGAACATTCCAAGTAATATCCGGCAAGCGTACTCAGCTGTAGAGTGTAATTTAACTCTCATGGGTGAGTACTTAAACTTAATAATTTAGTGATGTAATGTGTGTATGTATTTATTACTTTTTGTTATTATTTCTAAGAGTTGTTGTAATAAAGGAATACAGGTTTTCTGGACAAATAAATGGATAACAATATATTGACTCCCAGGGCATAAGGGGGACATATAGAACGAAATACAAAAATCAATAAACTTTCAACAAGACAACATTACCGCGATAACTAGGGAAGCAAGAACTAGCAAACTAGGAAACTAACATATTCTATCCATTGACGAAATAATATATTGAAAAATGGTCTTATTCGATACTTTTTTGAGGGCATTAAAGGCTATTCTAAAGGGGTTAGAGTTGTGACAACTCGCGACTAGCCGTATCGTCCACAATCCAATAGCAAACTCCCGAATCTGAAAAACAAGATTTTGCATATTCGATAGTCTGACATGGTAGGGATGATATGTGCAGGCTACTCCAATTACATCAGCTCTTCTACAATCGGAAGTTATAAATAAAGTTCAATATTTGTGATTACACAATCTGGAAGTGCTGATGAGAAATAGTGATGAGCCTTACTCACAAGTCACAAAAAAACCTCTGAAGTTTCAAAGTTTGTCACACTTTTGAGGTTTCAAAAGTGTTTTTTTCTGGAGTTAAAAAAAAAAAGTAAGAGTAACCATGCATTCAAAATGAGAAAGTTTTGTTTGATTTTGATAGCATATTCTTTTAGGGTAATGGAAGCCAAGTAAGAAAAGAAGTGAGTTAGTTTTGCCATCAGTGTTAGGGTTTTCATTAGGATCATTTAGTCACCCAAAAATCTTGCTTTTTCGGAGATTTTATGTAGTACCTAATGAAATTTGCTACTCCAATTAGCACTATAGAAAAATGAACTTATCAATTTAATTTTCCAATACAAATAGAAGTAATAAAATCAATAAAAATCTACCAATGAGGTCTCCTTTCTAAATATGTATGCTTTTCTCATGTGATATATTCCATTTAGGCGCCACTGGAATAGAAGACAAACTAGAAATTGGTGTTCCTGAAACTCTTCGATCCCTAAGGGAGGCTGGGATTGTTGTTTGGGTTCTTACAGGCGATAAGCTTGAAACAGCTACCAATGTTGCTCTTGCTTCTGGTTTGTTTACGCCCCAAGTGGATGCCTTGCGACTTGCAGCCAGGTCTAAACACTCTGCGCAAGCTGCAATCCAGTTTTATTTAGCTGAGCAAGAAAGACCAAGCAGGTAATTATTATTAAAATTTCTGTAGCACTTTTTGCCTAGTTTACATGAGCTTAGAACTTGCCATTAGCGCTTGTCATCTAACCACTTGTACGTACATGTTTTCAGGTTCTATTTTAGTGACAAGTATTAGTAAACAGAGCCATTACAATTGAATAGGAATGGATTCTATTTACTAAGAGACCAGTAAGCTCTCCTACCACCATTCTACTACGCAGTTGTCCTTCGTCACATCGTACAGATAGCCCTACAAGACTTTAATACCGAACGCTACTTGTCCAAGACATGTGAATGAGTTCTTTTAACATGTCCCGAAGCCAGTTTAGTGAGAGTGACAAGATGGCTGGTTATATTCATTACTGGATGAACCGTACTGAACGCTACTTGTTCACCAACAAGTGAACGAGTATTTGTCACTTGTCACTAAGCCAGGGACAAGCACTAATGATGAGTACTTAGCTCATGTTAACTAGACATTAGTGTAACCTTAAGAAGAGGCATAACCACTTAAGCGTGATGAATCCATAAAGACTTTGATGTTTCATAAATGCTGTTTTCAGAGTGTATATAGTTTTTCTTGTGTAGGAAAATGGACAATAAAAAGAAATTAAAATTGTCATTTAACCCATTCGAGACCGATTGCACACCTTGTGTGCAATTAATTTCCGAGGCTATAAGACGGTGTGTGCATTAACAGTAATGTGCAATTATCAGTTATTCTAAATAAACTAGTAATCAAGATATAATTTTTTTTTTTTTTTTTTTTTTTTTTTTTTTTTTTTTTTTTTTTTTTTTTTTTTTTTTTAATAACTAATGAAGTCTGTGAAGTACAGGAAAACTAAATTTAGCATTGGTTTGACTCTGTACCAAAAAATCTAAAAATTATCTGTATTTTCATTTTTATTTACAATGCAAACATGGTGCTCTCTCCGCTTCTAAATAAACATTTTCCAAAGAGTGAGCTGCACGCCCGGTGTGCAATGATCTTATTTATGTGAATTCACTTACAAATGGAGTGATTTCCATAGTAAACATGTTTTTTTTTATTAAAAATGAACGATATAAAGACAACAACAAAAAATCGCTCCTGGGGGCCGTGTTCAAATAAAATTGTCGTCTCAGATGGGTTAAGATGGGTAGAACCTTCAAAATTTGTATATTTAATTATTATGGTCTGGTCTCCTTCTTCTTGCTCCAATTGTGTTAATACAATTGAGGAACTCTTCATTAATCTTCGTGAAAAACTTGCATTCTTAAAATCAGATTTTTCCAATGGACTAATTTAAATATGTTTTCGAAATTAGATAATAAATTATAAAGGAAAAAATATTTACTTTACTGAATTACTGATCTCCACAAACTCATTAAAAGTTGACACTGTTTTCAGGAGTGGAAGTGCTTCAAGCTCGAGATCTGGTAAAATGGCAAGACAGAAGGCTGTGATAGTAGATGGAAAAACTTTAACGTATGTTCAATACTTTTATTTACAATACTTAGTATAGATTAAATGCTGTCCTGTATAAAACACATCTACAATAAAGTTTCTTATAAAGCAACTTCTATATTTTCTGAGTCTTAATCCTCTGGAGCCAACAAATGTTTAGGCTATTTTATATTTCTTAAGATATATTGTGAGAGTTTCGTCAGTTTTTAAAAGTCAGACTTCTTTTAGGTGCTGTACAAATATACAGGGTGTAAAAAAATCCTGATTTTTTTAAAAAAATCAAAAAAATCGGATTTATTTGATTTAAATCAGATTTTTTTTAATTTAAATCGGATTTTTTTGATTTAAATTGAATTTTTTTACTAAAACCGGATTTAAAAAAGAAATCAGGCTTTTTAAATGTAACTAGTCCATATAGACAGCTGGTTATTGCCTAGTTGTTCATTATATAATCCTGTAACTAAAATATTTGTTTATTTACAATGGAAATAACTATTCTAACTAAGTTTTTTGTCTTAAGTGGATAATTTTGGGAGCATAGTAGAATTTGGGGGCTGAAGTTGTCCGATATTTTGAGACCGGAATTTCTGTAAATTTAAGGACTTAAATCGATGAAAATCATTAATTTTCGGTGATTAAATTTAAATGTAGAGAAACTCTGGTCTCAAAATATAAGACAATTTCGACCCCTGTATATATAATGACTTAATTTTCAAATTTTAAAACAAAGATTTTAGAAATAAAGCTTTACAGAAATGTTAATCACAAGGGAACAGATGTTATTATATTTACATATTTTTTCTGATTCGTAAATTGGTAAGTATTGATGTAATTCTGTGCGTTTTAAGTGATTTTAAAGTATTTAAACAGTTCTTTATTTCACATATTTAGACATATTTTGTCAATACTCCATATTTTTACATACTCTGCCATAAATACATATGTTTGCCACATATTTTAATATTCTTTTTATTTTGTCATTGAAAAAATAAAGTAAAACTGAGAAAGAAAATAAAACTTTACCCATTGAGTCTAGGCGACTGTGTCTATGTCAATACTAGGTACAAAAGGCATGTTGTTAGTGGATAACATTAGAATCATACGAGAGTAATAGAGAAAATCCAGGTTTTAGAAGGAGATACTGGGAATAAATTAAAAATAAAGTGAAAAGACAGTCTAGAAAAAAACCCTGGGTGGAAAAAGATCCACATTATTGGGGATATCTATAGTGGCAAAACGATTAACAGTTGAGTTGAATCCCACTCTTGAGAGCAGTTGATTGTATCCTTAAAATACTATAGCCTTCAGTGACTTTAGTTGATGTTGAAAGATAATTCAGTCGCTTCATAAGTATACTCAGATCAGACCGGCATCATTTCACGTTTGAAAATTTCAAAATTCAAGTTGTAGCAAACAATCTTCCAAAATAATGTTCATCTGTAGAAATTTTCAACTTTTCCCCCTTTTATAATGAATTCCTAATTTTTATTTATACCTACTTTATTTTTCAATATGTTAAACAGTTTTAGTCATTTTGTTCTATACTTGAATTCTTTCCATTAACAATAAGAGAGTTCCTACTTATTATTTATGCTTTTCTTTTCAATATTTTATAGTGTTAAAGGTATTTGTTTACTAAATATTTTCAATTTTTTATTAAATATTTTATTATAAATAGTTAAATATATACAGCTAGTGTAAAAAGTATTCGAACACTCATAAATAATTTACTTTTTTAACATTTGTGACTAAAATAATGGTGCTTTAGGTAAACACAAGGCATCAAAAACATGGTGATAAGCTATACTTGAAATATTCCCTGAAAATCAACATAAAGAAACGGCATTTCTGTTAGTTATTAACATTTTAACAATAAAATGCAATATTCTATGCACAAAAAGTATTGGAACACCCGATTTCTTTACTATTGCAGCTGGACTTTGGACGGGATTAATTCCATATTATCGGTGAACTTTGTTTGGCAGGATGACCCGGTGTCTTATGTGTTAGAATTAGACTGTTTTAGTTCAATTTTTTTAACATTAGCCAGAGAGGAAAATAAACCTCAGTTAAAATACAAAATCTTATTATTACGATTCATAATGAGCGCAAATGTTTGCAAGAAATTGGAAAAATTGTAAACCTTAGCTATGTCTACTTATCAAATATTTAAAATTCGTATAGTACAACTAACTCTTAGGCAGCAAAACATCATATCAGAAGACCGAAGAGTCTCGATGTATGTGATGAAAAATCAATCTTAAGAAATCCACACGCAAAACCATTGCTGAAATCACCAAAACTTGCGACTGATATCTCGAGGACCATCTGACGAGACATAAGCAGCAGTACAGTAAGAAATGATCTCAGGAAAAATGGATTACACGGGCGAACAGCCCCAAACCCTTACTCATATTTGACTGTGGACACCAAGCCCCGAGATTTGAGCTCTTCATTCGCTCTCCTCCACACGGTTTGTCAACTTCTTTGGCTAAAAAGTTCTATTTTGTACTCAAGAACACTTTAAATCCACTGCCAGTATTCAGCAGGATGGTTAACACTTTATTTTGTGTAACTTTACTTACACAAAAGTTCTTCGGTACTATTCGACCGCGTAATTAATTTTTCTTGAGATCTTTTCTTACTGCACTGCTACTTAGGTCCCGTCAAATGATCCTCGAGATTTCAGTCACAAGTTTTGGTGCAATCAGCTGTGGTTTTGCGTGTGCTTTTCTTAAAATTGACGTTTCATCACATACAGTATGATTCTTTGGCCACCTGATATTATGTTTTGCCGCCGCAGAGCGGTTGTACCATACCGATTTAATATATTTGATAAAGAAACATGGCTGGCGTTTACAATTTTTCAAATTCCTCGCAAGCATTTGCGCACATTATGAAGCGTAAGTATAATTTTTGCATTCCATCAGAGATTTGTCTTCCTTTCAGGCCAATGTCAAAAAATTGAGCTAAAACAAAGTGATTCAAACATATAAGACACCGGGCCATCCTACAGGACAAAGTTCACCGATAATATGGAATTAATCCCGTCCAAAGTCCAGCTGTAGTAGTAAAGAAATCGGGTGTTCCAATACTTTTTGCGCATAGAATATTGCATTTTATTGTTAAAATGATAATAACTATCAGAAATGCCGTTTTTTTATGTTGATTTTCAGGGAATATTTCAGTTATAGCTTATCACCATGTTATTGATGCCTTCTGTTTACCCAAAGCACCATTATTTTAGTCACAAATGTTAAAAAAGTAAAATATTTATGGGTGTTCCAATACTTTTTACACTAGCTGTATGTACATATTTTCAATTTTATATTACATGAACATCCATTCCCTATTAATCACGTATAATAACAGTAATATTATTTATTTAATGCTTTGAACAAAAATGCCAGTTTGTCAGCCTTTTCACATCTAATTAGGTAGTTTCTCATTTGACTGTGAATAAAACCAAGGGTTGAAAACATTCTTTCAACCCCTGCAGAAGTTGCCTTTCCTGTCATAAGCTGCTCTATTATTAACAGTTCTTTTGAGGAAATACAATATTTTAACGCCTACGAAGACTTCCACCAATTTAAAGCATTCACTTCGCCCACTACCTGCCAATCTCTTTTATCTTAAACTTAAAAGGAGATTTATTTGCAGAATTAAAAACCAAGAAAGGAACTCATAAAAGAAGCAGACTTTGAATAGATAAGAACGGTCAAGTGAGGGTAGGCTCTAGCGACAAAAATAAAGACAAAATGTTGAAATGTTTGAAAAAAGGCAGAACTAGTTAGATTTTAGTTTAAAAAAAATAAACTAAAGTTTAAAAAAAATATATAATAATAATTTTTTTAGTTAAATCAATTGGTTTAAATCAATGTTTATTTTTATGAAATCAATTGATTTAAATCAATGATTTTTTTAAAAAATCAAATGATTTTAATCATGATTTAAATCGCTGATTTTTTAAAAAAATCAAATGATTTTAATCATGATTTAAATCGCTGATTTAAATCAATTGATTTAAATCGTTGACACCCTGCAAATATATTTTCATATCAAGGCTATATTTATTTACTGTAAATAGCCCACCAAACATTAAAAACAAAAAATCTGTTTTATTAATAGGAATTGTAAATATAGTAACACGCTGATTATCCGAACACCAATTATCCAAATTGCCAATTACCCGAATTGACTCCCTAAAGTGCGAACATGTACTGTTTTGACAATACTTGTTTTTATAGTTCAACCATTCAACTAGAGTATTGCTTTTTCAGTTTAAGTTTGTAGGTCTTTGATTTTTTTATTGTGGTCTATGTCACAATGACATTTTCGCTGTTAAACTAAGATAAACACCTACCAATAGTTCATTTTTATAGCTGATATAGAGGTAACGATAAGTTAGTTTATAGTTTGTATAAATTTGTTCAGTAATGTATTAATTAATTTGTGCTGAAAGTACTTTGGGACATTAATAAATAATATTTTACAACGTAATATTATCGTTTCTTTTTTATTACAATTACATGTCCAATTATGCGAATTTTCGGTTATCCGAAGCACCCCCAGTCCCAATTAATTTGGATAATCGGTATTTTAATGTAAATAAATTAGTTAATTGCCTTTTCATTTCTGTTACAGCTTTATTTTAGACCCAAGATCAAACTTGACATTACCATTCCTAAAGCTCACAAAATATTGTACAGCAGTTCTTTGTTGTCGAGTTACTCCATTACAGAAAGCATATATTGTAAGAGTTGTAAAAGAACAACTGAAAATGAGGACTTTGGCTATAGGTATATAATTTTGTTATATATATAACTAGTCCAATATATTTTTAGTTTTTACTATAAATACTTCTAATTTCAGGTGATGGCGCGAATGATGTATCCATGATACAAGCTGCTGATGTTGGAATTGGAATTTCTGGACAGGAAGGAATGCAAGCAATTATGGCTTCTGATTTTGCCCTTCCAAAATTTAGATTTCTTCAAAGGCTTCTTATTGTTCACGGCCATTGGGCTTATAATAGATTAGCAAATATGGTTCTTTACTTCTTTTATAAAAATGCTGTAAGTTACAAAACTATACGGCATCCAACTATATTTTTTTATTATTTTATACAACTTTTAATTTTAATTTTTTCTTTGTGTAGTCATTCGTTTTCCTGATATTCTGGTATCAATTATATTGTGGATTTTCTGGGACAGTTATGATAGATCAATGGATTCATATGCTTTACAACCTCCTCTTTACGTCCTTACCTCCTCTGGCCCTTGGTGAGTAATTGTTTGAAATTGTTATGTATTTTATAAATAATTAAACACACACACATACTCCTTCAACAAAAAATAATTAAATTTCAGGTGTTTATGACAAGGATGCTCCTGAAAGATTGCTTTTAGCAAAGCCATATTTATACAAATCCGGTCGTCTTGGTTTATCATATAGAGCACGATCATTTTGGATAATACTGTTAGATTCAATCTATCAAAGTCTAGTAATATTTTTCATTGCAGTATATGTAAGTATTAACAAATCTTTTATTGTACTTAATAAATGATCAAATAATGTTATTTAATGAATTACTTGTATCAGAGATGACTTAAATCATAGTTCCCCTATCTTAAAAGTTCACCCAATGGAACTTCTTTAATTTGAATATCAAGGCTGAAACATACTGAATTAAACAGTTTGACGAGCAAGATTTTATTTTTAAGATAATTCACCAATGCAGCCTAAGGAATGTAAAGCCTCTTGCGATTTCTGTTTTATTTTTTGCAACTTTCTCTACCTCATGAATGGTAAATAAACATCAATTTTTTCTAATTTGAACAACGTTTTCACAATGGCTCTCTAAATACAAAACTTATTCTGATTGGGACAAAAGTAGAGGAATTGGGAACAGAAATTATCTTTTACAAAGGCTACCATTGAATTCTACAAGTTTGTTGAAATATATTGTTGTCTTTTTGTTTTTTTAGTTCTCGCTCTTGAAATTTAGAGGAGTAGATGGCTTCTGACTCATCCAATACATGTTCTATCAATGCAGATTGTAACTCTGAACATTTACATTATTTCCCCTTGATAAAAATAACTGGTTATGTAAGATATATCCTCCCTACCATGTCAAACTATCGAATATGCCAATCGGAGAAAACTAGGGAACTAACATATTCTATCCATTGACAAAGAAATATATTGAAAAATGGTCTTATTCGATACATTATTTAAGGCATTAAAGGCTATTCTAAAGGGGTTAGGGTTGCGAAAATTTGCGACAAGCCGTATCATCCACAATCCAAGAGCAAAGTCTCAAATCTGAAAAACGAGATTTTTCATATTCGATAGTTTGATATGGTAGGGATGATATGTATTCTTGCGTCAGAAAAACTTGTAACTTAGATTAAACTTGAATTACAGACGAGTTTTTTACATCATGTGTTGGATAGAATAACTAAGTACCAAGATAAAAAGTCAGAATCATCCACAATTTTGAATTAAATATGTTCAAATTATCCAAGCTCAATTGTACTGAAGGTAATAATCAAAGCATTGCCATCCCTTCTGGCGACAGAAGCCATACAAACATGGATATTAAACAAACTCAGTTTTTTTTTGTTTTGTTTTTTTCCATGGTGCAGTAGGGAATTTTCTCAACAGGGGGAAATGAGAAAAATCTCTGCTGCTGGTGGGATTGGAACCCCCATCATCCTGCATGAGAATCCAATGCGCTAACCACTATACCATGGGTAGACCCTTTATTCTCTACATTTATTTGATCATTTAATGTACCTGCAAATTAGTTTATTTGTAGATCTATTAAATTGAACTAATATTTATTTTAGGCTTACTGGGGTAGTGAAGTAGGAATTTGGGAATTTGGAACAACCATAACCAGTTGCTGTCTTTCTGCAATGCTTCTTCAAGCGGCTATCGAAACTAAATCTTGGGTAAGTTCATTAATTATGTTTAAATAAATAAGGCAAAGTTTCTTAACATTCGCTCACAAGTTAAATCATGTGTAGATCCTAAGTTGGAAACTAAGATGTTCTAGGTAGTTGGTAACAGCTTATTCAGTCTTCAATTATTTTATATTTTATATATTACATTTTTGTCGTGGAAACGTTTTGGCTATAAGCCATTTTCAATCCAATTATCTGTATGATTTTGCATTATTTTTTTATAAATTATAATCTTCAGATTATGTGCTTGTAAAGACTAGTCTTGCACATCTAGTCCTCCTTTACAGAAGCAGACTCAAATATATAAAATAATATGTAATAATTATAATAATATCATCCATGTAATAATAGAGACACGAACCATACAATTTAAAAATATGAAATTTCCTCCTCAAACTAAATAATATCAAATTTACAAGCACATAATCTGAAGATTATAATTTATAAAAAAATAATGCAAAATCATACAGATAATTGGATTGAAAATGGCTTATAGCCGAAACTTTTCCACAACAAAAATGTAATATAAAATAATTGAAGACTGAATAAGCTGTTACCAACTACCTAGTTAAATCATGTTTTATACTTAGTACATTTGTTCTAAACATAATAGGCCTTTGAGTATTATTTTATTAAAAAATGTTGCAATTTAATAGTGTAATCAGATAAACATATCGTCACACTGTATGAGTCTTATGCCCATTCCTACCAGTAGAACCTCCTCTTTTCCTAACGAGCTGTCTTGGGTTGATACCCATACAGTTAGCACCTCTCATCACTCTTAGGTAGTAAGATTTCTTTTTACTTCTAAAATATGTTTATCGATTTCAACCCTATTTGACTTAATTATCATTAGTAAAAACCAAAGAAATATATTAAAATCAATTTTTCAATTATTTATTTTAAGTCTTGTTTTTTTTTTCTTTTATGTTTTTGACATTCATTACTGTTTCCATGTATTTATTTTTCTACATAAATGTATGGATGTAATTTGATGTTACTTAGCACCTGAGTTTGGAACTTTAAGTGCCAAAAGACTTAGTGAATATTAAAGAAACTTGTGAATAGGATTGAATTGATTCACCCTCTCAAAATTTATAATTTTTCTGAAGCTTTTAAAATAGCTCTATAGAAGGAGATCAATTTTTAATAAAATATTGCTTGTTAATGACAAAATGGGCACTCACATAGCCTGAACACAGTTTTTTTTTGTTAACAAAATTCGATTTTATTACATTTATTTTAAATTTTAGTTCCCCCATAATTATCTGAGAAGCCTTAGTTATATTTTTTTATATAACGGTTTAATCTTTAACCTTTAACTTTAGGGAGTTGATTTTTTTATTCTTGACTGTGTTTCTTTCCTCCATATTTATAGCCAAATATATTGTAATTAAAAAGAAAAAATCAGGGTGACAGAGAATAAATAGAGATATTGTTATTCATACATAGTCTGCTATTATAATTTCCTTCAAATTCAAATAGGAGACACTTGACATTTTGTAATAACGAATTTTATATTTATATGTTTATTTATTTTATTATTATTTATTTTATTTTTTAGACTATCCTCCATATTGCTTCAATGCTGATATCAGCAGTTGGGTATTACATGTTTCTGATTCTGTACAACTTCACTTGCCTACAATGTTTCGGTCTACCCTCAAATACTTGGGTGTTAAGAAATACCATTGGTGACCCATCATTCTACTTGATTATGCTTCTGGCAACTATTACTGCTGTTATTCCTAGGTAAGTAAGGTCAAGTAATGAATAAGAGGAACAAAAAAAATATATATATATGAAAATTACTAAAAATATGTCCTTCATGCATAAACTGCATAGCTAAGCATGTGTTTGTTTAAAAAAAAAAACTATCTTTCTCATTAGTTGGGCATGAATTCTACTGCAAATTAATAATGTGATGGGTACAACTTATGACTAGTTATTTTTTTATTCAACGTAACAAGCATTTTGACAGTAGTAATTTGTGTCCAGATTAAAATCCCAACTTCAGATGGACCAAGTTTGCTGGTTAATGAAATCGACTAATCATTTGTAATGGGAATGCTTTATACCAAGTTTTGTTGCGAAATAACATTTGTTGCCACCACTATTGTATTAACAGCCACGCTCACACATATATATAAATTTTAACAGGGGTCTTTTTCGGTACCGCTTAGGAAGGGTTGACAAAGATTTGAAGATATTTTTTAAAAACATTTTCATGAGTGCCTCAATTGCTACATTCGTTTGAAAAATGCTAAAAATTGAATATTATTTTCAGATTTATGTACCGATGTCTAGAAAGCTTTTTCTGGCCAAACGAGATTGCTAGAGCAGTATTAGAATCAAAGTGTGACATTCCAAAAGAAGAAAATTTCCTTGTTTCTTGGTCAAGATCGACGTCAACATCATCAATTAACAGGTATTACTCTTTATTTATTATAATTTCTTTCATTTAACAAAAAAAAAAACAAGTTAACTGGTACTAACTCAGTTAAAGCATTAGTTATTATTGCTAGGAGGACTAGGACTATAATTTATAAGCCTTTGAATTTCATGAATTTTGAGTCGTCAGGCATCAGGTTTATCTAAAAAAATCTAAAGGTGGAAGATCGATAAAACCGAGTGACTATTTCAATTTACTTATTTCTTGATTAGTTTCTCAACATTTTCAAATCTTTATTTTGTATAAAAATTAACTTGCAAGGCAGGATTGAATCCAGAATCTCCCATTTTAGGTTGTCGGTGGCTTAATTTACAAATCTCAATTTTTGGCCCGGATAACCCAGACCAGTTTTGAAAATGAAATTATGTTGTCCAGCCTAGTAAATGAAGACTTGTTTTACAGACGATAAATTGCTATTCTCAGTAGGTAAATTACGCAATTTTTCCTATCATCACAGTTGAGATACAGTACAGTTTTACTGTTTTGTTTGTTCATTGACCACGATTTAGACAAAACGTAAAAACATTGTTGTGACTGTGGAAAAAAGTATTGAAGCATTGACAAGAATTGATAAGGCAGAATAGTTAAAGAACATTGCCGCTGACTTTGGAGTAGGATCATTGACCGTATATGATTTAAAAAATAACAGAAATCGCATTGAAGATTTTTGTTTCAAGATGATTTCTAAGGACAGTTTATGGTGGTTATGACCCACGCAGAAGCAGAAGCAGACATTGAGAAATTGATGGTGTATTTCAAGAATCAAGCCAAGACATTGCCAAATGAACTTCTAATGTTAAAGCGGATGCGAGATCGTGCTGCTCGTAAACGATACACTAAACTGAGACAGGAGAAGCTCACTGATTTTTTTATTACAGACTAGTTTGTATCTATATTGAGTACAGTAAAATACATACGCTACTACAGTACATACACTGTATGTTTTAGGTGAAAGTGTGTTGATAATAATATATCAACTCAATTAAAAATATTTCGGTGATTTATATGTTTTTTTCTCCGTTTTTCCTTCATTCTCTGGATAACCCGGATTTTCGTTAACTTGGATCAGCCCTGGTCCGAGTTGATGCGGGTAAACGAGGTTATACTGTAGTTGCAAAAAAGTATTTTAGTGTCAATGCTACGTTTTTTTTCGAATGTAATTTTTTTATAGCAAGAAATTATCAGAGCAAGATGGAAGACATACATCTAGCATAAAAATATTACCCTAATCCGAAGGTAACATCAGATTTCAACTATCATGACGAAAAAAGGTAGTTGGGCCGCACAGGGTTCATGTGTTCCGCCACTATATTTTGATTGCGCCTTCCTGAGCGTTAAAGTCACTGACAGCATATACCGTCCTGAGTTGTAACTAGTTTCTAATTAGTTTTGATGCAATTTCATTTATTAAAATCAAAAAAATCTATTAACCTTGTGCTATCAAAGCTACATAAGACTGCTTGACTAGTTTTGGAACTGCCTTGTGAAAAGAAAGTGCTGAAACACATAGTGGTCTGTATAATGTTTCACTTTGATATGTAATGTTTATGCTCGTCAGGAGACATGACTAATGAGAAACAAGTCTAGCAAAAAATAGTTGCTTAGTTAAGCTTATTTGATTAATTGAGAGATTTGATCATGAATTTAAAAGATATCCTATATGTGTATGGTTTTATAAAAAAAAAAAATTTCCTTTGACTTTTGCTATTTTTCATTATTTATTTTTTTAAATTATGATGTTGATTTTTTGTTCAGGGCCGAGTTTGGTACTAAAACTCCTTCCACAACATTGACAGCAATTGGTTGATTGTTATTTATAACCAACAGTGAGAGTATTTTATTTTATTTATAAAAATTTGTAAATATTTGGCCAAATGTTAGTTTAGGTTTTGTATACATACTAGTGTAAAGTCTTGCCCTTGTACGAATTGTTGTCATTTAGTAAGGATGTTTATGAACGTTGGTCATACATATTTTATTGATCATAATTTATTATGTTGTTAAATCTTGCCATGGTCGCTATATTTTGTGTAAAACATAAATAAATATAAATATAGCTTGCATAGGGTATAACATTAATTTATCTCAAATTCCTGAGATAAGCCAATTTGTAATTTTAGGTAATTGTTCTAATCGGACAAGATTTCTACATATCAAACGTGTTAAATATATTTTTATTTAAAAAATTCTAGCATCTATATTCACAATATAATTATTACAACAGAGTGCTGTGCTTTGAGGAAAAAGTTGTTCCTGAGAAAGTTATTATGTATTTTGAATATTATAATGTTTAATGGATTCTATTTCTTGAATTTCTTATGAAAATTCACTTATTTAGTAAATCTCTTACGAAGAAATCCATATTATTTTCATTGTACTGGATATTTTTTTAAATAATTTGGTAGATAAATAAGTAATAATTGAAATAATATTATTCAATAGCTGTAAATATGGTGATAATAATTATACTGGTCAGCAAAAAAATGTTTTAGCTGCATAGGATATTTCATATTTTTTTAAATAAAAAAATGGCCCCCATTTGCCTCCACCATACAGTTTTACTTCTGCAAAACATGAAAAATCTGCATTAAAAAAAGCATAATAGGTATGAAAATGAATATTTTATCACAATTAACTTCAAATAATTTTGTTAGAATTGAAAAAAAAAAAAAAAAAAAAAATGAAAAACATTCCTTCTTAAAATATTTGACACAAAGTGTTTACTCATTTTATTTGTGAAACTTTGTCTTCATCTCTTTGACATTCCAAACATGCTTCCTGCGGTCTCCTATGTTTTCGGAAGTATGGATACTCACAGACAATATTGGAGTCTATGGAACGAACTTTTAAACTCGTCTTGAGTCCTTCATCGTCGTATGCAGGCAGCATGTGTTGTTCAATGGTTTGATTGAGAGGGTCTTCAGTATTATCATTTCGAAAAGATGTTTATTTCTTCGGATTATTATAAATTCCTTCTGGAAGTTTTGATTATTTGGAATTGTATATCTGTAGATGAGGGTTTTTTTTTTTTACTCAATAGTACAATACAAATTTCAACTTAAAAATGTCAATTTGATACGTAATTAATCTAAAAATATAAGTTTTGCCAGAAAACTTGCTAAGATATAATTTATTAAATATGTTTTTAGGTTTCAACGAATTCAAAGTCTAAAAAAAATCAAAAAATCCAGTGCAGTCTTTAGGTTGCTGACCTGTATTATCTACGTCATATTTTTTTGATAAAAGCAGCAGTTGTAAATATTATTTGCATTTTTATCTTCATATTAAGAAATTCTCGTCAGTCATACATAAAAAAGTAGAAAAGTGTAAAACAAAAAAATTGTGGATGCATATCCATTAAAAAAGAGGTTTTAATTAATGAATTTATTTTACTACAAATAATACAGTTATTCTAAAATGAATTTGTATAGTTCTAGTCCAATATATAGCTATGAATTTTCATATATGATAAACAATACAATAATTTTGTAAGAATTAATTTTTTTTAGATAGATTCTTGAGAAGTGTTAAAGAATCTAATCGATAATTGCTTAACCTAAGTGTGATAAGTTATGTTGTATTTTCGAAAAGTATTATTTTAAATGTTTTGTATATTTTAATAGTACTTTGTGAAAACATTGTTTATTTTTTATAGTTGTTCACATTTGTTTTTCAAAAATCTTGCATTTTTAGTTATTAATTTCAGTTAGCTAAATATTTCTTCATCACTAATTTATATTTTAAAAAAATAATAAAAAAAATCTTTTTTTAGAGAAAATAATCAGGTTTGGTATAAAATATGTTGATCATTAAGTTGGAATGTATAATGATGGCTAGGTTCTGGTATGCGTTGAGAGACTTTTCTTCCGAAATTGAATTAATGGCTTTTTTTGGAAAGATCTTTGCTTTGCTCTTATGAGCTTAGTTAGTTTTGCATTCTAGTGGTGAGTGATAAATAGACGAAAGGCATCTTCCTCTATTTATCATCCGCTACTTGTGTGTATAACGAAATAAATGCCTTGAATTATTTGATAAAGCCTTTAACTTAATTTTCTAATTAAAGTTACTTAACAAATGAGTGTGCTTGGCCATCAACACTATCACTGAAAATAAATTAATACAGTATACACATAAATATATTAAAAATAGTCTTTCTATATTATCTATGCCTGAACATATGCTAGTGTTAACTACAAAAATATGTTCAATATATTTTATTAAATTTTATAAAGTGTCTTAATAAAATAATCACTAAATTAATATAATTATGGAACAATTTCTATTGTAGTCATACTCTTATTGTGCTAAAAAATAGTAAGAAATTGACAGTATAGTTAATCTGGTGTTTCTTTTTTCTTTAAAATGATTGATTGCTAAAAGTACGACCTGCATGTTCTGAACCCGGAGCAGCTTAAGGTTCCCCATGGGCTGTTTTAGTCTGCGATCTTTACATTTAATAAATCACAAATAACCTCTCAAAAATTCTCCTTAAATATCGATGTCTGTAATTCTTATTAAAAATATTTGCTTCAGAGCCACAATGCTTTCGCACTTAGCAAGAATATTGATTTCTAAACCTTCATATTTTATAAATATTTTATTTTCATTGATTTTTACAGATATTAAATAAAAATCCTTTTGAAACCTTTTCCTTTCTTACTACACATTCAGCATCAGATGGTTTATGGCTGCATTAAATAAAAGACGTTAGCAGATTTCCTTCCTTCAAACGTGAAGGAAGTAAGCTAATAAAGGCTGAAAAAATCAAATTTATTTATGTAAATTTGTATCATATCTTTTTTATTAATTTATTTAAATTTGTATTAGTTTTAAGTTCATTATGTGATACCTGTAATAAATAATATATAATGCCTTTAAATTTGTTCATAAAATATTGTCTCAAAATAGTGCCATTTTCATATTGCTCAACAGAAATTCTAATACGATTTAAATCTCTTAGATACATTTTATATCACCAAACATGATTCAAGATTATAATAAGAATAATTAAAGAGACATATATGTATATTATAAAAGAAATAGCAACTTTACACAATTTTATAGCAAACATTTATAAAGTTGCACATACATAAATTGATATTTTATTCTCCAAAAATATATATATATATATTTCATATCTAAATTATTTTCCATTAGATTTCCTATTTTTTTAAGGGTTTAAATCTTTCAAAACAAATGCTCTTATTTTAAGCGAGAGCCTGAAGCTTAGACATACAATAATTTCAATATACAGTGTATATATTTATGCTGAAAAAGGCATTTCAATTTTCTATAGTTTGGTGTATATTTAAGAGAATTTTACCTAAAATCCCAGCATTTTTAATTTTATCAAAATTGAAAGAAAAAATACGTTTCCCATTAATATTCACCAACAAAGAGAATACAACTAATGCAAGATAATTTTTTCTACTTGTTTTTCTGTTATTTTTGTTGTAATGTTCTATTGTTTTAAGGGAAAGAATACTTTTGAGAGTAATGTATTTATACTGAGTTTATATTTTAGATTGTATTTTGCATTAGCAAAAAGAAAATAAGACTTGTTAGAATATATTTGCTCCTGTTGAAACATGTTAGTCTAAGATTTATTCAAAAAGTTGTGTCATTTAATGGCGTTTGTTTATTATTCTTTCAGTTAAAAATATAGTGGTTTGAGATCAGTGAACTTGATTTATGCTAAAAAAAAAAAAAAAAAAAAAAAAAAAAAAAAAAAAAAAAAAAAAAAAAAAAGAAAGAAAGAAAAGCTCACTGTGCCTACTTCTGACTGCAGATATAAATTATTTTAGTTTGTTATGGTAACAAATTTTTCTCTGGGACCAATTTTTCTACCATTCCACAATAAATCTAAATCAACTCTTTTTTTAATTTTTTCCACTTTTACTGACCAAAAATAACATTTCTCAATATATTTATTGTATGTAAATTATAATTCTTAACATTCATTTATAAAGTAATATAAATTTTTTAAACAAATAAAATTTTTGATTTGAAGAATTATTCATATAATGTACCCCATAGGAAACCATGGAATCCTTAATGTAAAATGTAAAACTTTAACTTTATTATGCCTTTACAGAAAGTAAAAAAAATATACATCTTTTTGTTATTTTAAATCAGTTGAAGATAGTTAATAAAGTAATTTAAGTTTAGGAAATCAGGACCAAAAATGCCTCAAAGGACATGGGATACCCTCTCCTCTTAGTGTAACCATCAGTAAATGTGAATTTTAAATATGTGTATTACTTGCGACTTTTGGGTTATAAAAGAAATAGCACTTCTTTTTGTAGGTGTTGAACAATAAAGCTTCTTATTAATGAGATAAAAAGAAGAATACAAAATAAGGTCACTATCACAAAAATGTATCTTTAGGTAAGGGATTTAATCTTTTGGCCAGTTACATTCAATAACAGGTGTTGTACACGTCACACAGAATTAATTTCGCCAGTGATGTACCCCTCATGCCGAGCTCATTGCCTAGTTCTACACATTACAACTACTAAAACTAATATTTGAGCTTAGTCCGCTGATTAGACAGGAGCAAATCAAAGATGACGTACTATCTAGTGGTAAACTAGGAGAAGAACTGGAATAATACAAAATAAACCATAGGTAGCCCAAGAATTCAGTTTTAAGAAAGAACATAACTCCAGCCTGCATCAGTACGGGAATAGCTTGGGGAGAGCGTCTTTGTCAGTCTGCACCAGTGGAAGAGTAGTGGAGGTAGGGTTAAGGCTCTTAAAGCTACTTTGATAACTACCTTATTAAATGTTTATATCACTGGCAGTTAATGCTGTCCTGAGTAATTACAGTGGTTTTACAAAATTTCACACATTGACTGCGGGAGCAGTAAACCCCAAAAATTGTACATTTTTTTTTTCCATTTTATGACTTCATTTGTTTTGTTCATGTGAAAAAATAACTTACCCATTTGAAATTTCCTTCAGAAACAAAAAATCACAGAAAGGTCTGAGCCTGGAACTATTCCAGAATAAGGCACTCGAAACACTCCCTGAGACAACGGAGGAACGAATAAACCAGCCTGGAGGTTTGTAGCCGATCCCCGAACCTTTTTAACTTTTTCTCCCAGCTTGCCAGGAACCCTACTTGTCATGCCACCATAGCAGGGTGGTTTGTGATGATGCACATGCGGCTGTCAATGTGTTAAATACTGGTAGGGATAACCGCTGTTAGGCCTTATTAGACAGAAACAGTGTTTGGCTTCAGATAAATCTTAACTGTTGCCTTAGTTCCACGAGAAGACCATAACTTGCCATGCTCTGATATGAAGTACGGTAGCTTATTTGGTAAAGGCACCTGCATTTAAAGCAGAGGAGGAGCTGGGTTTGAAAATTACAAAACTTTTGCACATTGTAATAGGAGCATCGTGAAGTTATAGAATTTTTTTTATAAAAGCTCTTTCATAAAAGATCTATGCCAAAAACATTTCATAGAATAATACCGGACCAAGAATCTCAAGCACTGTGCTACCTAAAATAGCTATTAAAAATAAAGGCACATTTTTATGTTGGAGATCGTGTTTTGGTTTTTATTTTATAACTCTTAATCATAGCACACCTACAAAATCATTGTCTTCAATTGCGATAGACTGCTTCTTAAATGATTGTGTTGTTTTTATTTTATTGAAAATTGCAATTAGTCTTATGGAATTGAAAGTACTTAATTACGTATATATTCAATTTATTAAATAAAATTTCATTTTCGGATAACAATCGGGGTCTGTCAAATATAAGATTCTGCTTTATATAAATCAGGAGCTAGTCTTAAATAATAATGGAGCGAGTTCTTGCTTGGTTTGAATAGATCATTTGTTGGAATAAGTAAATAAACATCTTTAAATTTTAACTGTCCGGCAAACATATTTCTAGGAAATGTACGATTTTATCAGTGGTTTTCTAAACAAATTTTTCTAATAAAACAAAGTGATGGTATTTTTATGAAGAACATATTTACAATTAACTTTGTAACCATATAAAATCAGAATGAATAATTCATTTTAATTTACAAATAGTATTTGTAAATCCACTGCCCTATATATTTTTTAAACTAATACATAAGAATTTAGAGTTTTCAGGGTGTACTTATTAGTCTGATTCAGATTGTAATTATTTTTCTATTTTAAAAAACTTTTTTTTATATAAAATAGCTTTAAATTATGTAAACAAAACTATTCATTGATTTTTTTCATAGTCAAGGCTACAGTAAATAAGTATTACAATAAGATAAATTTATATATTTAATTTGGTGATAAATTTGCTAATTTGTGAGAAGAAAAAATTCTGTAATTGTTCACTGAGGCATTTAATCTAATTCAAGTACTATTTTAAACTCCTCACACCACTATTACTTTTCAAAATTATATTTATATTATAATAAACATGTTTTTGTAATTTTCTTTTATTTGTACAAAGAATCTTCCCCCTTTCCATATCTCTGTCTACTGCCTTTTTGACAGCTCCTCACATAAACTTTTTCACCCAACATTTTGCAATTTAACAAGTTGATGCTAAGGGTGACTTAATATTGTAAAACATTAATATTGTTTCGTACAACTAATTTCTTACTGGCTTGAGAATTAAAAGAAATTCTAAAGTCAGTAAGAAATTATCTTTTGTCTTTAGCCATCCTGCTTCCCGGAAATAACTACTAAAATATATTATTAAATCCAACTTTCTCATCATCTGAACTGTGTAAACGATTAAAATAAAATTTTAAATTGCTTGATTGATTTAAAAGAGTATAGCATTGAGGGGAGATTGTTGATTGTTGATGTGGCAAAGATAGATTTACGCCGGATTCGGTCCTGTGTTATCTCAATAAAAATACATTTATAAGAAAATGTGTTTTATTTTTGCTGACGTTTCAGCTCGAAATTCAAGCGTTCGTCGGGGTGTTAAGAAGAAGGAGAACTATGCCTCATGGATGTGAAATCATTTATGTTTAATGAAGCAGAAAGCTCTGAAGAAGGCTTGCATGTCAAGCCGAAACGTTGGCATAAATAAACTCATATTAGTTATAAAATATAGTTTTTAATTAATGACAAGACCGAACCCCGATGATCAACATCTTCTATATCTCAACGGTCGACTATATCTTCTCAATTATTTATGCTTAACCTTAAATTTGTGGGACAAAACCATTTCTTATATCTGTTTTGTAGAATCTGATTGTGAAAACAACAGAATCACTTTTTTATTATCTATAATATATAAAAACAAAATTCCATTCACATATCCTATTGCGATAATAGCTTGAAAGCTGAAATATTGCCTGGAGTATCAGGTAACTGAGTAGGTTTTCAGTAAGATAGTATTTCCAAAATGGCTAAACAAAAGAGCCAAACACATATTTTTTCTTTCCAAAATTAGAAGGCACATGTAATAATTCCTCCAGACTAATTGCCTTGAGGGGTTTCGGGAATATTAAAGAAAATGCAACGAGTCCAAAGTCTTTTAGACCTTACTGTTCTTGATATATGCTGGCAAAAACCACAAATCTGGCAATTTACTTAGGATTGGCGATTATTACCTCTCCATGTAAGAGTTTCAGCTTGGAAAAGGGAAACGAAAATAATGTTAGTCAGGGTTCGGTCTTGTTATCTTAATAAAACTAATTTTTTTATAAGAAAATGTGTAGTTTTATCATTGCAGACGTTTCAGGTTGAAATTCAAGCCTTCATCAGGGCTATAAAACAAGGCGGACAGACTGTAATTAGTATACAGAAGACATGATTGGTCTATTAACTCTGTCCTTGTTGTACAGGCATGATAAAGGTTTGAATTTTGAGCAGAAACGTCGGCAAGAATAAAAAAACACATTTTCTTATAAAAAATTTAGTTTTATTAAGATATCACCGAGCCCTAACTAAATCTACCTTTGCAATCCCAATAGACAACAATCTCCTCAATAAAAATAATTTTATTTTAAACTTGATCTAAGTGCATAAAACTGAAACTCTGTTCACTTAATGAAATATCTTTTGATGTACCAAAACACTTACATCTAGAAGGATGTACTTTCACATAGAGTGAATGAATTTCAAAACAAATCCTCAATTCAAAAATAAAATAACTTGATGACTCATATTGACTGAAGACGAAAACAAAAAGGTGAACTCATGATTTAAGGAAAAGGAAATATCTGATCAATGTTTTACTGTACATAATTTGTTATGATTCAGGCATACTATACCTATAGCCATCTGAGACTTAGTTTTATTATCTCGCCTTTGATGTTCATTTAGATCGTATACCTTAAGGCTCCCCAGCGAGCATGTGTAACATTTAATTTTTAAGTTACAAAAAGGCTTAGTTAGGTTCTAGTCCAATTTATAATTTTAAGTATTATTTTGGACAATACTTGTTTTGGTTTTTTCATACATAAGCACCTGGTTCTGTCTTCATGAAGCCCAACTAACATAAGCTCCACTAGTGTAACCCTTCTTGATGTCTGGTTTCATCTCATGATCCGAACTAAGAGTAGGTCTTCCCATTGCCGGCTCTAGACAAACATTTCTGGGGGGGGTTAATTTAGTACGGGCACACCGCCCTGCCTGGGGGTGTAGAATCAAATTTTTATAACCAGGCACCTGGAAGTCATTAAGGACATATTTGATAAACTAAGAACATACATTAATTAGAACTTAATACTATTAATTTGCCTAAACAATTTATTTTTCTAACTTAACCGAAAAAGATTGTTAATATTCATTCCGGGGGGTAAGCCCCCCCCCCCTTTAGCCTCCACTGGGTCTTCATCTTTTCTTTTTACTTACCAGGGATACCCCTCCATTATGTTTTTTTGTCTAGGTGTCTTCCTTATACTAAATAATGTGACCCACCAACTTCCGTTTTCTAAGGTGGGTTTTATTTGATATCTGGGAAGGTGTCTGATCCATTTTTTTTTTTTTTTAAATATTTTCTGGTTTCACTTAGAAGTATTGTTCCAGGCTTTGCAAAGCAACTTAATAATTACATATATAAAAATGATCCATAGTAATATATTTATTTTTACAAGTCAAAGTAAAGGAGAATAGTGGGAGGCTAGACTACATATGAAAATTATATTATTAATGGTGATGATTATGAAAATAAAGTTTCTTTAAAGGATTGTTTTTCCGAAGGGGGGGGGGAGTAAATTTCTTACGAATTCGCCTCCTCTAGTCAAAATCATCTAGAAAGAAGGATTCATTGTAATTATACTTGAAAATCGAGTCTTTGATGAAAAAAAAATATTATTTTTTGTTGTCCTATTGAAATAGAAGAATTGGTTTATGTTATAATTAGTGCTTGGCACTGCGTTTATCAGAAAGTATTTGCTTGTTATTGATGCTGTCTGTTTTAGAATTTCTGTCTCAAATCTTTTACTGAAGAAATTGACTATTTATTTAATTTTAATACAATTATTGGGAATATATATATATATATATATATATATATATATATATATATCAAGTTATCTCTGGTAATATGGGAGACTATTTTAAACTCTTGTTCAATAGTGTTCGGCTCTCGCTAGAGTTGGTATGATTTAGTTATTAGTGGGAATGTTTCTTAGTTTCGTTCAGTTTCATCTTAATAGCCTTGCAGATCATTTACACTTCGTGAGTACTATTCTATTTTTGTCTGCTTTGTTAGATATTGAATTTCAAAGGCTGGGTTCAAAAAAAGAGGGAGGGTTATGTATGTTTACGGATAACCCCCATTTTCAATCATTTAATTTTTCAGTGAGCTTGTAGTTAATTATCTCTTATAACGACATTTTTGTTTGAATTTTTACATTTCAGACGATGAAAATACTTTGACATAACATTAATGAAACGAGGAGTGCTTGCTCTCTTATAATTCTATGTGGCAACACTGTGAGCCTGCATTTTGTCTGTTTCTTTATCCCTGTGAAAAATGCCTACCGCAGCTGTAGCAAAGTTAGAGAAACAGGGGTCATTAGATTCAAATGACCCCTTACGACAAGGGATTGTGATGGTAGAACATAAAATAAGGAATTTGGAAAAGAGAAAGGTGAGTGTAATTCGTTAGCGACTCTTAAATACAGTCTGATTTACGTATACCGACCCACTACGCCATGTTTGCCATGTGCTTATTAAGGACATTTTTGGCATTTATCGGCTTATTTCTACTCTGATATTACATTTCTTTCTTTGAAATTATTCACTTTTATAATTATTTTACGACTTTATCTACCAACAATTCAAAATTCTCATTCAATTGAAGTTGGTTAAGTCATTTAGTTTATTCATATATATATTATGTTTTAGGCAAAATTGGATGGATATAGAGACTTACAGAAGAATGGAAAAGACTTAAATAGTGATCAGCTTGAAGCTATTTCAAAATATGATGCAGTCATACAGCATTTAGAGTTTGCAAGGGAATTATCAAAGCATTTAACTAGCCTAGCCCTTGAGGCTGTTAAGAACACTAAGAAGCAAGCTAGAAAAGAAGCTCAAGAAAAGGCCCAACAAGATCTTGCTAAAACCAAAGAAATGTTGATGATTCAGGTAGTAAAATCAATTTAATTAAAATTATCACTGAAAAATGCTTCCTCAGTAAATACACTTAAGTGCAGCTAACCTTCAACTGGGTTTTTAGATTATTTTCTAAGTTTCTTCTGTTCAATTTTTCTTTTGAAGATTGTGTTAAAGTATCACTCCATGACTACCGACTTAATAAAAAAAAAATTAAACTTTTTCATCAACATTTATACTGATGTGAATACAATTTTATTTTGATCAAATCTTTTTTTGGGACTTGTTCTAAGTTCTTTTGAGGATACCGTTTAACCATTTAACAGTTCTATGTGTGTATAAAAGCTTAGAAAATATTTCAAAACTTTCATTAAGATGCAGGTATACTTTTTCTAATGTTTGAGGGTCTCGGTGTTGATATAGACTAAATATTAATATTTTAAACCTTGAGCTGTCATAATTTATTATTGCTTTCTGTGTTAAATTATTGTCACAGTTACAATTAATATGTTGTGAACATTATTCTAAAGAGACGAAACAACAAAGCGAGTTGTATACTTGCATATATATTTATTCAATGCTTACACGAATATTTTAGCTTGGGGTACTATATCATTTTGTTGGTTGCCTTTTTAAAGTAATAATAATGCGTTAAATTATTTACAAATTTTTACTAACAACAATAAAGAAAAACTATTTTATTTATCCATTATCTTGATAAAATTAGTGGTATTTATCTTGGGTTAGTGAAGATGAATTTATCTTGAGGAATATGTTTACAAATATACTTAACTTATTATTTAAAAAAAATTATGAATGAAAACTGGTTGATCAATTTAGCATTATAAACAAGAAAAATATAGATTTTTGTGGCTAAAGTCTTTATTTAATTTTAGTTACCAAATAAATGAAAATTAAAAACTTACAACAACATTCTATTAAAGTACATATTATATCCACTTAAGCAAGCAAGTTTATACTGCTAGTTAGAATATACAGTATAGCGTGACACACACACACACACACATATATATATATATATATATATATATATATATATACACACTTCTTTGAGCAATTGTTAAAGTCTTATTACCTTTGTGCGTGTTCTTGTGTTTATGTCAACTTTGGCTCTTATATTTTCCTCATTTATCAGTAATAAGTTTGAGGTAATTCTGAGCGAGAGCTGCCCGGAGACCGATCTTCATGAAACTTCGTATACTTATTCATTTTAACCTAATTAAGAAGAAAAATAAAAAAAAAAACCTCATGGTAACGGCTAGAACAGTATTTATTAAGCACTAAAGTTAACTGTTATACAGGCTATAAACGAGTTGTATCATAACAATGGTAAAAATAATTAGTCGTTTGTGACATTTTTTTCACGTTTTTATTCTTAATTGGGTTGAATTGAATAAGTATACGAAGTTTTAGGAAAATCGGAGTTGGGTCAATTCTGGCTCTCCCAATTTGACATTCCCGCGCATGCGCGTGTTTACAAATACTTCGTTTACACCAGCTTTTAACCTTTATAACTTTAGTCAACTTTAGTGCTTAATAAATACTGTTCTAGTTGTTACCACGAGGTTTTTTTTAATTTTTTCTTCTCAATTAGGTTAAAATGAATAAGTATACGAAGTTTCATGAAGTTCAGTCTCCGGGCAGCTCTCTCTCAGAATTACCAAGTTTGATAATTGCTTTAAAAAAAATTATGTAATTTTTGGGTCTTAAATGGAGGAATTCATTTTGTGTCAAATGAGCAGTTATCAGTCACAGAAAACAAAAACTAAAATGCTATAATTTTATTTTTCATTAGTTTCTTGGAATGTTACTCCTCAATGTTACTTCTAAATAAATCTTGAATTAAGTTTATTGTGAATTAAATATTATCTGAATTGATATAATGTGAGTAAGCAGGCCTTCTTTTCCTTGATCATAAGCTGTAATGTGATAATTAAAAGATTTCCTTCCTGTTCATCTTGCTATATGAGATAGTACGTAGCCTAAGTAAACAGGCCTTGAGTAGATAATACACTTTAATGACCAGAGAATACATTTGCTTTGGATATTATGCATAGCACTAGAGTGCTTTTTTTACTCACGAACTACCCCTTAAATCTCTGCAATTATATTTTTTGTAACGAAGGATTGGTCAATTACAGGTTTTCTTGTACTCATATTCAATAACAAACTATGCATGAGCTCCATATATATATATATATATATATATATATAGTCGAGGAAAGCTCAGTGGTAGAGCACTGGATTGGTAAGCTGGAGGACCTGAGTTCAAATCCCGAGCACGCACTAAACATTTTTATCTTCTAGTATCTTTGTTTGTGTGTTGGATTTTGCCTCCCTGATCGTCCTTAGGCCAACCCAGCCTTTAATCGCCTAGAAATGGTCAGAGAGGCCGAAACCAACCCATGAATGAAGACACTAGAAGATAGAAACTCATATCCTCCAGCATTTTAGTCCAGTGCTCTACCACTGACCTAACCTCGCCCCTTATATTAAAAAGTTATTTTAATGTTTGCTTTAATTAGATTGATGATTACTTATTTTGTAATTGCTTAAATTTGATGGTAACAGCAGAAGTAAAAGAACGTATTGCTTATTTGATTGCTGTCTTTCCAATTTTCTTCTGTTACTTATTTACAGGCTGACAAATGATGATAAAGGATTCCCCTTCATTTCTTCATAAATGATACATTGCTTTATCTGATGTTGCCATTTAAAATATTGCTCTAATTCTATATTTATTTCATTTACTGCTTGAGCATTTTACTTCATTTTAAACATCTTTTAGCACTTTCCTCCGAAGGGAGTAGCTATTAAGGTTGCACACATGAAGGAATTTTTGAAAAATGTCTTCTAATCTTTATCGATCCAACTCATTCACACATTAGTGGACAAGTGCGATCAGTACGGTCTGTCCAGTAACTAACTTGTTACTAAACACTTGTTGGGCTGTTTATACACAATGTGACAAGATTCAACTGCGTAGTTGAATTGTGGGTGTGGTAGCATTCTTGTCGCTTAGTAAATGAATTCTTATTGACTTGTACTTGTGGTATTTAATAATACTTATTATTTTACCCTGGAGGTAAGGTTAGCTCAGTGGTAGAGCCCTCGACTAATGAATGAAAATAGGATTTAATGCCAACGGCCATAGCCGTTGAATGAACCGGTTCCCGTTGATCACCGAAGTTAAGGAACGTCGGGCGTGGTCATTACCTGAATGGATGACCAACCACGTGCTGTTGGCATTATAAAAGGGTGGCAACCTGTAGATAGCCCGGCGTTAATAGCCCAATTGTTGATACGCTGTTAAACACACACACACACAAAATAGGTTTTAATTAAAAGAAAGCTACATTTTTATGAATAAGTAACTTTAATTTAATTGATAACGTTTTTTAATCACATCATTTATATTTTTTATCCATATTTTTCTATTTTTTTAGGAAGTCTTGTCAAGCATGGGTCAAGAAAACGTAAGGGAAGATTTTCTCCAAGGTAAAACAAAAGTTGTACTGACAGCAGAAGAACTTCAACATATTGATGATTTGTATATTGAGTTAACAGTCAAACGTGAAGAGCATGTTCATTTTCAGGTATTATTGCATTATAAATTGTTGGCATTAAAAATATATTTATCTGATTTTTTGGCTTACGAGTTGGGGAGAGGGCAAGGTGAAGAGGTTTTTATTCTTCATAGTAAAGAAGGTATAATTTTCTTTGTGCTAAAACTCCGTTTTTCAACCACTCACATTTTCAAGTAAAAATAAATCAGTTATATTTTATAAGAAGATACTTAATGAGTTGCGCCACAACAGAGTAGTTGAAGAAACAAAGAAAAGAATTATTATTTTTAAGCAACACATGATGATTTTGGATTCCCCTTCATTTTCTATAAATGACAAGTGCTATGCCATCTGATGTTGCTTGAACTTTTAAAATATATGTTATTTTCAAATTTGGGTTTCTTAATTAACATTTATGTGATTCGATGTTTTTTATTCTTAATTATAGTGCCTTTTGTGGGCATAATGTAGAGTCAATTTTTTCCTATGTATAAAAGAAAAATGGATCGACATTCTTCATTTCTGTATTTGTGTAAATAGGTATATAAGTCTTAAAGCACACATCTTTATTAATCGAAAGAGAATTGGAGGATGTGGTGGTTGACAAATTGTAATGTTTTTCCAGCTGCACAACCATTCATGTCAACCAGAGTTGGGCATAATTTTATTTATAAATAAAAATACGAATTTATTCGTACTTCATATATTTGTGAATACGAATATAAATAAATTCGTACTTTATATATTTGTGAATACGAATATAAATAAATTCTTATTCATAAGTGTGAATACGAATTTATTTTTATTCACAAATATTAAATATAAAAATACAAATAAAATTTTATTCGCAAATTTTTCTGCGAATAAAAATAAATTCACAGAAAAAATTGTAAATAATCACAAAAAATGTGAATATTTACAAAAAATCAAGTGATTACAAAAAAAATCACATTAAAATATACGAATAAAAATTTATTCACATTATAATTTGTGAATAAAAATTTATTCACATTATAATTTGTGAATAAAAATTTATTCACAATAAAATTCGCAAATAAATTATGGATTTATTCGTATTAAAATGATATTACGAAAGTTATTGAAAGTGATTTTTTTTTTTTTTTTTTTTTTTTTTTTTTTTTTTTTTTTTTTTTTTTTTACGGAGGTACTTAAACAAAAAATCTAGGCGCTAATAACCTAGACGTTAAACGCCTTTAAAAAAAAAAAAAAAAAAAAAAAAAAAATCACTTTTAATAACTTTCGTAACATCATCTTAATACGAATAAATTCATAATTTATTTGAGAATTTTATTGTGAATAAATTTTTATTCACAAATTATAATGTGAATAAATTTTTATTCGTATATTTTAATGTAATTTTTTTTGTAAGCACTTGATTTTTTGTAAATATTCACATATTTTGTGATTATTTACAATTTTTTCTGTGAATTTATTTTTATTCGCAGAAAAATTTGCGAATAAAATTTTATTTGTATTTTTATATTTAATATATATGAATAAAAATAAATTCGTATTCACACTTATGAATAAGAATTTATTTATATTCGTATTCACAAATATATGAAGTACGAATAAATTCGTATTTTTATTTATAAATAAAATTATGCCCAACTCTGATGTCAACCTATTAACTCAAAATTTTAACTTTAGCTTTCTATTAAAATTTATCAATTGACGTTCCAAGGATTTTTAAGGAATATTAATGTTCACAAAAATTGAGTTAGTATGAGAAAAAATATTTGTTTTTGAAGAATAAGTGTTTTGAAATTGTTATATCTTAATCAATCAGAAAAATCCTATGTACATCACTGAAATTTGAGGAGGAATCTAATATTATACTTTTGACCGGTTACACATTAAGATACTAGTTGTTCGCTCGCCCTGGAAACGTTTTGAAATAAATAAATAAATACCGTAATAAAATGCTGCTTTATCTCATTCAACTAACGTATTAAGATACTAATCAAGACATTGAAATGAATTTTTTTAAGAGATCACTAGTTTTGTATCTTATACAGCAATATAATCCTGCAGGTAGAGATGTGTCAGTACATTTTTGGGGTCTTATAGTTTTGGTTTGTTTGTTGTTGTTTTTGTTTTTTTAAATATTAAATGTGCAATGGAGGCCCGGTGGCCTATGTGCTTTGGTGGCTTTTCTTTGGAAGAAAGAAACGGCATCAGCTCTATCTTGGCGAGAAAAGGGTAGTGACCTATAGATAACCATCCTAAAATTCTGAGTTAAATGGAAGTTAAAATTTAAATAAAAAAAAAAATGTGCAACTATTTTTTCAAAAATTTTGGTTTATCTTCATTATTTAAACTAAGTTGCTCATCATTTTACTACAAATTTATTTACCAAAGACCACTTCTAGGGACGTCCCAGACAAGAAGTTTCGATTTATTCAGTCCTCCAATTACTGCATCTAACAATATCAGTAAAAGTGTCAATGTTTTGCTGCGCTTAGGTCAGTGCTGAGAACTGATGGGATGAATATCCCTGAAAACACTCTGAACTAAATAATGTTATCTAAAAGTTGAGGTTGATGGATTTTTAGTTTTAGGAAAATTTGAAAATAACATCTTAATAATAGTTTTATAACAGTTATACAATATATTAATTATTCTTCTTAGAGTGAAATCTAGCCTGAATTAAGTTAATGGAAGAGACAGAAGTAAATAATTAATATTTTGTATGTTCGCCAGGATATGTTTCAAGGACCTGCAGAAGTCATGTCAAACCTCCTTGAAGGAAAGAACAAAGAAGTTGTTGGAACAACATTCACTGCACTGAAGACAAAATTGCTGGAGATAGCGAAGTCTGGATACTTTGATAATCCACAACCTGAACAGGTAATTAGTTTTCTCCTTATATATATTTAAATGAACACATGATATATTTACTCATTAACACTAAAAGTTATGGTTATAACGAAAAAAAAATTCTTGGAAGTCTAAACTTGGACTGGAATAGCTTCAACCACTTTCACTAAGGTTATTGCTTAAAGAGCCCCTACAAATTATGTATTTTTAAAGTAGTAACAACTAGATAGTCCTCTGCCCTGTATTACTGGCCATTTAAACGTAAACAAAGAGAAGCAAAACACTTTGGCCTTCTCCCCTGTTGACACTGCTGGTATTTCTGCTTTGAATCTACTGACAAAATTTAAAAAAAAAAAACAAACATAGGACATGCTTTAACAGCTCATTTTTAGCATGTTTCTAAACGAAAAATAAACCCACTACACAAGTCATTTAATAACATAAGAGTTCAATGCCAGGATCTTACAATTTGAAATCTATGAAAGTTGTTACATACCTCTTCCTTATATGCCATTTTTTATGATTTTTGATTAATTTATTATTGATCAAGATTATCAGATCCTAACCTTGGATTTAATGCATGAAAATATATAAGAAACATATATAATTGTATTCAATTCAATTTTTCCCCATTTTCTTTAATGTGATTTAATTTTTTTGTTTCCACAATTTACTCAAAAGAGTGAAAACACTCGGGTTAGTAACAGCTAACCCAAGTAGTTGTCCAACAGAGCTAACTCAAAAAAAAAAATCTTGAAACTTTGAGAATGTATTAATTTATAAGTGAAATTATTTGAACCGAAATAGTTATAAGTGGATGGCTTTATAATGGTTACAGGAACAACCTGCTGTAGTAGCAACAGAAGACGTTGCTGCAGTTGTTGCCGAGGAGATACCAGTTGCTGCTCCACTTCCGGTTCCTGCTCCTGTTGTTGTACCAGTTCATGTTCCTGTTGTTGCAGCACCTCCTCCAACAATGCCGGCTCCTCCACAAATAGCTTGTAACTTTCAGCCAGGTAACTTCCTCAGAATAGGACTTCATTTTTTTTTTATTATTATTGGTTACAATCACTGAAGAACACTTGTTTCAAGAAGTTTGTGCTATCAGTTGTTTTTTTGTTTTTTTTTGTCAATATAATACAATTAAAGACAATTTGTAAATTCAACTTCCCTCAATTAGTACTAATTTGTGTGTAGTTTATTTAACATTAATTACTGTACTTAAAATTAAAGAAAGTCTTATGTTTTTTCCTTTCAAATTAAGGTTCATTGGTCATTGGTGGCAGCTTGTCTTGTTAATAGAAAATATGTGAGCTAAGTGATTTATTATGTGTCTAAAAGTCTAAACTAATGAAGGGCATCATAATGATGCAGATAACAACACCTAACGGTAGATATTAACCCTCCTCAGAATGAACAAATATTAGGTATCTTAAAAATAAAGATAGCTATATAAAGTATAACAGAGCATACAAACTCGTGCTTTAAGAGCAAAATTATGATCTCAATGAAATAGCATAAAGTTGATTTTTTTTTTTTCAAAATATGATTTTGAAGAACATCACATATCAACAAGGTGAAACAATGTAACTCAAGCTATAACCATACCAGTACATCAAATCTACATATTCCAAAGTTAAGGATTAAAATTATAAGAATTCTTTGATTATAATGTGTTATTGTTTTATTTTAGGTCATGTAAATCAAATACCTCCCAATGTCCAACCTCCTTCACAACATATTCATGTGGCTCCTCAACCAATGCCAGTTCAGGTTCCAGTTGCTAATCCAGGAACAGTTCCAGAGCCAGTTCCCGTTCAGCAGATCGAAACGACTTACTTTACTCCTAGCCATTTAAGGGTTTTCCAGTCTGGCACCATTGACTTTATGCAGGTGAGTTTTTCTTTACTGTACTCATTTCTAATAGCATTTTAATAACCCACTAGTAATTGATTAGAATAATAATAAAAGGCACATTTGAGGCAGCCGACAAGTTTTTATGTCGTGGAGGTGTTGGCAGTTCCTAAAAATCACCTATCATCGGGCTCCTTTCACTGTTGTTAGTACAATCATCATTTAGTGACAAGCTTCTTTTTCCATCAAGGGTTAGACATCCCTTTCCTGTTCTTTCCTTCTCCAAGCATCCTTCCATCTCTTGATGAAGCCTTCCTGGATCTGAACGTCCATTAGATCTGTAATGTATTGATAACTTGGAGGTCCTGTTATCTTAGGTTTTTATATATAGCTGATCCATTTGTTTATATATGGCATCAGCTATTCTATCCTTGAGAAAAATGTTCCAAGTATGTTTCTATAGTCATTTCTCCACTTATTCAGTCTTGTGCAGCACTTTGACCTGTCTGAGAAACTGTTATGAACTACCTACACTACATCTGTTGAGCTATAAAAATGATATTTAAAAGATTGGGCATTTTTAGCCTAATTCTAAATGTAAATTCAATTATTAAGTGCACGAGGGGAGGTTTTATAAGGAAGTATTCTTTTTATGCTCTTAACTCTTTCAATTTATTGGATGGATACAGAGTTGGGCAAACGTTAGCGCGCGCTAAAAGCTGATACCTCTCCGCTAATTTAGCGAAACCGTAGAAAGCCAGCGCTAATCTATTTATGAAAAATCGTGATTGCTAATAGCTTAAGCTATAGTTGCAACATTTTGTCATCTCAAAGTTCACTTCCGGTCTGCTCTGAGCAACTTCCTCCTCACTGTTCAGGGTTTCCAATCACATCAATGTCAATTTTGGTTACTTCCGGTCACTCACAGACAATGGCACATTCTGACACTCCTTAATCTAGGTTACTTCCGGTCCTTTTTTCATCAATGGTCGTTTCCGGAAGTACCCCAGGGCCTTCCAGGCCCTCATGATAGACCGGAGGTGAACCGGAAGTAATTGCAAGCAACCGGAAGTGGTCCAAAAATGATCAGATTCATCCGGAAACTGTCCAGGAGTAATTTTGGTGACCCGGAAGTGGCCAAAAGTTGTCCATATTCATCCGGAAACTGTCCAGGAGTAATTTTGGTGGCCCGGAAGCCATTTTAAGAACCCGGAAGTAAAACCGGAAGTGGCCAAAAGTTGTCCAGATTCATCCGGAAACTGTCCAGGGGTAATTTTGGTGACCCGGAAGTCATTTTTAAACCCGTTAGTGAAACCGGAAGTGGTCAAAAGTTGCCCAGATAGTTCAAGAAACAGTCAGGGATAATTTTGGTGACACGCAAGTCATTTTGAAAATCCCTGGGGCATTTCCAGGTGAATTTGAGCAGCTTTTGACCACTTCCGGGTTCTTAAAATGAGTTCTGAGTAACCTAAATTACCCGTGGACCGTTCGTTTCTGGATAAATCTGGGCAACTTTTGGCCACTTCCGGGTTCTTAAAATGGCTTCCGGGTCACCAAAATTACTCCTGGACAGTTTCCGGATGAATCTGGACAACTTTTGGCCACTTCCAGGTTCTCAAAATGGCTTCCGGGTCACCAAAATTACTCCTGGGCAGTTTCTGGATGAATCTGGACAACTTTTGGCCACTTCCGGGTTCTCATAATGGCTTCCGGGTCACTAAAATTACTCCTGGACAGTTTCCGGATGAATCTGATCATCTTTGGACCACTTCCGGTTGCTTACAATTACTTCCGGTTCACCTCTGGTCTATCATGAGTGCCTGGAAGGCCCTGGGGTACTTCCGGAAACAACCCAGTGATGAAAACAGGACCGGAAGTAACCTAGATTAAGGAGTGTCAGAATGTGCCATTGTCTGTGAGTGACCGGAAGATGAGACAGATCGAACAGGAGTTACCCAGTGATAGGCATGAGTCGACCGGAAGTAACCGAAATTGACATTGATGTGATTGGAAACCCTGTAGAGTGAGGAGGAAGTTGCTCAGAGCAGACCGGAAGTGAACTTTGAGATGACAAAATGTTGCAACTAAGCTATTAGCAATCACAATTTTTCATAAATAGATTAGCGGTTAGCGCACTACCGCCGTTAACGTCTAATCATTAGCGCTGGCTTTCTACGGTTTCGCTAAATTAGCGGAGAGGTATCAGCTTTTAGCGTGCGCTAACGTTTGCCCAACTGGATGGATAAACACCTGGGCTTTTCATGTAAGAGGGGGAGGAGTACTCGTGATTTTTTTTTTTTTTAATTCTTTCTTTCACCGATTCTAACTTCTATATACCAAAAATGTTCCCTGTTAATGTGTGTGTGTGCATGCTTGTCTGTTAACTTGGTAGCGGCTACAATTTTTAGTGTTCAAGCGCTGCAGTGAGTTGTAATTGAGTAATGTGTGAATACTGCCTGCTATTTTTCCTGTCCAAAGTTCAGAAAAAGGCTAGGCACAACCCTGTGCCAATATTCGCTACTGAAGTAAAACACTTTTTACATAAGATTCTTTTAAAACTACTTATAACTGGGTAAAACACCCTACTGCACAAAAAAGTCCCAAAAGTCTTGAAAATAGGACACGAAAAAGCCATGAATTTTGAAATCAAGTCACAAAATTTCAGTTCTTACCGAAGTGTAAGGTAATTCCGGTACTTTGGTGCATTCATAATTGTCGCCGTTTCTGTATGCATTTACAAACCAATTATTCATTTTTTAAATGTATGCAGACTGAAATATTGAAATTCTATACACAGGGCCAATTTCAAGGCAATAGTTAAGGCTTTTTCATTTTGATTGAACTTTTTTTCTTTTTAATGAGCATCAAATTTGCTTTTGAAATCATTAAAATGCCACGAAAAAGTCCCGAAATTTGCTTTCCCAAAAGTCGTAGACACCCTGTATAAAGATTAATAGGCTAAGCACATAAGTGAAGTTGTAAATTGTCTGAACTGCAAGCTCCTCAAAGAGGAATGTGAATCAAAAATGCTTTTGAAGCATTGATTATTGTCTAGCTCAAAAGGAGCCAGGCAATAATCAATTAATTGTATAGTGAGAATGAGCATGTCTCTAAAAATTATATGCTCAAATATTAAAGATGAAATATTAACTGTTTGTGTTTATTTTTTCAATTTTTAATATTTCTCACAGGAAAATGAATTAGATACACCTGAACACATTGAAGCTCCTCCTTCCATTCCTACAATGACTTATACCAATCAGAGTTATACTGCTCCCGTTGAAGCTGCACAGCCTGCTCCTCCAGTTGTTGCTGCTCCCGTTCAGCCAGAACCTCCTCAAATTTACCAAAACGTAAGTTCAAGTTTTGTTCGCTTATCGAAAACCACAATATGTTTGTATATTTTTAATATTTAAACACCTCAGTTGAAAGTTCATTATCCATTTAGTATATATCAATACACTATTAAAATAATGTATTCACTTTGTAAGCTGAGTAATTATTTGATATGATTACTATAAGTTCTAATATTCAAACCTTATAATGTTGTATTCCTGGCCACGGAAAAGGGATAAGCTTTTTTTTTAAATCCGCTTCTGTAAATTTGTTTCGCTTTTGTGAACAAATAATTTTCATATTTAAAAATTGTTACAATTCAAACAGTTATGGATAAAGGATAGTTATTGTGAGATTATAACAGGACGTTGAAAGAGAAAGAGGAATCACTAAATATGGATGTTGGGAAATCGAAGTTCTGAAAGTGCATTTGGATAGCAAAGAAGAAAGTTCACTTTTTGGAATGCTAATTCATAAACCTGATTGGAAAAGTATGCAATTGGTATTCATTGTTTTAATTATAATTTATACGACTCGTGGGTAATAAAATGCTAGCAGGAAAGTTTCTGGCCCAGGATTCGCCCTTGAAGTCGGACATCAAAGTTTTCATAGTTGATAGTGTTATTCACATTAACTTGAACCTGTGAGAAAACTAAAGGCTAACCAGAGAAACAAGGTGAAGCATCATGTTACCTATATCTTTCCGACTTAGAAAATAAACTTAAAAAAAAGTAGATTTTCCAGCTTCACCCTTTCTCTTTGAAGGTCCTGATATAAAATGGCATGGATAATCTTGGTTCCTTGGTGGCCGCTCCTCTAAGTATATATTACTTTTCTTTTTTCAACTTATCGCAAATTGCCTTTTTACGAGTTTTATATAAAATTCTATTTAACTTTACAATGATGTCTCTCACATCTGAATGACTTGAGTCATCACATAAATAAATGTCGGTTTATTTTGTTTCAATTTCTACCATACATTTCTGTTATTATCTCTACAGTGTAAAGCATTTTCATTAAATAAGGCAGGCATTAGAATTTCTGGATACATTTCAGCAAACTGATGAAGATAAAGGATGGTCCCATGTTGGAGCTGATAACCATCATCCAGCTCCTCTTCAAGCTCCTCAACCTGTTGCTGATGGCGATGAGTGGTGTGAAACTGGAGTGAGTGCTGGTCCTGGAGAAGACTCATGGGCTACTCAAACAGAACAGCAGTGGAGTCAAGCACAGCCACAACACAATGATGGTATTTAATTAAAATATAATATAAAATTTGAGCTATCTCTAACAGTAGCATTCAGTTAATATTACCAGCAGACTAAAGGCAATTTTTGGAGTTAAAGGTGCCTACTCTAGATCAGACACTAAAATAACATTAGTTGATCATAAAGAAAGTAGAGATATTGCAGTGGAATTGATTTATATGTAATTTAGTTACTCACCACATTACTTTTATTTATTTATTTTTAACAAGAACAAATGATCTGATTTACTGTCTGTTGACTGACTATTTGTAGATTTCAAGACAATAAATTTTGAAGGAATTAATGACAAAATATTTACTAGTTTGTCTGCTGCGTTCGATTTAGTTAAAAGAAAATACACTAGGCTCTCCCTGATCCGGCGTCGTCAGGACCGGGGTATAGTCGGATTAGAGAATTCAGTTAGAAGTAGTCACTTATGTATTTGAAAACCTTATTATTTGAGGATATAATAAGTACCATTTTTACTAGGGGTCTACTGTCACACCTTTATCGGGCTGTTCAAGAGCTCTTAACTTTTGTGAGATCGACAGAGTTATCTCCTTCCTTAAAAATATTCTTGGCCATAACAGAGCAAATTAAAAAAAAAAAAAAAATTACTTTTAAAACTTGCACCAAGTTCGAACTAGACGGGCTAAAATCAGGCGTTCCAACCGCAGGTGCTTAGTAGGGACACAAGTTCCTGCTTCTAAAACAAAACAAATATGCCTTCTTTGAGTTCCATGCAATGATATACTACAAAACAAATGTTTGGCTAGCTAGGAAGAGAAGGTTTTCTAGGAACCCTCGAGTCGGTCTAGCTCCGTCGTGTTCCAAGATCCATCACGCAAACCTCTCGGAGAGCGACGGATGTGGGAGATTCTATTGTAACATGGTTAGAAAGTAAATTATATAAGAACCAATTTAAAAAATACATGTCAGCAGGCAAACCAGTAAATATTTTCTTATAAAATTTATTTTTTATTTATTATTGTTTTAAACTGCAAATTGGTAAAAGGGATAACGTTGTTGTACTATTTAAATACTACAGATTATATAATTATATTTTATAGTTGCCAGGACTTGTTCTAAATATTTCATCCCTTAAAAATTGAAGAAATCCCTACAAAACGATTCAGTTTTAAAACTAACCCAGTTGCACTTTAATTATTTAATTCATTGACACTGGCCTGACAAAAAAACAGCCTGACCCTTTGTGTGGCAGAAAAGGTCTTACAGGCCTTGGTATTACAAGTATATATTATCTTTAACTCAAATATTTTTGTGTGAAACTTTCACCTTTATTTTGGGCTGTTTTGGCCTCTTTTAAAGCTTTAATGGCGGTGGTATGGGAATTCCAAAGAACAACCGAGTTCAGTCTGGCTCACTGTCACTTGGAAGTCGGGCTCCATTCTTATCTGAAAATGTTTCTTATCCTTCATTTGTCAGTTTGTTTGTTTTTTAGAGCACTTTTCTTAATATATTTGTCATCTTTCTAGTTAACCCAAGAAAAAATACTCCATCAATTCTTAAGTACATTTAACCCTTTCATCATGGAAGTCCTCTTTTTTTCTTAATTGGTATTGGGAATCAAGCACCCCCCTCCTCCCCTGTTCTGGCTTGGCACTACAATTATAATCTGTTTAATAAATTTAATTTTATGTGAACATTGCAGGATTCATTACACAAGGAGGAAGAGGCAGAGGTGGACGTGGCGGAAGAGGAGGAGATAGAAATCCAAAAGGAGGGAATTTCAACAGTGGTGGCAGAGGCGGTGGTAGGGGTGGAAACAGAGGTAATTTCCTTATTTAATATTCTTATTTTATTGTTAATGCAAGTTGAAACATTTTCACAGAATAGGATGTTCCTGAAAGAATATTTGCAAAATGTCTTCTAATCTTCATCAATCCTACCTATTAGATACCAAAAATTATCCCCAATCTATATATATATATGCGTGTGTGTGTGGTAACATGATACCGGCCAGAGTTTCTGTTTTTTCGTCATGGAGTAGTATATAGCATTACCCTTGCAAACGATTCAACAAGTTTGTTAATCAACAAAATAGGTCCATCTCAATGGGGAGTTTACTCTGGACACAAATTACCAATTTGCCTACATGGCTTTGCCACAATCAATCCCACATCATTTGTTAGAAAGGGCTAGTAGCAAAGATAGTGAATAGGTAACAGTAACCAAAATTTTAATTATTGCGGTATCAACAGACAAAACTGTTTTGTTTAGCTCTTTCATTTGGCGTCTTATTTATAACTGTAACTTTAATTTAATAAATATTCTAAAGCTTTAAAACTATATTCATTTCATTCATTTTGAGACAACCAGTATTATATTGGCATGGTATGATCATAAATAATTATGTTACATGAAGAATCATTAAATTGTATTCCATTTTATTAGGTGGTGGTTACAATCGTGAAGGTGGTTATGGCGGAGGAAACTACAAGGATCAGAATAGTTACCAGAATGGCTTTCAGAACAGAAATGAGAGGGGAGGTAGAGGCAGAGGAGGTGGTGCATCAAACGATAGGCAAGGTGTGTAATACTTTCTTCCTTTTTCTTTATTTGTACTTAAATAAAACATGTCAATTAATATCAGTATTTCTCAATCAAAAGGGACATACAGAATAAATAAAATATTTTTTATAATTTTAACTTATTTTTATTATTATTTCCTTGTGACAAAATTCGATAGATATCATTCCCAACTAACGAGACGTTCTTTGTGAAAAAATCAATTGGCCCATTACAAAAACATAATTTATTCCACATATTTCAGACCAATTAATTACGTATATTACTTTTTTGTATATGTATAGCATAGGTCAAAACATAATATTCCTTTTACTTTTGTACTAATTTATTCTTGGATCGCCCTACATGTTTCTTGGCCTTCATGCTACCTCCTCAGGGGCTGTAAGATCCCCATATGTGATCCGCTCGCCGCCCATATTCAGTCATAATATGGTTGGCGAGGGGACCACAGTAGTACAAAAGAAAACGGAGTACTATTTTTTAACCTAAGCCATACATATACAAAAAAAGATAAAATAATTATGTATGAAATTAGTAATTGAATCAACAGTTCATAACAATTTTAAGCATCATCTTCAGCAGTTTAGAATAAACTAACCACCTTTCTGAAGATAATGCTTAGTTATGAAGCTCTCCTGCACGATGGAATTTTTTTAAATAATTGCGTCTTTTGTATGTAAGTAATATTAATTTTATAATGGTTCCAGGTGGTGGACGAGGTAGGGGAGGAGGTAACCGTCCAGCTGGTGGTGGTGGCTACCGTGGTGGAGCTCCGGGCGGTGGCTACAGGCAGCAGCAGTAGAAATAATACCAGCACTGCCAAATTTTGAATTCACTTTTCATCTTCAGTAGATTACCAAACTAAAGATGTTTCTTTGTTTAATTGAAAAAAAAAAAAAACAGCTAAAGAAGAGATAAAGACTAAGGGAGGCTTTTTTCACAGGGATGAAGTGAATAGTAATTAAAAAAAAAAAATTGAAAAACAGTGCGTTGAACCATCAACGCCTACGCCTACTCTAGACTTAACCCTTAAAAAATACCAAAAAAAAATGTAAAAATAAGAAAAAACAGGAAAGAGATCATTTGTATAAAGAACTGTAACTACTTACTTCCGTGAAGGTATTAATTCAAAGGGGGGCATCAATGAAAAGTGCTTTAATATTGATTTTTCTAAAAGTGGCTTTTAAGATATTTTCGTAAGTAAAACACCACGTCCTGCCCCCTTTTCTTTTATTTTTCTTTTTTTATTATTATTATAGGTAGTCCGCAATAGTCTATATAGTTCCTTTTGTTCTGTCTTTGTTTTGTTTTAGTTTGTATTGTATATGTACATATCTTGATCTTGAATTTTATGATAAATTTGGATGTTAAGTGTATTTCATAATTAATTTCGACTATGTATAATTAAAGGAGCAAAAATGCATTTTAGCACATGCTCCTTTTTACTACTTTTCAATTTGTATATTTATAAGTGGCAGGTTGACTTTGTAAATAGTGCAGGATTTACAAATATATTGATACGTTTCTCCATAAAGACCTTTCCCTACGCGATTAAATCGTTAACAAGTCACACATTTAGAGGAAGGAGTAAATATTTGCTCCATAGCCAAAGTTATTTATGTAAATTAGATTGATCTAGGAAAAATAAAATTTACATTTCTAGCCCCTTCCCCTCACTTCAGAAAATTAATTTGTTAAAGTTATTGAGCCCTTAAGATGGCTAATGTTTTAAGTATTTTTTGGCATTTTGTGTGACAATTTTATTTAATGTTGGCCATCACTTTTGGTACTAATGTATTTTCTCTCACTTAATGACAGTCTTTATTTTTAAGTTTTGTGTACATAACAAAGAAAATTAATATTTTGTCTTTTGTTGAGGAAAACAATGTGACAATAAATATATATCAATGATATTTGATCTAATAAGAAATTTCATTGATGCTACCCTTGAAGTTATTATTTATTACATATTTTTAGGTTATTTGATGTCCTCTTAACTACAAGATATGCTGGCAGTCGAGCCAGTTTGATTTGTAAAAAGTATTTCTTATATGCTATACAGACCTGTATAGTTGAGCTACAGATTTTGTATTAAAAATGCAAAGTACTGAACTTTTCTTTTCAATATTTCCTTCCTCATTTTAATTCTACTAACTTCACTACTTTTCTACCCATTAATATTGCTTTATTTCAACGTAAAAAGAAAATATGTCTTCACTATTGGTGATTGGTTAGTCTTATTCTCCTAAGGTCAATTATGGTATTGGAAATAAACTTACACAAAGCCGACCTTAATACAGAAATATAATTTTCATTGTCAGATGTTTTAAATATTTGTGTGTGTGTGTGTATATATATATATATATATATATATATATATATATATATATATATATATATATATATATAAACTTTAAATATTAAAGTCCACTTATGCAAGACAGATTTTTGGGACAGGTTATCAACAAGTTTCTACTCAGAATAGGGTGGATCCCTTTATTTTATTTTCCTTCTTAATAGACACGACCTCTAGCGGTAAAACTTTAAATAAGACTAGAAATTGTACAATATCATTTACTTTTAAAACAGCAAGTAAATAGTAATTACAAAATTAAAACCCTTTTTTTTTTAATTTATTATAATAAAGTATGAAAAAAAAAAAATAAATGAATAAATAGGAAAAAATTGACATTTCAGAAAATTAAACTTTAAAGTCGTTTTCTCAAAACTATGTTTTTCAAATCGGGCAATATTCTGGCATCATCAATTTTTGCCCAATCAACTTCCAAGTTTAATTACAGCTCCCTAATGATATTTGCTAGTAAAGTTTTCGATTCATTAAATTATAACGATTTAATAACCAATTTTTGACGGATTTTTTAATAGAAAATAATGAATTGTTCACCATTTTCAAAAAAATTAATATTTCTTAAAAATCCTACGTACTTTATTAGATATAACTTTTTTCTTTTGAAATAATTTTTTGAAAAGTTTTTTGTTCTAGATTAAAAATTTCTGTCTGCATTTTTTTTTTGGATACTTTAACACCCCAAATATAATGTTTGATATAAAGAATTGAAAAATATTGATTTATTTGTTATTTATAAATTCAAGAAAATGATTTTGATTGCACAAGGTAGTATTACCCCTTAAGAGAACCAATGGTTCGTCAGTTTTGTAAATTGAATTTGCCACCTTAACTTTGGAGGTTCTACGCCCTATCCTCAAGTCTGTTAATTATACAGACCTGAAAGCTGCATATTTCTCATTGAAATATAACAAAAATCCTTCATAATATCTTCCTTTTTCATATTTCAAGCGTGGCCTCACTGGTGTGGGTCCAAGTTTTTTGATTTACTTGTCAAAACATTTTTTTGTTGTACCGCCTGACTCATGTGCACCATATCAAGAGAGAATGAGAAACAAAAAGAACCATCAAAACAGGTTATATAAAATGTAGCATTAAACTTTAGGCTCTGTAATACACATAGGGCAAGATGGTACTGTGGTGCGGGATAGCCTAGTGCCCTGTGTGCTGAATACTTTCTTCACAGGATGTTTCCTTGGAAGAATCCCTCTTCCCTTGTACTTTGCATTCCAATTGTTCCAGGTGTTTCTCCAACAGAAACATTTTGGGATAAATTATCAGAACCCTCATAGTCATCCGAAGGAAACTCCGCTTCAATTTCGCTCACACCCGTCAAAAGTTCTAACAATTCTTGTTGAGAATAAATTTTCTTATAAATATTTACACTCACAATTGTTCATATGAAAAGCTCAAAATATACTAGAGAAATATGCAGATTAAATTTCAGGTAAAGAAAAGCAGGGGTTTTTGCCAGTAAAAAAAGGGAGGGAGCAGGTATACGTACAGGTAGGCTTAGTAGTAGTAAGCTAAAGTGAACTTACAAATGGCAATAGTAGAAAGATTGATATAATAGCTTGTAGCAGCCAAGCGCAAAAGAAGCGACTAATATATCAGTCTGGGGCACTGCTCCCTCCGGACTAAAATATTAGTCCGGGGCACTGCAACCACCGGACTGATATATCCGTCCGTAGCAAGGGTTAAGGACAATGGTATTGGCTCAACAATGATTACTAAATAGAAATTCTTGTGCATAGCCATTTTAATTTGCAGATAAAAAGAAGGCCCCCCTTCAGATCATCTACTGCTTCCTCCTTCAAGAAAAGAAAAAAATTACGTTGTACTCAACAAAAATTGTGGTTATTATTGGATAAAAGGCAATGTTTGAAAAACCAAACAAATAATACTGTAAACATAATAGTAAAATTATTTGTACAAATGATATTAGAACCCCATTGCAAATCAACCCACACACCCTTTCACAAGAAATGTTTTTTCCCTATTAAGTGATTTCATTGCCTTATCTTAAGTATTTGCACTAGTCTAATAACAGTGAATTAAACATTTAGGAATGTCTGATATATTCTTATTTCTACAAATCTCCGAAATCTATAACCACAACTGTAAAAGAAGACCTTGAGCCATCCTCCAACATTCTTTACTGAGGCTCGATGTAGGCTCAGAAAAGAATTAACTTTCTTTTGTGATAATTTGTGTTTGTTCCCACTATGGGGTGATGGTTTTTCTTAAGAAAAAAGATAAGGCATCAGCCCTATCTTGGCTAGAAAAGGGTTGTAACCTATAGATTACCAGTCCCAAAATTCGTAGTTAATAATAATGGACGTTAAAATTTAAATAATAATAATTTGGTTCTCATTGATAATTTTAATCGCTTAGAATTCCTTTTAAATTATTTAACACCAAAATATATACGAAAAACACAAATAATTTCTGGAATCTGATGTTCAGACCCTGGCTTCCTTCGACAAGGATATTTATTAAGTGTGGCAACTAGTTGATATGGAACTTCCAATAGTCCTAGATATTATTTATTTATTTAAATTTTAATGTCCATTTATAATTAACTTTAGGGTGTGTTATCTGAAAGTTACCACTCTATCAAAAAAGTTGGCATTTAACTGAAAAAACTAATTTAAAAGTAAAAGTTATTTAGGAACTCCTGAAATTAAGTACACGAAAATAAAAGTTAATGTAATAATTTTATTTTTTTCAATTTGAAATAAAAGATGTTAATCAAGAATTTTAGCGTTTGTTGGTTTACAATACCTGAAATACTGGGAAAAAAGAAAATACGCACTTCCATACCTATATCAACTAGCACTTATCCTACAAGTACACGGAAGCCCAGCCACTCAACTAATTGTTGAAAGAGCCTTTTCAACCCTAAAATATATATTAAATGATTATAGATATAATCTTAATTACAAGACAAATTATTATTGAAATTTAATTAATTCTTCAAAATAAGTGAAATCTTCTTGGTATGAACATTAGTAGCCTTAATTTATTCCTTTAAACTTTTTCCTATTAAGTATTATAATAACAATTACTTAAAACTTCAATTTTTTAAGTTGAAAAATAACAGTAAATTTTTTTTTTTTTTTTTAAGTTTAAACCCAAAAAGTTATTTTCAAACTTTTACTATTTAAAAATGAAAATAAAAGTTAACAAGTATTTTTGACGACTGGTTATACAATGGACTGGAAAAGAATTTTGCTCTTTATAGGAATTTTGATTTTATAGGAATTTCTGAAGGAATGTTGCATGCATGTAAGGAGTTTCGAAAAACATCCAAAAGTCTTCATCAATCCTATCTACAGGGTAGCAAAAATTACCTTTATGAAGACGAATTACAAATATATTCATTTAAATAAGAAAATAAAGGGCATTTATCAGGAAAATTGGTTTATTTTATCTCTGTTCTAAAACAAAAATAAAAACAAAAGCTAATAAATATGTGCACCGATAAAGGTGATTTGATTAATTCCTTAATTTTTTTTCAGACAGATGAAGTTGTAAACCCAACTTTTATAAACTTTATTCACATTCTATTTAATGGAGTACATGACTGCTGGACATAAAACATGTTCATAATTATTTATTTATATTTTAACGTCCATTTATAATGGGTTCTCTATAGGTTACCATCCTTTTCTAGCCATGGTATAACTCAAGCCTTTTCTTTTTTTCAAAGACCCTTGGCACTGAGTGCTCTTCCCTTAGCGCTCACGGCCACTGGCCTCATGATTATTTTGATGAGAATAAAAAAATTAGGGAGGTAACTTATAGATAACTTGTCCTAAAATTTGTTGTCAATAATAAATACGATGCTAAAATTTAAATAAATAAATAGAATAAAAAAAAATGGTTAAATATCTTGAAAATTAATAAGAAAGACTGCAAGGTACCCATTTGAAAGCCCAATAAATGTCCTAAAAAAAGGATTCAGGTTTAAATTTCAATAGTATTACTTCAGCCTGAGAAAATGCCGCTTAAAGATAGAGAATTGAAGATGAAAAATTAAGAGGTTCTATGCTTTCCACACCAGAGCTAAGAAGTTTATGGAAACGCGCAGAGATGATGCAGTTCCTGTCAGTTGGATTTTTTCCCACAAGTACCATTATCAACCAAACTTTTTCATTTTAATTGAAGTAAATAAATAAAGATGTGGTTGTAATCTGCATTTCTTGAGTACCCAAGTGATTTAAGAAAAATGATTTCTTTTTTCACGTGCCGGTCACTTCCAACATTTACGGTATGATGGAATATAATACTCACAAAATAAATATTACAAATTACTCTCTAATGCGCCTTCAAATAAAATGCTAGAGAAACAAACTGAGGAGGCCAGTTAATTTTTTTGGGGGGGATTATCAAAATTTTACAATATAGTGGAATAATCATTCATTGCCTATTGACAGTTTTGTTTTTGTGTCTTTTGGCATTGTATCGCCACATACAATAATCAAGATGGATTGTAGCATGGCCCTATACTAAAATCACATATAGAATATAATGTAATTGTAAGAATTCAATAAACAGGAGTGAAATGCATAACACAAATTTCATGTAAATATACTGTATCTTGAAATTAAATGAAGAAATTGAAAAAGTAATATTAAATTATAAAAGTATATTTTGTTTTATAAAAGTAAGATACAGATAACTGACGTATATATTAATTTGAAATATTGTAAATAACTTGACTAGAAAAAAAGTGAATACTATTAAAAGATATGTTTGGACAATTTAGAATGAGAAGAGAATACTATTTAATTCTTTCTTTTAGCAGAAAGATTCTTGAACAATATATGTACCATTACTAATTTTAGGAGAAATAAGAACATTTAAAGTGCTAATAAATATAATAGCAGATGAAGAGTCATAAAAATGTTGCTTTACATAAACTTAGACAATAAAATATAACTTCTAAAAACTGATAAGAAACAGAATCTAAGATATATAAAAGTTGCAAAGAGAGGTAGCTGGAGTGCACTTGTAAAAAGAAATTTATCAATGTAAATTCTCTCCCAATACCAAAAAATTAACTAAATGTCTGTTTTATTCTCATCAATTACACACTTTAAACCTAATATTTACAATATATGTACAAATATAATTGTTTCATAAATAATTTAATCTTGTTTGCTGGGCTTGGCCTCCGAAGTATATGCCCTATAAATGTACAGTCCTAAAGCAAGGTGAAGCACTGCAATGGCAGAAATAGCTGAATATACATTACTGGGAACACTAGCAAGTCCAAGTAAACCTAAAAAAAAAAGAAGAAACGGACATTAGGCCAAAATAGTTTTGAATATAAATAAGATTCCTCATTCACTGCTGTACTAACCATCAAATAAAATCGTTTTGGTTCCAAAAAATGTTAAAACTGGGAGTGCAATTATTATCACACAATAGTAAAACACTGTCCTAAACAAGCGAAAGTCGGACATTTCCTATAGAAAATGAAATCAGAAAATCAGTAAAATGAAATTTATCATAAATAGAAGCCAACTAAGTATCAATACCCTTTCTGCTGGTGTCATATTCATTGTAATGGGGAATATAAAATAGGTTTATTCGAATATCGTAAACAAGCTAACTCCTGTATACAGCTTACACACGCCCACTTAGGACTCCTTTTGATACAATTAATCGTGAAGTCCTGAAAGCAAAAATACCAAAGAGATTGGTCGCTTAATCCAGCTAAGCAGCAGATCATCTACAGAACATCCTAGTACTTTGAAATTTAAAACCAATATTATCTTATCAAAACATTTCTAACAATATAAAGTAAAATTTCCAAGGAAATAAAAATATATTCTTTTTCATAGAGTTATTTAATAATTCTTTGGTCATCCTTTTCAATGATTTATAATAACTCGAATAAGAATCTAAGCGAAATAAATAGAAAAGCTTATTCGAAAGCTGATTATATTTCAGTTAAAAAAAAGAAATGAAGACGGAAATTTAAATAACACCATAACTGCATGAAGAAACCGAATCTGACCTTTCAAATGCGTTTTTAGTCTTAAAACGTGAATATTTCACAAAATACAGGTAAATATGTTTACATTTGAAACAACCACTATTCTTTGATTGCGGCGATAATTTCGCTTTAAAAATAAATGAATGTTCTCTTTTAATTCTACCCATCTCATCTGAATATACCCTTCTACCATCTTCATAGCTTTAGCTAAGTATAAATAGTTATATTTGGTTTCCCAGTTAGTGGCTAGCACTCTGGACATTCATGCGGGAGATGTGGATTCGACTCCCGCCTGTGGTTCTTGATTTGTTAGGTTCTTCATTTAACTGCACCAATGTAAATAGTTTATTATCCACACTTAATCTGCCGTATCCCTGCCTCTCTTTAACTAATTAGAAACTGAACGACCTTGGAATTAATCTATAGATATTCAGTCCAAATAAAACGACGTGTTGCTTTTTATTATTATTATATAATTTATTTTTAAAATCTATTGTTTACCATAATATAATGTGAAAACGGACAAATTACCGGAATGGGGCCGTGGTGATTTTTTTGACGTCATTAAACTCACAATTGTGATTATGTTCACTCTAAATATTACATTTAATTTTTAACCTCATGTTATCAGGTGTTTTAGCTGATCTAGATAGCTCTGCATTTGCTCTTAGTTGCAGGTCTCCTAAGTGTTTTGCACCCCTAGATATTGGTACAGTATTTCATATTTAATTTCAATATTATATGTAGTTTTAACTCAAGGTAAAATTTAATGACTCATCTTATAATTATTTCATTTGATAAAAGAACTATTTAATTTAGTTTTGAGCTCAATTTCTTTGTAGAAAGGTTATTTCTACATTGTACATATATTTTTTTTCTCATTTTATCCGCGTGAATGAAATGCTCTCCAGAATATTCATGTATATGCAAATTTTAAGAAAATTTGATTCTGAAATTCCTTTTAAAAATTATTAGGGTCTAAATAGTTCAGTATTCTACCTCTTCTCATGCCTTAAAAACATTGAATTGGATGGACAAATTCTTACCATATTCTATTATAATCCCTATTTACTATTAAAAATAGCTCATCTTAATGAATCTAAAATCTGTATTGTTCTGAGTGCAAATCCATTTGCCCTCTTTACATTTATTCTATCCTGCCAATGTTTCGCTCCTGTAATTGCGAATGAAGAACCTAAAAACCTTTGTTCATCCTCATGCAGTCTGCCTATATAAATATTTATTTTGTTTCTCGGAACCTCTTTTACAACTGAAATAAATCATTTGTTAGTTCTTTTGGTAATTCCTTTTTTTTTTTTTTTTCTGCATTGGCTAAAATTAAAAAAACAAGTACTTGGCCCTTACAGTTAATCTTAGGTTAATTGTTTATTTTTTATGACTGAGTAGTTTTTAGATTCCCTCTTGATGGCAAAACAAAAACAAAAAGCTCAAATTTACCTATATATTAAATACATGGATTGAATAATGCCTTCAATAAATATTCTATCCAACTAATATATTTATTTTTTTCTTAGATAGAAATAATTAACTGCATGCCTTCCAAGCCTCCTGATGACGATCCTCCTTCCAATAAACCTGCTGACCCTTCCCATAAACCTTCCAAAGAAACCTCATCAAAAACCTCCAAGGAAAACTCCAAGACAACTGATAAACCAAGTCCAACTAAAAAATACATACAATTGATTCAAAGTATTGCACAGCGTAATAAGGGCGAAAAAGAGAAGGAATCAGTGAAAAAAGAAGAAAAACCATTCAATGTTAAGAGAAAAGTGGAAGTCAAAAGACCACATGAAGAGGAGTTAAAAAGAAAACTTTTGGAATTGTCTTCGAAAATAGAAAAGCTTAAGACGGACACAAAGTCGGTTCTAAGTGAAACATCATCAAAAATTAAGAAATTAGAAACAACTGCAAAACAAAAAAATATATATATTGGCAAAGAAAGCCATGACAAAGAAAAAAGACCTGTTAAGATCGCCTTACCGCAATCCATTAAAGGACTATCAGGTCTAAGTTTTACCTCTAAAATACAATCATATCTGAAGAGCTTCCAATTCGTTGGTGGTAAAAGGTTATATACCACTCTTTCTGTCTTTTGAGTTTATTTTGTTTAATTATAACCTAATATTATTGATAACTCAGGTTTGCTATATCAATATATATATATATATATATATATATATATATATATATATATATATATATATATATATATACATTAACTATTATTACAGATGGTGGGAAAATAGAAAGGTTTTGTACTCTGGAGAGAGGTTTTTTAATTCCTTAATGAGTTACTCATGAAGGAGAACTCAAATTAGTGTTCTTGTCTGAGGCCTCTAAGAAGGCAGTTGTTAAAACTCTTGTGAACATAAAAAATCCATCTCATTGTGCTCTGTTCTCAAGTCTTTACAATATCGTCAGAAATAATAGAGTTTCAATTCTAAGCTTTCCAAATGAGACCAGAGAATACGTTTATATGGCAACACACATTGTGTGTTGTCGGTGCTTCTGGGTTGTGTATGATGTCAGCTGATATATATATATATATATATATATATATATATCAGCTGACATCATACACAACCCAGAAGCGCCGACAACACACAATGTGTGTTTCCATATAAACGTATTCTCTGGTCTCATTATATATATATATATATATTATATTATTCTATATATATATTTGGTTTGTGGAACAGTTTCTTTTTCCATTGGTGTTGCTCCTCTTTCTATCGCAATATTTCATCGGTTTCATCTCCGACTTCGTCAGGCTTCCTTGTTTCATCACTGGTGGTTGTCAAGGACACATACAACCACCAAGGCCGAAACAAGGAAGCCTGATGAGGTCGGAGATGAACTCGTTGAAATATTGCAACAGAGAGGGAGGAGAAAGAAGCCGTTCCACAAACCAAAAATGTGAACCCCAGCAATGCAATTTAAAACAAAACACACACACACACACATATATATATATATATATATATATATATATATATATATATCAATATCAGCTGACATCATACACAACCCAGAAGGACCGACTACACACAATACTTGCTTCATTTGTGTGTGTTTCCATATAAACGTATTCTCTGGTCTCATTTGGAAAGCTTAGAATTGAAACTCTTAATATTTTATCTTCGATGGAATAAAACCAACACTTCTGAATTATGAAGCACCGTTTTCTCTAGCTAAGATGCTTTTATCAAAATTTTTATTTATTTATTTTTTCAGCTTTCAAGCTAATAAAATTTCTCAACTGTTTAGATATTTAAAAAAATAATAACACCTCCAATATCCTTCGTAATACCACCTTCTATATCCTTCCTAATACCATCTTCAATATCCTTCCTAATAATACCTTCAATATTTCTCGACTTCAAATGTATATTTTTGAGCAATTTCCTCTTTAACAAAAATACATTTTCTATGTAGGTTGAAAAAATGTAGTAATCATTCATGATTGTAATAGCGAACAACTATAAATAATATGTGATTATGTTCTAAATCGTCCTATCTACATATAAATTATTGAAATTGGAAAAATTCACTAAAATAAAATGGTAATTTTATCTGTTACAGTTCGCCTCCTCAAGGATCCAACATGTCTTCTGCAGCTGGGAGGCCAATGAAATTCGCTTATACTTATAGTGCAAAAATTGCACAATTCCCTTTCAAATTCTACATTAAAAATAACTGGATGTGGAAGTACTACTTCATTGCTGTAGGTGTATCTTTTCCAATTTTCTACAAATTAGGAAGACTGAGTAAGTAAATTTTATATTTTGAAATGAATACTGCCTCTGTCCCTTAGTGTTAGTAGCAATTGAAAATTTTAACAGCTATTATTGGCAACACACACAGTTTTATGTATATGTTGTAGTGCAAAGTTGTAAATCAAAATCTATGTTTTGTTTTAACTCATATTTCAATTAGTAGATTCAACTTCTAATTTTATTTGCCGATTGAAATAAATTGTTTTATGTGTATCAAATTGATTAACGGTTTAAGGGTTGGATCAGTAATAAGTAGAAATCTTACCACCAGACCTAGTGTATAAATTTGATAAACACCACTTTTTAATTCATTTAACCCATTCGAGACTAATAGACACTTTCGTGACAACAGACTTGCAAACCCTGTGGCCTAATAACCACTTTTGTGACAACGGGCTGGCATGCCTCATGGCCTAACAGCCACTTTCATGACAAGGCCATTTATTCATTTCGGGATTGAAAGCCACTGGGTTGCTAGGGTTAAATTGGAAGTTAAATATCTTTTACAGAAAGGAGTTAGTTACTAACACTAAATGGCCTGGTGGGGAAGTTTTATGATTTTGTTTCTGGGAATCTAAGGGTTAATAGAAAAACTGGGAAAACAAAAGAAATGCAAAGCCATGTCGACCTATCGAATATGAAAATCGGAGCAAACTAGCGAACGAACCTATTCGATACATTGACAAAGTAATATATTGAAAAATTTAAGGCATTTCCAGCTATTCTAAAGGGGTTAGAGTTGCGACAATTTGTATCGTCCACAATTCAAGAGCAAAGTATCGAATCTGAAAAACGAGATTTCTCATATGTGATAGTTCAATACGGAAGAGACGTGTAGCCTTTAATAATATTTCTTCCAAAAAACTAGATAATAAGTTTTTGTCACTTAAATAGGAGTATTTTTTAATAATTGACTGGCCTGTTTATTAGAAATATAAACGATCAAATCTATTAGGTTGCCCAGAACGTTTGTAGGGATTTAGAATATTTTAACTTATAATCAATAATTATAATTAAAAGAGGATTAAAGGCATGTAAACAAAAATAGGCTTTGTATTCATTATAAGTTATAAAAAACTTATTTTCTAAATCTCTACAAACTTTCTGAACAAGCCCGAATGTTTATTTTGTATTGATATTGATATATTATAGTGGGTGAGAACTTATCACTTGGGTGTGGACGGGTAGGGGAAGGTGGAAGCACCTCTAGCCGATGACGGCCTTGTTGGGTTGCAACTCCTCCCTCTCCTATACCCTGGTGTAGGCAGAGCGGGGTCTGAGAGGGTTGTAGAACTGGTAATGTCGAGCCCCCTCTACACTTTCTCGAAGTGACAAGTTATATCTCTCCCACTTTAGGCACATTCCTTAGCAATGTTTTGTAATCTTATCACTTAGCTGTAGAGGTTGCTTAGCTATGCAGCTTCTGATACGACATTTTTGTATATGGTGTTCTATACATATATTTTCCTTTGCTAATATTATTCTGGGACAGAGGAAATACCATTTCATTATCTTATAGATGTCCACTGCAGTTTATAAGTATCTCTTTATATACATTTGCTATATTTTTTACTATAGGCAATGCTCCAGAAAATGTTAAGAAATGGGAAGAAATCCGTAAGAGGGACTTCACTCCTGGAGGCCATCATTAATCATTTTCTTATGATCTTCATAGAATCCAACAATTCAACAATTTTTTTTTTTTTAGATGTATCATAATGTAAAAAATAAATAACTATTATCCAGTGTGTTGTTTTTATCAACAATATTGTAATTCAATAAACCCTTTTAATTAAACATTTGTCCTAATCCAAACTAATTTGGATTTGCAAAAATTTCAATTAGGCATAGTTTTGTCATAAATTGCCATATATTGACTTTATGAGGAGTACGAAGTTTCTGCTGTGTCAAGAATTAAACATAACAAATTACATATTCTAGTCCATTGTAATTTAAACTGTTAGTGTGACTGTGATCGGAGATAAAACCGAATGGTTTCCTTTTTATGTTTTAAGCAAATGCTTCTCATCTCGGATTCTACATATGTGAGTAAATTTCAACTTGTTTCCATTCTAGTTGAGGCTGTATTTTGTATTTTTAGTTAGACAGCGAAATTGAAAAATTACTTGTTTCTTAAATGTACGTTAAACTTAGAACAAAACTTGGCCTGGATTTAATGGCCTCTGAGGAGATGGCATGTAGGAAACAAAACATGTTAGGGTAATTATAGAATAAATACGCCACTCATTCCTCTCGGAGGCCACCTGAGAGAGTGACAGATAAGTGTGATATATATATATATATATATATATATATATATATATTTAAACAAAAAAAATCTATAATAATAATAAAATATAACTACTTTAACATTATTTTATCATAACCTCATCTCTGGGTCTGCATAATGCCCTCTTGGTGCTAATGACCACCCACAGTAATCGATGCAAAAAAAAAAAAAAAAAAAAAAAAAAAACGCCCTAAAGGGACAAATTGGGTTTTAAAATTTAACTAAATCTAATAAATAATTTATTAAATAAAATTCTATACATGGACTAGTACAAAAAGAATTGTTCAATAAATACAAACAATTTAAATTTTAAATTCACTGCTTTGTTCAAGTTTTGTCCACTTCGCGCTGACTGCCCACAGCCACCTGGCTAAAGATTCATCTTGTGCATCTTGGCTTGTCTTACTTTCTTCACAATTCCTACAATAGATTATTTCAATTTTAAAATATCATGACAGATAATATATTAAATAAAATAATTTTATCTGTATATGCAAAAGAAAACATACGAAAAATATTTTCCAGTCACTTTTTCTAAATCTGGTGATAATGCTGCATAGAGCGTTGTTTGTGCTCCTTGAAGAGGATTTTTTAAAAATATCCTTAAAATTGGTTTTACCACGAGACCTGAGAAAGAGGAGTTAAAAAAGCTCATGTGCCTGGTTATCTCAGTCTCAACAATGCCAGGGTGAAGCGAATTCACAGTCACGCCGGTACCTACAAAAAAGGAACAATACCGATAATGTAGCTTGTCAATAGCTGAGGTGACGTTATTGAAAGCTGAGTAGGGCAAACTGTGATGAATTTTGTAACTAATGATGATTGATTGAGTATTCAGAATGTGACTAACGACTGATCAATCCTTTTTCTTCATGACTGATGATTAATTACATACAAATTTAGGAATAATTAGTAAAAAAAAAAAGGCGTTGGCTAATATTTTAAATGTTCAGTGTAATAGTAATCATAATCTCAACTTTTAAAACGAACTAGACTCCATATTTTTCACGTTCACTGTTCTGAACACTTCTGCTTTATGCGTTGAACAGCCTGTTCAAAAGATAAAACAGAACTACTTAATAAAGGAATTCTAAACCCCGATGTATATATTTATAAACAAGTTGGTAGCCTAACACCAAAAGAATTTTCAACATTAGTTATGTCAATCAATCAGTAATACTCACTATCAATAATTAACAACTAACAGATAGATTGATGATTAGTTTCACATATGATTAATGATTAATATGACCTATGACTAATGATTAACTTGAGTTGTGACTAACGAGAATAGTTATCAACCATTTAGTTAATTTGTGCCCAAGTTTGATTAATAGAGAATTATAGAGGATTTCTGTCATTAATAATTTTTACTCAACAGTCACTGTGTAACATGTGAGTCAAAAGAAAAATGATCGAGAAACCTCCAATTTAACTTATTTTATGAATTTTAATACAACAAGACAAAGAAATATGCTAGTAAGTCAAAAGCCCTCAGCAATACTCTATGAATGTGTACAGGAGGAATATAGCATAATTATTTACAGGTGCAATTAAAAACAAATAAATTGAACAATTTACAAAAACATTCACTAACTAATAAAGCAATACAAACAATAAATGAGTTCATAGACAAGTAAAGATATTTTATGCACTCCAATGAGATTGATTATGAAAGAGTAATTATAATTATTTAAATTTTAACGTACATTATTATTAACTAAGAATTTTGGGACGGGTTGCCTACAGGTTACCACCCTTTTATAACTAGAGTAGGGCTGATGCATTTTCTTTTTTCTAAAGAAAGGCCACCACCCCATAGTGGGAATCGAACCCACGACCTTTGGCATGGAGTGCTAAGTGCTCATGCCTTAACACTCACGGCCACCGGGCCTCCATGAAAGAGTAATTGTTACTATTTAAGTATTCTATGCAGTTGTGTTTCTATCTTTTATTTTTATTTCATGTAAATAGGACAATATGACTTATTATGTGCGGCTTTATTTTTAGCCAGTAGCCAATGAGCTGACAATGTAGCTGATTGAGTATAGGATAATGGACAAATTTTTAATCCCAAGTTCGGGAGAGAAATGTTGATGTACAGAGAAGAATCTTGATTAAATTCAATTTGAAACTATTTTCAAATCAGAAAAAAAACTAAAAAAAAAAACATTCAAGTTATTTCTTCATCAGTTATTTCTTAGTGGTCCCAATTGGAATCTTACAGTGCTTTAGTGTTTCAAACAAGAGGACAAATTCAGAATCATGACAAAATGTGTATTTCAGCCCTTCAAAAATTTAAAGCATACCTATAAATCTAACTAAAAATAATAAAAGAAAATGTTTTCATTTAAACTCAGAACAATACCTTCAAGTCTCCTTGCGAGTTCATTGGTGAAAAGAATATTTGCTAGTTTACTTTGAGCGTATGCACCTCCGTCATCATAATTCTTCTCACTGTTAAAATCGTCCTTACTGATTCTACCCCTAAAATGAGCTATACTAGATACGTTGATAATTCTACTTGGAGCACTTTTCTATTAAAATTAAAATGTTGTCATTGTAAAATTGAACAAACAGATACTTTTCTAGAAAAACAAATTATTTTAACTCACCTTTAAGAGATCTACTAATAAAAGAGTTAATAGGAAATGCCCCATGTGATTCACTCCCAACTGCAGCTCAATTCCTTCTTTTGTTTTCATAGGAGGGCATCTCATTACCCCAGCATTATTGATGAGTATGTGCAGCTGATTTTGTTCTAAATATAAATGATAATTAGGTAAATAATTCAAATTAAAAAAAAATGAAAGAATAAAACAGAAATGTTATAAAAAAATCTACTCAAAAAATTTTGTCTTGGTATAGGGAGAAGGTCATTAATTCATTAAAATGGCTCTACATGTTTTGCATCCTCAGATGCGTCTTCAGGAACCTAAAGACAGTGGCAGGATCCTCGTAGTGGAAGGTTCGTCTTTGTTCCATTAGGCTGTATGTAGTTCTTGGGCTCCTGAAGAGGTATATGAAGATTCGAAACATGTAGAGGTATTTTAATAAATTTGCAATCATGTTAATTTGGACTTGCATTCATAGACCTAACCTCAAAAGCTAGCCGAATATGTGAAAATACCAGACCTTATAAATTAGCCATGGACTCCCACAATGCTCTAAATGACCAGGGGATACTTGGTAAGTTTACACTTAAGCTCTTTTCCAGTTTGTCAAAGGAAAAGGTAGAATACTTCACTAAAATGTAATTAATCTACTAAAAGTACATCATTTCAAAAGTTTCTTCACTTATTTGTTTTCTTTAGATGTTTGCCGAAATAACTATATAGTTATTTGTATATACAAAAGGAAGACTTGTGCCCAGATGGAAATTTTTGTCCGAACCATCGGTCCTGAATGTGTTAATATTCACACAAAGGGACCGTGCGAAGTACCACTCAAAAGGTCAACCTTGCTCAATTATAGTAGCCCTAAATATTGGAGAAACAGTGGTCTCAATAATTCACAGAGGCTCTTCACATTATATGTTAACTCAATTACACATTCATGTACTAAAAAGTTATAACTACAGATTAAGAGATATGGGAACGTATAAACTAGTTATTATTAAGTTGAATGTATATCACCACATATCATCTCAAAAACAGTAAGTACAGTACTAATTATAATTTTTACCTTTTTTGAAATTTTTCACAAATTCCCTTATTGATTCTTGCGAAGCCAAATCACATTTCCGACAATACACATACTTGTTCTTTGTTTCTAAAACTATTTCTTCTCTTGCCTAGATATAAGGACAGATATATTTTAAATATTATATAAATGTAAGTCTTTATGAAAAATTATGTACTCAAGGAACAGAGGTTCAAGAAACAAACAAAAATGCTACCTTTAATAAGAAAGAAAGCAAAAATTTAAAAGCTTTAACTAAACAAAATAAATGAATACATCCAGGAAAAAGCAAAATGATAGTCAGTAAAATGTAAATAACAGTAATGTAAATTCAATAAAAATATGAGAATGATTTTATAATTCCTGGGAATGCAACAATTACTTCAAAATACTGTTGCAAAAAAAAAATAAAAATAAAAATAAAATGTCAATGAGAAATGATATTTCGTGGAAAATATACAATTTTTATTCAGCCAGCTCTCAAAATTAATTTTTGATGGCCCAAAGCCTGTGAGTGTTCAGTCTTGAACTCCATGCCTAGTGATGGGCCTTAGATTCTACAAGAAAAAGAGAGGCGTCTCCCTGTCAAGAATAGAGTGATATCCTGTAGATAACTCATCTCTAAAAATCGTTTTACTTTATAAAGGGATATTAACATTTAAAATGAAAATTTTAATTTATTTAGAATCAATATACCCTAAAACTTGACCTACTTGTAACAATGAAAATCCTTCATATGTTTCACTATATTTTAACAGAATAATTGATTAAAGGTCATATATATATATATATATATATATATATATATATATATATATATATATGTGTGTGTGTAGAAGTATATTTATGAGTAAAATTAGTATTTTAGTAAAAGAAGGGGAAAAAAATCAGAAACTTCTTGGCAAGAGTGCTTTTCTAGAGGAAACGTTGAGATCGCAGGTGAGTCATTTCTGCTTAGGATACTGTCAATTTACTGTCATGGCGCCTTAAACTTCCTTCTCTTTAAGATTTCATTTATATTTTTAACAAAAGATCAAACGCTACCGATAACTGCTTCTATCCCTTTGCTAATATCACTAGAGATAAGAATGGAACTGCGCTAAAATGATTCAGTTCCTGGGAGTCGGACTTTTTATTATGGAAAACAGAAGAGATGAGATGGTGCAGTCTTGCACTGAGCACAGGGCATACACGATTGAGTCAAAGGCACTTGATTTGCAAGGTGAAACAGTCCTCATGAGACAATTGGCAAACCATTAACCACATTTTAACTGATTGCCAAAAATTGAAAACGAAACAGGTGAAGTCCAACTGCCTGTACTTATGGACAAAATGAAAGGTAACGACACAACAAATAGAAATAAATTAATAAAATTCTTGAAATCCAGTGAATTAATATCCAAAATATAAATATTTTATTTCTATAACACTTTTTGCTGTTAGATAATAATGAAAATAAACTAAATGATCATATAGATATTTGATTAGAAAATAAAGTAAATATAAATTATAATAATAATTGGGCAATAATTAATTATTTTCAACTGAGAGAAAAACAAATATTTGCTCCTTTTGAAAGCTTTCAACAATCAATTTTCTGAATATATTGGCATATGACAAGTTCATCACTCCATTTGAGGCATTCATGGTCCAAGAGTTTCACATACTTTACCAGAAAAAAATTTTACCTTTTCACAGCGAGTCAAATCTCGACAAGCCATATATACTTTTCCATTCCTCTTAGCTAACTCTTTTGCAGTTTCTTTGCCTATTCCAGTGTTTGCTCCAGTAATAATTACTACTTTATTATCAATTTTGTTGGTAAGTTCGTATTTGTTTCCAGCACAGAAATCTCTAAAAATTCGTAAATTAAAATAGGCATTGGTCAATGAAAAAATGAACTTACATCACTTAATGGAGAAAATCAAATCGTATCGATTTAATATCTAATCCACAGAAGGGATGGCCTAATATACAGCTACCTATTAACAAGTTTAAAATAAATAATCAATAAATGTCCAGGACGGTTAACGCGCTTTATTCTTAATTAAGGCTAGATAGAATAGGTGAAGTAACATTTACGAGTGTAGTTCAGAGTAAGTGGCTCAGATTCCTAGGCTGATTGAATGTGTTCTCAAACATATCCACAAAACCATTTACAAGTAAACATAACACTGTAAACAGGATATCTTACAACAATAAAAAAAAGGACAGAGCTTCAGGAATGGAGAGAATAAAAAAAGTTAAACTAAAGTCTTAAAAAATATATTTGTTTTAATTGCACATTGACTTCTTTGGCTTTCCCTGTAGGGGGTATCTAATGGTTGCCACTCTGTCTAACATCCATGGCCACACTTGGACCTGTATTCCAAAAAATATGTTTTTACACAATATAATCAAATTAAAGGAACCAGTTTTCCTTTTTTATCTTATCAGTCCAATCTCTCTCTCTTCAATTTCAGTTATCACGTATTTTAAAAGTCTTCAGTTTATAAAAAATAAAAGCCCCAAACCATTTCTAGAATGGACTTATCAGTTAAAAGAACCTACATTTAAATTTGGCTTTATGAGACCTGTCATATGAGACAATTTGGCCCTGTTTACTTGTAATTAAAAGCACAAAATGATAGATTACGTATAGAATAAGATTAAAAAGTTATTTTTAAGATAACTCTCAAAGTCTAATAATTAGAGAGATTTAAATATTGTGATTCAGATTTGGGAAATTGTGAGATACACAAAAACATTGGCTACTGGGTAAATTGAAATTAAATTGCTGGGGAGGCTCAAAGTTATTAATTAGGTGACTACTTAAAGGAACAACCTTATATTTAGACAGCCAATTTCCTAATGTATAAACCTAATATATAAACCTTACATTGTTTCACCAAGTTTAATAAAACTAATACACATATGTAAACCTACTTTATTAAAATAGCTGAACCTACAATTGTACCTATTACACTCCCAATAATCACCGGCTTACTAAACTTAACCATTCTGTTTTCATAGAGCAAAATTTAATTAACAAGAAAAGTCAAGGCGCAAAAAATTATATTAATAACCTTACGGTAGGTTATAAAACGATACCAATGAGCAATAAGATATGTGAAGAACTCACAAATGAATGAGGAGGCCCGGTGGCCGTGAGTGTTAAGGCGTGAGCACTTTACACTCCGTGCCAACGGTGGTTTTTCTTCAGAAAAAAGAAAAGGCATCAGCCCTATCCTGGCTAGAAAAGGGTGGTAACCTACAGATAACCCCTCCTAAAATTCTTAGTTAATAATAATGTACATTTAAAAAAAAAAAAACAGGAAGAATGAATATTGGGCTGACGCAATAAATAAATCAGAATCAATTTTCATTGTAATGCGAAACAAAAACTTAGATCATAAAATTAGTTCTGTTTTCTCAATTAATAGTTATCAAGCAAGCGGGCAAACGTAATTTCCAAAGTATTTTTTTCTTTTGGCGTAAACAGCGCAAACCCTGACAGCTCCAAAAACTCTTCTTCTTGAGAGCCTTTAAGAATATTTTTAGCTAGCATAAGAATACAAGAACAAGTATTGCTTAACATGTTTTCGTAATAAAACTACACCAGAAAGATGATTTATCAAAATTGTGTCCCGCAATTTTAATGGAAATGTTAGTGTCTAGAAGCGGCCATTTTTATGTTTCGATTTACAGTAATCATTTTAAGAAATTATGAGGACTTTTTCTGTTTTCCCCCGTTCTTATTATTGCATTTTTTAAATGTTGGGGGTCGTATATTTAAAACACATTATCTTCTAACTAATAACCTTATTAGTTGCTTTACATGTTTCACATCCTCAGGTGCCTTTTCTGGACCAACTTCTTAAAACACCACTCATTTGAGGTCTAAGATGACCTTAAATGTGTAGGGCCTTCTCAGGTCATAGCTGATTGGCAATGGTCATATACATATTATTCTTATGGGAGTGGCCCCATGTGTAAGATTAAGGTTCAGATTAAATGTATATTGGGAATTAACATTACCGATGGCGGCGCCACTGTCTTTGTCTAAATGGCGGTATACAAATGTATACTTGTGACATTTGTTACATAGTGATTGCTGATAACAAGTGTTTTCGCAGTTGTTTGTGGTTCTATTTCACGTTAATATTAGTGTTTTCATCCAGAAACAGGGGTTTTGGAAGCTCTAATTTATTTGTGGTTCTATTTCACGTTAATATTAGTGTTTTCATAAAGATACAGGGGTTTTGGAAGCTCTACTTTATTTGTGTACTCAAATAGGTAAGAATATTGGACTAACAGTGAGTTGTTGTTATTGTGATGGATAAGCAAAGTGAGGTAAATATTATCTCATACCATTGTGAATAGCTTTGAATACAATAAATGTATTTTATAATAAATATTGCATATTATTGATCACCAACAAATCATGAACAACTTGAAAATTGAGAAAATATTTCAAAATTTCTTTGAATCTCTATTTCACATATTACATGCACCATTTCATTTACTTATTAAGGTTGTAATTAAATTATATAAATATACTTTATCAAAAGGCACCGTAATATTTATTAGTAGGAGTCATATGAATCAAATATGAAGTAGTAAACTCATTTAAATTTAATATAGCCATTCCTAATTAAACTTGTGAAAAAAAGTGCAAACAACTTGATAGATTGGTTGGTCTTCTCCAAAATACCGCAGGTATTTAGGTAATGGATGTGCATTCACATTTGCTTCACCTTCAACTATGCACCTGGAATTCCTTAAGGCTTCTAGATAGCCAAAGAAGTTCCTTAGTACATACTTTTGTTCATCAATATCTATACCTTCTGAATTTCTAGAAGTGAATTTCAGAAATTAAATCAAATTCGGGTAAAATGGGTTGCAAGCTGTTTATATTCACACAAGAGTGAAGGTTGCATAAATGTGAATTGTTTCACTACCTCTTACATATATTGTTTAAAAATAATTACTTTGTGAAAGGGAAAGGTTCATGTTGTCTTTAAAAAGACAAATTTGTCATAAAATAGTTGGGAAATTATTAGATAGCAAGAAAAACACGAACAACACAATAGCTTTACATGTGTAAACAATGCACGTATACCGTTCTCGCTAGTTCCGAAATTTTCCGCTTGGCGGCGTATCGCTTAATGTTAATTCCCAATAGAGAATTGTCTCCTGAAAAGTTGTCTGAGGACATAAAACACGTAACAAAGGGTGTTAGAAATTGGAGGGAACTAATTTTTTTTAATGATTAAAATTTAATAACTATAGATAATAAAGGATAACAATCTTACAATAGGAACAAAAATAATAATAATATTAAAAAACATTATTTCGTTTTGAGCCTTCTGCTCAAATTCAGGAGCATAAATATGGCTTTTGTGTCACCTTTTTGGAACGCCTAGGTCCACCCGACAAAGCTATGTAATGTGCTCTATAACATAAAGTCTTCTTTTTCGTACATGGCCACTGCGCATCCGCGTACGCCACTGCGCATGCGCGAACGAAAGTGAACCCTTTTTTGTAACGGTTTTTGCCAGTTTAGTCACCGATAAAGCATATTTATGCTAAAATAGGCATTGACAGTGCTAAGCCAGTTGGCAAATAAGTAGTAACAGTTGTTACTAAATGAATGAGTACCGTCATTTGGGGTGTCATATAAGGGGGGGGGGCTGCAGCCCCTCCCGAAATTTTCATTTCATGGTAAAAATGTGTCATAAAAACCTTAAAAATAAATTAAATAAGATCACTTAGTTAATAAAAATAGTTTATTTTAGGTGTGATAGCGTTTTAGTTGCCTAAAACTATTCCAAGCTCTAAATTTTTCATTTTCCATACCCCGGAAATGATCTCAGCCCCCCCCCCCCGAAATTTTCCCAGCCCCTCCCGAAATTATTTCCTATATACGCCCATGGGGTGAGTTCGGAGAATAGTGCATGGCGCAGGAAATCACGTGACCTTGGGCACGTTTTTTCATTAGGGACATAATTGGCTTGACAAATACGATCAATATTCCATTTTTCCCATATAGTTAAGCCGAAATCGCCTTGCCAACACTTTGAAGTGAGTAACGAATATTTTAATGTGAGTTGTAATTTCCATGATTTTCGAAATGCTAGAAACAAACGTCTGTAAAGAGGCTGAGTATGTAATAAACCATAATTTTTCATATTGTATAGTAGGTTTATATGTTGTCTAATGATGCATAAATAAATATATTCATTTTTTTGGCTCAAAAGCTTTTTTTTTTTCGTTTAAGTAAAAAACTCAGGAAAACAGTATTTATTCGAAAGAGGCTTTGAAAAATGTGATTGACGATGTCAAAACCAAGAAGAAGACTCAAGTCAAGGAGAGAGGCAACGTTAGTTAGAGGAAACCACACTAAAAAAATGTGGTGGCGAAACAAAATTGAGTCAAGAAGAAAAAAAAAAATATCAAAGGGAATTTTAACTGCAGCTGAATGGGACTTTCCATTAACTCGATTAAGATATTCGCCAAATCGTAAAAACATATTTGGATAAATCAGGGAAAAAATCGGATTTTAAGCCAAGCCCAGACTGGAATGGTTTGGCGGCTTTATGTAGAGGAATCAGCCATTAATGGAACGCCTTACACAAAGCATCAAAAGGTGCAGAGCAGAAGTTGATAAGGAAAAAGTGAAAGAATATTTTGTAAATCTAAAAAATATTATAGAAAGTATTCCTCTTGAGAATAGCGTCAATTATGACCGAGCTCACTCCAACTATAGTTCAAGTTAAGATTTTTATAGAAATTAAATGCTGTCCGAACTAACCCCACACGTAGGGGTGAGTTCAGACACATTTTAGCGATAAAAAGATTGAACATTTTTGAGATATTCAGAAAACAAAATGCACTATTCGATAGACGAATGTTAAGGGTTCATACATTAATTTTTCCAGATTTTTACAAAAATTCTGTCTTTTGTAAATACGAGAAAACCTCGAAAATGTGTCCGAACTCACCCCAAATGACGGTACTCTGTCAATTCGGTATATAAAAAGTTTTCCATTCCTGCTATGAGAACATCTAGAAAGTCGCTGTAAATTTCCAGATATCCGCTCTGAGACCATGAGAGTACTCCTTTGACTTGAAAATGAGTCAGTGGGCATAAGGAGTTGAGAAACAAAGCCGGTAGCAAGAGCCTTGGTGAAGTATATAACAGGCTCCAGGACCACTCAAATTTAAAGAAATTCTCCTCCCAACCTTTTTTCACACACACCTCTCTCTCTCTGTCTCTCTCTCTCTCTTTAATAATCCGACTTCTGCTCTAATTCTTCCCATCTCTCGTCCAGCTTTATTGGCGTCCGTTGTCTCTTGTTCAAATATATCCCATTAGGCGAAGAAACTCTTTCCCTTATCCTTGTCTAGCATCAATCATAATCAGCTTTCTATCTTATTCTCAGCTCATTTCCACGATAACTGGCGGAGAACTTCTTGCTCTCTCTAATCCACTGTAAGGCAGGGCCGCCAAATCTTAGAGCCGGGCCCAGTACCAGATCACGGGCCCCCACTTCTCAGAGCCAGACTGAAAATTCTTCTAATTTACTATAGGACTTTGGATGTTTTAAAATTATTTTCATCTTGAGTTTTGAGCGAAATGAGAATAAAAGCCGACAATCGGTGCAGCAAAGGTCACTTTCGGTATTTATAGTTTTATTACGACACCTAATGAAATATACTATTCTGGGACTGCAATTGTTTTGTCGTTTATGCACATAAAAAAAAATATAGATCCCATTCCAATAAATATAGACTACGCCCGTCTATATTTCTTAACCCCTTTCTTTTTACAAGCTAATAGCCTATATATATATTTCCAATTAGCAAAGCCCGGCCCGGGCTCGGGACAACTGTACCCGGCAGTCCCCCCATGTGGCGGCCCTGATGTAAGGCCATGAAAGAATGCCATGCTCTAGTCAAACAACAAGAGGGGGACGACTCGACACATAAACAGTAGTGGGTATGGTTCCAAGCCAAGGCTTTCTTGAAGTCCTCTACATAATCTCTAGTGTCAACATTTTCTGAATCATACCTTGGGCGTACATAGAAAATAATTTCGGAGGGGGCTGGGAAAATTTCGGGGGGCGGGCTGAGACCATTTCCGGTGTATGGAATACTAACAATTTAGATCTTGGAAGAGTTTTAGCCAACTTAAACGCCATTACACCCAAAATAGAATATGTTTTATGAACTAAATGACCTTATTTAATTTATTTTTAAGGGTTTTATGAAATTTTTACCGATTAAATCAAAATTTCGTGGGGGGGGGGCTGCAGCCCCCCCCCCTTATATGCGCCCATGAATCATACTCGCTTCCATTCTTATAGGCGGAACAGCACTCGCTTCCTTTCCTGTGTTATGTCGCTCCCTTCCTGTCCTGTCTCGTCCCAATCTAATTTAGAAAAACTAGTCTTTAGGGACCGTTCGAGCCTTTACTAAGAGAGCTATTACCTCTTTTAATATGATGTAGTTTGAGATATATTTTATTTATTTTAATAACAATTTCAAATTAATGTATAACGAATATTTTTGTGTAAATGTTTTTAAAGGAAGATACAATTGTAGTTAAACCCAATTTTGCTGGGATTAGGTGTTCACCTATAAAAATAAAATATTTAATCATAGTTTTTATTATGATAAAATTTTGAAAAAAGTATATTGTTTGGGTCTTTCCTTTTTCAATTACGAATACTTTAAATTCCACCTCTTTGGTTAACACTTAATTACTTACATGAATTACCTTCTTCAATGTTCACTTCAGAATAGTGCACCTTTCGCGTCCTTTGGTGTAGGGTTGTTGTTTTCGTCATAATTTCGTTGCTATGATTTCAGATCTTGTTTAAGTGTTTTCGAACTTTATTTTTATATATTATTAATGGAGTCACTAGTAAATAGATAATTTTATTGTTCTTTTACGCAATGTCGTAGGTTTTTCAGTAATTATTTATTTTTGAGCCATAAAGAGCAGTCCTCTTTTAACTGTATTACTTTTCCTTGGGAATTTCTTCAATTTGTTTCTTTTCCCTGCTGACATCAAAGATGACTGGTGGAAAATGTAAAGCTTGTGGCTCAACAGACTTAGAGGTTGATCCCAGCAGAGGGGATACAGTCTGTACTAATTGTGGTACAGTTCTGGAAGACAGTGCTATCGTATCAGAAGTTCAGTTTGAAGAAAATGCTCATGGTGTTAGTTCAGCCATAGGACAGTTTGTTTCATCTGATTCCAGTGGTGGTTGTCGAGGATTTGGCAATAGTAAGTAAATTATTTTTTTAACTTGCCACTTTTTATTTGATGATAATGTAATTTAATAGAGTCATTTTGGCTTTTCCTCTTACACAGTTTTTTTTCCTAATTTGAAACTTAACTATCTAGTATTTCTTAGGTAGAGAATATCGGGGTTCGTTTTTTTTAGATAAAAAATGTGTTATATTTTGGGAAACCTTTAGGCTGAGATTTAAACCTTCATTGGGGCGATGAGAAGAGAGAGAGAACCGAGGAAGGCTTGAATCTCAAGTAGAAAAATTTAGCACTTTCTTTATCTAAAGAATTTAGTTTTATTAACCACGCTACTGACACCTAACAATATCTACCTTCACAATCCAAAGAGTAAACAATCTCCCCTCAATGAATCTAGCATTTATGTTTAGAGAAAAGGTAAATTAGTTTCTTAATTGCAAATATTTAAAAATGAAATCAAATATTATATATACATACATAATATACATTTTACGTGCCCACTATTATGTACATTTTGTAATGAGGTAATGACAAATGTGGGCCATTGGCGCCGACATTCAGGGTGCAGCGAGGAATTTTCTCAACGAGCCCTGAGATGAGAAAATTCCTGCCGCTGGTTGGGATCGAACCCACCATCTCCCGCTTATGAATCTAAGGCGCTAGCTACTAGACCACGGGAGACCCCTTAAAGCCTTATTAACGTAAAAGTGTTTCTCTTGAAGATTTTATAAAAAATAGTTCACACAAAATCATACACAACAAACGACATTATTTTTAACGAACGTTATTTATAACAAATATCATACACAGTCTCACAGATTTTTTAATTGCTATAGCTTTTCACACTGGAGGAGTGAGGGAATCAAGAGATGTGACATTACAAAATGCTAAAAGAAACATATCAAGTCTATGCCAGCAATTAAGGTAATAAATTATCTACAATATATAATATATTTTTAATTGTAAATATTAAAACAATTTAAATTCAAGGTGTAGTTGAGATTTGGCTTAGTGACACTTATGGTCACCTAACCAGTATCTTTGGTCTTCCTCTACCCCCTAGGCATTTATTGCTGAAGGTTGTCAAAGAGCATACCGTAACATCCAAATGTTCCAATGCTTATTTGTAGATTTAAGGGGAGAGAATCACCCTTCAAATTCACCACCAAAACGGTTTTTTTCTATATCTCGAAAAGGATTTTTTTAAATGAAATCAATGGCAATTACTCATATAAAAAGATGCCTAAATATATCAGGTAATTTTCCTGTCATATTTTCAAAAAATTGTTTATGTAAGTTTCTTTTCAAAACATTTGTATATTTTATTATTATATTTCAGAAAAATGTCCATTCATTCATGAACATTTTTTACCCTAAACACAGCAACATAGTTTTTTTATTTTCTTAATAATAATGAAATTTATAATCTAATCCAAAAGATTTAATAAATTTGCATGAAAAAAGCGAAAAAATTACATGTTTATATTTTCTTAAGTTAGTACTTATTTAATAGGAAACAAGCTTTATACACGGGGTGTAAAACACAGCATCGGTGCCGCAGTGTCCCGCGTCAGCCGGTAAAGGACACTGTGGCACGGTCTTGCACCTTCCTTAAGGTGGTGGAGTTTTATACATGCACCACCTTAAGGAGCGGGGAGACCATCCTTCACCAAAGGGAATGGTAGAAGGTAATTCATCAGTGACTTCACTACCGCTGGCAACCTATCCTTTGTTTAGTTAATTATAAATTTCCTTGGTAAATTATAGATTAATTACCTAGTTTTAATCTTTAAAAAAAAAAAAAAAACAGTAAGAAATTAAAAAATCTTGTTCTTATTGTAAAAAAAAAAATCATTTTTAATTTTATTTTAATACTTTTTTTTATTTATATTCTATATTTCCTCTATTTATTTATATTCCTTATTTAACTTATGTTATGAATTCCACTATTTTCTTCATAGCCACAATCGTTACTAATAGCGAGAAAATATATAAACATTTTTCTATTTTGTAACCAAGACATTTATTAGGCTATTAATTAAATGGAGTCTGGATTAAACATTATTGGACAGATTCTCATTCCTATAAATCCCATACTGTGTAGTCTTGTCTTCTAAACCTCAAGTCTTGTATGAAAGACCTTTTTTTAAATAAGTATGAAGTTAAAAAAAATCTGTCTTTATTTTATTTAAAAACATTTTTGTTTGTTTTAGATTGAACCAGCACTGTTTAGATACAGCCTTCAATTTTTACAAGATGGCTCTAAGTAGGCATCTTACCAGAGGAAGAAGACATACTCATGTTATTGCTGCTTGCCTGTATATTACTTGCCGAATTGAAGGAACGCCTCGTATCCTTTGATATTCTGATGCAATTTGAGTAATGGATCACTGTTCTGAACCATTCATATATATATATATATATATATATATATATATATATATATATATATATATATATATGTGTGTGTGTGTGTGGTGGCCCCTCAACAGGCCATTGTTCCCATTTGGGAACATTAAAAAAAACATAATTAAGCAATTTTTGTTTGGTCATTGAAATGTTTTAATACAAATCTTTGAAAGGAAATAATATGAAGAAAACCTTAACATTTCCATTGGAACTGTGTTCGGACTATAAACGGTTAAATACAAGAGTCATTCACTCATTTATCTCCGAACCATGATTAAAGAAAAGTGGGTTGATTGAAAATTTGTTTGGGTCGGTGGGTATACCCGTGGTCTAGTGATTAACACCTTGGATTCTCATGCGGGAGATAGTGGGTTCAATTCCCGACATTATGCTGGTGGGAATCTAATCCACTGTGGCAGTAGGGATTTTTCTCTTGTCAGGGCCCATTGAGAAAATTCCCGGCTGCACCATGGATGTTGGCGCTATTGGCCCAAATGTTGGTGCGCCCTAAAAAAAAAATGTTATTTCTATGAAAACATATTCACCAAAGCAAATTTATTCTTCTCATCAATTAAAAAAAAATCAGTAAAATACTATTAAGAAAATAATGAATAAAACAGTTTCTCATAGTTCTCAATAGGGGGAAAAAAATAGTGAATTGTGATATTTAATTGCTACTTAGTAAAACAAATTTATGAGTTTTCTTATTTTTGGCCTATTCTTTGTTTGCATTGGCAGATTCTATTCCATTTTTTTTTCTTAGATGTGACACAAAATCGGTTTAAAAATGTTCCATAACTCTTGATATCTAAAGTTTTAGGTAGGCACAGCACGCAAATGCTGACATACATTATTATCAGCAGAAATTAATTAAAAAAATTATCCATTGAAAATGTTGATTTTGAAGAGCTTTCCCTTGTTTCTTCTGAGATCAGACCACCACTACTTTTACTTGCACATACACTAGATACAGGGATAGACATTATTACTAATTTTACCTAAAAAAGCAAAGGAATTACAATTTACTCCTGACAAATGAATGATGAGTAACGATTAAGAGTAATCACTCATTTTTATGATTAAAAATTTAATGCATGAATAACGATTAAATTTTCACTCAATACTATTACTCGAGTAATTGTTTAACACTTTTGCACTACAACATACTTGTAAAATTCGGCCTTCACACTTGTTCCCACTGAAACAAACTCTGTCCACACAGTGGTGGTCTCACTCTCCAATAAAACAGAACAATGATCATAATGTTTTCAATTGTGAAAAAGAACCTTTTTTTTCAGCACAGAAATTCACTAGTTTTTTGTATTGGCGATTTTCTTTTCAGAGTCATAGCCATAGACCTAACTTTTAACCCTTGTTACTATTTTGGCAATGAAGTCCAGAACTGCTTGAAGATGATCCATCATCTCTATGCAAACTTGTCAGAACCTGTTGAAACTGACAAATGTTGCTGACTGTCTCAACAAAGCAGGCTATCGAATAAATTACATCAAATGGATGTAGTGTCAGAAGTTGCTGCTATAAAAATTCATTCTTTATATTTCTTATCATGGCCTTGATATAGATTCACGGCATATCTTTTTAATTGTCTTCATGGTTGCAGTATTTACCTGGAATGCCATCTTGGTGTTTTCAGCCAATGTTTAGAGTTTTTGAGATTAATGATAAAGCTGCTGTTGCACAAAAAAATAATATCATGATGATTAGATAGTTAGCCGTCGAGGTGATAAGTAAAGATGGAATGGTTGGGATTCGGCTAAATAAACCTCAATATGATTTTGTTTTTTAAAAAATCTATATTTCGGACGTTTCGGCTACTCATTGGTAGCCTTCGTCAGCTAAAATGACAAAAAAAAAAAAAGAAATTAATACAGGAACAACAAACTTTTTTTGTTTCTGTATTAATTTCTTTTTTTTTTGTCATTTTAGCTGACGAAGGCTACCAATGAGTAGCCGAAACGTCCGAAATATAGGTTTTTGTAAAAAACAAAATCATATTGAGGTTTATTTAGCCGAATCCCAACCATTCCATCTTTACTTAAAAAAATAATATATATAATAGCCTTTATAAACTCGGACCTCCCCTATAGATCGTACTCGTCTGACGAAGGGAAGCGAGTCTATTGCTGTAGTGTGCTACCTTTTGGCTGCCATTCTTCTAAATATCCCCAACAAAAAAGTGGGCATCATTCAATGACTGCATCACTGAAAAAAAATATAAATAAACTGCCTTTAATTTTCCCAAGATAGAACCATCAATAAAACATTTGATCTTTCGAAATAATTCCCTCACATGTGTATGCTATTGAACAGCAGTTGTTCAATAAATGATGTTCTTGGAATTGTCTATGTTTTTATTGTTTTCCTTAATAAGATATAGATTTACTTATTGACTTCAGTGATGTCCTTCAAATATGCGCATTTGAGTTGGGGCGTACATATCTCCGATTGTCTCAGGCGTTATGCATCAATGTTCCAGCACTAGGTAAGTCTCTCTCTTTGTACCACTTTTGAAAGGATTATTCTAAAATAATTGCATGGTAACATTAAGAGGTTTAATATAATATGCTTATCTACTTAAGCTACCGTATTTGATGTAAGGTTATTACTAGTAGGTATGTACTTTTTTGTCAACATTGTAACCATTAAAATATTTTTCAGTCACAAACAATAGGCTGAGATTTTATGTGTCACTTGTTTCATAACATTAACCCAGGTATTTCATTTTAATATTTTTTTTATATTATTTTTGAGTGTTCGCCAGCCTTCCTAATATTTGAACATTTAGCAATAAAGGAGAACCCTTCTGACAAAAACAAATTTATTTTATTTATTTATTTAAATTTTAACATACATTTTTACATAACAGATGTTTAGGACGGGCTATCTAGAGTTTACAGCTCTTTTCTAACCAGGATAGGGCTGATGCCTTTTATTTTTTCCCAAAGAAAAGCCACCACCCTAGTGGGAATATATTTCACCCAAAAGGCATTCATCTTAATTTTTGTTATCACGATAGAAAGGAAATCTTTATAGTATCTTACCAATTACTAAATCTTAAACTCCCCTAAATTGTCTTCTTCCTCCCAAATTCGCTTCCTGTCTGACATGATATAAAAGAGCAAATTTAGACTACAAATCGTATTTGACCACTCATCTCCTATCTCCCAGGACCAAAAGAAAATCTTAAATTATTTTCAATCTATTTGGTTGTAACTCAAACAAACTAAACTTAATTTCAATAACATAATATTTATAGGTTTAAAATCACATGTTTAATTGGAGAATTAACTTAGTGGTCGTATACAAACACTTTTTTTCCTTTTAGCAGAAGAAAGCAGCTCCCTAGGACCATAAAATGTTTTCACAAATTAGCAATAGAAATACATTTTGGAACGGTATTATTAAATGATTTAATTGCTTAAAACAGGCTAAGACGATCTAAAATTTCGATATCGAAATTCCATTTAAAGTTTGTTCGTGTACTTTAAGAAAGAGCCAGCTCTAGCCGTTGTGTTACCTTCCACATCCAGACGACCATCACTTCAGATGTATCGTTTCTTGTAGAAAAGAAGGTCCTTATGATAAATGTAAAAAATATTGTTGAGGGTGCTATGCAAAATATCAAGCTGGGCAAATAATAAAAAATGAATTTACAAATTTTTGTGAAGATTGTGAAAATCATCCATAATATTGCCTAGAATGTTTTTATAAATTCCATTGGAATCCGTAATAAGTTGTACTATAATATGATTAATATATGTTTAATAAATTACTTTAATAATTTATTATTTATGAAAAAAAAAAGTTTCAACCCAAGCACATGAAACCTGTCAGAGAGTCCATAGCTACTGGCTAATAGGATGGAACATGCCCTTTAGAAGTCATAAGGTCCCTGGAGCAAGTTTATTGGACGGGGCCCCAGTGGTCTTATATGAGACATGACTACTAGCAGTTGTATACGACCGCTGCGGTCCTGCCCAAGAGATAGTTTTTTTTAGTAATGGTCATCAATACGTTAATCATAACATGTGTTAATAATAAAGGGATATTAAAATTTAAAACTAAAATAATATTATCACTACAATCCTATTATTTTAGTATATGTAGCTTTCCCTTAGTCAGCTCGATGTTCAGTATCTGTTTTCTACTTTTTGTTATAAGAATGCTTCTGGCCAAAAATCAGTTTTCGAGTTCAAAAGTGCCTAGAAAAAAAAGGAGCATTTCCTAAAGAAAAATAAATCAGCTAAGAGATTTTTTTGTGCGAAAAACAAGGAGTTAGCGGGGGGGGGGGGGGGGAATAAATAACAAGCTAGTTTTGTAAAGGCTGTTGCAATGTTCTGCAATGAACTATGCTTCTATATGCAACTATGCAAAAAATAAATTAATATCAAAATTTAAAAATAAAACATATTAATGTTGTTTTTAAACCTGCCAGTGCTAAGACTAAGATAGAAAAAAATGTTATGGGAACTTGAATAAACCCACTTTCACACGTTCAGTTTGGCTTGAACAATTGTGAAGCGAGGAACCCTGAATATACCAGTTGCTTATAGATAATATAGTTTATATATAGTGATATAAATAGTTATATTTTCATTTTTATTATGTCAATTATTGTGCATAAGCTGCTGAGGCCATGAACACACAGATACACAGAGAGTTATAGTTATAGTATTTCATTTTTGGATAATGGAAAATTTTGATGGACAATTATTTTTTGCAACGGCTGCAGTTTGCATATTAAAAAATCAATTGAAGGTGAAAAAGGTTGTTGTATTCTTTCGCTATTTTTTTTCACAAACTTGAACTTTTCATTAAATTATTTTTCTTTCCACATTCGGGAATAAAAACTAAAAAAATACACTCGAAACTGAATAGAAACAGTGAATTGGTAATTTATACATGATCAGAAACAGGTGGTCAAACATTGCCGTGCATACTCGAGGTTGGTACCCACGCTTGAGTATTGTTTACACGTTCATGCCAATGTACCAACCTCAAGTAAATTTTCTGGCGAGACAGATTTTACACAGGCCAAACTATTTGGTTTGCACTAGACAAATTGTTGATGTTCACACAAAGCGATTTACTTGCACCAACTAGCTTGCACAGGCCAATTTCCACCAATTGCACTAGCGTGTGAGCCTGCCTTAATAAAAAAATATCGTCTCCTCAATACCTAGGTAGTACCTTCATGATTATATAGCAATGATCACTTTATTGTTTTCGATTTACAAGTTGAAGTTAATTGCCACTGCAGCACTTAACAAAACTATGAGTTTGACAAATTTCATGCAATCAAAAACATGTATGGTTTTTGTAATTACATCGTTTTTTAATTTAAAGAATTCAATATGATTTTAACTTGCTGTATGCAAGGCCTTTTAAATATAATACAGTATACTGAAGTTTAAGTAAAAAATGAATTAACATCTACTGGAGAAATTACATAAGTGTAATTAAAAAAAAAAAAAAAAAAAAAAAAAAAAAAAAAAAAAAAAAAAAAAAAAAAAAAAACAATAACAAAACAAATGTCTTACTGATAATAACACAACCTTTAAAGAGAATTGTAGTAATATTTATAAACGCATATATAAATTTAAACGACCACATTAAAAGGGTAACAAATAGTACTGGTAGTTAACAATCATTAAGAATCCTTATGTCTTAATCACTGTGCGTGATTTGCAAGATAAGAAATAAACAACAATTTGAATGCCTATTTTATACATAATATAGATATATAAAAAAAATATGTACATTTTAAAGAGATTGTTAGGAACTAAAAATTGTCACATTATTTATGTTTCAAGTAATTATCTACGATCTGATTCCTTCAGAGTTTGCTTCATAAAAAAAGAAACATTAAGCTTCTCTAGAAAGCTTAAGTATAAGTAAACATTCTGTTAGTTTTTTTTGTGCATTTATAAGCTTATAAATACACAAATATAATATAAATACAAAATATTTAAATAAATGAAGATGAAATACATTTCAGACTAGGAGAAATATTTGAAAACTCTTATCATTTTTAGAATACTATTTAGAAGAATACTAATGGATGCAAATTTATCTTAATTAAGATAAATACATTAAGTACAATACAATATGCTTGTATACAAAATTTAAAATATTTGCCTAATACAAAGAATAAAATTAGCAAAATTCAATGTCTTTAAATATCTGGTTTTAAAATTTCATTATATTAATATTAAAATAATAATATTAGTCCTCATTTACAGCCAAGTTTGTTTCAAAATTACCTAAATTAGTACATTTAAGAGAATTTCTTTGGTAAATTGCACCAGAAAATTTCTAATAGGAAGACAAAATTCCTTATAGTCAGATTGAACTACAAATATTAGAATTTATATAACAAGAATTACAATAAAATCTGATGTCTATACAAACAGTAGATATATAAACTACTATGAACAATAGAACCACTAAAAGTAAGGATATTTACAAAAAAAAAAAAAAAAAAAAAGCATTTATCACTACAAAAACTTCAGGCTCACTTAGAAGCACTACATGAAAGTATCTATCACTTCTAAGTAGATAATAAAAGTTACAAATAAAATAATATTTGAAACTGTCACTTAAGAAGAGCCTGCTTCGACCCAGTACACAGCAGTCTCCACTCTCCTAATAAATTAATTTTTTTCAGTCATCGGTCGAAGGGCTGGCTGGGCCGTAAAATATAAGTTCTGGTATCTGCCCTCCTTGTACACCAGTTCCGTTTGTACTCTCTGAAGAGCACTGGAACTGAAATGTAACACTGCCGACTGTTACTTCTGACATCCCCTCTTGACCGAAATATGACAACTCTACACCGTCGAGAACAGCTGAAGCTGTATAGTATGATTCGGGTTCTATCTGAACTGGATGTTCGAAATAAACGTGAAAAGTATTCGACGACCCGTCTGAGAAGAATTTTGTATTGTTTTCGGCAAGGACCCTTCCGAGACGTTTGAGTTCTATTTTTACTGAGTAATCCGCTGCTCCGTTCGATGAACCATACAGACCAAAACCAACCATGAAGATTCGTTTGTCAACAGAGAATTGAATAGAATCACAGCGGCCTCTATAGCGCCACTGGTTACTTCTGTAGGCGCAAGACTGAAACCTATGGCACACCTATAACAAATATTTAAACAAAGCAATTTAAGAATTATATTTGATTTATTATGTTACAACAAACAAATTAAATAAACATAAATAAAAACATACTAAATAAAAAAAAAAATATTTTCACAAAATAGTGATTATGAATTTGACAAAAATTTTGCAAAAAACTATAGAGATCTCAGAATCAGAAGTAATCAATTAAAAGGTATATTTTCAAAAACTAACATAAGTAAATCTAAATAAACATTCTGTTTACTGATTCATTGCGAACACATTTTTTCACTACTTATAAAATCAATGAAATTTCTTTTGAGACATAAAATTAAAATTTCTTTTAGCGCGGTTCCTCCCTCCCCCATAGGGAGGAACCCCGCTTATAGGGTTGATACAATGAAACAATCCGGAAGTGCCGACTAGAAAATTTCGCGTTTCAGAACCCCTAGAGACCGAAAATAACGGTGGTTCAAATTTGTATATGTATATATATATGTATATATATATATATATATATATATATATATGTATATATATATATATATATATATATATATATATATGTATATATTTATTTATATATATATATATATATATATATATATATATATATATATATATATATATATATTTGTCTGTTCGCTCTCTAGATAGAAGACGAACGGTCCGATTTTGATGAAATTTGGTACAAAATCCTTCGTCCAATTTGAAAGGTTAAGTTCGTTAACCAGCAAAATCCGCCTACTGGAAGTTGGCGTTTGGGGCGAAATTCGCGCAAAAAAAATCGTAACGCTTACGTTTTTGAGTTCATAAGCTTGTAAGTACTCGTTTTATATGATTCCTGGGCTAGGAAAACGAATGAAACCATTTTGAAGGCGATCGCTTTAACCGTTTTCGAGAAAATTGGAAAAATAGTTTTTGAATACCGTTTTTGGTTTGGGTACTTAGAATTACGGGATTCAGTTGAAACTTTATCTGCATGTTCTACTTTCATTAAAACTAATATGTTGAAAGTTTTGTTACGTTTGGAGTTAAGGAAGGGTTAGAATAAAATATTTTATGAACAGACATGAAAAGTTTTGGGAAGTTCGTATACTTTCATTAATATCTCGAACACGGTTGGGAAATCGTGGTAAGTGGATAGAAACTATTTGAAAGCTTACTAAATTCTCTACAAAAAAGATTCTAAAACTATTTTTGATTAGGTTATGTCAATCGGAGAAATAAGTGCTTAAAACTTCAAATACGTCTGTTTTGTTCTTATGAACGGGTTTTTGTCGTTCTTGTTGTAATTTTTGTCTCTTTCCCTTCGTTTTTTTATTGCTTTTTATTTTTGTAATTTCTTATGTTGCGAAAATTTTGTGTGTAAAACAGGATATGAAAAATGAGGCCAATTTTCTGTTGCTAGAAATAATATAAATTTTGGGAACTTTCATTAATATCTCGAAAACTGTTGAGAATTTTGGTAAACGGAAGAATACCATTAGAAAGCTTATTAAATGCTCTACATAAAAGGTTCTAATGAAAGTTTTGATTAGGCGATGTCAATCGGAGAAATAAGAGCTTAAAGCTTTAAAGTAATTGATTTCGCTTATTCGAAGTGTTCTTTTTGTCTGTATTTTATTCCTTGTTATTTTTTAATTGCTTATAGTTGGATAATGTATTCGAAAATAAAACAGGTTAAGTAAAATAACAAAAACAATTTATTGTTAGAAATATAGAGTTCCAAGATTCCAAGACCTTGTAACTAGCGGGACAGTTTCTAGTGTTGCCGACCCTTCCAGGTAAGATTGTAAATCCTACCTTTCAAGACTGGTGGAACCAAAATATAACTGTCAGGGTTCGGTCACTGCTACTTAATAAAACTACATTTTATCGTAAAAATGGTTTTATTGTGCCGACGTTTCGGCTTGAACTTCAAGCCTTCATCAGGGCTGTAAATACAAGTAGGACATATTTAACACTAATATATGCACATATCTATGTAAATATACCTAACATATATATATATATATATATATATATATATATATATATATATATACATATATAATATATATATTTATATATATGCATATACACGCACACATATGTACATATATATGCCCACATACATACACATATGGGGTATGTATTATTAAGTAGCAGTGACCTAACCCGGACAATCCCTACCTTGCATCATCAACGGTCAACGATCTTCTCTCAACAAAATAATAACTGCTTCTATTTTAATCTTTCGAAATTAGACTAGGGATAAGAACGGAACCGCGCTAAGATGAGGCAGTTCCTGCGAGTCGGACTTTTTTTAGTAGGAGGCTGACCACGGGCCACTATAAATTTAACTTTTCATTAATTATTCCTTTTGTAATACTTTTTCTGTGTCACTTTATTTCAACATGCTCTATAAATTTTGTAGCTTTTTCATATCTCTTCAGTGACTTTTTGTTTTAGTGTTGTTTTCATAAAAATTTGTGAAAATCGCTGAGAAAGAAAAGGCACTCAAGAAGCTTCCAAAACATGAATGTTAAAATGTTCTCTTTGAAAATGAAGTTCTGCATCAAAGAAAAATGAATAATATGGTTGGCCTTAACCATTAAAAAAAAACAACGTTATGTGCATTCTTATTATTTTAAGAAGGCGGAGATAGGTAGGGTTCCGACAGATGTAGCGATTTCTGTACGGAGATAACTGCATCTTAAGCCAAAACAATGACAAATAAAACTTTATTTGACATATAAAATTGTAGTTTTGCGATCCCAAACGCCAATGAGCATTTCTCAATTATTTTATTATTATTTAAATTTTAACAACCAATTATATATAGCACATTTAAAAAAAAAAAAATCAACATTATGATTTATCTTTTAGTATTACCAAAAGGAGAAAAAAAATATTTGACACATAAAATCTAAGTCTGTATATAGAAAATTAAATGAAAATTGTTTTATTCCACTTTAATGCAATGATATATGAAAAATCCAGTCGTTACTTACATATCCTGAGTTGATTATATCTTTTTATATGATCAGGTAGAAAAACATTTTAAAATAATGAAAAAAATGAAATTTCAAATGAAACAAAGTATCGTTATTTTACAAATTCTAAGAAATGTATAAAAACGTAATTACCTGTGCCTTTAGTCCTGCTCTAGGTTTAATAGGGAAGCTGAGAATTGGTTTCTGATGGGCCGTGAAATGTAAAAAAATGTCTATGGTTTCTTTCTGCGTCAAAAGGCCAGCCTGTGCTGGACCGTTCGCATACTCGTCAAGGCTCATTGTCGGTATTCTGACTAGATGCAATGAATCGCCCAGGACAGCTCTTTTATTCCCAGCTGTAGGCTCGAGATCCCTTCTTATGCACTCTGCTCCGGCCCAAGCGACAGCTGCCTCGAACAGATGAGTTTCTTTGCAATTTAACGTCTCTCTTGATAGGACAGATGCCAATGTTGTAGCGTCAATGTCACAGAATCCCTCGGAATGTAATGCCATTTCAGCCTGGAATATAAGCAAATTCTTGAAACATTCAATTCATTGAAAATATAGTTTGTTTTTTTTTGTTTTGTTTTTTTTAAATGGAGAATATTGATATTTTGTAAAATATTTAGGGAATACAGCACCTTGAGATTTTCAAGAAATTAATTTTTGTTTTTTGGCTAGATGAATTGCTATAAAAACTGGTATACAATACAAGCAAGTAACTTCAAAATTTACTTATCCAATTGTTAACATTTACATTACATTCTACATACAGACAAAGGACATAACGGGAAAATTTATTAAATCAATTGTTTGTAGAACTTACAGCCCTCTGGGGAAAAAAATCTATTTTTTAACAAAATTTCAAGCTCAAAAAATTGATAACTAATTAGATAATATAAAACATCTTCATTGTGTTCTAAAGAATATCCTTAAAACAAAGTTGACAAAAAGGTGAAACATAATAAGCAAGACAAAACCAATAAAAAAGATTCTTCAAATAATTTGAGGTGTCTTTATAACACAAATAAACTACACATTGAAGAAGACATAATAGAAAAAAAACAAATAACAACAATAAACTGTCAGGCTAAAAAACTAATAATTTATTAAAGCTTTAATGTCAAATAATTATGTACTCAGATATCTGAATATATATTTTTTCGTATTTTTGCATAGGGGAAAATCTACTTATCTTATGTTTTTGTCTTTATAACAACAGCAACTCTCAGTCCCATTAAATTTAGAGTATTTTGAATACTCTTTTAAAATAAAATTAAGAAATGGGTTTAAATTTTTTACAAAATTGAGAATGATTTGATTTTTTTGTTGTCTTGGGTTGACTATTTAATATAATTGAAATTTGTTTTTCTTTTCATTTCCATTTACATCCAAACTAAAGATTAGTGTCTAATTTCTCCGCATATCATGAAAATAGGCAAAATTTTAATTTGCATGATTGTGCTATTTTAAAAACATACTTAGAAAACCATCCTAACATTCCTGAAAGCAGAGTTTATTATGTTAAAGTTCAAGATTTATGATAATCTGGGAAAAATGTTCAAGCCACAATTACGAAAAGACTTCTACATAGAAGGCCCTAATGCTTTGAACAAGATATATCTTTTGTTAGACAACTTTGCTCTGCCATTTTTATTCTTGAATTTTTTATTCTTACTTGGGTAAAATTATACATTTCCGTACATAGAAGAGTTCTGAGGGAACATATTTGTGTAAATAATTTTTGCTAATTCTTTAACAAAAACTTAGATTTTCCTGATATTTACCATCAGTTTTTTTTTTTAACATATTTTGAAAATTACTTATTTAACACTATACATATGTAATAAATTTATGTACTAATGATTGATATTTTTATTTGTCATTACCTGTTTTTTTTTAATGTATTTTTAATTGAAAATTCTCTTGCAAAATCTTCTACCTCAATTAATTTCTTTGTGACTGTTCTTTATCTATATTTTAATGTAATTTTTACTTGTTTCATATAATAATACAATAGTATCATTTTTATCAAGAAGAGAATGTTGAGCATCAAGATGCGAAGTTGATAAAAAAAGTTAAAACTTTAGCACATCTGAGTTGTCAGCTGGAAGACTTTCTTCTCTCTCTGAAACTCTTCGGTTAATCCCTTTTTTAACTTTAAATTGCTAAAAGTGCTAAGTCAATAAAATTAGCAACCAATTTGTCTAACTATTGTTTATTGCTCGGCGAGATTCACACTGGTGTCGTTGCCTCTTCAGAAGCACACACTTATATTAAAACTCAGCCATGTACAGTCCATCCATCTGATAATTCTTCCTTTAAGAGGCAAAATTATATGAAGAAATATAGACTGAATAATCCTATAATATTAAAATTTTAATCACTAAATATTTTTAGCCCATATAGGGGTTATTTAAAAATAAATAAATTCAATATTAAAAATAAAGTAATAATAAAAAGAGAAAGACAGTGAACAATAACGTCAGTTAATACAATAACAGTTTAATTATACAATTTTTATGAAAAGAGTATAAATGGGAAACAAAAGGCTGAATTGTGAAAAATGCTAATAACTCTCTACTTTTTGCCTTAATAAAACCCATGAACAACCCACCCAAATTGGGCCTATTCCTTCGGTTCGAAAAGACTAGCCTTGTATATTGGCAAGCCTGTAGCTTTATTCTAACTTTTACACAGCACCTGGTGCAGTGCTCTGGCTTTTTGCAGTTCTAAATGTGTTTTTTTTTCTTTTTTGTGTTGACATTTTATCGCATATCATTGTATGCGAACCAGCCAGAATTTTTGTCTGAGCTTAACATTGGTCCGATACAGTCTTGGCAGTAATAGAAATACTTTTAAAGTTATTGACTTTGATAAATATGGATACCAATAGATAATTTACGGGATGACAAATTAGATCTGATAAATATGGATACCAATAGATAATTTACGGGGTGACAAATTAGATCCATTTCTATCTATGAAGTATGAGAAGGCAAAAAATTAGGTTTTTTGGCTCTCAAATTTCATAACTACTTCTGTTTGAGTATAAAAACATTCTAAAATACTAAAGCTTCCAGTTTGCCTGCTGATTGTAAAGGGTTAATACAGGATGAGAGTATGCACCCAAATATCCTCATAACCAATGTGAAACTTGTCGAACAATCAATGAATGTACTCACTTACATTTGTTTGTGAATGGAACTCTTAACATTCTTATTACAATTGAATATCATTAAAATAATATAATGAAATTCGCCAGTTGATACGAAAAAATTATTTTTTCTTTGGTAAAAATTATTTTGAAAAATTCTACTGTGGCATACAAAAGATCGTTCATTAGAGAGTTCTGATATCTAATACAATTTATATTTTTTTAAAAATTTTGCTTATTCAATGTTAACAAATTTTCTTCCTGAAAAGGTAGACTGTAACGTAACTTCATCCTAAACTATCTTAATTTTTTTTCAATTAACAAATATTTGAGAAACTGCATTAAGGAAACTCATAATAAGCTTCTATTATAATACAAAAAATGTAGAAGATATCACATTAAAAAAAATGTTACAATAAATAAATTAATGAATGATTCGAAATAACTTAAATGTTTGAATTTTTCAGACACATAAATTTCTATTACAACAGAAAAGGATAAATGAATATTTCATTTATCTCACATAAATAATTTCCTCAAAAATGCATAAAGAGCTTACAACCATTGACATGCAACACTTAATCCTGAAGCAGTTCAGAACAAAAATAAAACAAAATTAATGAAGCCACTTTACTTTTAACATTGAGAAGTGTCATGCAGATGCCAGAGACATACCCCAGAGAATGGCATTTTTCATTTTACTACATAAGTTTATATAAAAACAAAAAAAAAGGTATATAGCATGTTTATAGAAACAAAAATTGGAAAAAAGAAGAAAAAATTAAATAGAAGTCCGTTGACATTCGCAGACAACTTAAAGCATTCACAACAACTATTAACAACATACAAGTCCCATACAACAATTAGGAAACAACAATTTATCTGGTGGATAATTAAAAAAAAAAAAAAAAATGATGTGGGAAATACCCACCTGCTTTTCTTCCCCCAGAAAGGAGCAGCAGCTCTTTATGCATTAATTTGGAATGGCCTCCAAGTGGCTTAAGTTAAAAGCAAGCTTCTCGGCTGTCATAAATAATGTGTATACATTTGCTAAAAATGAAACTTTCTAGGAATATGAAATGAAATAAATACATTATTTTTTTTGGTTTTATTTTACTTCAATGACATAAATTTTAAAACAAGACACAATAACAAAATATCCCTTAGGATTAAAATAAATAATTGATATGAAATGCTCTTTACGAATAGATATATTACACCATTTATAATAGGCGTTTAATGTTTTAAAACATATAAAATATCACATTTACTTAAATATTGTATTATTCTTATTATCAGTCTATTTTTTGGGCGATGCATAAGTTTGTGCGATACTGTTTTGTTTTGGCTAAATGTGGTGTGAAGGGATTGTTTTAACGTGGTTAGAGTTTGTGAATGTTTTATTTGTATTTATTTCCGACAAACGAATAAGGAATGTCAAGTTGAGAAAAGTGAACATTTCAGATTCATTTTACTCTTTGAGTTTAGCCGAGGAGGAGCTGCAGAAATAATATGCCAAGTGTACATAAAAGAAGAAATTGATGAAAGAACAGAACAGAAATGGGTTTACTACTTTCAAGAAGGACGTTTGACTTGGCAGAAGGCCATAGATAGTGGAGGTAAATATGTCTCTGATGATTGTTAGTTACAGTGCACTGCAGTGGCGGTAAAATACGTCACTGAGTGATTGTGATTTAAGTTAAAGTGCGTGACAGTGACAATAAAACAAAAATAAAATATAAGAACCGCACAAACTTATGCATCAACCCTAATTTGAGTTAAATAACAATATCTTAATTCCAATAAAGTGCCTCCTCACTTTTAACAGATCTCATGACTATTTCTATATAATGTAGGGCGATCCAATCCAGGGAGATGTGACATTATTTAATGAATGTTTCTTGGATATAAGACAAATGTTTTATATACAATTTATATACATCTGTGAGACAAAACAAAATTCTGTCATCATTTTAATGTGAAATTGAAGCAATTTTTGTTGCACGGCAAATTTAACAACGCAGAGCCATTCCAAAACAACACAACATAAAAACGAGTTAACAGGATTCAGAAAACAGAATCGGTTAAACGTTGTATAACTCAAAATGTTGTAAACAGTAGGGCATTACAGTTAATTTAAAATTATAATGGTGCAAAAGCTCTGACCATCTAATATACTGTTCAATGGACGGTTATTATTATGAGTGATTCAATAAATTTTTATCTAGAGCTGCTACTAATATTTATTAGTGTTTTACTATCCTAAAATACATGTTAAAACAAGAAATATCTTGACACTTGAAAGTCTCTTGAATAGTATGACATTGCTGAATTTATATTTACTAGTTTGTCTGAAGGCTCTCAGTGAACCAGAATAAAATTTATTGAGAGGAGATCATTGAACGTTGGTGATGCGAAGGTATAAATTGTCATGGTTTGGTTGTTGTGTCTTAATAATAAAACTTATTTGTGTGACAATGGGTTACATTGTTTGCTGGCGATTCAGCTTGAAATTCAAGCCTTCATCAGGACAATGAGAAGACAGAGAACTATGCCTCGTGGATGCATTTAGTTCACCAAAAATGATTATGCTCATCAACAGCACTGCCTGCTGTGTATCTATCAAAATCGTTTTGCATATTGCGAATTACGATCTTCAGAATTAGTCCATTTCATAAAATAAAACCAATCATTATTAAGTTATCATAGAGAATCAAATTTTTACGTGTCTCTCCTTGGGACTTCTTTATATGAGAGAATATTTTTATTATTAAGGAGAGCTATATTGATCAAATCAGCTCTTTCTGCCTCTTTGACAATGATGAGAATATCTAGCTTATTATGATGAACACTAAAGTCCATTCTTTAACTTTTTTGTGACGTAAGGATAAAAATATAAACGATAATAATAAAGAATATTTTTATATAACGTACTTAATCGTTCCCTAAGAGCTTGATGGTATATTTCGGCTATATTATCATGACTCTAAAGATTCTCAGACATCCCAAGAATCTGACCATAATGTGATCAATTGGCTTTTATTACACACTGTGAGCACTTGCTACTGAATTTTCTTTGAGAACACAATGTCAAGAGGTTTTGGTCCTGGACACCCATTATGAAACCTTCAATTTATAACAAGACCCATCAAGAGGTAAGCCGAGTTACCAACATTGTATAGTGCTTCTCTGAATCTAAGAAACATAGCAGTATCGCCTTTGCAGTTATTTGTTTTGCCATTCGGCGATCCATATCTCCCTGAGGTAACAAGGGATAATTATTATTTTTCGTCTAATAAACTGTTAAAAAAGTACCTTACTTTGTTCAAAAATTATTGAGTTTGAAACTAGAAATGTATCAGACCTCCCTGGATAATCTCTTGTATAAATGAAATCCTTAATACATATAGAACACCTCTCAATAATTGTACCAAAAAACGAGAATCCAATAACGAATATGATTTTTGGCTCCCTGAATAAAATGTGAAAATAAATATTCCTGAACCAGTACCTGAACAGATTTTTCTGCTTGTTTTTCAAGTTCTTTGTTTGAATCAAATTTTGAAATACGACCTCTTTATTCAATATAGCCAAATAACATATTTCATGCTCAACGATCAGAAAGACTAGTGGTACAGAGAGCTAATTTTTGTTGTGCAAAGTTTTATTTTGATCGTTCTTACTGATATCACACCTAAAACTCACATTGTGTAACTATAATAATTTGAGAATTCAATTTAATAATACAAAACATTCTATCTAATGTTAAATTTAATCTTAACTTCTCCATTTCAAGTAAACATTTAATAGTTAAGAACAAAACGTTTTGATATTTTATCAGTACTATTATAAGACCTTGTGCTCCTAGTAAAATCAAAAACAATTCCATAAAATAGAAATTGTATTCACAACCTTCTCAGAAAATTGACAGATTTTTGGCTTCAAACCTATAAAGAAATTGAAACGAGAATGTACATCATAAGTTAGTACATTGCAGCCATTGTAGATGTGTTTGGTTGTAAAATCTTAATAAACATCAAATAAGCAATCTATATATATAAAAATCAAGTGTCTGTCTGTTTTTCTGTTTATTTGTTTGTTCCTTATACAAATCCACACCGTTTGACTGATTTTGACCAAACTTGGAATAATGGTAGGTCTTGATACAGGAAGTCTCGTAGGCTAAGTCAAAAATTTCTACGAGTTGTCTGTCTGTATGTTTGTTCCTTATACAAATCCACACCGTTTGACCGATTTTGACCAACTTGGAATAATGGTAGGTCTTGATACAGGAAGTCTCTTGGGCTAAGTCAAAAATTTCTACGAGCTGTCTGTCTGTATGTTTGTTTGTTCTGTGTATTTTGAGCCCTACTAAACATTAATTAAGTTAAAGAAAACTAATTTAACATTCCGATTTATACTATTGAAAGAAATAAAAAACATGATCCCAGAAATACCCCCTACCAAAGATCGTAGTCCCCTCCCCCCCAGGCAAGGTGTCTGCAGTGCTCAGAGATGGAGCTTTCACTTACTTCTCCGGCCATGAGCGAATTATGCTCTTTGATTTGTTTTTTTGTGTGCAAAGAAGCCAGTGGACATTCATACCAAACTATTTGAAGTGTACGGAGACAAGTGTATGAATGAATGTACAATACGCAGGCAAATAGTACAGAGAATTCAAAGACAGACAGAATTCATGGTGAACAGCATTCTGGATGGACATTGGTTTGAGACAAAACAATTGCGAAAGTTAAAGATCCAAGGGTGACGGTTCGGGAGCTTTGCAAAATTATCCCTCGTGTCAGCAAGACCTGCATTGACAACATTTTGACAGAGCAACATTTAGTGTATGCCAAGGTTTGTGCAAGGGCGGTCTTGAGAATGCTTAAGGAAGACCACAAAGGGCCACTTGTTTTAAGAGGCCAGAAACAAAACAACAATCCCGTCAGTGGAAACATCCCGAGTTGCCGAAGCTCAATGATTGATTGAACAAGTTGTGGTTTGTCACATAGTATTTATTTTAAAATTGTAAGACAAATTTCTTAAACAATAATCTTCGGTAATGAGATACATTTCATCTTAACACATTTCTTAGATTTATATTTTTTATTACTGGTGCAATTTCACTCTTATATTTTAAATGTACTGTGATAAAAAAAATGCTTTATTTAGAAAGTGCTATCCATTGATGCAATGATTTCACCACCAGCAGAAAAATTATTAATTGAAACTGAATGAATTGAAGGTTAGCAGGATCTAATGAAACGTTATTGAAACAATATTTCATATCTTTAGACTAACATTGACATCTCAGATGAAATAATTGTGATAATTATAAACATTCTTAACGCTGAATTCCATAACACTCAATTTCACACGCTCAGTTTTTCCCATGGTCAGTACATTTCCAGACCATTAAATTCCTATAACTTTTAATGCCACACAAGGTGGTCAACATAAATTCTTTCTCAGAAAGTAGTTATGAATTATATCCTAGAATACGACAAGCTCAGTTAATAATAATCTACTCATATTGAGAACAACAGAATTATTTTTGTTATAAGCATAATAAAGAACTGCTAAGTGATTTTATCTATTACAAGATAAAATGTTTAGAACGTGTGATATTCATTTTTCTGATGAAATATCTTGGTGAATATTAGGAAATTACTCCACAGCATTATCTTATGCAATTAATTTCACACGCTTGGTATTTCAAAGCCTATATTGTTAACCAATTCTTAAACATTTAACAATAAACTCTATACATTCACGGAAATTCAATGATCATGAACTCATGCATGAGCCAATATTTCTGGAAGACCTTTCAACTATCTAATATCTATAAATTCCTTCTTAAAATTATTCTGTGAATTAAATTGACTAGTATAAGTCCTACAATATTATTGCAAGCTGGTTCATAAATTTGCTAAGAATTGTAGAAAAGAAAATTATAAAATGTCTAATGTATTATTTGTATTGTATTCTGAAGCTTCTAGAATAATTGTGTAAAATTGGAATTTTTACGTGTTTTTGCGTTAGAAAAATTAACTTCGCATTCTGAATTTAACACAGACCCTCCCATTTTATATTCTGATAACTTATTTAAAACCTTGACTTTAAGATTTTTCAGTATTCCTATTCAGGGTGGATTTTTCCAGTGACCTGAGTCTAGCGCAAGTATGGGAGCCCGGTGTAAAAACAAAGCAAACTACAAGTTTCCGCAAAACTATGATTAGTAGTAGGCAGCTGATGTGTTAAAAGATTTGAAAATGAAGTCACTTACATACATTCTGAGTACTGTACAATGGTTTAATAAATTTAGATCATAGTATGTGTACCTAGTATAGAGCCTAATAAAACAGTAACATTGTCTGGTTTCTAGCAAACAGTAACACCATTATACTGTCTATCTGAAGCGTTGGCTCCATTAACTCCTAGAGTGTGGTTGACTTCTCCTTTAGTTGAGGAAGGCTGTGCCCTGGGTGTGGATGACTTCTACAAGTCAGAGAGAGCCAGGCCCCTGGCGTTGTTGACTTGTACAGCAGTTATCGCTATATTACGAGTAGAACCTCAAATGCGGATGACTTGAAGACAAGTTCTATTCTTGGTTTAATCTAGGGATTTTAGAGGGCCTAAAGGTCTCTAAAAAGTACATTTAGGTGTCCTGCATCAAAGCACGGAAGATGAGCAATGACCTTCATCTATTAGGCTAAACCTCGCCCTTCTCCATTGTTTTTTTAAACTTTCCTTCCCTTTGTTTCCCGAGAATGCCCTCAAAATATTTTGCAAGGAATGCAACGTAACATTGTACTCAATTCCTTTTTTCAAATAGTATCATACACTCAAAAATTAGTTGATTAAAAATAATTTATAAAAAAGTTTATAGATCGAACAAGTGGGGAACTTGTGTTATTTTATAAATATTATAAATGTGTAAATATTTTAACACATAAATAATATGTAAATATTTTAACTTCGCATCTGTCCACAGCCCAATCAAAAAAAGAGGATGGGAAAATAAATGTACAACGCTCAGAAAAGCATACCACGCCATTAATCTGAGGCCAGACAATGTTAGAGCCATATGAGACTTAGAGTAAACAGTGCACTAGGATTTAAATATATTAAATCACCATATAATACAGAGGACAAAATACCCATTTAGGCACTTAAAATTATAGATTTGAAAATTAAGTGACTTGACAGGTCGTATATCGTCCTGTGTATTATACAGTGGTTTAATGAATTCCCATTTTTTACGTTCCTACTAATTAAATAAAAATAATATAATAGAGACTTAATAAGACGAGTCGTTCAAGTTTATATCACACTCTAAATAAATGATAAAACTTATGAACAAGCAAGCACTCATCCTTATTAAATTTATTGTCATTAATGCTTTGGAAATAATCTTTTTCATAGTTGTGTATTACTATTTTTAATTATAACAATTAAAATAAATAAACTAATATAGAATAATTTTTCAATGAATTGACATATCATACTCTTAAATTGTCTTGATGACATCCTTTAATTGAGGCGAATATTTTTCAACCATCGAATCATTAACACAAATAAATACGTTTTCCAACGTAATAAATAAGAAATATTAAAAATATTCAACTTTTGTACTACTGTTATCAGTAAGTAGGTATTTCAGGCTGACTGGCACATTTAGTCATAAATGATTCGTTTAATGCCCTCAAATTATCTTGGCATATCAGACTAGATGGCTCTACTTAACAAATGCAGTTAAGCGAACCTAACCCATTTACTATGATAAATTCCGGATGTGATGAGGACTAACCTGTGCATCTATAACTTCCCAACAGCGCTGCATAAGGTCAGGCTCTTCGAATAATCGTGACTGCGATAGGAGAAGGCAGGCATTTTTCGCAGTGAGCGAAGTTTCTAAGTAGGCGACACAAGCACGGGCCAGATGTGGCACGATATATTTTTTTGCGACGTATAATGTTGCGAGAACTGTATCAGCCTCTAACGAAATTTCATCACAGTACAAGTACCTGAGAAAAAGGCATGACATTAATAAATATAAATGTTGTTTTAACTGTATATTATATATTTTAATCAGTGAACGTACTTCAACATAGTTAAGAAAGCTGATGGTTCAACGTCAGGGACTTCTATCTCGTCTTTAGCTTCTGCTAGGCCTCCATAAAACATGGCAAAAAATACTGAGCTTCCCGTAGCCAAAACATACTTATGAGCAGGTATACATTGAGTGTGACCTAGAAAAAGAAAAACAAAACAATGTAAAATACAACAATCAAAAGTCCATTCCAAAGGAGCTGCACATTCCTCAGTAATGCAGTTTTTTTATTTTCACAACAAATCATTTTCAAGACGTAGGAACAATGTATATCGATTTTCATTGCAAGGAAACAAAAATTAGGGACAAATTAACAACTACATTTCAGAGTAAACCTCCACTCCTAATAGACTGATTTCACAGGTTAATTCGTCCAATTGTTTATAAAAAAAAAGAATCAAAATTGTGGACATCATCAGGGTGACAGATAAATGTGTAAAATACATATCGACATTTTATAGAGGGGGGGGGGTATTTTTGAAGCCCAGTAGACAGGATCCATAAATAATTTAATACATTTTTCAAAAATTCTATCGTGAGTGCCACCCACCTCAATAGCTACATCTGTTTGGAGTATGCTAAAAAATAAACATGTTTATATATTACCTGGTGCTCCGACAATAAATGTAACATCAGCCATGAGTTCATTATTAAACATCGCAGCATTCCTTTCTCTGACTGTGGCTTTGCTGGCCTGCCAGTTAGGATCCATTGTACTTATCCCTGCAGGCGAGGAGGTCAGAGTAAACGTAGTAGTGGACGTTGTAGGGTTCGGTGATGCTAAAGGTGATACCGGAGCTGATGCTGGTTGAGTGATCATCGCTTCTCTTTGCGAAATTCCTTCTTCAGGTGGTGACGACAAACCATTGTTTAAGCTCTCAACTACAAGAGAAGAAATTTGTTCTATTAATTCTCAGAAAAGTATTATTTTTATACTTAACATTTTATACACTTGAAGTATTACATTAACTGAAAATAAATCGAGCTCAAAAAATCCATAAGAAACATTACCAAAGACCTTTTCATTATTATTTATTGAAAAGCCTAGGGAAAAATGTACTACAATTTTAATGAATAACATAGATTATATATTTCTATGAATTTTGTTTTTCCAATTACCTATGTCATACAATTTGAAACTAACATATTTGCAATCCCTTTGAAACATTTTAAGAATAATAGAAAATGTAGTGCATAACATTTTAATTTTAAGGAAATTAAACTCTGAAGCATACATAGCTATTAATCATGTTTAGTTATTTCCATGGTATCCAAGACCACCATTCAAAATTACTGCAAAAATATTTAAATTTCTAATTCGTCAATATTGGGATCTTTCTGATAAAGAGAATTAAGATTTTTGAGGTTTTCTATAAGTTTTTAATAAATAGAATGGCTAAACAATACCATAGCAATTATATGCACAAAACATTGACTTGAAATAATTGAACTTAATTATTTAATGACATAAGTTCCATAGGATTGTCAAATTTTAATATAATATACTTTCTTTTACATACAAATAAGACAGTTACGGTATACTATTTTATTTCTGTTTTTTTGGAGTGACAGAGGGTTATTAGTTAGGACAATGGTCTTTGCATTCTTGATAAGACCTTTGAGCCAATCAAAGAAAGAAATGTTTAGTACTCTTTTCTTAGTACACTCTCCAAGACTAAAATATATACACATCGGTGGATTGAGGCTCAGCATTATCAAAAGTAGCGAAGCAGATCAATCTCAATATAAATCAAGAAAATGGGCAATAATAAACTATCAGTTTATGGCTCTTAATCACAAGTAAAACAAACATTAAGAAAAGGATGTCAAATTGTACGTATCCCTTGTCATACTCTAATAGAATAATAATGAATTTTTAACAGCTGAAACTGAAATCCTTCTTGAGAAACTGGTCAGAGCGAAATAAAAAAAAACAAAAAACACCTGAGTATTGAACCTCTTCTTTATTAGACAAAGAACAAATCAGATCAAAACACATTAGATATGAATTAAGGCTATTTTCTAGGCTATATTTTGACTGCTTTAATTTAATCACTTTTATCCATGTATCATAAAATAATATGGGATTGAGGATATCAAATAACATTTCACAAGTAATCATTAAAACAAAAATAAATGTTTTTTGTTAATCCATTAATAGGTACTGTTCTCCTTTTGAAATGTTGAATACAAACTTCTCTATGATATATTTTGTAATTTATTGGAGTCTAAAACCTCCCAAAAGTATTGATGTAGAATTTCTTATAAGAAATATATTTAAAGTTCAGTAAAGCAGCTTGAAAAGGACCAAATTCAAATTTTTCCTAATATAATCTTCAGTAATCGATATTCACTCGTACTTACCATTTACCCATTGGTTTGATTGAGAAACTGTTAAATCCTGAAGTCTTTTAGTAGGTTTTGGGGCTATTTTGGAATAAAAATTTGACATAGCCATGGTTATTTAATGCCAGCGGGTCCGTAATCTCTGTCTAAAACGTTATCAGCATAACGGGGCAGACGCCATTATTTGTGCTGTAAACAACGCTGACGACCGATCAATGTTGCCAACAGTACTAAAAAAAACTTAACCCTAATATTGTTATTATGTTTCTAAAGCCTAAAATTTAAATATTTGTTACCTTAAATCAATATCATGTTTATGTTTTGAACTTCACCTGTTTTATATTTATTCGAAACTAGACATCTCTACTTTTCGTTAGAATATTTTGCCGCCCCCTTCAGTGAAATTCCTTATTACCGATTTGTAAGAAAGTTTTGAGATTTTATTCCCTGCTTATTCATTTCTGAATGAAACAAGTAACATTTTGAACCTAGTAGTACACGATTTACCCATGAAAGAAATTCGCTACTTGAACTATAATTGGCTTATTTAGAGGACATCATAGTTTTTATTTATTTTACTTCTTGAGTTTTCCGGGTTGTCATAACAGAGCCTCTTTTGGTGGGAAATACATACACTGTCTCCTAAAATTAATCGAAAAAACTAAAGTTTCAGCATTTCGTTTAATTTTCTTAATATAATTGTGGCTGAAAAAAAAATAACTTTACGCATTTGAATGTCTTACATTAAGGATGAAAATAAGCTCTATTGTAGACACTAAACTTATATTAAGCAGGCATAGAATAGTTGGAATTCGGCTAGGAAAACATCAATACGATTTTTCTAAAAATCTATATTTTTTTCTATATTTGGTAGCCTTCGTCAGCTAAAAGACAAAACAAAATGAAATAAGTACAAATGAACAGACAATAATAATATTTGTAATCTTTAACTAGCTGAATACCCGTGCTTCGTCACGGCAGATAAGTAGTTATTTTATTGCGTTAAATAATGTTTCATTAAAATTACGTTACTATACAATTCTGTGCAGTTTATTACAGCACGGTTCCCGTCATACTATATTTTATTCAATGGGCGTTAAAATTTAAAAGTTTATGTTTCCAAGAAGTCATATGGTAACACCCAATATACTCACGAGTATTACCAAGGTTTTAGGCGAGGAGGCTGTGCAAGGGTTCCGGATATTATTACCTCGCCTGGAAAACCTAAGGATATGCCATACATCACGGTTTGACCGGGACTGTCCCGGTATTTTGCAATTGTTTCGGTGTCCCGCCCAGTTTTATCAATGTCCCGGAAAAGGCTGTAAGATGTAAAAAGTAATGAATTCATGTTTATAAGAATCTTTTTTAAATCGGTTACTTTTCTACAATTTACATTTTTACTACTGCTCACAGTGTCAAAGATATGAGAAGTAATCTAACTGTAAAACGCTGGAACTACCTGCACAGCGCTGCCAGCTGCCAGACTCTACTATTTGGCTCAGAGATTGTTTTAAGAAAATCAAGTAGCAAAAAAAGTTCCGTTCTTATTTTTAAGGTTTGGGTAGACTAACAGTTCAGGATCCCCCCTTCCAGTTACTTGCTAGGCTTAAAACTCACCAACCATTTTGCTTATAATTTGTAATCTTTTTATCCCCCCCCCCCCTGGTATGCCCATCCCATATTAATGTGTCTCGGTTTAACTCTCCAAAAATATGGCAAGCCTATCTGGCGGGGACAGGCAGAAAAGAAACGCAATTAAAACTCTTTGAGGGACAGTTAATTTCTAGTAATTCAAGGTCTGCCATCATGGTTGAAATTAACCTCAATTAGAAATAAAACTATGAGATAGATAATGTAAGGTAACAGCTGTTCTTTATCGTCCTAGCAACTCAGGCTGCCTAGGCTTGCCTTCTCTAACCAACTCAAATTTAAACCCCCCTAAAAATGCTTAAAAATACGAATATAAAAAAATCCTTTCTTAGCGAGCGCCTACGTTATATAGGGAGTGTCCATGCAAAATTTCAAAATTTTCTGTCGAGCGGTTTGGGCTGGGCGTTGATAGATGAGTGAGTGGTATTTGACAAATATATAGTAGATAATAACTAAGATACTACATATCAATGAGTGCCGGGGTAGAGGAAGGGTTAATGTTTATAAATAATAGAAAATGTTATTACAAATCGTTTGACGCATTGAGATGGTCTCTTGCATGTTTACTTTCGGAGCTACGAGTACAGAAGTACTACATAAAAAACTTCTTTTTTTTTAATAAAACATTAATTTTCCCGGATTTTTTCGATTCACGCACACCTAATTACTTAATTACTGTTATTTGAGTTGTTCCGAAGATATTCCTGCAAAAATTAGCGTGCCCACCTTCTCAACATGCAAATCAAGACAGATGCGCCGTAGAACCAGTGTATTCGACTAGGTAAGGCCGTTTCCGAACCTTCAATTATTCTTGCCTTAAATTCATTCTTTTTCTATAATTACTCTATAGAAAAAAGTTTGTCTTTTTATTTTATTTTTATGGTATTTGCCAAGGTCGTTAGCTCCAAGCTATCCACTTGCTACCGCACATTCCGTAATGTAAATTAGAAATTTCTTTCAATTTTCCATTCGTGCCAGGTCGGATTCAAACTGTCACCGCTGAGACCTTCTAATGTCAGAATTAGTGAATCCAGAAATGAGATAGATTTGTTATAATTTTTCGAAACTGGTTGGTAAAGAACTTATTAGAATATTCCGAAGGAGATATATCTGTACCCCGGAGGTAAAGGGCACCATGTCACATATTTGTATTTGTTCAGGAGAGCGAATTTTCCATAACTTTGACGGATTTATTTTTTTTTTCTTCCTTATAGAAACAGTTTAAAGTAAATTTTTCACATTGCTATTGGCATTGATAAGTAATTGAAAGTATTGATCATAATCAAACAAAACCAAGTCCACATGGTGTCTTTTAGCCCTAATGAAAATGGGCATGATTTTATTTTTCACTTTCTTGTCTTCGTTATTTATGGGAGCAGGACATAGTGCCTTATACCATTATATGGATCGAAAAATCCACAATAAGTACTGTTAAGTCGATTTAATAAAAAAATGGACATGGTGTCCTTTACCTCCAGGGTAAAGATATATATTGTTATTAATATGGCCTTCTCCTTAATATAGATTTTAATTTTATACTGAAATTAAAATACACCGGAGGCCCGATGGCCATGAGTGTTAAGGCTTGGGCAATTAACACTCCGTGCCAAAGGTCGTGGGTTCGATTCCCAATATGGGGTGGTGGATTTTCTTTAGAATAAAGAAAATGCATCATATAGGGTGGTAACCTATATATAACTCGTCCAAAAATTCTTAGTTAATAATACAGAACCTTAAAATTTAAATAAATAAATTTTATATTTTTAGTTATATTATAAATGTATAAATTACATTAGTATTATTATTACTCTGATGAAGCAGGGTGTGTTATTGCGAAATCAACGTTAAAAAATCAACCACTGGTGAATACCCATTTAATAACAATAATACTCCTCTCATCATGAACGAACAGTATTTCGAGTCTTAAACGTTGCAATTTCTCGCCGGCACTTCAGGTTTGTGTCATCGGGTGGAATCATAAGCGGGTTTTCTCTCTTCTAGAAGAAATACTCAAGAACTAACATACTAAAAGAAAATGAAAATATGAACTGCTTAGGGAAAAAACCGTGTAAAAACTATGTCGTGTGGCATAGTAAATCCTCCCCCCCCCTCCCTTTACGATTTTATTTTGTTAGAATACACGAGAAAGAACGGTTGGTATGAGCAAATTAGTAATTTGGGTCTGGTGTACACCCCCCCCCCCCCCGAATGTACCAATTTTGTTCATTTTTACTTGTTATTCTCTTTAGATAACCACGCTTTCGTTGCAATACATCAGAAATTACGGCCGGTGTGGACGAATTAATAATTTGGGTCCAGAGTAAACACCCACCAAGAAGTTTTGATATCTTCTTGAGCGAGCGTAGCATAGCAAGTCTGCCTAAAAGTCGTCCTAGACATTCTTCTTAATATACATGATTATTAATACGCTGATTACGCCAACTTTTATAACCTTCATAACAGTGAACTTTAGTGCTTAATAACTTCTTTCCTAGTTGAGAGCGATTTTCTTTTTTTTTTTTTTTTTTTTTTTTTTTTTTTTTTTTTTTTTTTTTTTTTTTTTTTTTTTAAACGGATTCGTGTTTAGTGCATCAAAATACGATATAGTGAAAAATTTCAAAATCATCGGTGACTAGAACCCTCGTCTTCACATTTACCATAGAGAATTAACAAGATCAATTCAATTTATTTTATTATCTATCAATTTTACACAGCTGATTGACGCTATACGCAGTAGTAACCTCAGTTTGGACATGTCCATTGTACGGGTACCTACGGGAAGGTTCGCTTTAATAATATTAGGCTGTATTTTTAGTTTAATGCCACAAAAAAGAAACTAAATGTGGCGCAGAATAATGCCTTGAGAATCTGCTGTAGAGCAGCAAAATCTACACCTATTCCTGCTCTCGAATGCCAATCCCAGATCGAACCTCTTGAGTACCGACGAGACAAAACTACTCTGAAATTCTTTGAAAGATGCCAAAGGACGTCAGACAACTTCTGGAGGCAATACGGACCATCCGACTTAAGACTGAAAACCCAGCTCACACCCATGGTACACGTGCAAGCCCTTGCAGCGAAATATAACATTGAAACTGGTGCGAGGCAATGTTTCAAAAAACCCGAGTTCTACTCAGAAATACGAGAGCTGCCAACCTACTCAATAATTCCAGAGATCAACAAACCTAAAGTAGACATCCCTCCTCAACTCCTGAAAGCAGCCGCACTCAAGAGAATTGCAGAAATATACCCATCGTCCGAGTGGATCCACATTTACACTGATGGATCAGCAACAGCAGAGGGCACTGGAGCGGGATAATATTCTTCTGTCACCTCAGGAGCTTTACCTGTGGGAAAAATGACGACCAATTTCGACGGAGAAGTCGCAGCTATAAGCGAAGCAGCTAATGCCCTTATCTGGCTTGGCATCGAGCGAAAAGTAGTCTTTTTATCAGACTCTACTGCTGCACTCCAGGCTTTGACTTCACAAGACTGTCAAAATGATGACCTAATTATAAAATGGAGGGAATGACTTTTAAGGCTTCAAGAAGCTACCGAAATCCGACTACAATGGGTACCTGGCCATTGCAATATATACGGAAATGAAGAAGCCGACAGGCTAGCCAAAGAAGGATGCAAAATGAGCCAACCACTTCTTCCCGTCACTTTCACAAATATAAGCCACGTAATCTCTTCCAGTGTAAGGACAGCTATTGTGGATTCTTGGAGAAATGCTGTAGTTGGAAAAAGATGGGTGCGAATAATATCAAAACCTATCCCTGACAGCCTTCCCCGAGGAGTTGCAGTGGCTACCTTTAGGATGGCTACAGGCCACGATTACCTATAGAGCCATTTACATAGGATAGGTTTAGCAGATTCTCCAACTTGTCCACTGTGCTCCCAGGAGGACGGGACGGCGGATCACCGTTTCCATTGCTCAGCCCTACAGGCGCACACTGGAGATGACACCACAGAAGGACACGTACGGCTTTACTGGGAGGCACGGCGTCGAATGGCTGAAAAGCCAAAGACGGGCGTTGGATGAAGAAGAAGAAGAATTTTTAGTTTAGTGAAATCTTTAGCTTCTGAAGAGGCGCCTAAGATGTGAAACATGTAGAGCTTAATTCGCTCTCATTGACATTCCGCCTGGAAAATATTGGATTGAAGAAGATTGGGTTACTATAAAATTTAAATATTTTGGATTATGGATAAAATATTGGTGAGGGAGCTCACTTATCGTTAAATAAATAGAAGAGTTTCCTATTCATTTGTGTTTTCCGTGTTTACGAATTCTTTTCACTAAGCACCTTGTTCATACAGGTGCGCGGGTGACAGTAGGTACAAGTTCGTGTAAAAAAGGCATAAGATATGCAATTTATGCAATCAAAAATTTAATTCCTTCTCTACTCACATTCATCTTGGATCCCTGAAGCGTCGACTAACCACGCCAGCCATCTCATCTCATGATCTAAGGTCTGCTACACACAGATAGTATCACATTACTGGGGATGTTTGTGTGTTATCTCTACCCGTCCAAGTACCCAAGATAGGGCTTATCTCGCATTCCCTTCCAGATAGGATTTTATGAGATCTTGATACTTGAACTTCTCAATAAAGGATAAAGCATCCTTGAAAAATATTATCTTCAATTCACGGTACTACTCGACGATAAACGGTGTTATCTTTTAATCCCGCCAGGATTCAATTTACTACAGTTTGATAAATATAGTAACTTTTAAACAATAAGTAAGTAGGTACTCCTCTAATATTTTATGAACTTTTACAAATTTATAATTTTAATTTTCCTTTATTTGTAACAACGACAGGGTTGCCACTTCCCCAAGTGAGAATGAAATTCTCAACACAAGACATTCAGAGCTCAACTCTGACTGCCATCGGCAATAAATTTTGCAACTAATAAAAGCATTTGAAATACAATAACAAGTCGCAAGAACTGCGTCACCTTAGCACGCTACGTTCTTGTTCCTAGTAGGAATGCATGGAATAGAAACAGTTAATATTTTGTGTTATCTCGTTTAAAAAAAAATTTAAACAGCTTCTCCACGACTTCTCGAAGAAAAAGGCTCCACAACACAGGAAACTGATAGTATGTACGGGAAATTACTCTCCCAGCTTCCTCACACATTCTTAAAGAAAACTTTATTTCTCTAACCACATTCTATTTTACATAACTTGTATTTAAGACAAAAAAAAAATCAAAGAACACGAATACCAAAATATTCTATTTTCAAGCACCGATTTCTCCGACTTTCGTCTTTCTATCGGAAATAGTTTTTGTAGGGAATTTAGTTTACTATCGAATGGTTACCTTCCATGATTTCCAAAACCGTTTCGAGACTTTTAAGAAAATCCCAAACCTTCCCATGTATGTTTATAAACTATTTGTTTTCTAACACCAAATGTAATAAGTATGTAATGTAATAAGTTATTTCTTCTTGTTGAAGTTATAATAAGTGGGTCAGTTTTTACAGATTTGTTTTTTATATATACCCTGACAGATGCTTTAAAGAATAATATTTTTTACCAACAATTCGGCCAGGGTGTATTCATTTTCTGTTTCCGGAAGTTTTCTTTGTAAGTTCGCCGACAACCTAGGCGTCTCATCTACTTAAATAAATATTAAGTGAACAAGACTTTTTAGAAAATGTTGTCAAATCTTCATTGACCCTATGTGAATCGGGCGCCATATCTGACTATTAAAACTTTGGAGAAAGTTATCAGATAAGAAGTTAACTTTCTCCACTACCAGTATTACAGCGTCCACGTAATACCACACCGTAACACACAACCTTCCTTGCTTCCTCCAGTGTCAGTCCTTCAAGGCCGAACTATTCCTTTTGCTGGGATTAAATGCTATCTTATGCAACTGTACGATGTATTTATATCCAATCCGAGCCTTTAATTTGTCATCAGCTAGCAGGGCGTTGAAAAAATAAGTCAAGGATTTCCGTAAGCCTTCAGATTTGAAGTGTTTTGCTTATTGTTTATTATTGAGATGACAAATTACAAGGTTTAGTGTAATTTTACACTTCTGCTCTTTCCCTTGCCATTTTCAGAATCAGAAACAACATTACGAAGCTAAGATATTGTGTTGTTTTGAGAATAGGTAAAGTTGTAGTTATAGAGGCGATGACCAGAGCGTCCAAACTGTATAACCGCATTTGTGGCTTCTCTAATTGTAGAAGTACTTATTCCTCAGACTCATCATCACGTTCAAATTCAATGTTGACAACTATTGGCTGTACCTCGGCTAAAATGCTCTCCACAGAAGATAGATCGAAGACAGAAACGACGAAGCCAACATTCATGACGCAGTCAACATTCACAGATTCGACGCATGAGCGTATATAAGAGAGGGGGCTGAGGGGGCAGCAACCACCCCCTCCGAAATTTGATTTGATCGTTAAAAATGTGACATAAGGCCACTCCCGGGACGCATATTTTCAGACTTATTTACAGAATGTTCCACGATTTTGACCAGAAATAGACGTATTGAGGCGAAATTGGCGTGGAATTACTCGGGACCAGAGGTTCTGTTCGACTTACTTAAGGATTCGTCTTATCAAAGTTCGACGTTTCGAGAGTCACGTCGCAGAATTCTTTAGTTTGTTTGTTTTTTAATTTGTAGGTGCTCCTACTGCCAAGGTCATTAGCACCAAAATTCTTTAGTAAACACTGTTTCTTAATCTGAAAGTAAATCTTAATCTCCTACATTCCGGTGTAGCGCTGTTGTTAGTCCATCATCATAGGGAGGAAACCACCTTACCTGTTGATACTGGATAATCCGTGCACCAGAACACTGGCGAAAATCGCGCGAATAAAAGTCGTAGTGCTTACAGCTTTCCTTTTATAGCCTTCCAGGAACACTTTATAGGTACATTTTCGCCACGTTGCGGGCTCTACAAACAAATAATATAATAAAATAAAATATAGGCACATTGATGATGTAAAATTAAATAACCCCATTTTTAAGGCCATATCTAAAACTGTTTTCGGGAAAAGTAAAAATAACTACTATTTCCTTGGCATTTTCATATATTTTCTAAAATATCTCGATAACGATGGAAAATGGTGGTAAATTAAAGGCATGGATTCAAAGCTTAATACATTTCCCACAAAATCGGTACATATCCAATTTTTGATAGTGTCGATTTTATTATTTTGAACGATTTTTTTGTCTTCGTTTTCCGAAGTTTTTAATTTCATTTAACAGTAAAATGAATACTTAGATAAGTAAATGGGAAATATATTTGTAATAGTCTTTTCCTAGAGCAAAATTTAAGAAGCCGGACTTAAAATACTCTCAGTTTCCTGTTCAATGTGGCGCCTTGAATTTTGTTCTTCTTTGAGGTTTCCGTGAAGTAAGTGTTTACATTTTTGACGAAAGATTTAAACAAAATATTGTCTACTTCTATTTTAAGCTTCCCAAATATAACAGGAGGGATAAGAACGAAAATTCGTTGAGATGAAGAAGTGCCTGTGAGTCGGACGTTTTTTCCTATTTGTACTCCATGAATTATTTCTTAACGAATTTCTATTTAGGTTAAAGCATTTCACTAGCAATTATTCTAAGATATTTATTAATATCTGGTATTTAAATTTTTAACTCAATATTTAGTTATTACGAAAGTGATTTCTCCTTTTTGATTGATATTTATGTATTCAATTAATTCTCAACGCTCCGCCGCAATAACTAGGAACAATGAACCGGAAGTATTGTAACTTATGTACTGACATATAATTAGCCCTTGCACTATTGTGGGATATTGGCGATACTTATCTTGCGATATTTGTGAAGATTAACAAACAGTAGCCCGATGGCAGTGAGTGCTAAGGCGTACGCACTCCGTGCCTAAGGTCAGGGGGTTTGATTCCCACTAGGAGTGGTCTTTCAAAAAAAGAAAAGGCATCAGCCCTATCCTGGCTAGAAAACAGGGGTAACCTATTGATAACCCGTCCTAAAATTCGTAGTTAATAATAAATGGAGGTTGAAATTGAAAAATAATAACAAGCAGTACGGTAACCGAAGCCCGATAGCCTAGTTGGCAAGGCAACCTTACGTGAAAGGTGTGAATCTGACTTCAGTTCACTGCTTGTCGAGTTCATTTGACTAAAAAATAATAATTGTCTCTGATGGCGTAGTATAAAGTGTTTTAGCGCTTTCCGAATGAATGTAGATATTGAGGTTGCACTCATGAAAGATGTTTTGATACATTTCTTCAAATCTTCTTCGATCCTACCTACTAGATACAGAAATTAACCCCGTTAATATATATATATATATATATATATATATATATATATATATATATATATATACACGTGTGTTTGTATGCATATGTGTTTGTTAACCAGATAGAGCTTTTAGTTTTTGTTTTTTTTAGCCGTGAAGCTTGATAAGTATCATTACCATAGCAAACAATTGAACGAGTTCGTTAACTTGTAAAATCGGTTCATCCGAGGGGGGGGGGTTACTCCGGACCTATATTAATAATTTTCCCGTAGCGGGAGTTATTACTTCCTTGCAACGAAAGCCACCAAACAGGATGGTCTACTAATGAGGCACATGTGGAAAAAAAATCTAAATCTGTCCATAAAAATTGGGGATTACTCTGGAAAAAATTAAACAAATTTAATCAATTGTTCAATTATAAGAGACCAAAACTGTTTGTATTAATTTTGACTTTATACAGGTTATTTTAAGCTAATTATTCAAGAATCCAGTGTACACTACCTCCGTACAGAGGAATTTCTTAGGAATGCCGCTCCTGCGTAGAAGACTTTTTATAAGTTTAAATTCTAAAATATTGATATTTTCTTCAGTTTTCTGTGACAATAATATCGTATTTGTAGGAATTTGTCGAGGGGTGAAAATTGCTGTTCACAATGTTGAAATAAATAGTACAGAATTTCCAGATTTCTTTTTTAATGTGATCGATTTCGGTGACTTTCGAGCTTGTGTAGTATCCATTGCAGGAATATTTTCATTACTATTGTAATATTATCAATTCATTCATTTTATTGATATTGAATAGTTCAGGTAAATATGAAGCTAGGTGGTCTATCTGAAGCAATGGCCTCTGTAGATGAATTTGCTTCCCTTGCTGTAATATAAAGGGGGTTATTGATAAGATAACGGAACGTAAAACGGGAGGGTCTGGTCAAATTCCAGTCTGACGACCCAATTTTGATCGAAGACCCAGCTGGATCTGAGATATTTTAGGAAACTTTATTTGCTGGTTACAGAAATCCCATCCCTTGTTAGTAAGTCCGGGACGTTCGGAATTGGCAGCCAACATTTACCCACGGGGCCGCCATTTGCGAAACTGTTAGCCGAGAGTCAATCTTTGCATCATATTGCAGTACCTTATAGTCCGCCCGCAAACAAAAGAACAAGAAGGGGCGTGGCTGGAGGGGAACTAGGCCTTCTCACTCGCATGGGCTGGGTTCAGCGCATGCGCACTACCTTGTTCTTTTGTTTGCGGGCGGACTGTAGATCCGTTCAAAACGCCCGGCTTTTGGAATTCACTTTACTTGATAGATAAAGATTGCTTATGCAAAGTTTCATACGGGAGTTTGATCATGTTCAACCCCAAGAAAAATCACTTCGAGTATTATTTTCGAAAATCCGGTGACGCGGTGGCTCATCGACTTCTAGGCCATTAGCGCCGGGCTATTTATAGGTTGCCACCCATGCCAAATACCCATACTGGAGTAATCTTTTCACTGGGCCCTGGAATGAAAAGACTGAAGCTGCTGCAGACGGGACTTGAACCCGCATTTTCCACTGCGGAAACTGGACCTCGGGACACTGCGTACGTTTTAATACGAATACTAATGTATTGGTCAGCTAAAAAACTTACAATAATAAAGAGAATGTTTTCATACGTTAACTGCACTAGAGTTTTATGTACTAAAAAAATTCAACCTTGGATGTAAGGCGTTCAATTGGGATGACTAATTAAAGATTTGGCTTCGTAATCTATTGATCCGATAAGAACATTAAATGATAAAATATATATTTAAAAAAATGTTATTGAATTCAATAGCCCTAGCGATAATAGTATTATGAAAGATTAAACTTGGCCTACTGTCATGAAAATAATACATTCTACTCTCGATTAGTCGATCTTCAAGGGATCTTGAAAAATTGTTTGACTTGCCGAGCATAGATTTATCAAGTTTATAATTTGACTTACCTGTATGTAAATGGGGAAAATAACTCTCGAACGACTAAAGTAGATGATAAAATCTTGAGGAGGGTCCGGGTATCGAAGTCGGGCTCTCCGGAACGCTAGTCGAGTGTCCTACGACTGAGATTAACTCACCACTGAAAATGCAGTAATACGACTACGAATCTTGTTGGGCAAACTTAAAGTAGTACAACACACAAGAAGTCTACTTATCAAGAAACTTGGAGCAGTTAAAGGCGCACCTACCATTAACGCCGACAACTATGGTGCAGCCGGGAATTTGTTTAAAGGTTCATAAAATGAGAAAAATCCCTGCTGCAGGTAGGATTCGAACCCCCATCTCCCGCATGAAAATCTAAGGCCTTAGCCACTGCACTGCGAGGAGATCCCTTGGAGCTGTTAATTTACAGAAAATATTAATAAAATAGGATGGGTCAATCCAAATTTAATAACTTGCTGAGTATTTATTGAATGTTACCTTTTTAGAGAGAAAATTAGAGGATAATCTTATATTTATGTTGCTTTAGTATAATATAAAACTACTATATGCACCGTGTGAGAGTTTCACGATTTAAAATATGTATTTTTAGACGATTAGACTACAATTATATATAATTATTTTATTTATTGTTTATTTTTATTTTATTTTTTTTTGGTGTTCCGCTTCATGGCGATTAACACCTAATTATTATTAGTTCGTATAATAATAGGGTTCTTGCTAGTCCAAGAACTAGCATGAAAAAGTGGCCTTGATCAAACACTCGGCAGGATCTGAGATATTTTAGCAAACCTTTCGAGTCAATAACAGATCTACTAGCCTGTGGCGTTAGTAAACGGCATCCTGAAAATGTCTCGATTTTTTAATTAAGGGCGAATCACCTACTCGTTCGGTACGGTCCGCCCAGTAACTGTACAGTCACTTGTTGGGCTGTTTACACGAGGTGACAAGGGACGACGGCGTAGTAGAATGGTGAGAAGAGAGCATAAATGTCGCCTAGTAAATAGAATCCTTCACTATTCACTTGTCACTAAAAAATAACCTGTATACAGGTAGGTACAACTGCTTAGGTGACAAATACTAACCTCAAGTAAACATGGCATTACTAAGCAATTTTCTCAGAACGACCGACTGGTGTGCGCTGCATTCCTAAACAATTTGCTTAAAATAACCTAGATGAATGCAAAATATACATAAATAGTTTTGGTATTTCGTAATTTTTATGAGCCGCTGACTAAATCAATGATTGAGGCGTTCACGACCAGAAGGGCGAGGTCGCCAAAGGCAATTGCAGAGAAAATGCACGATACTTCGCCCTTCTAGTTGGTGCTTATGCCGACCCGAACCCTTCTTCGACGTGAATTTCTCGTTTTGTACAAAGGCGAACTCAACAAACTGCTCCTACCACTCTCAGCACTGTTAATAAACGAGACAATCAGTAAAGAACAGGTAAAACTGAAGTTTAGCGTCCTCAAAACCGATTTCTTTAACATTTTTCACAACAACGTATTTTAATGCACTAAACACGAATACGTTAAAAAAAAAAAAAAAAATCGCTTTCAACTAGGAAAGAAGTTATTAAGCACTGAAGTTCACTGTTAGGAAGGTTATAAAAGTAGGCGTAAACAGCGTATTTGTAAACATGCGCATGCGCAGATATGTAACATTGGGAAACAGAGATCTCTCATTTGAAATGTTCATAAACCATTTATTCAAAAGTATTGTCAATTTTAAGGGCAGCCTCACCCGTCGTCACCTGTCGCTTATGGGCAGACGTGTTATGCGTTTCCGCTCGCTACGCTCGCTCAAGAAGATATCAAAACCCTAGTCAATCCAACTCGCTAAAATTAATAGAATTCTATTAATTTTAGCGAGTTGGATTGACTAGGGTTTTGATATCTTCTTGAGCGAGCGGAAACTCATAGCATGTATGCTTAAAAGTCGTCCTAGACATTCTTCTTATCCTCCAAGAGATCGTTCTTAGCTTTCTTCTTCTTCAGACGCGATGTTCGGTGGATATAAATTCCCAATCGCACCAAAAAATGACTTAATGTAATTCTTAAAAAATTCCTTTGATTAATTCTTCTCTATCGTGGACGAGAATAATAAATTCGTGCAACTTCATTGCTATTTTTTTATAAAATGAAAGTATGTTGACAATCAAAGTTCAGCAGGCGCGAATTAAAACGAACTAATAATTATAAAGGCATTAGCTAATTATTAAGGGATTTCTGTTATATAATACTTTTCATGAACGAAACAAGAAATGTGAAGAATGTTTCATTATTTAAAAAAATGGTTGTGAATAAATAAGTGCTGGTAAATTAAAATAATTGATGGTAAATTTCAATTATACTTCTTTATTACGGACTTTTCCAAACCCGCGAATGCGCATGTTGACAAAGGGTCTCACCGTGTTTCCACATGAAATCTGCACTGGCGTCTTTCTTGACTTTGATGCCATTATTTTATTTCTAGTTCCTAGAAATAATTTGTCGTCAATTATAAAACCTCTAACTGTACTCGTTTTGAAGGAATAAGGCTTGAAATCCCAAACTTCAAAGTCGTTTTTTTATGAAACTATACTAGATATTTCAATGAAACTAATGTGAATTGAAGCTATTGATTAGGTGTACCTTGTGTATTTTTTTTTCATAATTTTCGGACCACTTATAAGATAAGAAAAACAATTGTGAAGATTTCAAGGGCATTTTATTTCTTATCACTTGGTCGTTACGAATAGAAAAAAATTAAACCCGCGGAAATATTAACATGTTTATTCGAAGTTACAAGTGATACCAAAACTATTGAGGAAAATAGTGATTATGATTAATTATCTTTTGTAGAAAATGAAGATTTTTAGTATTTATTATTTTAGTGGCTTGCAATATGACAATAGTTTTTCGATCTGTATAATACAGATTATGCTGTGAGCAATGTGAGGGTTCATATTTAAATAACAAAAACGTCCTAAGAGTAGCTTGTGATATTTTCGATGCATCTGGTTTTTAGTGTTTAGCTATCGATGTAGGGTTTTTCTAATTTTTATGTATGATGCACCTTTCACATATCTATGAAACTTTTACGGATAATAGTTGAGAAATTACTGATTTTACGTGATTTTTTTGGTAGGTGTACTTGGAGGGGTAGTTAGGGAAAACCGCCCTTGAAATCTTCACAATTGTTTTTCTTATCTTATAAGTGGTCCGAAAAGTATGAAAAAAAAAATACGCAAGGTACACCTAATCACTAGCTTCAATTCACATTAGTTTCATTTAAATATCTAGTATAGTTTCATAAAAAAACGACTTTGAAGTTTGGGATTTCAAGCCTTATTCCTTCAAAACGAGTACAGTTAGAGGTTTTATAATTGACGACAAATTATTTCTAGGAACTAGAAATAAAATAATGGCATCAAAGTCAAGAAAGACGCCAGTGCAGATTTCATGTGGAAACACGGTGAGACCCTTTAGTTGTTTACATTAGCTCTCATAACCCTCATAACAGTGAACTTTAGTACCTAATAACTTCTTTCCTAGTTGAAAGCGACTTTTTTTTTAAACGGATTCGTGTTTAGTGCATCAATGTACGTTATTGTACAAAATTTGAAAGAAATCGGTTTTGAGGATGCGAAACTTCAGTTCAACCAAAGAACAAAAAAGTCCGTCACGCAGGAGCTGCATAACTAAGCACTTTCGTCAGAATTTGGGTTGTGTAGACTGGTTTCCAGAACAATTTGCTTAAAATATCCTACATAAATAAAAGTACTTAATAAATACAAAACACTTCATATTTTCTTCTTTTGATCTGACGCAGTCCCTCTAGTGGGAGATAGTACTCCTTGCGGCGGCCTTGCGAACCTACGTCTATTCTACGCGAGCTATTCTATTGAAATATATAACTACAAAGTAAACCCCCCTTTCCGATTGACCGATTCAGCTCATTTTCACAACACTTCTTTCTCATGAAATACCCACGACGTATACCGCGTTTCGTTACAATACAGCAGAAATTACGACCGGTATGGGTATATTAGGAATTTGGGTCCGGAGTAAGCCCCCCCCCCTTCTAATGAACCGATTTAGTTTATTTTTACAACACATATTTACCTGTAGATTACCACTACGAATACCGAGTTTCGTCGAAATATACCAAAAATCACGGCTGGTAATGGCGAATTGGTATCGTGGGTCCGGAGTAAACCCCCCCTCCTAATGAACCGATTTAGTTTATTTTTACAACACATATTCACCTGTTGATTACCACTACGAATACCGAGTTTCGTCGAAATATACCAAAAATCACGGCTGGTAGTGGCGAATTGGTATTGTGGGTCCGAAGTAAACCCCCCCTTCTAATGAACCGATTTAGTTCATTTTTATATCTCACTTTTCTCTCTATATTACCACTACGAATACCAAGTTTCGTTGAAATATAACAAATATTACGGCTGACATAGTCAAATTAGTGTTTTGGGTTCGGGGTAAACCCCCCCTTCCGGTGGACCGACTTTGGTGGTTAACGAACTCGTTCAATCGTTTGCTAATTGAATGCTATATACCAAGTTTCGTGACGAAAAAACAAAAACTCTGGCCGCTATCGTGTTAACAGACACATATATATATATACAGGGTGTCCCGTAAATGTCTAGTCATATTGTGAGGGGTGATAGAGGACTCTTAGGGAAACAAAAAATGTTCTAGGACGATTTTCCGAATTCTCGCCCATAAGGGAGAAAACGTCGTTCTATTGTTTTATCGAGACAAACGTGGTTTTTAGAAGAATAATCGTTGTAGCTCCGTTCTTCTAGAAAGGAAGTGAAACCAATCGAAAGCTGAGTAAATTTACTATAAAACTAGTTGGGAGTAAACGTAAAAATGAATGAATGTAAGTATGTATATCTTACCAAAAGAAAGCTATTCTAAATTTCCTGACATTTTCTTGATATTTCTTTCCAGCGTTACTCCTCAATGGGCAGGATCTAAGATTTCCGGGTTTCAGAAAAACTTCTTCGTTTAACCAGCTTTCCATTCATGTATCACAACCCTGTGTTATTGTGTATGTGAACGATTTAAGAACATAAGTTTAAAAAAAAACTGGATCTGTGAAATGAAAATTATATTTTTTTCTTCAGTTTATTCAAAAAGTCGAAGAGAAATATTTATTTTTATGAATGTTTACATAAATATTTACTTAAAATAATAAAAAAAAATTACTTCCACGAATATAAAAAAAAATTCCTAAAACAGTAAATCAATAAAATACACATTTATTTTGAATTTGTTAATCACAGTAACTAATAATGGGTCCAGGAGGTGGCCATTAATGAACCCCAACCACACATTAACCTCAAAAATTACTATTTTTACATAGATCACGCATTTGAACTCATTTTTACAGGTATTTATATTTAGATCCTTTAAAAATGTGTTCAAATGCGTTATCTAGGTAAAAATAATAATTTTTGAGGTTAATGTATGGTTGGGGTTCCTTAATGGCCGCCTCCTGGACCCAGTATTAGTTACCTGAATTAATAAATTCAAAATAAATGTGTATTTTATTGATTTACTGTTTTAGGATTTTTTTTATATTCGTGGAAGTAATTTTTTTTATTATTTTAAGTAAATATTTACTTAAAATTTATGTAAACATTTATAAAAATAAATATTTCCCTTCGGCTTTTTGAATAAAATGAAGACAAAAATATAATTTTCTTTTCACAGATCCATGTTTTTTTTTAAACTTTTGTTCTTAAATCGTTCACATACACAATAACACAGGTTTGTGATACATGAATGGAAAGCTGGTTAAATGAAGAAGTTTTTCTGAAACCCGGAAATCTCAGATCCTGCCCATTGAGGAGTAACGCTGGAAAGAAATATCAAGAAAATGTCAGGAAATTTAGAATAGCTTTCTTTTGGTAAGATATACATACTTACATTCATTCATTTTTACGTTTACTCCCATTTAGTCTTATAGTAAATTTACTCAGCTTTCGATTGGTTTCACTTCCTTTCTAGAAGAACCACCTGGGACGGAGCTACAACGATTATTCTTCTAAAAACCACGTTTGTCTCGATAAAACAATAGAACGACGTTTTCTCCCTTATGGGCGAGAATTCGGAAAATCGTCATAGAACATTTTTTGTTCCCCTAAGAGTCCTCTATCACCCCTTACAATATGACTAGACATTTACGGGACACCCTGTATATATATATATATATATATATATATATATATATATATATATATATATACAGGGTGTCCCGTAAATGTCTAGTCATATTGTGGGAGGTGATAGAGGACATTTAGGGGAACAAAAAATGTTCTATGACGATTTTCCGAATTCTCACAAATAAGGGAGAAAACGTTGTTTTATTATTTTATCGAGACAAGGTTGTTTTAGCACTTTCCTCCGAAGGAAAGTAGCTATTGAGGTTGGACTCATGACGGAATTTTTGAAAAATTTCTTCAAATCTTTATCGATCCTACCTAGTAGACACCGAAAATGACCCCCGTTAAAATTTATATATATATATATATATATATATATATATATATATATATATATATATATATATATGTCTGTTAACACGATAGCGGCCAGAGTTTTTGTTTTTTCGTCACGAAACTTGGTATATAGCATTCAATTAGCAAACGATTGAACGAGTTCGTTAACCACCAAAGTCGGTCCACCGGAAGGGGGGGTTTACCCCGAACCCAAAACACTAATTTGACTATGTCAGCCGTAATATTTGTTATATTTCAACGAAACTTGGTATTCGTAGTGGTAATATAGAGAGAAAAGTGAGATATAAAAATGAACTAAATCGGTTCATTAGAAGGGTGGGTTTACTCCGGACCCACAATACCAATTCGCCACTACCAGCCGTGATTTTTGGTATATTTCAACGAAACTCGGTATTCGTAGTGGTAATCCACAGGTAAATAACTGTTGTAAAAATAAACTAAATCGGTTCATTAGAAGGGGGGTTTACTCCTGACCCAAATTCTTAATATACTCATACCGGTCGTAATTTCTGCTGTACTGTAACGAAACGTGGTACACGTCGTGGGTAACTCATGAGAAAGAAGTGTTGTAGAAATGAGCTGAATCGGTCAATCGGAAAGCGGGGGTTTAATTTGTAATATATTTCAATAGAAAAGCCCGTCAGACGTAGGTTCACAAAGCCGCCGCAAGGAGCGCTTTCTACCACTAGAGTGATTGTATCCTGTTCCTGCGTTAGATCAAAATACGATAATATGAGGTTTTAGCACTTTCCTCCGAAGGAAAGTAGCTATTGAGGTTGGACTCATGACGGAATTTTTGAAAAATTTCTTCAAATCTTTATCGATCCTACCTAGTAGACACCGAAAATGACCCCCGTTAAAATTTATATATATCTATATATCTATATATATATATATATATATATATATATATATATATATGCATATATATATATATATATATATATATATATATATATATATATATATGTCTGTTAACACGATAGCGGCCAGAGTTTTTGTTTTTTCGTCACGAAACTTGGTATATAGCATTCAATTAGCAAACGATTGAACGAGTTCGTTAACCACCAAAGTCGGTCCACCGGAAGGGGGGGTTTACCCCGAACCCAAAACACTAATTTGACTATGTCAGCCGTAATATTTGTTATATTTCAACGAAACTTGGTATTCGTAGTGGTAATATAGAGAGAAAAGTGAGATATAAAAATGAACTAAATCGGTTCATTAGAAGGGTGGGTTTACTCCGGACCCACAATACCAATTCGCCACTACCAGCCGTGATTTTTGGTATATTTCAACGAAACTCGGTATTCGTAGTGGTAATCCACAGGTAAATAACTGTTGTAAAAATAAACTAAATCGGTTCATTAGAAGGGGGGTTTACTCCTGACCCAAATTCTTAATATACTCATACCGGTCGTAATTTCTGCTGTACTGTAACGAAACGCGGTATATATACAGGGTGTCCCGTAAATGTCTAGTCATATTGTGAGGGGTGATAGAGGACTCTTAGGGAAACAAAAAATGTTCTATGACGATTTTCCGAATTCTCGCCCATAAGGGAGAAAACGTCGTTCTATTGTTTTATCGAGACAAACGTGGTTTTTAGAAGAATAATCGTTGTAGCTCCGTTCTTCTAGAAAGGAAGTGAAACCAATCGAAAGCTGAGTAAATTTACTATAAAACTAGTTGGGAGTAAACGTAAAAATGAATGAATGTAAGTATGTATATCTTACCAAAAGAAAGCTATTCTAAATTTCCTGACATTTTCTTGATATTTCTTTCCAGCGTTACTCCTCAATGGGCAGGATCTAAGATTTCCGGGTTTCAGAAAAACTTCTTCGTTTAACCAGCTTTCCATTCATGTATCACAACCCTGTGTTATTGTGTATGTGAACGATTTAAGAACATAAGTTTAAAAAAAAACTGGATCTGTGAAATGAAAATTATATTTTTTTCTTCAGTTTATTCAAAAAGTCGAAGAGAAATATTTATTTTTATGAATGTTTACATAAATATTTACTTAAAATAATAAAAAAAAATTACTTCCACGAATATAAAAAAAAATTCCTAAAACAGTAAATCAATAAAATACACATTTATTTTGAATTTGTTAATCACAGTAACTAATAATGGGTCCAGGAGGTGGCCATTAATGAACCCCAACCACACATTAACCTCAAAAATTACTATTTTTACATAGATCACGCATTTGAACTCATTTTTACAGGTATTTATATTTAGATCCTTTAAAAATGTGTTCAAATGCGTTATCTAGGTAAAAATAATAATTTTTGAGGTTAATGTATGGTTGGGGTTCCTTAATGGCCGCCTCCTGGACCCAGTATTAGTTACCTGAATTAATAAATTCAAAATAAATGTGTATTTTATTGATTTACTGTTTTAGGATTTTTTTTATATTCGTGGAAGTAATTTTTTTTATTATTTTAAGTAAATATTTACTTAAAATTTATGTAAACATTTATAAAAATAAATATTTCCCTTCGGCTTTTTGAATAAAATGAAGACAAAAATATAATTTTCTTTTCACAGATCCATGTTTTTTTTTAAACTTTTGTTCTTAAATCGTTCACATACACAATAACACAGGTTTGTGATACATGAATGGAAAGCTGGTTAAATGAAGAAGTTTTTCTGAAACCCGGAAATCTCAGATCCTGCCCATTGAGGAGTAACGCTGGAAAGAAATATCAAGAAAATGTCAGGAAATTTAGAATAGCTTTCTTTTGGTAAGATATACATACTTACATTCATTCATTTTTACGTTTACTCCCATTTAGTCTTATAGTAAATTTACTCAGCTTTCGATTGGTTTCACTTCCTTTCTAGAAGAACCACCTGGGACGGAGCTACAACGATTATTCTTCTAAAAACCACGTTTGTCTCGATAAAACAATAGAACGACGTTTTCTCCCTTATGGGCGAGAATTCGGAAAATCGTCATAGAACATTTTTTGTTCCCCTAAGAGTCCTCTATCACCCCTTACAATATGACTAGACATTTACGGGACACCCTGTATATATATATATATATATATATATATATATATATATATATATATATATATATATATATATATATATACAGGGTGTCCCGTAAATGTCTAGTCATATTGTGGGAGGTGATAGAGGACATTTAGGGGAACAAAAAATGTTCTATGACGATTTTCCGAATTCTCACAAATAAGGGAGAAAACGTTGTTTTATTATTTTATCGAGACAAGGTTGTTTTAGCACTTTCCTCCGAAGGAAAGTAGCTATTGAGGTTGGACTCATGACGGAATTTTTGAAAAATTTCTTCAAATCTTTATCGATCCTACCTAGTAGACACCGAAAATGACCCCCGTTAAAATTTATATATATATATATATATATATATATATATATATATATATATATATATATATATATATGTCTGTTAACACGATAGCGGCCAGAGTTTTTGTTTTTTCGTCACGAAACTTGGTATATAGCATTCAATTAGCAAACGATTGAACGAGTTCGTTAACCACCAAAGTCGGTCCACCGGAAGGGGGGGTTTACCCCGAACCCAAAACACTAATTTGACTATGTCAGCCGTAATATTTGTTATATTTCAACGAAACTTGGTATTCGTAGTGGTAATATAGAGAGAAAAGTGAGATATAAAAATGAACTAAATCGGTTCATTAGAAGGGTGGGTTTACTCCGGACCCACAATACCAATTCGCCACTACCAGCCGTGATTTTTGGTATATTTCAACGAAACTCGGTATTCGTAGTGGTAATCCACAGGTAAATAACTGTTGTAAAAATAAACTAAATCGGTTCATTAGAAGGGGGGTTTACTCCTGACCCAAATTCTTAATATACTCATACCGGTCGTAATTTCTGCTGTACTGTAACGAAACGCGGTACACGTCGTGGGTAACTCATGAGAAAGAAGTGTTGTAGAAATGAGCTGAATCGGTCAATCGGAAAGCGGGGGTTTAATTTGTAATATATTTCAATAGAAAAGCCCGTCAGACGTAGGTTCACAAAGCCGCCGCAAGGAGCGCTTTCTACCACTAGAGTGATTGTATCCTGTTCCTGCGTTAGATCAAAATACGATAATATGAGGTTTTAGCACTTTCCTCCGAAGGAAAGTAGCTATTGAGGTTGGACTCATGACGGAATTTTTGAAAAATTTCTTCAAATCTTTATCGATCCTACCTAGTAGACACCGAAAATGACCCCCGTTAAAATTTATATATATCTATATATCTATATATATATATATATATATATATATATATATATATATATATATGCATATATATATATATATATATATATATATATATATATATATATATATATATATATATGTCTGTTAACACGATAGCGGCCAGAGTTTTTGTTTTTTCGTCACGAAACTTGGTATATAGCATTCAATTAGCAAACGATTGAACGAGTTCGTTAACCACCAAAGTCGGTCCACCGGAAGGGGGGGTTTACCCCGAACCCAAAACACTAATTTGACTATGTCAGCCGTAATATTTGTTATATTTCAACGAAACTTGGTATTCGTAGTGGTAATATAGAGAGAAAAGTGAGATATAAAAATGAACTAAATCGGTTCATTAGAAGGGGGGGTTTACTTCGGACCCACAATACCAATTCGCCACTACCAGCCGTGATTTTTGGTATATTTCGACGAAACTCGGTATTCGTAGTGGTAATCTACAGGTAAATATGTGTTGTAAAAATAAACTAAATCGGTTCATTAGAAGGGGGGGGGGCTTACTCCTGACCCAAATTCCTAATATACCCATACCGGTCGTAATTTCTGCTGTATTGTAACGAAACGCGGTATACGTCGTGGGTATTTCATGAGAAAGAAGTGTTGTGAAAATGAGCTGAATCGGTCAATCGGAAAGCGGGGGTTTAATTTGTAATATATTTCAATAGAAAAGCCAGCCAGACGTAGGTTCACAAAGCCGCCGCAAGGAGCGCTTTCTACCACTTGAGTGACTGTATCCTGTTCCTGCCTTAGATCAAAATACGATAATATGAGGTTTTTTGTATTTATTACTTAGTGTAATAGGTACCATGTGTAAACATAACTCTGGAAGCAAATTAATAATTGATCAGTTACTCATTAAAAATTTAAAAGAGAACTATTCATGTTTTTATTTTATTTATGTAGGATATTTTAAGCAAATTGTTCTGGAAAGCAGTCTACACTACCCAAATACTGAGGAAAGTGCTTAGTTATGCAGCTCCTGCGTGACGGACTTTTTTGTATTTATTACGAAGTGTAATAGGTACCATGTGTAAACATAACTCTGGAAGCAAATTATTAATTGATCAGTTACTCATTACAAATTTAAAAGAGAACTATTCATGTTTTTATTTTATTTATGTAGGATATTTTAAGAAAATTGTTCTGGAAAGCAATCTACACTACCCAAATTCTGAGGAAATTGCTTAGTTATGCAGCTCCTGCGTGACGGACTTTTTAGAAGTATAATCGCTGTAGCTCCGGACCAGGTGGTTCTACTAGTTGATACTACTAGTATGAGACTAGTTGATAGGGGTCTCCCGTGGCCTAATGGCTAGCGCCTTGGATTCATAAGCGGGAGATGGTGGGTTCGATTCCCAACCTCCGCCAGGAATTTTATCATCCCACGGCTCGCTGGTAAAATTCCTCGCTGCACCCTGGATGTCGGCGCTAATGACTTAGATGTAGATGCGCCGTAAAAAAAAAAAAAAAAAAGTTTACGTTTACTATCAAGACTAGTTGATAGTAAACGTAAAAATGAATGAATGTAAGTATGTCTATCTTACCAAAAGAAAGCTATTCTAAATTTCCTGGCATTTTCTTGATATTTCTTAACAGCGTTACTCCTCAATGGGCAGGATCTGTGATTTCCGGGTTTCAGAAAAACTTAATCATTTAACCAGCTTTCCATTCATGTATCACAACCCTGTGTTATTGAAGTATGTGAACGATTAGGAACAAAAGTTTTTAAAAAAACATGGATCTGTGAAATGAAAATTAAATTTTTTTCTTCAGTTTATTCAAAAAGCTTAAAAGAAATATTTATTTTAATAAATATTTATTTAAATATTAAGTAAATATTTGCTTAAAACAATAAAAAAATTACTTCCACGAAAATAAAAAAAAAATCCTAAAACAGTAAATAAATAAAATACACATTTATTTTGAATTTATTAATTATAGTAACTAATACTGGGTCCAGGAAGTGGCCATTAATGAACCCCAACCATACATTAACCTCAAAAATTATTATTTTGCCTAGATCATGATTTTGAACACATCTTTACAGGTATTTATAATTAGAAAACAAATGCTTTACCTTGAATTGATACTGATGGCTACGCTTATGGGCCCATGTGTGTTTGTTGTGGTAATTAAATATCCCATCCCTAATAACTAAGATGTAGATAGTCCTGTAAAAATATGTTCAAATGCGTGATCTAGGTAAAAATAATATTTTTTTGGTTAATGTGTTATCGGTGTTCATTAATGGCCACCTCCTGGACCCATTTATATATTTATATATATATATATATATATATATATATATATATATATATATATATATATATATACTTGTTTTTTGTAGCCAATAGGTCATAAAAACACTCCTTTCACTTCCTGTATTTTATTATTTTCACCCTAACCGGTTTCGAGCTATTCTGCTCCTCCTCAAAGGGTATTTCCTAAAATTATTTGTACATTATACATGTATAATTTGATTGGAAGAATTACATTTTTACAACATTGTGTGTATACTTACATTCGATGGTCATTTCCCATCACGTACATTTATATAAAGTATTTTTAATATTGCATAGCAATATGCGTCTCAGGGTTATGAAACACTAATATCCTAACCTTCCTCCCCGTAAACCTGTCTACAGTCCCCGTCATTTCTATTCGGGTTAATCGGAATATTCGGGAACATATTTTGGTCTCATTTGACGTTCAAAATATGTTCCCGAATATTCCGATTAACCAAGCGATTCAAATAGTTGATAAAAACTGGGATAAAATTAAAGAAAAAACTAAAATTAAAGATAAACACATGTTTTTGGAGGGACTTAAACTATGTTTCACAGGGGGTTATTTTAAATTTCAGGATAAAATTTACCAGCAAAAAAGAGGTTTACAAATGGGTAACCCATTGTCGGTTGTACTTAGTGGACTGGTAATGAATGACTTACTAACCAACGTAATAAAAAATACTGACATACACATACAATTCTTATACAAATACGTGGACGATCTGTTGATATGTGTCAAGGGGAACGAAATTGAAGCGTTGCTACATAAATGCAATAGTAGGTTTGAAACTATAAAATTTACATTGGAAAAGGAAAAACATAATGAGCTGATTTTTCTGGATATGAGAATTATTAAACGAGGTAATAAACTACAATTCAAATGGGAACCGAAAGCAACAGCTTCGGAACGTACAATCAATTTTTATTCCAATCATCCAATCAAATTCAAGAAAAACTTAATATATAACAGAATGCTAACAGCCTATAAAAGAACTACATCAAATAACTATAAAGAAATAGAAAATAAAATAGAACAAATATTTTTAAAAAATCAATATCCCATAGAAATAATAAGAAATGAAATACACAAGGCTTATAAAAACATAAGATTTTCAAAGAAAAAAGTAAACGATAAACAAAAGGTGGAATATGATCCACATATATTTCCATTTGACAATGACTTATGGTGGGAGAAATGGTATGAAGGTAATAATATAATAAAGAAAAGGAAACGGGATGACACAATAACTAATACGGACAATACGTGTAAGAAACAAAAATGGAACGGGACAGAAATGGACAGCAATAAAAAGGACAATAAAAGAAAACGAACAGAGGAGGACAGAGAACAAAATAAGACTAACAACAACAAAAAATTAAAACAAACCAGGATGGACAAATTCATTATTACAGAACCGAAACAACTAACGGACGTAGGTAACAGTAATATACATATTTGGGAACAACGGACAACTAAGGACAAAAACAATTCTATAGAAAAAGACAACAATAGTGCAAAATGGTACAGTTTCACATACAATCCGACAATAGAACATAAACTAAAATCAATTTGTAATAAAGCAGCGAATGTAACATGGAGATATAATAGTAAAATAGAAAATAATTTTAGTAATATCAAAATAAAAAGGGACAAACTTTTGACTAAATATAACGTCTATTTGCTAGAATGTGGGGACTGTAGCGCAAAATATATAGGAGAATCCGAACAAATTCTCAAAAAGCGTATCATGCAGCATGCAAAAAGTGTAGACGATCATTCACAATGTCAAACGGCCCTCTCAGAACACGCCACAGAAAATTCCCACTCATTCAATTTTCAGGAAGCAAAAATTTTGGATAAAGAACCAAACAGCCTCAAAAGAAAGATTAAAGAAAACCTTTATATTGTAGAAAGACAGGAACAGGTGGTAAATAAAAAAAAAGGACATCAAATACTTAAATAAAATCTTTCAGAACCTTGTATTGCAGAATAGAAATGACGGGGACTGTAGACAGGTTTACGGGGAGGAAGGTTAGGATATTAGTGTTTCATAACCCTGAGACGCATATTGCTATGCAATATTAAAAATACTTTATATAAATGTACGTGATGGGAAATGACCATCGAATGTAAGTATACACACAATGTTGTAAAAATGTAATTCTTCCAATCAAATTATACATGTATAATGTACAAATAATTTTAGGAAATACCCTTTGAGGAGGAGCAGAATAGCTCGAAACCGGTTAGGGTGAAAATAATAAAATACAGGAAGTGAAAGGAGTGTTTTTATGACCTATTGGCTACAAAAAACAAGTATATTGAAGTTTAAGGTCAACAATGGAAGAAAAAGTATATATATATATATATATATATATATATATATATATATATATATTTCTTCAAATCTTTACCGATCCTACCTAGTAGACACCGAAAATGACCCCCGTTAAAATTTATATATATATATATATATATATAAATTTTAACGGGGGTCATTTTCGGTGTCTACTAGGTAGGATCGGTAAAGATTTGAAGACATTTTTCAAAAATTCCGTCATGAGTGCAACCTCAATAGCTACTTTCCTTCGGAGGAAAGTGCTAAATCATTAACTGGTGAGTTCGCCGTTCTGGTCGGGAGCGCATCATTTTTTTCTTTTGTTTTTAATTTTATTCCCTAGTAATCTCAACCTTCCAATGAACCTTTTTTTTTTTTTTTTTTTTTTTTTTTTTTTTTTTTATAACACATGTTACGCATTGGTTGGAAATCGCGTCTACCGAGATTTATTGCAAGAAAGTTAAAACACGAAGAAATGTTAATTTTTTTTTTTTAGTCAACGCTTTGGGCCTGCGTCACCAGGTCAACGTTACAAGCGGGGTTCCTACCTCTGAAGAGAGGGAGAAAACGCGCTGAAATGCGATGTGTGGAATATTTCCGACGAAGAATGGAAGAGGAAGTACATTGAAAGATGTAAAGGTCTGCCACCAATTAACAAGAAACATTTTGGCAATCAGTCAAAGAATAATTATGTCTTAGATGACTAATGCCTACTGTCCCGCATTCAGAAATCCGGACACACGCCTGCTGTCAGCATGGAATTATAATACAGGACAGATGTAACCAGACTTCCTAGACTCCGTATACTACTGAATTATTTAAAAGAAAATGGTCTACGTAAGGAAGCTGTTCGTCGCTTCTGACGTTACTTGTATGGAGATGATCGCGAATTATTATGCGAAGATCAGACTCTGATGTTGAATTTTGCAGGAGATGCCGTCGATCGCAAGGACGCCAAATTATTAAAAAGAAATAAGAGGAGTTATATCTCCGGGTTCATGGATCTCGGTTGAGTTTAGGTGAGCGAATTAGCATTTCTTTCAGCTCCCTTGCGTCTTAATTATACTCATTACGGCACGAATTTGGCATCTGTGAGAAAGGCAGAAGAAGTATAAGCTACTAATTCAAAGTGTAACAGATTTTCAAGACATGCTACATTTTTAAAAAAAATAAAAGTCCGACTCACTAATCCTTAGTGTCATTTGGAAAGCCTCGAATATAAACTGTTAATACTTCGTTTTTAAATTTCGTGAACGATTTAAACACCTCCTCCTACAAAAAAAAAATTTTTTGATAGACTAGGGTCATCTTCGGTATCTATTAGATAGGATCGTAGAAGATTTCCAGACATTTTTCAAAAATTCTTTTATCAGTATATAGAAATCATGATTCGATTAGATTAAATCAGAACCAACTTTGAAAACATTTTTTTTTAGCATAAGGTAGCTTGGGTAGGCCCTTCCTACGTTATCTGAGCGTCTTTCTTGAGTTGAGAGACCTTGAGCACAGAACACTCATAATCCATCAGATTACCACATGTATTCATGTACAGAAAATGTATTCATGTAAACAATAAAAAAAATTAAAGATATTTTTATTTTATTAAACCACTGTATAATATACAGGACGGTATAAGTTTTCGGTGGCATAATGGTTAAATCTAAGAAATTTGAACCTAGGTACTTCAGTTTTTCGGTCGGATGCGTTGCCAATTACACTATGCATTGGTTTAATAAACTTGCACATTAGCAGAGATACCTACTCTCATCTTTATATGACAATAACGTTGCCTGGATTCAGATAAACATGATGCATTATGTACCGAGTGAAGCTTTATCTCTATTAGACGAATTAACTCGTCACGCCGTGATAAGAAACCCGACAGCGTAGTTGGCAACATACCCGAACGTAAAACCGATATGGATTCAAAGCCCAGCCAGGCGAGTTAATTCTTTTTTAAAATTAATATTTGAAAATAACATTAAACCATCATAGGATACGAGCATCCAAATGGTGGTCATGAGAAGGTCCAATTTTCGGGTCTTGTAGCCTTGTTTATTCCCCAACAGGGATGAGAGGGAAAGTGACTTTCAAAAGCAGACCCTTAGGGTACGTTCATGGTGATGATTCATTCTGCGATGCTACGATAGCTACTCCGATGAGCGCTGCCCCGATGTAAAACAAACACATGTATTAAGGTGGGAGTGTTCATAGTGAGGATCCTTACTTCCGATGCTATTCTCGCACTCGCGCAGTGACCGCGGGGAAGAACAAATATTTTGTTTTCTCCTCGCAGTGAGGAGGGAAGCCGCGATGTGGGCCTGACTGTGATTGGTTCCTTCAAAAGGACTCTAGTGCGCAGGTCACCTACCCTCTCTCATTACTTCATCTTATGTGATTATTCTTTTTTGGTTATTTCGTTGTCGAGATGAAAGAAAATTGGGTCTTTTTGCGAAGACTACATCCAGTTACTTTTGAAGTATTTATTTAGTTAAGTGATTTATAACAGTTACTCGTACTCGCTGATAAGCTTACTGATTAGCTTACAGGTTCTTTGCTGGTTATCTTTTACTACTTGACTCGTTATCTACGGTTATAATTCATATTAGATAATGGCAAATAATATTTATTAATAAAAAGGTTAATATGATCAAAATCAATTCTCTCAACTATGAAAAAAGTTATTAAGCATTAAAGTTGACTGTTTTGCAGGTTATGAAGGATAACAAACAACGATATTTGTAAACAAACATATTTTATTCCTTTTCTCTCTCTCTTTTTTGGATCTTTTACATTTATTAAGCAATACATGATATGCGTTTCCGATCGCTACGCTACGCTCCACTCGCTCAAGAAGATATAAGAAAACTCTAGCCAATCCAACTCGGAATTAATAGAATTATATTAATTCAAGCGACTCTAGTCTATCCAACTCGCTAAAATTAATAGGATTCCATTAATTTTTCCGAGTAAGAAACCAATCCCTTTTTCTTTGTCAGGAACATCGCGAACTAATTGTAAAGGCTCATTTTTTCTCACTAACATAAGCAGAGCTTTTTCATAAACAAAAGCTAATTCACTGTTGAAGGTTACTTTACTCCCAGCAAGAACCAATGCAATGGTGAGTCAGCATGAACACCCTCCATCGATGTAGAATACATCGGGGAAGCGCTCATGGGAGTAGCTATCGTAGCATCGCAGAATGAATCCTCACCATGAACGTACCCTTACTCTTCGCTGATCTTATGAAATGGTCTAGTTCAGCGGGTTAACCCTGGTTCCCTTCCTGCTTCCGTATGCAAATCAGCAGCTCGTTAACAGCTCTTGACAAGTCGGAAATAAACACACCATCCCGATCAACAACTCGGTGATATATATTTTTGTATTGATGTTTGTGTATATGTATATATATATATATATATATATATATATATATATATATATATATATATATATATATATATATATGCAAGATTTATACAAGAATATATGATATAAAGGACTGCATTGCCAATTAATCGATAAATCAGTAGATCATGAGATACCTTGATAGTTTGAAAAAAGTGGTTTCGAGAAGGCCATGTAAAAAATGTTTGAAACTATAAAAAAAACGTATCTAGCCATAAAAATATCAGGGTGGGACCCCAACCCAATAAATTACAAACCCAATAAATTATGGTAATTAATTTTAAAAAAAAAATGTTTGTTTTAGATTTTTTTTTATGTTTTAGAAAAATTGAGAATCAAACTTAAAAAGTTAAACTGAAAAGTTTACAGGTTTTTTTCTGAAAGTTATGTAAAACTACATTTGTTAATACTATGAGGTTGGTGCAAGTTTTGAATATTCATTTTGTTAAGGCAAATACTTGCAAAGTAAACAAAGATAATCTGAAGTCTAGTTAATGGATTATAAACGGTTATTAATGTTGTTATTCCTCAAAGGTTTTATTAGTTTGAGTTAAATTCTCTACGAGTTCTCCTCGCCATGTCAAAACAGGATTTTGTTTACGGTCTATGTGCGGCAAAAACCGCGCTTAACATTAATGTTGTTTGGAGAGGGTGAAGGATCAGTAAATGTACTGTGCAGCGATTGTTTCAAAAATTTTGTATTAGAAATTTTGATCTCAAAGACAAGGAAGATTACGGTAGGCCTTCTGTTGTTGATTAAGACCTACTAAGGGCTTTGGAAGAAGAAAACCATCGCAAAACTACTTGGGACAATGCGAGAGAAGTTGGTGTTGACCACTCAACAGTTGTTACACATATGGAACAAATTGGTCATTAATGAAAATCTGCATCATTTTCGCACCACTCAAGAAAATTCGTGTTGGTAAAGGATTGTTCATGAAGGCCTTTCGGACATTTTAAGAAAATCAACCCAATTCTTGAAACCTAATTCTCGCGTGATTGAGTTTAAAGTCGAATCAGGTCGAAATTTTGCCCATAATGAAAACAAAATTAATAAGAAAGTACTAATAATTCAGTAATATTCCCTAATTAAATTGTTTTACCCTAATAAATATTATAAAATGATTTGTGTGCGGAAAACCTGGCTCTAAAACTGTTAACAACTTCCACTGCTGATAGCTATATAACAAACAAAAAATGGTGTGGAGTGGCTATTAAGTTATAAAGGTCAAATTGTTAAATTAGACCAAGGACAGATCCGAGACAGATGCTATTAAATATTCGAAAAAAAACTGATTCTTTTAGGCGTGGACTCTTTTAAAGTAGTATGTCTTATTTGTTTTTATTATTTACTAATTTTATATTTTTTGCCCGAATATTTTTGATTCTACATTCCTCCTTATGAAGCATGTTATTCGGTTGATGTTATATAGATTGCCGGTTTACTCAATTGCTTAACATGGACAACAAGGTATCTACCAAATAAGAAAACCGCTGAAGAAGCTTGGAAAAAAACGCGAAACTTGTCGGGCTAACATATTTACGAAAAGTCCAAAACCGTCTCATCAAAATTTCCGTAAATTGTAAAGTGCAAGAGACAAAACCTTGTGTATATATCAATACACAATATATATATATATATATATATATATATATATATATATATATATATACTAGCTGAATTACCGGTGCTTCACCACGGCCGATAAGTTTTTTTTTTTTTTTTTTTTTTTTTTTTTTTTTTTTTTTTTACGGCGCATCAACTATTTGGCTATTAGCGCCGGGCTATCTACAGGCTGCCACCCTTTTCTAATGACAACAGCACGTGGTCGGTCACCCATTCAGGTACTGACCACACCCGACGTTGCTTAACTTCGGTGATCTACGGGAACCGGTGTATTCAACGTGGCTATGGCCGTTGGCCACGGCCGATAAGTATTTTTTATATTGAGTTAAATAAGATATGATCAAAATTAACGCTACTACATAATGTGGTACAGCTTATTATTGCAGGGACTTTAAAGTTACCCAGGAAGCACCTTGTGGAGGTAACCGTGCTTGTTTCCGTTGGAGAGTAAAAAAAATAAATAAAAAAATAAAATACAACAAACGCTTAGAAAGTTAGGTAAACAGAGACAAATACACGTTGAAAAGCATAAAACTAACAAATTTGATTTAAGCACTTATCTCTTCGATTGACATCGCCCCACCGAAGATTACAACAGAATATTTTTGTAGAGAATTTAGTAACCTTTCGAATAGCCGCCTTCCACTTATTACGATTTCCCAACCGTTTTCGAGATATTTTAGAAAATATACTGAGATCCGAAAACTTTTTATCACCATTCATACATTTTTTTTCCATATACTTTCGCTCCTGAATACCCAAACAGAAAATTAGTTTTGAAAAGTATTTCTATCAATTTTTCTGGTAAATGGCTACAGAACTCGCTTAAAAAATGTTTTCATTCGTTTTTCTACGTTAAGGAATCTTTCGCACAAATTTTGCTCCAAAAACCATGTTCCGGTAACACGGATTCAACTGGGAGTAAACGGATTCAACTGGTTAATGAACTTGACCTTTTAAATGAGAAGAAAGATTTTTGTACCAAATGTTATCAAAATCGAACCATTTTTGAGCCGATGGGGAACTTCTTAATAATTCAAACCCCCCTAAAAGTACTTAAACATTTGAATATCAAAAAAACCTTTCTTAGCGAGTGTTTACACTCTAAACGTATTGTCCGTGCAAAATTTCAAATTTTTGTGTCAAGTGGTTTGGGATATTATTTCTGATTCCGCATAAAGGTTGGGCTGATGTTATTCTTACGATATCGAAGTTGCATAATGATACAAGCAAAATTGATTAGGCAACTCTTTTTTTACTTCTTTTATGACTGAAGAAGGCTGTCAGAGCAAAGGGCGAGTGTTGTGCAATTAATTATTTTCGTCTAAATTTTACAGGATAAACATGATTCTTGCTTACTTATCTTATTTTACTGAAAATAAATAACAACAAACTAAAATCTGATGCAGGGGCAGAAAAAAAAATGAAAGTTCAATAGAAAAAAACTGACATTTCCAAATTTTAAGCACAGACTTCTCCAAATAAGATCGCTCTATAAGCCGGGGAAAAAGCCCGGCTGCCCGAGGGACTCCAACCCCCTTATCACCCCCATGAAAATTCAAGGCTTTCGCCACTAGACCACGGAGAGACCCTAAAAATGGTATAAAACCCGGGTTTTTAGTAATTTAGTAAGTTTTCGAATGGATGCCTTACAGTTACCACGAATTCCCATCCGGTTTCAGGATATTATTACAGAAAATATACCAAATCGAAAAATTCATTTTCACTTTTCTTGAAAACAGATATAATTATGGCCTTTAAAATGGTTTCGGCAAAGTCGTAAAATTACGATTTTTTCCCGGGAATTTTTCCGAAAAAATAGTGTTCCCGCAGACTGAATTAACATTTTTTTTTTAGACAAATTATTTTTGTTTTATCAAAATCTAATCATTTTTGAGTCCGCTAAAGTGCGAACAGACAAATATATGTATATTAGAATCACCGGTATTTTCGTGAGCTGTGGGGTCTGAAACGTGGACATTCCTCAATCGCAAATTGAATCCTGCTTGTTATTTTCGATGCTAAGAGTTTATAGCGCTTTTTTTCCGGATGGAGTATTCTCGTTCATGACACCGACCCGAACATGCACTCCGGAATTGCCGACTTTTTTTTTTTTTTTTTTTTTTTTGTTAATTATAACTTAGCTGTAAAATTACTTTGTCAGCAAACAAAATACGTGAACTGAGTGGAACAGGCAAAGCAGATGATTTTCGCCAGTGTAAGTTTTCTGTGCACAATGGCGCCTAACGTTTCACTTTTCTTCACGATTTCATTGAATTCGGTGTTTAAAGTTACCACAAAATATTACCTTTTTCTGTTCCATGCTTTCCAAATTACATTAGCTGCAAGAAAGTTACGGAAACGCGCTTGTGCGAACGTTTCTATAGGATGTCTGGCTAACGGTTGAAATAACGCCTCGTATTTGGTGTCCACGTTTTGTAGTTCCTTTTATTTCAACTTACATATATGATAGAATATATTTGAAGCCACTCTTGATTTTATTCATTATCGGTCAATTCTTATTTACATTCGGAAAATTAATTACGGTACATTATGTAAACAATGTTATTTATCAGTTAGGTCATTTTCCTTGAAAAGGTCAAGTACTTTTCTCATTTGCATTCTGTACGTCATAATTATATGCTCAAAAAGCGTTCAGTGTCTGCGCATATTAAACATTATATAACCGCAGCTCAGCTGTGTGGTTGTTTCTTTTTTGAAAATAATGAGATAATGAATTCAAAGCTTCTGGTGGTTCGAATCATAACATAAGTTATTATTCAATCGATAAGTATCAAGGTATAATGTTTATTGACATTGGATCGTTCTTCCCGGTGGCCTTGAGTGTCCACCACTCTATGCTTCGTGGGTTCGATGCTAATTAGGGGTAGTGGCTTTTCTTTCAAAAAACAGGAAAGGTATCAGGCCTACCATGACAAGAAGGGAGATGTAACCAATAGATAACCCGTACAAAAAATCTTTGTTATTCATAAGTGGACGTTATAATTAAAATACATAAATTACGGTATCTTATCTGTTTCAAAAGACGATAGGAATATTATTTTTTAATGACTCACGTCCTAGTTGATTCATATTTTAGAAAATGTTATTGACGAAAAAGTGATCTACGCTGATATAAACTGCTCAATTTACTGCTTCTGCATTCTTCGACGGAACAATAACTCAAAAAACGAGAACTAATAACAAATCTTCCGCAGAATTACAGGCTGTATAGATGACACTCTATCCTTATATACAAATAAGAAAGAAAACTGTATTCATTTGTTGATATTTGATCCGTAACCTGTCCAGTTTTAGCTACATCTCCACAAGGAATAAGAATAATCGTGAAAATCATAAATTAATAAATAAATTGAAAGAACTAAAACAGGACTTACACCTCTTATGGTTACTGAGCCACATGAATTGTATTGAATAACACACACCTCATGGAGAACTTTACACCCTTAACCTTTTGGGAACGTTTGTACAGAGATTGTAGAAATAAACCAAAAAATTGTACCACAAACGTTTATCTTGTGCAGGCAGAATTTTAACGAACATAAGTCCACAATAACATAATTGTCAATTTATTAAAATTACTCTTCATGTTTCGCATTCTCGGGTGGCCCTTCAGGACCATGAAAAACTAACTACACGTTACGTGGGCCAATCTTCCGCTACAAGGGCCACGTCAAAACTGGAGATCATCTAGATACCCAGATGATTGTTGCTATTTAGATGATCTCCAGTTAAGGTTGTTTAGATTTCAGGCATCTGAGGTTGCGAAACATGTACGGTCATTTCAATAAACGTTTATGTTAATGTGGAGTTTTGTCCATTGACCTTCTGCCTACACGAGATAAAATATATTAAAGATGACTGGGAATGATCCACGAGACAATGAGGAAGGAAGAGGTCGCTATTACCGGTCTCCGGATTGGAAACTCAAGGCTAACTCACGAATATTTGGTGTCAAAAGAGGAACAACTAAATTGCCCCCAACGTTCAATGTGTAAGAAAACGCTATGAAAGAACACCCTGACTGCAAACATTAATTCCATAAATATAATATATCAGCCGCTTATGCGGAAAATGAATGTAGATCATTATGAATACGAGAGGGTTACAGAGGTTCTGCTCAGTTTCCTTTAATAAGTACTTTCGGAGTAACAAACATTGAATATCAAAATGTTACTTTAAAAATTTCCTACATATTATGGCGGAATCATAACCTTCCTCCGAGAATTTCTGGTAGACTGTGTCGGCAATAGTTGTTTTTGGAATGAGCTCATTGGCCGAGATTATGAGGGCTTTTACCCTAGTCCTCGTATTTTCGCAGTTTCTCAGCATACGATTTCCGGATAATCTCATCATTGGAAACAGTAATATTAGTAATATCAGCTGTCTTATTTCTCTTGTCAATGATAAGAATATCCGGTTTATTGTGATGGTACAGGTAGATCTAAGCGAAGAACAACTAACGCTGCTTTGACTAGCCTCATTTTCTTTGCGCCCAGACTTCCAATATTTTTCTGTCATTCAACCAAGCTGCTTCACTTTTTTTTTAAAAAAAATCTCTCTTGGACAGACTGTCCAATCCAAAATTATTTGTCTTTATTTGAGTTGGCCAAAGACCTACGACGTCCTCCGATTGTTTTCAAATGCACCACTAACTCTGCCGGTGGATTGGGTGCTACTTGGGGTAATCTTAGGGGTCCATCTCCTATGCATTTGATGCTGAAGAAGGCTGCCATAGAGCATACCGAAACGTTCGAAATAAGTTTTTTTCCTTTCTGGAGTTTTCTTTTAGCCTAATCCCAAATATTCCTTGAAGTCTTGTGGACAAATAATGTGATCCCCCCCCCCCCGGTGCATCGACTGCGGTCATTAGCTCCAAATAATGTTATTATTATTAAAATAAATTCCTGATATATTTTTTCACAAAACATTTTAGATATACCACTTACAATTTGTATCTTCGCCAAGAAGCCTGTCAAGAATCTCCACGCTGCTGAAAGGTGACTGTTGTTCTCTTCCGCTAAGGAAAGATTCAGCTATTGACCTCATCACGGACACCATTGCTTTCAAACCTGAGGAAAAAATGATAGAACTTATTAAAAATTGACTATCAATACTTTAAAATTTCATGACATTATTATAAGTTTTTGTTTTGTTTTTTCCAAGGTTAATGTTTTTAAACTTATAATTTCTTGACTACACATAAAGCATTTTCCTTATACTTTTATAATTGTACAACGCCGAAGGTATTCTGAAATACGGCTACAAACAATAAGAAATGAATTTTATCCCTAAATAGGATTCTTTTTTTCCAGCCTTGAAAGGTAATTTTCCATAGTCCCATGCATTTCATGGCAGGACTACCTCTTGTTTCTCTCGCTCCGTAGAGAGATTACGATGTACATTGGCACCTGAGTGAATTTATTGTGTAATTATGGATTGTAATTACCTACTAAGTAAAATACACCCGAGAACATTAAAAACCTACATACGGTTGAACTTTTGTTTACAATATTTTTGTCAAACCCTCCCTCAAAAAGCAATCCTGGACCTATCTCAGATCATTTGATAGGTATAAGATAAAAGAAAACAAACCAACAAACGAATTAAAATGAGTACAATTCTCCTTAGAACATCCATGTCGAACTAATTTATGTTGCGGGCAGCTGTGTACTAGATTAGATGTATGCGGGCCAACAATGTGGGATCTCGAGGGATTGGTCGAAGTTTGCCAAGATTCAGTTGTTGTTGGTGTATATGGACTTGGTTTTTGCTTGTATACCTGAAAGCCTATTAACGCAAAAACAGAAAGCAGGCTACACACGGTCAGGCAGGCCTGCCAGTTCGAACTGAACAGAAGAAGTGTAATTTCAGAAGAGAGAAAATGTATTTTAAACAATTGTATATATTATACACGTCGGAAAAAGAAGACGCGCCCTTCTCCCTGATTACTCGTCTAAAAGAGAGCTAATTAAAGTTAGTTAGCAGGAGTTGTCGCGCTAGAAGGCAAACGAATCTGCTATATTCTAACTCTCTTAACAAAACGAAAACTTAATTATAGACGTGCCTTATGAAAATACGCAAGATTGGCTTATTAGAATTAGGGACTTACTCTGGACATAATAAACGGGCCATTGGATGTCCCTAACGGTCGAAATATTTGACACATTGCAAGTAAACCTGCCATACAATGCCAGAATTTAATGACAGAAGTGTCTTCTGAAAATAAGCTAATGAGAAGACGGATCTTACTTAACGCAATTTCAAGTTGCTGAACTAAGCCAGTTTAGTGAGCTCAAGTTTAGTGAGTTCAAGCAGCTTTTATATTAATCATGTAATTAAGGACTGACAAATCAATGATTATGGTGTCTGAACATTTTAGATCGGAAAAAGATAGCCTAAAGATGTAGCTACGAAACATTATGGGTTTAAAGACCTAAGGTTACCTGTTTAATTGATAATTGCGAATACCCATGTACCAGACTTGAGTAATTTGCCATACAATTTTAAGAGCATTTTATAAAAGGATCTAAATATATTCTACAAATAGTTCAGATATTGGGATAGAGATTTTATCCCTACTGTAAAGACTTGCAGTAAACGTCTAAAAAAGATGATTAATCAGTTTGTTTATTATTTTTCTGTTATCATCCATCTGATAAGAACCTAACCTCACCTAGATAGTGCGACAAGAAGGCCGATGCCTTGTTCCTGTGTATCGTCATGACGCCAGAGTGAAGACGCCAGCTGACCGCGAGCGGAGATACGAGCGAGTAGACCACATGCAGAACACACACTGATCTATTAATAAACAGCGGAGCGCGAGGTCCCCTTACGACAACAAACCTAGCTGCGCCAACTCACTTCGTGTCACGTACTAGCGGTCTCTAGGCTGGAAAACAGCTTGGCGCGGTCTGTAGGGAGCAGAAATGCGCACGTCTGGTAATTGTGTTTTCGTGTTAACGGTGAAAAACAGATGTATTTTCGGTAGACGAGACATGATTTGGGATAACAGGATAATTATATATGAAATCCGGGACATATGTCCGTTAGAAAGAATATTGCATTAGAGCAGGGGTGCTCAAGCGGTCGATCGGGAGTACTTTTTGAGTCGGTATAGAACAATTCACAGATTTGTTTTAGTAGGTAGGTAACTAAAAAAAAATGGAATGAACAAACAACATACATTTTTTCGATCCACAATTAGGCCATAATAACTCCCAGTCACTTTCTTTTATCGAAATAACCCCCTGCGGGAGGCAAATGACTGCTTTTTGAAAAGAACGCGCTGTTTTAATCAAAGAGAAGACTTGTTTTAGATTATCCCCGATTTTTCTTGAAACACTGGGCAGCGTGTTTGGCGGAAACATTCGAGACTTTGTTGCGAATGGGAATGCAGCCTCTCAGAGTTGATCGATCTTAGTCTAACAATATTGAGGTAGATCACCAGGAGTTCGAGTTTCAGAAAAAAAACTTTTGATGAAAAATCTGCTATCCTTCTCCTAAAAAGCTGCTAAAAAGTCCTCGCCTTCTGCAGTTTGACAATTCAACAATGATATGGGAATGTCTCTGGAGATTCCGTAGGTGAAACGAGTTGGAATTTTCTCACTTCAAGTGAGTGAGTCCAGAACTGACTGATGTCTCCAAAATAAAGAATTGTATTACCTGAAAAGGATGATAATATCATCGTATATTATACGTTTTTTACCATAGCTCAAAAATTTTGACGGAAAAACAGTCTATGTTACTTCCAATCAAACAATGTTTTACCCAATTAAGTGCTCCCTTGGACTGTTCTCCAAAGATTTGAAACAATTATACACATTTACCATTATTCAGCTGTACCTTTCATTTAAAAAAAAAATCTTTACTATCACAGAACTTCTGGAAAATAACGCCAACGTCACGATTAAAAGTGATTCATGTGATTCAAAAGGAAGGCTTTGAGCGACCTAAAATTATCTTCTTAACCCCAACAAATATTGATTTGTGCGAACTCAAGGGATGGTTAGGATTCGGCTAGAAGAAAAAAAATCTCAGGTCTTCAAGCACAAGTCTATAGTGGACGTTTCGGCTGCACTTTGCAGCCTTCTTCAGCACAAAAAAATGCCTAGGAGATGGAGGAAGACCAAGATGACATCTTGGCCTTCTTCCGTCCCCTAGGCAATTTTTAGTGCTGAAGAAGGCTGCCATAAAGCATACCGAAACGTACAAATGACAGATTTTTAATAACATCTGATTGTTGTTCATACCCGAATTTCAACTATTTATTGACTTCTCGACGGTTGATTCTCTACTGGTACATCTCATTATAGAATCTAGACGTTTGGTTATTAGGAAAATTCGTCAAAAACGATATATTATTATTGAAAGCTTTTATTATTTTTATTGTTTACCTCGATGGCTCTCCTCTATCTAAACAAGTCGTTATTGAGCCGTGCCCTTTAAGGCTTAACTTTCAAATCGTCTAAAAATGTCTATTAATGACGTCTTTCTTTTTCTCCCAAGGACTTTCATCGCTCATTATAGATTCCGTTATAATTGTATCTCTATGGTGTTTGGAGTAACCAAAACTCATTTTAAGAAGCCAAAATAAAAACACATAATTATCCTTAGGTTTTTTGGTGCAGAAAACCTAGTTACTTAGCAATCCTCACCGCTTAGTTTTGCCTAAAAGTGAATGTTTTGAAGTTGCTGTCCTAAAAATTTCATCGCCGTACTCGGCCGTATTGCATGCACAGCCAAAAAAATGAAGGTGTCAATTAGCGATGCGATTATTTTACTAAAAATGAGTTTACCAGTATTATTTTCTGCAAAGAGTGGTTGAACAGTTTGTGATAGCTAGTAACTGTGCATAAACAGTGAGATACACCAAATATAACTTAAAACCTGTTAATCATCCAAAATAATTTTTCTATCGAATTGATAGTGGTCTCATTCGACTCAGCACCAAAAAAATACTTCGAGATGGTCCCGAAATCAGAATGAATCAAGTGCCCATTGGTTATTTCCTAAAATTGGGCCTTTGGCACCACTGTGTCACGTCACCAGAACCTACACTACGATTTTTTAAGAGAACGTAGCCAACACATAGACTCTCTTCTCTGGAGACATGAATATTTCACCGATCGCTGATAATAATTCATGCGTACCCCTGTTACCCATATTCATATTGATAATTTACAAGTTTCCTAGAATGTAAGTGCAAAACCACTTAATATACACATAATGTAAATACATACACAATAATGTACTATCATGCAATAATATATAAATACTGTAAAGTGTACATCGCCATAAAGGGGAACACAAACAAATAAGTAAATAATAATGTTATTGTATTAAGGGGTTTTGAAAGCGGCACAACCTGAGGAAACATCATGCTCCAAGACGTGACTATACTGAAAAGTAAACAGTCCGACTAGCAGGAAACTTTTCCAAACGTTTGACATGAATCCTCCTACTTATGAGTAAGAGGGCCACTGAGATAACTCCGCACAGCGAAATCAAACGCGACATATTGGACTCATAACTCCATCTTGAAGGACGAGAGTCCCACTTGGATGGAGCAAGTATATCTATATATAAGTTACCGAACATGGCCACGTTTTATTACCACTTTCCGAACGAAAGTAGCTATTGAGGTTGCATTCATGAAAGAAGTCTTTCAATCTTCATCGTCAGTTAAGACGATAACCGGGGAAAGTTTTTATTTTTTTGCCTCGAAACTTGTTATAAAGCTTTCCGCAGCAATTTATTAAATGACTTTGTTAACCAGCAAAATAGGTCCATCTGGAGAGGGGGAGGTCTACTCCAAACCCAACTCGGAATGTCGTGAGTTTCTCAGTAGAAAGATGTATTTCAAAAATAAACTAAATTTATTTATTAGAAGTTAAGGTTTACTCTTATCTGTATCATGGTCAAATTGAATTGCCGGTTTGGCGGCAATTGGTTGATCTTCTACTACTAGTGGCGCTGTATCTGATTTTGACGTGGTTAGGATTGTGCGCTGTTCTCTTCTTTTACATGTAGACGCTTTTATTAATCACCAAGATCAACAAACAAAAATGTGAATTTTTTGGGTATTTATTAAGTAGTATATTATCTCGTTTACAATCCGGAAGAAAATTAATTTAAAAAAATAATAATTGAGGCAGCAGTTCATTACAAATATAAAATAGCAGAATTATTCATTGTTTTATTTTTTATTTATCTAGCTTATTTTAAGCATAATACCAATCGTCTGAGGAATGTAATTAGTTATGCAGCTCCTGGGTGACGCACTTTTAAATAGTAACTTTGACAGAGGTAATTCTTTTCAGTCTATTATGTGTGCGGATTTAAATATTATGCTAAACTCTTTTGACCGAAAAGTTAGTTGATTAATCAAATTTTTCCTAAGGACAAAAAGCCGAAGCACACGTCGTTATACGAGGGTACGAATCAGGGTATGTATCTAATCTAAAGTTCTCCTAAACTATTTTGAGAACCACTCCTGATTATAGATATTTATAATGCCTCGTCAAGAGACAACCTCTGTTCTAATGCTGAGGATGTAGAGATGAAATTAGGCCATCTACTTCCTGAGAGGATATCACGGTTAACGAGTTGTTTGTAGTTCCAGAAATGTTTTTCGCCATAATGATTCCGTTATCAACTGCAATGACAAAAAGAGGGCTGGGAATAGTTGGGACTCGGCTAAGAACGAAAATCAGATTTTTGTACAAATCTAAATCTTTATGAGAGGTAAAAGTTTAATTTAGCATTTAAGTGGACTCCCAGATATTTAACAGAGTTTAACCAGAATATATTTTGGCTATTGACATTAACAAAGATATTTAGTTAAGGCCTGCAAGAAAAAAAAACAAGATAACTTCAGGTCTTTTGATCATTCGGATTTATTTAACCTTTATTAAACGTGTTTAGTGCTAAAGATGAATGGTTAGCAAATTCGAATTTTTCCTTTGAAACATTTGTTGATAAATATAATTTTTGGGCCTCTTATTTAGCTTTGAATTTTCTCTGACCGGTCTTTTTCAGGTAAAGTGAGAATTCACGTTTTTTTTATTGTTAATTTGCAAGAAAGGGAGTTTTTTTTAATGAAAATTAAAATGATTTTTAAGCGTGATTTGAGCACGGAAATAAAAAATATTCTCATTTGAATCCCCAAAATTTCCTTTATTACAGTTTTTACAATTTATTTAATATTTGTTATATTTCGTCTCTTTTTGATTTATTTTATTATGAGGAAAACATACATGCATGTAATTTTTTCCATATTCTTACGAATATTACTTATTGTATCAAAATGATACTAAGTATAACATAAATTGGCAAAACTGTAATAAAAAATAAATTGGAGAATATACGCAATTAATAAAGAGGAAAATAAAACAACATGAAAATAAACACGATAACAAAAGAGCACTTGCAAACCATGCCATAACAAATAATCATCATGTATTGGACTTCACAAAAATTTGGATTTAGAGAAAGAAAACATACCTCAAAACGCAGAATAAAAGAAAAAGAACTTCATTATTAAAAATAGAGAAAAACGGCGAATAAAATATATTTTACAATTTATTAGACACGACATAAATCATTTTGATGATTTGAGGACAAGATATTTTATTGGATATGTCTAATAACTTCGTCCAGATATCGATTTTAATTTCTGGACTCGATTTCAACAGCTGACTCTAAACAGCTGATGCTGCCCGTGTAGTTGATCTCAGTTTGGACATAGCACTTGTAGCAGAATGGGTGCTGTACGATATACTTCGTTTATTAGTCTTAGTGCACATGACGAGGCATGAAAATGGACGTGAAACAGGTAGGACAATTATAATAAAATTACTAGTATGTAAAAATGTTTTTACTTTTTCATTTGATATTCTGCCTATTTTTTTTTTAAAAATATAGAACATACACATGTAACGTATAATACTTCAGGATTTTAAAAAAATAACTCACTTTTTAGTTGGCGAATGGGTGGTTTTTGCACGCCCGGCCAAAATCGGTCCATTTCGAGTGTGCTCTAATTCACATATAAATTGTTCATTTGTCCAGTACTTTTTGGTTCTTTGTTTCGTACTGTCATATTCAACTGTGTGATATGTTTTGTAAAGAAGGAAAATTGGTACATCATATGAACCGTAATACAGACTAAATTGTTAATGTTCACCTTCGGGTGGTTCTTGTTCAACTACCTATATAGTATCCCAAAAGGATAAGTAAAATTAGCTATTTAGCAAACATTGTTCAGATTATTGTTTTTAGGTGGATATTTATTGCATACGCTGCACCTGCGGTTCGGACATTTTTCTTACTATTATTTGTATATTTTAATTATTCTATTAGAATTATAAATGTAATAAAATAGATTTTAAGTAGTATCCTTTCGGTTGTATGCTTACCTTTAGCGATCTATTTTACGTTCATTCCTTGTTGATCAGCTACAGGTACACCCTACCCGCAACACACACACTATTCAACTGAAGTGGATTCACTAAGGTAGGTGGGGATCGGAGACTTCTCCCTCCACTGGCGTGCCTCTTTGTATCTTTCTGGTGCTGTAAGAGGTACATCGTGGCACAAAAAGCTTTTTCCATTTGTTCACAACAGTATTTTACATATTTCGGCTGAAACATTCTTATGTCACAATGATATAAATGTTTCATATCTTGTAGAAAGTACCGATTCTCTAAGTTTACGCGTCGATAGGTGTTATAATATAAGTATGTGTGGGTGAGTGTAATACTCGTACATTCAACTCCCGATGTGCCGAACATGGGCAAGTCGAAAAGAATGTAAATACCTCAATAAGACGATTTCTGGCCAAAATCGTGGACGATTCTGTAAAAAAGTCGAACTGGAAATAGGCGTCCTGGCCAGGGACTTCAAACTGTATAAGTCGAACTCTTATATAGGGTCGATTCACACAGACCCATGTCGTGACCAGCAGGTGATTCCACTGTCCGTGAACTTGGAGTGATTTCTGTTCACACTGGTCAGTGTTTCATTCGTGCTCTGGCAGTGCATTGGAGTTGACAGAAGTTCCGTCTTTTTCAGATGATGAACTTGTGATTATCGCAATGATTCTGGATGAAGGAAATTAAACGGAACAAGAAAAACAAAGGAAGTGGGTCCATCAAGCCACGGAAAAAGAGAGGGACAGAATGGAGTTTTCAACACTTTGCAAGGAATTGGTAGATGATGGAGCAAACGTTTTTGAATAATTCAGGATGTCAGAAACCAACTGATTTCATTTGCATTCCTATTTTTCTTCAGAGAGTATTGTTGAATTCCAAATCCATGTATTTTCCGTTATATTGATCGTACAACACGGAATATTGGCGCTCCAACTCATAAGATTTTCGTAGTTTATAATTCTGTTAAAGCACACTCGTTGAACGACGTTCGTATACACTGCATCGCAGAAAAACACTATGTAGTATAATTTGAACAATTAACCAATAAAAGATCACGTCCGTGAACATAGAAAAATCCTGGCGAGAAGTAATTTGACGGGCATAGCGACAGCGCTGTTTGCACTGTCAAGGATACGCGCAGGTCGTCAGTGAACAGGCTTATTCAAATGTATGGAAGAGTATTTTAGATTTCTACGGTAGAATCACTGGTCGTTCACGGGTGTGTGAGAACCGACGCCTAGATGTCCTCACCTCTATAACTCGAACTCCAGTTGACAACTTCACCGATTTTCCAATCACCTGTAGTGATTTGGACGTCTACCAACGGCTTTATATGTAAACATAGACTTCGTGGAAGTTGGCTGTGACGTTACTGCATTTGATCCTCCTTCTAAGAAGACTATATTTGCCGAAGTGCACCCAATATTGGACAACATTAATTTCGAAAGTGATGATAAACCTGAGGAATAAGTGGGCTCAAAACTATACCCTTCAATGAGAGAAACCATAAATGTGTTTAACAAACTTTGGACCTTCTTTGGACAGTTTGGAAAGCTGCGACATTGCCGATTATCACATGACTAGTCAACTAAATAACATAGCATAAAATTGTGGCTCCTTTTTTTTTCAATATATTATTTAAATAGGCGGAAGTTCATGCATATATAATACCCGCCAACTTCACATAATATGCTTTATTTATTGTTCTACATGTTTTGCGTCCTTTGACGCCTCTTCAGGAGAAACTTAATTACACATAAATAAATTTAGCCTTAGCTAAGGGAGACCTTCCAAAAGTATGGACGTGGCTCTCCCATTATTATGAAAAGAGGGGAACAGATCTTCAAAAAAAGATTGGGGATTATTTTACAGTTACTAAACAGTGAGGTTAACAAATGCATGTTAAATTTACAATTGATGCGGGAATTAAATAGTTGTTAAGTTATGTTGTCTTAAAGATTTTAGTATTTATTAAAGTATTTAAAAAAAAATAAATTACTTATTTCTGACGAAAATGGGAGGGTTCGCTCTTTTTAATGAAGGTTTATATATGCTGCTGGTAGGAAGGACAAAGAGGTGTCGAAAGTAGGCTAAGAGCTAATTTAAGGGAGATTTAGAGTCAAAAGGTTAAACCGCCTTGTTCGATTGGCTAATGCAACTCCGTGCGTTAACAATCCTTGCATAAGGTTGTGGATTCGATTATCACTAGAGGTGGTGGCTTTTCTTTCGATAAAAACTCTGACAAATTGGAAACTGCGTCATCTTAGCGTGTGTCAACTATCTAAATAGAATAGTTGGTTTGTTTTGCTCGTCACTAATATTAAGAATATAGTTTAGGCTCAATGACTGAAAGGTAAAACTTCCTCTCGGTACACTTGTACATATTTGAACCGCCGTTATTTACGTGATATATGAGTTCTGAAACGTGGAATGTTCTAGCCGGGACTTCCGGCTGGTGCCATTGGGTCAACATCGTAAGCGGGGTTCCTCTTTATGGAGGGAGGGAACGCGATAATGGAGATTCTGTAGAATAAATTATGTGGCCTTCGAATCCTGGCAAAATTCGTACCGATTTCATATTTCTTACATTTCATTGGAATACAATAAATGCTCTGTAATTAAGAATCGAAAATATTCTCATGATTGCCTGTTTTACAGTCCTTCAATGTATACGGAGGAATGGTGTTGGTTCGATGATCTTATGGTTATCATAGCTCGTATCATTTTTTGGCCGAAGATAATAACCATAATGAAATGCCTTACAATTTAAGTTAAGTTGATTGTTTTAGGATATATTTCCAGAATTCTAAGAATGATGCAAAAGTGTGTATCCTGCCTCGAAACCTTGCATGTTGGATTTGAAGGCCATAATTGTACAAATTACTCCGTTTTAACTAATTGATATTAAAAATACTGGAGGTTTGATAGAACCCGCCCACGATCTCACAAAAAATTTTCGACATGCGAAGTTTTTTCGGCTCGTTCGTTTTTGTAATCGGTGAAAGCTAAGCGGAAAATGAATGAATAATAAGCTTGATTGAAAATGTGCGTCAAAAAAATGTTAACAACCGTTTATTCGATGTCTCAACCATTACGAGTGATTAGAGAATCGGTGAAGTTGTCAAATGGAGTTGAAGTTATAGAGGTCATGAGTTAGACTCATATAGCTGGAATTCCTAGGAAACCTACTTTCAGTTCGACTTATTTACATAATTTTCCAAGATTTTGGCCTGAAATCGAGTAATTGAGGTGGGAATTACTTGTAAAGGCTCGTGACAGCAGAATCTGTTCGACTTACTTAAGGATTCGACTTATCGAATTTAATGGTTGGCAGTAATATTAACATAATTCTCTTTTCGGAAAAAGAGTAATGTTAGAGATAATAAATTTGAAAAAATAACTTACCAACATTGGGAGCTTAAGTTGAATATATTTTTTTACTTTAAAAAATGTATTTTTTTTTTCAGATCCTTGCCTTTACGTTCTTCGGTTTGCAAACAAGCTCTGTCTTGGAGAGAAAACCCATGAAGTGACGATGACTGCGCTAAGGCTTGTTCAAAGGATGAAGAAAGACTCGATACACTATGGCAGAAGACCTTCCGGAGTCTGCGGAGCAGGTACGTTCACAATCACTAGTGTTCAGGCCACTTGGCCTAGGACTTTTGAGGTATCTGCTTCTTGAGGATAATGCACACCAGGGAGATAGTGTGGTCAGTACTATGTTAAGGCCGCCTGATTCCCCCCCCCCCTTTTGCAGGTACCAATTAAAGGCTATGTGAGCCTACGTACGGTCTGAGACTCCGTACCCTACCTTCGAACTACAACAATAGAGCACGTTCAAATGCACGGATGAATTCAATTGTGTATACGCGAACTTAAAGGAGGGATATCTTCCCTTTCTGCTCGGCAATTTGCCAAGGCGATTAACGAACAAAACCTAACATAAAACCCTATAAAAGCTGAATATTGTTTGTTTAGGAGCATGGAAGGCTTTGAAATGGCAGGCAAGGGAAAGAGTGTGTAATGTTTATCAATACACTAAGCTACGAACTAAGGATGAAGACATTTCAAACTATAATGGGTTCTTATTCTATTCGAATTGTGCGTGTATGTTGCAGCCCTCATATTCAATTTTTGTTATTTATAAAAGGTTTATTGATCTAACTGTTTTTTGTATTTTAAGTTCAATTAATTCTTGCTTCTTTTAGTTATTTATTTGTACATGGATTGGCAAGTTATTTAATATACAGAAGCAAGAGATAATCGTCAAAGAATGGCTTGCCTGCGTATATATGTATGTATGTATATATATATATATATATATATATATATATATATATATATATATATATATATATACTATACACACATACATACAGGGTGTCCCCAAAATAAACGGCAAAACTTCGGGAGTCAATGCTGGATGAAAAAAGAAAGATAAAAAGTCCTTTGGACTTTTTCTTGTTTTTGCTTCTTTTCGGATAAAAACGTAAAAAACTAAAAACACAATTGTGAATAAGCGTTCTCACATAACGCCTATTTAAGAATCATTAAAAGTATATGTTGTATCATCCACCCCCTCTACCACCCACTTCCACCCAAAACAAAACAACAAAAAATCTTCTTGGTCGAAAAAATGTATTGACGGCATGTAAAGCTGCACATTCAACTATTTCAAATAGCTACTTTTCTTCGGAGGAAAGTCATAACAAAAACGAGAAAAAACGTTCAATTCTTGAAGTGGTCCCTTGGCCAATGGGCTCCCTGTAGACCAAATCTTTAATTTGTTCCCAAGCGATGGAATTTAAGGGCGTAAGGTTTGAAGATTGAACCGGCCAAGATACCGGACCACCAGGTCCTATCCAACGCCATGGATAGTTAATGTCCAACGAATTTCGGACGGTCCTCCCGTAGTGGGCTGGACAACTGTCGATTTTGAACCAGTTTCCCAATCTCTGTGCCAAAAGGACTTCCTCCAAGAACAGTGACAGTTTATTATCGAGGAAAGCGTGGAAAGACTCTGCGTTAAGTCGAGTGGTCAAAAAATGGAGACCTATTATTTCATTATTCCACAGAAAATCAGCGGCATACTCACTCCTATATTTGGGGGGGGGGTTAAAGAAGGGGGTGGTGGGGCTGGAAGGATGAGTGGAGGGGGTAGAAGATAAAAATATACTTTAAATGATTTTTATATAGGTGTTATGAAATGATGATGCCTATTCACAGTTTTTTTGCGTTTTTCTCCGAAAAGAAGCAAAAACGAGGAAAATCCGAAAGGTCTTTTTTTCTTTGTTTTTTCATCCTGCATCGAAGTTTCGCCGTTTATTTTGGGGACATCCTGTATATGTATATGTGTACATATACATATATTATTTTAAGTGATCCTAAAGAGACATAAAGATGACGTGAAACATGTTTAGCAAATCAAAAAATATAGAAGAATAGTGTATAGTAAATGCGTTCTGCCTCATGAAAATACATGAGAAGGTAAGATATGTCAATTTGAAGAGGACCTGATACATGTACTGATAGCGATTTCTCTCTTCTATATCTTGATGAAGAGTGAAATCGATATGGAAGACAAAGCTCAGCTTAATGACTACAATTAATAGGTCACGTCCCCTAGGATTTCATCCACTGATAACACTAATCAAAATTTTTATTTCCTACTTTTCTGAGTGAAATTTAATTTAATTTGACTTCATTGTAAGTTATGTGTTGACCTTCCGATTGTTAGGGTGCGTTTACATCTGATACTTCTCGGGGGAAATATACCCAGGTGTCGGATAGATAATTATTATATCCGAAACTTGAGATATATTTCCTGCGAGAAATGTAAACGCACCCTTATTGCCCGCATGGGCGTATATAAGGGGGGGATGAGGGGGCTGCAGCCCCCCCCCCCGAAATTTTGATTTGATCGGTAAAAATTTTATAAAACCCTTAAAAATAAATTAAATAAGATCATTTAGTTCATGAAACATATTCTATTTTGGGTTTAATTTGGCTAAAACTCTTCCAAGATCTAAATTGTTAGTATTCCATACACCGGAAATGGTCTCAGCCCCTCCGAAATTATTTTCTACATACGCCCATGATTGCTCGCGATAGAAATATATATCCCGGACGTAAATTGTTTGCAGTTTACATTAGTTACAATTTCTGTCTGGCATAAATATCCTGCAATAACCATCAGATGTAAACGCAACCTTAGACGTACAAGCTTTAGCACCATAAATGAATGCCTCTATTATTTACATCCAATACTATTAACCTCTAAAACCACCTGTTAGCCAGGAATTCTGTAGATTTGGGAAGGATAGCCTCGGCGAACCGACGTCTGGGCCATTAGCGCCGACACCCATGGCGAAGTGGGGAATTTTCTCCAAGAGCAGTGAGATGAGAACATTCCTGCTGCAGGTACTCCAACCCTCATCTCCTGCACTAGAGTCTTTCTGATCCTTTGGCGTTGGCATTGACAAGATTGCTTCAAACATTCCAGGGTCAGGTTTGATGCTGCGATTTTCCAAAACAAGTCCTAAAAAGTTCAGTTTATTAGCTTTAAAAATACACTTTTCTTTATTAAGTGTGATTCCATTCTCTTGTAGACTATGTAAAAACTTGGTACACGTATTATCGTGTTCAGCTTTAGTTTCACCATGAACCAGAAAATCATCCGCCAAGTTAATAACACCTTCTAGGTCTTCAATGGCCTCATTCTCCTTTGGAAATGTTCAGGATCAGATAATATCCCAAATGGTTATCGTTTAAAATAATACATACCTACCGAATTTTGTCAACTCCCTCAGTCTATCCCCATTACTACAGGGCCATTCCCCTGGGCTTTCCTATTCTCCTCACACTTCCTTACTTTCCCGTGCCCCATTCAATCATTATTACTTTTAATAAAAAATAATTTATTTTTCTTCCAGCTCTTTTGATGGCCTCAAGATTGCATGAATTCAATCGAACCATTGGTGATATTGTTAAAGTTGTACAAATCCACGAAACAACGCTCCGGAAAAGGTAATTTTTTCTTTTTAACTTCATATTTTTTATATAAATAATAAACTACAACATATTTTTGTCGTTTCACTAATAACAGATGGTGGATATAGTTGTATTTATGAAATATAAGTTGAGTTAATTATTAGAAATATTTATAGTTGTATTTGTGACCAACCAGCAAAATTGGTCCATCAAGAAGTGTTGGTTTACCAGAAACCCATCTGTCTATACCAACTTAACAATAACTTATTACTTGCCCCTAGAGATTTTTTTTTCTTGCTATGAATTTTTAATTTTAACATCCATTTATTATTAACTAAGAATTTTAGGACGGGTTATCTATAGGTTACCATTCTTTTCTAGCCAGGATAGGGGTGATGCCTTTTCTTTTTTCTAAAGAAAAGCCACCACCCCTAGTGGGAATCGAACCCACAACCTTTGGCACGGAGTGTTAAGTGCTCACGCCTTAACCCTCACGGCCATCGGGTCTCCTTTCTTCCTATGAAACTGCCATAATAATATTAATAGCTAATGGGGAAAATTTATTTATCAGTTATTCTCCGTAATCAAATCATTACTTTGCTCATATAAGCCATAATTTTATCCTTTGGTGTGTATCTCGTTTTTGCTTCGCTTCCGAAAAAAACACAAAAAACTGAAAGAAATGATGAAACGGCAGTTTTCCATGAGGCATATATAAAAATCATTAAAAGTATATGTTTTATCCCCACCTTCTCCACTCACTCTCCCACCCCCACCTTCTTTAACCCTCTTTTTTTTGACCCCTCAACTTAACGCACTTCTTTCCACACATTCCTCGATAATAAACTGTTGTTGTTTTTGGAGAAAGTCCAGTTGGCGCAGAGATTGGGAAGCTGGTTCCAAGTCGACGGTTGTCCAGCCCACTACGGGAAGGCCGTCTGAAATTGGTAGGACACTAACTATCCATGGCGTTGGATAGGACGTGGTGGGCTGGTATCTTGGCCGGCTCGATTTTCAGGCCTCACGTGTTTGGATTTCTTTGCATGGGACACATCAATGATTTTTTCTGCAGGGAGCCCATTGGTTCAAGGTAGCACCTCATCCGTCGCATTAAATGGGCCTGGGAACAGATTACAGCAGAGCAATACACAAAAGCCATCCAGTCTGTCAATGTGCAATATAATGCCTGAGTTGTCGCAAGGGGCCAAACCTTTGAACATGCATCCAGTGTTAAATTTAAAATGTTTTATGGCTTGATAATTTATTTTTATTAAGAATTGAAAGTTTCTTTTTGTTTTGCGTTTTAGCACTTTCCTCCTAAGAAAGTAGGTATATTAAATTATGTTGAACTTGCAGCTTTACATTGCCTCAGTAAATTTTTTCGACCAAGAAGTTTTTTTTTTATTTGGGGGGGGGAGGGGTAAGGGCATGGAAGATAAAACATATACTTTTAATGATTTCTATATAGGAATTGGGGGGGAGGCGAGGTTAGCTCAGTGGTAGAGCACTGGACTAAAAAGCTAGAGAGAGAGGACCTGAGTTCAAATCCCGAGCAAGCAGTAAAGAATTTTTCTTCTAGTGTCTTTGTTCATGGGTTGAATTCGGCCTCCCTGACCGTCCCTAGGCCAACCCAGCCTTTAATTAATTTAATAATAGGTACCTTGTGTACTTAAGACTCTAGCAGTTGAAGCAGCCAAGGGGGAAATTAGGCAGCCGGAGCATAGTACTGACCACACTGTATCCCTAGTGTGCAGTATGGTCATGAATCAGATACCTCTATAGTATCTGCCCCTCAGGGCCCTCGCGGCCTGTTACGGGACTGATTTTTTTTTTTTTTTCTATATAGGAATTATAAAATAATGCCTTTTCATAATTGTGTTTTAAACGAACTAACCACCTTTCTGAGGGATGGGTTTAGTTTAAGTAACTAAAGTAATAAGTTAATCTTTGGAAAACATTAAAAATACTACTTCTGGTGAGCAGAATTATGATTCACTGTAATATTTTTAATGTTAACTTTCTAGATTAGTGGAATTTGGTGAAACACCTTCTAGTTCTCTGACTTTACAAGAATTCATGACAGTTGATTTGGAAGAAGAACAAGATCCTCCATCTTACAAGGCAGCAAGATTAAAGGACAGAGAGCGCTTAAAGGTACTCCTAGGTACATAAGGGCATCATAGACTTATAGTTCTTAAAAATAATTTGTGGGAACAAATTTACTCTCCCTGAGTACGTTTTTTTAACCTATTTAAAAAAAAAAAACTTTAGGAAGGTCAGGTAGCCTTCTATTCCATTGTTTTTAGAAAATGAAAACATTTTTTTGGTAAATAATATTTCTTCAAAATTTGATGTGAAGCTTCAGTAAAAAATCAGTAAATTAGAAATTTGAGGTAGGATGCAAAATAAACTTAGTTTGAAAAACAAAAAAATTGACTTAGCACTAGGCTTTCTATAGGTAGCCGCATTTTAATAATGACAATAGCACATATGGGGAATACAGCACTTTTGATGATGGTTTGTTAGTGGCTACATTGAACCAAAATTCTATAGCAAGATAATTTTTTGGTTATCTGGACTTAAAACTTGTTTTAATAAATAATCTTTTTTTTTCTTTTTTTTTTTTTTTCTTTTTTTATTTAAATCTCCATCAGAACACCATGTAATACACATATTGAAAATAATACAATTTAATTTATTGTTTCATTTCATTTGAAGTGAGACTTTTTCCTTAAATAGTTTTTGAATTTTCAGATGCTCGAGAACAAGGACAGTTTAAAACAATTAAGTAAAATCCAGATGGAAATTGAAAAACACATCCTTGAAAAGAAGCATAAGAAATCAGCTATTGGAGATGTAGAAACAACAAGTGAGTGTTAATTCTTTTAAAGACAATTAGATGACGGAATATCTTACTACATATTTTTACTATCTTCTTTTTTTTTTTGTATTTTTGGTATTTTCCTGTTGGAGCTGTTCACAGGAGAGAAGGTTTCAGATTAAATATCTTGTCTGTTTCTGATTTTTCTGTGCATCTAAATTCCATATACATCACTCACTTTCTTTATCACTGCTGCAACTCTCGAGCTCTGGCCTCCTGCACTGATTGTTCGGATACTGTGCTGCTGACATCCGTTTCATCATGCCCAACAGGAGATGGACACCATAAGCCAAAAATGGATTCTAATGTAACTTATGAGGGTTTGGGGTGTCCCTGAGGCAAGAAAGAAAATTATCGAAATTAAAATAAAAGCATAGTTTTGTCATCAAGCAAAAAATAAAAGTATTTCATCCAATCAATTTCTTTTATTTGTTTAGATGATGAAGAGGGTGACATCAAGAATTTTATCACTAGTTCTACAGTAGACATTCTAGAAGAACTTGAAGATGACCCCGAAATAGCATTGGGTGAAGACAAACCACTGGGGCTGGGTAACTATCATTATTTATTTAATTTAGAATGAAAAAATTGAATATATTATATATATCAGTTTTGGACTCTTTGTGTTTATTCTTCGATATCTCAAAAATGGTTGGAAAATCATGGTAAGTGGAACATGACCATTTGTAAGCTTGGTTTGTAATTCTATAGAGCCACCTCAGTCAGAGAAAAGGTGATTGAAGTTTCAGAAGAATTGGTTTTGTTATTGACGGCAAAATATTTATATTTCGATTAATCGCTACTGGCTATTTTTAAATGCAACAAATGCTGTTCCCTAGATTACGCTGTTTCTTGTTTGTTTTTTTAAGAAATTTTTTTTTTTTTGGCATGTCTAATGCTCAAGAACAATTGAAAACAAAGACAAAATTACATGATCATGATACAAATGAATGCCGTGGGGAATAATTATCACACTGTGTCTCCAACCCAATAAAATTGGGTAGCCCATGTTATTATTTGATTAAATAAAGTTTTTTTTCTTCTCTAAGCTTTCTAAATCAGTAGATATAAGAATCATATGGAATCAAGCTAAGATGATGCAGCTCCTGCTGGTCTGAATTTCCTTACTTTGTTTACTTCCTGGTATAATTTTTAAACCTAAAATAAAATTTAAAGGATGAAATGACATATCAAAGCGCATCAATAGAAAACACAATTTATCTAGTCATCCTTAGGTGCATCGCAGCATGTGCTTGATTGAAGTTGTTCATTTTTTAGATTAGATTTTAACAGGCAGAAACATATCCAAAAGTAGCTTGATGATAAATACTTCAGGTTAAAATAATGTAATTTATTTATACAGTTTTAGCACACTGACCTTTCATTACTTTTGATTGATGTCAACATTTACTTGGGGGTCATTCCATGTCAAATCAACAAGGGTCACAACCCGACCTTCTTGGATTTTGATAAAATTTGGTAGGTTGGTTACTCTAACAAAAAGTAACCAAAAACAATTTTTTTAAAATTTTTATCTGTTTCCGTTTTTTTAGTATTAATTTTCAAAGTATTGAAAAACCGCCTTTTTTTGGCCAACTGGAACATGTTAATTCCTTGATAGATTGAGTTCTATTTTAGCTAGAACAGTCAGCGTAGTCACTTTGTTTAGCTTATTAAATGGCCTTTAATTTGATATACAACAAGACCAACTTATTACAAATGCTGTTAGTTCCATTGTGGGATGGCAATGGGATCATATTATAAAATAATTTTGACTTTTAATTTGTAATAAGTTGGTCTTGTTGTATATCAAATTAAAGGCCATTTAATAAGCTAAACAATGAGACTATACTGACTGTTCTAGCTAAAATAGAACTCACTCTATCAAGGAATTAACATTTTCCAGTTGTCCAAAAAAAGGCGGGTTTTCAATACTTTGAAAATTAATACTAAAAAACGGAAACAGATCAAATTTTTAAAAAAATTGTACCATTCATGGTGTTGTTAGAGCTATTAGGTTTCAAAATTTTAAAAAAATCTAAGAGGGTCAGGTTGTAAACAGTACTTTCATTGGTTGAATTGACATGGAATGGCCCTTGGACGGAATATTTAGTTAAACACTTACAAACTAAATATAGGTATATATATCATCAAATTTATAAAAAAAAACTTCTCTTTTATTTTTGTCAGCTCCCTTGTTATATTTGAATTTATTTATTATAACTACCTTTTCCCAAAATTATATTTATTTTCTTCATGTATGACTATTATTATTCATTCATTACTATTAACATTTTGTTTAAAGCAAAAGATTCCTTATAGATCTTTGAAGTTGCAAATGGCCTTTATTACAGCCCAGCTATTAAGTTAATAATAAAATAATCTATACATGCTCGATGAAAACAAGTAAGTGACGATAAAAACTTACTTTCACCGTGTGAAATCAAAAAGGTAAAAATAGCAAGTGGCCTTCAAACATAAATGCTTCAACAAGAGAAGATATAGATCAGATAGCCAGTTTAGCCACTACAACAACAGTAATTTCACCCCTTTCCTTTGAACAATTATTGCATTGTACAAGTGCCCCCCCCCCTTGACAAAGCTACATAACGTATATACTTGAAAGAGTAATAAGATATTTTTTTAGGGCCAAGTACAGCTGTCATGGGATTAGAAGAGGTCCCAGAAAAGGACAATGTAAAAGATAATAATGATTTTACCTATGAAGGAAATGGAGAGTTGGATCTTGAAGGTCTCGATGACAAAGAGCTGGATATGTACATTATGACCGACGTAGAAGCAAAACGGAAAGATGCTATGTGGACTCAAAGAAATGCAGATTATCTTCAAAAACAAAAAGGTTCACTTTCTTTTTTGTTTATTTTAATTCAACATAACATATAAATATCCTTCTATTATTTGGGAAGAATAGAGGACCTGAAGACATTTTTTTCTGAGTTGTTATGATATTTGACCGTTTTCTAAGCAGTGGTTGTTGCAGTCTTAACACAATAAATACAGCTACATTTGATTAGTTACAGAATTGTAAAGTTCATAAATTTAAAAATTATCTTCTCTTCTCAACATTTTACAATTCACTCTCCCATCTAATATGCCCCCATCAGGAGCTATTTGAAACCTTGCCATTATTTTTATTTTGTAATTGCTCTGTATTTTAAGACAACTATTATTTTGAATCGTTCTTTAGGAATCTTAAGAATTTCATTTTGTGTTTAATATTGTAAAATGCTCTTTTGTTTTAGAAAAAGAGGAAAAACTGAGAAAAGAACAAGAGGAAGGGAAACCACCACCTGAAAAAAGAAAGAAGCGAGCTACCACTAGGAAGAAAAATGCTACACCAGCAAATACAGCAGGTGAAACAATTAAAACCAGTGTGTTTTTTTCCCCTAGAACGAAAATTGAGAAAGACATTGCTGTATTTTTTTAGGATACTGTCAGTTTCCTGTTGTGGTGCCCGAAATTATTTTATATTTTTTCACAAAAGATCAAAACTTACCAATACCTGCTTCTGTTCATTTACTAATGGAACCAGCAATACGAGCGGACAAGCACCAGATGACACAGCTCTGTGAGTCGGACTTTATGTACATGACATGGAGTCTTATTTATCTGAAGACAGTCAATATTATTGTCATATAATGTTCATAGTAGGCTATTGCTAGGATTTAAATTTATAAAACTGCTGTTTAATATATAGGATGGTATACACCGTCAGGGTCAGCCCATATCAAATCATCCAGAAAAATAGTGAATTGAAACCCATGTCCTCAGAATTGCCTGGAACTTAAAGGAATAATAAAAACAATATATCGTTAGAATGACCAGTTCAACAAATAAAAAAAGTTTCAGGCAATTCTGAGGACATGGGTTTCATGGCCTGGATGATCTGATATGGACTGACCCGTCAGTGTCTTAATTTTTTTAATGCAGCCAGGATTGTCCAATACTTCTTATATATCCAGTGTATGGATAATTTAAATTCCCGAAAACCAAGAAAACCTGATCTTCGAATGATCCTCTGACTATCATATAACATCTAAACAAAATATTTTATTTATACTTGAAAGTTTTGTTTTCTTTTTTTGTTTGTTTCTCTATAGAGTATTCAAGACAGAAGTCTTATCAATGCCTGTTGACACAACATAACAAAATTAAAAGCTGAACGCAATGTCGGGCGTGTGTTGTTGGCATTAAAAAAGGTTGGCAACCAGGAGATAGCTCGGCCCAAGAGCCCAATTGTTGATTCACCATTAAAAAAAAATAAATAAAAAAGTAATCTACAATAAAAATCTAAAAATGCAGATACAATCAAAACCAAAAATTTTCTGGTTAAAATTTTAAGAACTACAAACTCACAAGGGGATATGACTTTTGTCTTTTATTTATATATATTTTGTTTTTCAGGAGAAGCAATAGAAAAAATGCTACAAGAAAAGAAAATATCTACCAAAATCAATTATGACGTCTTGAAGAGTTTAACTTTTAATTTAAAGGACGGCAATGGTTGTGTTAATGACATTTCACTGTAAGTCTTAAAAATTTATTTCATTTTCTTAAAAATAATCTAATGAACACTAGAAAAAAATTACAAGTATTAAAGTTCTTATTATAAAGAGTAATAATAGTTATTAAAATATCTGTTTGAATTATTTTTTATCGTTTAAAGATATACAACAACAAAAATACTTTTAAGAAATGTAGATACCCACTCATAAAACCTATTTCAGAATAAAGTAAATGTCTTGTATTTTTAAGATATTTAATGGGTGGTTATTATAGTAATTATAAAACAAAAAGAGGGAAGTATTTGATTGGAAATTTATAATAATTGAATTTGTTTTTCATCTGGTTTTATGAAAATTTGATGCATTTGATTCAAGTACTGAGGACTTGAGTTCAAAACTCAGACATGCACTAAAGATTGGGGGACTATCCCTCAGCCTTTAATCTTTTAATGGATATCTGTAAAGGGGAGCTTAGTACTGACCATTCTATCTCTCTCTTCCTTAGTTACCAGTACAGTATCTGCTATCCATGGCCTGTTATTGGACTGATTTGCCTTTTATTATTATTATTATTATTTTTTTGCCTATAATTAACTTTTACTTAAACCCTGAAAGCATTTTCATTTTTTCATCCTATTTTAGATTAGAATTTTATAACACAAGTAGCCCCAAAAAATAATTATAAAATAACTCTTTCAGAAAAGCTGAAATAGTTCCAAAAGAAGAAGTTCTTGGTATTGAGAAACCTCTGGATAAAAAGCCACTCCCAGTTCAAGAAAGTGTTGCATCAAAGGCAGAACCTACTCACGTACTAGCCGTTCCACTGGCTAAACAATCAGCGGAACCACTAGTCGTCAAAGAGGCTCCTCCAGACCCTGAAAATAGTTCATCTCGTAAGTTTTTAATTCTTGAATTTCATGATTTTTATAGACATCACATTGTTCCTGTTAAGGAACAGAAAGGCCACATTGTTCCTAATTTGTTTAAAAATGCAGCCCTCTTATGTATTCCTGCATTGTAATCCTAAGTAAGTTTCCTTACTCTTTGATAATTTTTTTTACCATCAAAGTGTATTAGTTGTGCATTGACAACATTCTAAGGTAAATATTTTGAGTAATTCTGTCATGCAACTCTTAAATTTATATAAGAATTGTGTTTTTTTATGTTATTAATATTTCACTTATTATAATTATGTAAGTAATTTACAGTGATGCAAGCTCTAAGAGAGACAATTTAAATCTGGTAAACATTGTTTGGTTCTTATGCAGGTATGATGTGAACTGACAACTACATTGACATCAGTTGCGAGGAGGTGTGTCCGGTCATCCCTGCGTAACTGAGTCAAACGTACAGCAATTTAATGTAGATTCAAGTTCTTTCCCAATACCATCATTTCTCAGCCTCTCAAGTCTTGTCTTGCTTTGACCTATCAGAGAAATTTCATTTCTGCAGTTTGTATGCAACTTTGCCCAACCATGTTTCCTTACCACATAAAATACTTGGCACAGCCATCTTATAAAGCTTTAACTGCATATATTTTCTGCCTACTTATAGAGGATTTGCCCATTTAAAAGGTTAATAAAACTTTAACCTAACTTTTAATTGGTATTGGTTTCAGGTATTGACGACTGCCTTGATGACGAAGATGAACCTGAGGTGGAAGATAATGAGATAAATATTGCCGAAATGTTGAATCGACACAGGGGAGACGATGAGGATGATTATTACGGTGGTTATGATGATGAAGATTATTGATAAGAATTAATTTTAAATGAGCTTTAAAACCCACAATGTCATTAGGTGTGTAATATTCACCATTGTCACATTCCTTTTAGTATGATTATTTTTGTTAACATAACTTAAAAATACAACTAAGTACTATATTTTGACTAAGAGGTAAGAGATACACAAATTGATTTTATCATTTTATGGAAATTCATTCGCCCTACGTATCTCGTGGCCTTTGTTTAAAATCTCTTTAGAGGCAATTCCTACCAACACAATTGTTTAAAATCCAAAAATAATTTAATATGTACAACAATTTTTTGCTAGTATTTATTTATTACTATTATTTTTTTTAAAAAAAATAAAACCAACAAAACTTAATCCAATGGGTGAACTTGTCTTTCATATATTTACCATGGCCTGCCTGCCATAGGTCTGATGGAAAGGTAAATAATCTAAGGGGTTATATCCACCAGAAAACATACTGTTGTAGAAGACCGTCGTCACTGGCATCAGTTGGAGTACTGTAGGGAAACACTTACGACATGAGTATGTCATTATCAAACCACTGTTGATGTAGTTCTGGCACAGTACTCAAACATTTTGAACCTCGACAGTGGCTTGATAATGACGCACATACTTACGTTGAAACTACTCGCCCACAGTACTCCAATGACAGTGACGATTGTTTTTACCAACAGGTATGACAATCTGATATAAAGGTTTCAAATCAGCTGAGCGCATATTTATTTATTTATTTTATGTATATTCTGCATCCCAGATCAATAGCATTTTAATTCTCTGCTAGTGATTTTGATGCACAAATTATGACAATTCAGAAAATCACACAAGTTTTAGAAATAATGCAAACTGCTGGGAGAAGAATACACTTGAATGAAAAAGAAGTTTTTAAAATTATAATATTTAGAATATTATATGTACATAGAAATAATAAGTTTTTAGTTAATTATAATGCCATATATTAAAATTGATTATATTTTTAGATATATTTCCTAGAAAATTTTGGTTTAAGTATTTAATTTCCATTTTTTTTTTGTTTATTTAAGATATTATTTTTAATAAAGTTGATCTTTTTTTTAATTTTTCTTTTGTGATTTTTTCTTCTTTATCGAATACTTGATCATTATCAAAGCCATATGAGTGCTTTTTACATGATGCTTAATTATTCTCTTTAGAATTTGTGAAGATTCTCCTGTTAACAACATTCACAGATAATTTTGTAAAGTTAAAACTATATTTTGAATTTTGTTTATCTTTATTTTATTTTCTTTAATCTGACTAAAATTTGTGTCTACTTTATTATTAAAACTCAAATCAATCTTAACGTTTTTTGCTTTTGCAGGATGATAATTAAATGCAAAATATTTCTTCTCCATATGTGTAATTGTCTTATAATATCCTCCTTTCCTCCAGAAGAAAATTCTGATGTCAAGCTTAATTAAAAACACCTTATTATGACCATCACCTCAACCATAAATATTTTATTTATTTATTTCATCTCCTTACAAATAACGTTTCGGCCATTTTAAAAATCACTAGACGTTAACTCTTACTTTATTTGTCTTCTAGTTGTTTTAAAATGGCCTAAAGGCCGAAGCGTTATGTGTAAGGAGATGAAATATTCATGTTTTGAGGTGATTATCATAATAGGTGTTTTTAACTTAAAATATTTCTTCTGTAAAAAGTATTCAGGGAAACTTCTATGTTATTGAACAACATTATGTTGATATGTTTCATTTTTGCCCCAGCAGCTTCAGACTGCACTCCAAAATCTCCTTATTTCATGAAGCATTACAGAACTAAGATTCAAATTGAAGAAGAATAAGCCTTATCCTAGTCAATTTAGTAGCAAAACATAAATTAGTTAAGTATGTCATGCAATTAGAGAATGATAAATAGTATTATATGAAATAATGTGTAAATATATGTGTTGTGAAAATGTTTGTGATTAGTTTAATTTCACTGATATTAGCTATGCTTAGATTTTTGTTTTAATTTTATATATGCTTATTTATTTTATATGTGTATTTATAATATTTTTTATGCAATTGGTTAATGTAATTATAGGTAAGGATGAAATAAACTAGATTTGTAACAAAATTCCTTTTTCTTTTTTTTTTTTGTTGTACTTATTACGTTAATTAAGTTTGCTCTTCTTATATGTATACATGCACATGGATTGAATAAGAAGCTGAACATGTAGCAGGAACTAAAATTATTAAACTAAACGAGACATGGTGAATGGTGGCGTACCATTTCTGGTATCACCTTTGTGTTTGTGTGGGTTGCTGACTGTTGATGGATGTGGCCGGTTTTCTGGTCGCTGATATGGCTGTAGTTGTCCTCAGAAGGTTGGCAATACAATATATGTAACGATCTAGAAACGAAGGTTTCCCGCTGATTAACACACATGGTTGGAGCTGTAGGATAAAACCTGGTTAATACCAGGTACGTAGTGGGAAAGGAACAGATGCCTGGTTAATACAATAGGTGACGGTGCAGGAGAGGCTTCCCTCTGGTTAGAACATCAGTACGGAGGTAGAGAAAAAACGTGAATAGAATATTTCTAGGTCATACACAAGGAAGATGTTTATTAGGATATCCAGTAAACGTCCTTTACCGGATTATTGGATGCAAGTCGAAAAAATGGATAGAGGTGAAAATTAAACGAAATGTAGGGTATAAGACTAGTACATATTTAATGTAAACTGACTAAAATAAAATTGCATGCTATTAGAATTATACTGCCTCAGTCGAAAGCTATAGACTGAACTTGCTACAAGTATGTATTTGATCACAGATAGGGTTTCCGGGAAATTTTCCACCTGTCGAGAACCACAGGGTTGTTGGGGTTGGGATTTTGCAGAATTGATGCATTAGAACAAAATAGGAGCACTTTTCATGTTTGGCCTTGAGACCCCTGCCGTGCTGGATTACCAAGCGTGCCGGAGCATAGGATACCGGATTAGAGGAAGTTTACTGTACATATATTTACATAAAAGAGCGGTGAAGGTAAGAGTGAGAGGAGGCAAGCTTACACAGCTCGGTGATGGGGAGGGTACTTCCTTCAAGGCAGCTGGGGTCGAGAGTAGTTCCATCCTCACTCGGCCAGCTTATAACCTTCTCCCCACCATCGGCGATCCTCTCTACTGTTAGAGATAGAGGGAATGCGCTGCGGTTGTCCATGCACCTTCTCATAATCATTACAGCTATGCCATGATATTACAAAAAATAAAACCTCAAATTAGAACTTAATGCATTTAAGCATGGGAAGTAAAATATTATATACATTCCATTAAGAAAATTTATTAACACAATATCTATACAAAAAAGTTCAATATTTTTAACATCACAGCTCAAAAAAGTGCTTATAATAACAATAATTAAAACATTTACTAACACAGCATGTAATTAAAAAAAAATATATATTTTTATGAATATAATCAACAATAAAAATTTTAGAATGAACATAAATCAGTAGTAAAATGACCTTCACATATATACATATACTTTTATAAAATGCACACTCATTTTTCAAATCTACTCTAACAGGAAAATTTCATTTCTGTACCAAAATTAATACTTTTTAAGGAAAAACAAAAAAAAATAATTTAGCATATTATTGTTGCAATTCGAACTTCACCACACAAAATAAAATAAAATAAGCAATACAAATATTATGAACCATTTTTCCAGATTATATTTATGTGCTTTATTTTTGGAAAATAATCACTTAAAAATAAAATGGAATAAAGTTATATTTGTAATTTTGCCAAAATTAAGTGTAAAAGAAATTCTGAAACTTTTAAAGAAACTTTATTCTGTTTCAAATTACATAATACAACTCCAAACATAAAATAATCAGTCTTTTACTTTATATGTCAAAATTCATTTTATCGATAGAAAGAATAGTGTAAGAGGCCTATTTTAAAGCAACCCATCACCTCAAGCTTGTGTTAACTGAGAGCAGTAGGAGTCGGAAGAGCATAGTGAAAATAGGCTCAGATAACTGTAGGCTAAATCTATCCACCTACTTAATTGCCTAATCTTTTAGGCTACTTTTTTTCGTAAAAGGCAATCCACTTTCATTTAATCATAATAATTCATCGCAAGGCTAAATGTGATACTAAAAATAAATGAATCAATTTTTTTGTTTATGGTTGTTGGTTTGCTTATGGAATACAATTTTACTTTATCTTAGCTATTTCATGTTATACTCAGAAAAGACTGGTTTGGATGAAGAGTAACTCAGCCACCTTCCTTGAATATCTGGGGGTTATCTTCACTCCACCTGAAAGTCCTCGTTGAGTTCACGGAGTATAATATCCAACCATACTTATGGCCACTGAGTGCTTATCATCCACTCGGACTGTTTTCTTATGTTCTTCAAACTCTTTTAATTTCTTTCCGATCAAAAATAAGGTCATTTAAATTCTCTCAACCTTTTCCCTCCGATTATCTATGTACTTCTCACATATTCTTTATCCTCTGTTCGCTCTTTCAAGCACTTTCTATCCAAAATAAATCACATTTTCTAAAAGATGATGAGCATGCTTTGAGCCTAGCAACTCAATATGATAAGGCAGTCCATTTTATTATTATTATTTTTTTTTAAATAAAGTTTCTATCTCTATAAAGTTGGTTTTCTCAGAAAAGATTTTTGACCAAGGAGATTATCAAAATGGAGGCAGTCGGGGTTTGGTCATAGATGAAATAAAGAAGCATTTTTTATGAAAATGAGTTTTTATTTATTGTATCATTTCGGCTTGATTTGAAATGGACAATGTAGAATACGTAATAATATCTTAAAGATAGGTAATATTTGACATTTATTATTAAGAATTGGCACTAATAGCCTAGAAGTCAAAGTGCCATAAAAAAACATGGTAAGCATTATAAAGAAGTCAAAAAGTAGTTGGGTTTTGGCTAAGAAAAACTTTTATAAAATCAGGCTGTTTTTCTAAGCCGAAACCTTAACTATTCTTTGACTTCTTATCAACTAACTATTTGGATCTCATACATTTATTATTGAATTTACTAAGTCCATTTTTGTTCGACAGCCCTAACAAAGGCTTGAATATCAAGCCAAAACATTGACGTAAATACAAACTGAATTTTTATTAGAAAAAGTAGTTTTACTTCATCTATTATGACCAAATCCCTGACTATCTCCGTATTGGCATTTTTTTCCTGATCAGCCTTGGTGGTTAGGATTAGTTTACAATCTTGAGGATAGATGGTTAAAAATGGTTTAGATATTTTAAAAGATTTTAACTTAGTTATTGAAGTAACAGATGAGTATAGAGACAGTAGCCTTTGTTTACCCTTGAATATCCGAGAGTCGAATTCACCGTCACTCAGGAGACCTATGCAAGACCCTTTTCGCCAAAACAAATCTATGCCTGATTATCATTCATATAATTAGTGCATGAGTGTATAACATGAATTAATATTACGAGAGGATGAATTACAATGTACAACACAGAAATAAGATCTTGCTATAAAGAAGCATAAGAGAAATAAAGTTTCACTAAACAGGTAACAACTCAACCATAATGTGTATTAGATCTCTAAAAGTGATTGATTTCAAAAGTTGATAAATCAGCTTTATCAATCAATGTGAGTGGAGTTAGTGAACAACTGATTAATTCAATCAACAGTAATACTTAGCAAGAATACCTGAACTGAAATTCTCAGTAGAAATATGATAAACGTGAGCCACTTTTCTTCCCACATTGTTTTTTCTCAACTTTTATTATGATGCCTTCACTATCTTATTTAATAATTTTCTCGACAGCATTAACACAGTAGCTATAAAATATTTGTAGTGAAAAGATTCTAATATGATAACACCATTCCTCACAGACCTAACATGAATACTTTCTCTCGGCATAAATCACTTATCAATTTTCTGGAGTGTCAGAGTCAGAATTTTCAAACCTTTGCGGTTTGTTTGAAATGCTGAAAAAAACAATTGAATAAATATGCTATCCATATTTTCAATAAATATTAAAAAACAAAACAAAAAACAATATAAAACCTCTAAGAAGAACAACTTGTAAACATATAATAAGCAAAAATAGTAAATTTTGTGAGACTACAGCTGATAATTAGGAATGGAGTAAGTAGGTAAACAGATTAAAATCATATAATTGAGTTTCTTAAATTCAGAATAGAATAGTCGACCTACTACTAAAATTAAAATTAAAAATGACTTCATAAGAATGTAGAGGACTACAAGTAAATCATTAATAGGAGCAAAAATAAAAATAGGCAGTGGTTAGTTTAACAAGCCAAAACATCAGTCTTTAATTCCTAGAGGTGAAAGATTTTATCTCTACATGTCATGTTTAGGGGATTCTACGATATCCCTCAGCCCATTTGTGGCCTGGAAATAAGGGCCATCAAGAGCCTGAAGGGGCAAGTCAGGCAAGTAGACTCATACTAATGTTCAATTAAATATTGGCAAAGTGTTATCCACTCAAATGGATACTGCTGGAGAAATAAGCCAGATATAGAAAAAAATGAACACCCAGTGATGAGGAATAAAACATGTCATGGCTGAAGATAGCTTAGGATTCGAGTGGAATCTAACTAATGAAGTTTGTGGTCGATAGACAACAGTGGAAGGCCTCAGCTTAAGGAAGTTGTCGAGAGCACCAGTTACTAGTTAGAAGAAATAGGTTTACTATACCAATCCTGTAATGTTTAATTTTGACAAACAATCATAAGAGAAGGTGCTTTGATGAACGTTCACCTATCTCCGAAGAACACAACTCCAACAAAAGAAAGACTGATCATCAACTATTATTCTCTAGTGCCTCTAAAAAATGAACAATTCCGTGGTATAATCTGACTATATTATTGTACTTCACATAAAAATGTCGAGGTGATCTTTCATTCAAAATAAAGAAATACTTAAAACAGACTGGCAAGGGCTACTAATCGCAATAAAAAAAAATTTCAAAAATTCTTGGAAGACATTTACTATGTATGTGGACAAAACAATACTCAACCTAATGCTACAAATTCATTTTAAGCCTTTTTTCCCCTTTGTTTTGATAAAAACCAATAATAGACAAACATTTCCAGTGACTAATTTAATTTATAGAATTCTCCTTAAAAAAAGATATATATTTTATTTATAATTAAGAACTTTCATTTAGAAACATAACAAACCCAATTAAATAGGAATTTAAAGTAACTCAGATAGGAATCAAAGAGTTAGCCAAAGACATTGTTTGAAATTATAACTGATTAATTCAGAAAAAAATAGTTTAAGTGATTTCTTACAGAATTATTTCTTTACTTCTTCTTTAAGGCAAACTTCTCTAATTAATTTATTCAGACAATAACTAATCTACTCTTATTTATTATTGTAAAGATTTTTCAAAACTTAATGCTAGAATTCCGTAATACATAATTATTTTGCACAAATTATACTCTAATCTCTTAATTTAGTCTGTCATAGTATTTCTTCAGTACAAGTACGGTAAAATATATAATTTTGGGTACAAAATATCTAATAACAATCAGAAAATTTAAAAAATGTATTACATCAAAACTGGGAACTAATTAGAAAATGAACTAAAATATATAATTCTTTAAAAAACAGACTACTATTCTAACCAATTTTGGTAAATAAAGCATTTAAAGTATATTCATAAAATGATATTACTGAAAGGTAGATTTTTTGAGCATGTTACATAGGCAGTTTAGCGGGAGATAAGGACTGCCAAGTGAAGAGATATGTTTACTGCATAGAACCATACTTGCGTGACGGAGACCAGTAAGTAGATGATCCTTCTTCAGCCTCTTCCTCGGTAACTCTTGTAAATGCAGAACTAACGGCTTCTCTCAATCGTTCTTTAAAGCTTTTGTATTCTGTATCGTTATTCGCCGAGAAGTCAAAGTCTGCTACTTCTATTGTATACCTTCAAAAATTAACATGTTTCTTTAAAATTATTTATGATTTTAGATTTAATCCTTGCTTACTGAGGAGTTAGTATTTAATGGCAGAAGATTCTGCTTCGAATATGCATTAAAATTTCAATCAAATATGAAGGCAATTCAATGGGCTTAAGCTGGTATTATAATCGGGTTTGTAACAAATTATATTTGAAGGATTTCTCAAAATAAATTGACTAATAGTTGGTTTTAAGATTAAACCCTTCTTGGTCATGCGATAGACATTAGTAAATTCTTATTTCAAATGGAAAAAATTAAATTTTCAAAAGATGTATCCTTCTTGTTACTTGCTAAGGGACAAGGCCCCTAACCAAAATACAACAAAGCCTAGCAAGGGTCAGTTTCCATCAGTAATTTAGGATGAGCTTTCCTTCTTTCACAGTACGTTTCCCATTTATTACATCCCGTTGTAGATGTATTACTAAATTGAAGACGACATAAACCCAAAGACTCTCAGATGAACGACCTCCCTCCAATCAGCTGAAATTTCTTACATAAGCTGAAAAATCTCCCATCAGCTGAAATATTTTGGCTGATACTCTTTTGGTATATCTTTTGGGGTTGCATATTCATGTCAAGTTTTTGGGTAGTAAGTTCAACGCTAAAGTATGCTCCATTCTAAAAAGAGAACCATACTTGATCGAAATCAATGTTGGACACTTGACTCAAAGAGAATAATTCCAATTATTTGGGAAAACCCGAATTAATTATTGATAATGTAATATTATCAATGATAATAAATGTGTTTCAATCTTTTATATTTTATCCAACAAAATTTAAATTATTCTAATTTTATATAAAATTCTATAATAATCAAAATCATACAAAAACACAAAAGAAATACTTAATTGCCTTACCTGTTTTTGCTTTGAATGTAATACGCAACACCGAACACAATCAAAATTACAGCAATTGCAGAGCAACTAATGGGAACAACAATAACAGACAATTGTGGATGTTTCTTTGCTGAAATAAAAATTATAAGGATTTTAATAGCAATAAATAAAAGTTTTTTAAAGTTTATTTTTGTCCAAAATGTAATTTAATTCAATATCTTTGAGGATATGTTTCATAGCAATTCCTCGAAAATGTTTGAAAAGCGACGTATAGGACAACTCACCCATTGGTAAGCAAACTCGCTTTTTTATGTGATAAACACGGATACGCCCTACCTCTGTCTCCCATGTTAAGAAGTGAATCTTTGAGGCTCAGTATCTCGAAAACGAGTACTGCTTGGAGAGTCCTATCTTTTTCCAACGCATATAAGACACTTTAATTAACATGTAGGCAAATTAAAAAAAAATATAGTTCAAAAATGAAAGCTAAATTAATTTATTTTCTAAAATAATAAATAAATTAATTTAGCTTCCTAAAGGAAGTTTATTTAATTTACTTCAATTGATTGATTGATGTATTGTTTGACTCAGACACGGGGAGATTTTTTTAAGGGTTGTATTTTGGGATTTTAAGGATTGCATCAGTGCAAGAATCGTCTCCGAAGGCCTTGGGTCAATTTTTGACTAAGAACTCATGATTTTATGCACCAGAAAACATAAACAATACTAAAATATAAGCAAAAAGGCAATATTTTTAGAAAAGTCATATATTTAAAGAACTGTAACTAGGCTCCGAATTGATCAATCGACTTTGTTGAGGTCTCAAAAAATTTGTATTTTTGAGCTATGAAAGGCAGTATACAGGAAATAGTAATTTATTTTGGTTAACGGCTTGAATAAAAAGATTATAGAGTAAAATATCCTAAATTATGAGTTTTGGGTGGTTAGGCTTAAACAGAAACATATAGTAAACATTGTCTGCTCTCTGGGTATGAACTATTTTTCTGTGGCTGTGTTATCAACAACAGGAATGAGTTGTGGTCATTAGCTTCATAAATTTAATACAAACTTTTTAATGTTAATTAAAATTACCTATGTAATTCGTTACGACATCAGCTGTAACTGTTTTCGAAACAGAGTTTTGTATTATAAAAAGTACAGTGTGCTTATCTCCTATTCCAAAGTAATGGACGATGTTTATTTTTCCTGTAGATGTCTTCTGAGTATGCAAACATGTTTCATTCCCAGTTGGTTTGTAATCTCCAGGTATAAATTTAATACAATGATAGTACGGTTTAGACCCTGTAAAAGTCACTGTAAGATTCAGCAACCCACCATCTTTTAACCAGTTATTTCCATCCACTTTTGTATCCATAATTGGTCCTGTAATATAAGATATTTCTATTAATTCCTTGAGATATTAATGAAACTTAGTTTATTTTTTGTTTTAAAATCTTTATTTTCTAGAACAATTAACATGCCAGGCTGGAATTTAAACAAAGAATGTCCTGCTTTATTCTCAGATGTGTTGTCAATTACGCTACCAAGCTTCATATCCCCGCACATCAAGTTAATTCACCTAATGAAACCAAAGCATCAGACAAACAAAGGCACAGGGTCATATTTATCTAAAACCAGACAATTTGTGTACTCTCATTTATAACACTTTTTTTCTTCTCCAATATAGAACACAACAAATTTTAAATGGGGTTTAAAGGAGATGAGGTTTTACAACATTCAGAATAAAAGCATTGTTAATAAGCTGTTTGTTTGGAGAACTAAACAACTAAACTTTGTAAAAAAAAAATTCAGTTTTGTATTTAATTTGTCAACAATGTTTTAGGTTAAAGTCATACACTCTAATATTTTATTTCCATTTAAATCCTATGTTTTAACTCTAGAATACTAGGAAATAATGACAAAATTTCGAAGGTCTAACATTTGCATAGGCTGAGCCTTTAGACAAAGTTTTGTACAGACAGAAGTTTTTTTGAGGCTTGATTGAAATGAAAAGATATCATGAAACTTATTGATTCTATGCAGTTTACTGACAAAACATTTATATTGAAAGATGATATACTCACTGCGAGGTTTGACTTCGTGATGAAAGTAACCGTATAACTTGTCGGGGTCTTTTGGAATAAAGGAGTTATTACACGAACCATCGGGCCAAGGAGTAAAATAACTCTCAGCATCAAAACTTGAGTCATTGCTAATTTTCATAGTACCATCAGACCATGGAGTTTCTGGGAAAGCATCGGTTAAATTGGTTGTTTCATTTATTCTAGCAGCGACAACAATAGCTTTCATTGTTACATCTTCATCGGCCGTTGTATAATTATATCTAGAATAAAAAAATAAAATAACTCAACTGGAGGAAATCTTAACACTTTTGACTAAGTATTGGATTTAGTGTCCAATTAAAATGGTATACACTTTTAGGAATTAATGTAGAGGATGCTCATAATTGCTGCTGCTAGTGGTGCATTTTTGAACTAGAGATTCTTCAACTATTAATTCACATTGAATTCTGTAACCCTTTAAAAACTGAAGAAAATATCGGCACTAAACCCTGTGGAGCTGGCCAAGGTTGGGCTTCTATCCTCTCCCAGGTGGACCAAAGGCGGGTGATATTACACACAATTTGCTTTTTGCCTCGCTAACACTCTGAATACTTATCACCTCAAAGAAATTTTCCATCCTTAATAAATATTATCTTATTTATCTTAATCAAAGATAGCTCCCAGAAAAATAATGTATTTTGTCTCCATTCGTAATTTTGTCTGGCAGACAATTCAAACCTATTTTTTCCACCAGTAGACATAATTTGTCGTCCAATATGCTTTAATTTTCCATGTTTCAGAAGGAATAGATCTCACATGTTCATCGGAAGGGAAGGATTAAAAAAAAAAAAAAAAAAAAAAAAAAGAAAAAAAGAAAAAAAATGCCTTTAAATAATAATAGATTTTCCAGTTAATATCACATATTTGAAGCAATCATTAGTATCCATATTTTAAAAATCTTTAAAAGAATTAATTAATAGTTCTTCTATATTAACTTTAATATTTTTATAACAATCATATTTTTTATAAATAATCATATTTTTTTTAAAAAAGGGGGCGAGGTTAGCTCAGTGGTAGAGCACTCGACTAATGAACTCGACCAGGTTCAAAACCCGAGCGCGCACTAAAGATTTTTTCTTTTAGTGCTGCGGTTCGAGGGTTGGATTTCGGGTCCCAGATCGTCCCTAGGCTCACCCAGCCTTTAATTAATCATGGGTACCTTGGGTGCTAATGACTCTAGCAGTCGAAGCAGCCAAGGGGAAAATCAGGCGGCCGGAGCATAGGGACCACACTATCTCCCTAGTGTGCCGTACGGTCAAGACTCAGATACCTCTACAGTATCTGCCCCTCTGGGCCCTTGTGGCCTGTTACGGGACTGATTTTTTTTTTTTTTTTTTTTTTTTTTTTTTTAAAGTATGATTAGTATAGTTGATAGTTTTTTTTTTAGTAAATTAAAATTAAATTATAATAATTTTATTGTTTTAGTTTCTCACCAATATATAAACAAAAAAATCGGTAAAATAATACCATAACATAAAATAACATATAATCCATGGAATCATAATTAGTAGTTCCTGGTGGGTAAGATAAGGCTATAGTTGATTCATGCATCTAGAGACTCGCTTCATTATCCCAAGATTGGGTTTAGATTAAATTGCAAAGGTTTAACAATTTTTGAGGCGCTCATAATGACTGTTATCTCTGAGACGTACATTCATGGTTTGTGATAAGAGAACATTTCGTCTCAAATGACGATCTGTTAAATAGATTATTAGTACAATACTGAGAAGTTTGTCTGTCCTGATCCGTCATTAGGTATAGTGAGTTATACAATAAATAAGGTATATAATAGTACAATATATATATATATTTAATTTAACAATGAGGGGAAAACCTAAAAGGCCCTCAGGGGATTCGCCTCGTGCAACACCCCCAGTGTGTGGGACTCTCACACACCAAAAACCCCTCATTTCTGGTATGATTCCCTCTTGGAACAGCTGCTCTGGCCAATCTTCAAGAGGGTACCAATACAATATATTAGGTACCTTATATTAAGTTGTATTGAATCTCTATTGTAATTTTTAAATTTCAATTTAAGGCGGTGACATTAAAAGCTCATTAATAAAAGAAAAAAAAGGAGAATATAATTTTACCATGATTTGTGAGTGGACAAGATATATTCACACTGAGAGTAAGCCTGCAAGTGTGCCAACATAATCTGTATATTATAACTGAAATTTAAAGTTTTAATCTTTTGATAATTGAATTATAATTTTTGCCAATATTTATACTGTCAGTTTTGTAATTAACGGTCAAGTCTTCATGTAGGTTTGAAGATTATGTACATTGATTCTTTTGTTAGCCAGCTTTTTAAGTTGGTATCACTAACAAAAATTGAAGATTGGGGAGCAACTCATGCCAGGTTCTTCAAGGATCCATTGATACTTCCCCACCCTCACCTTCAACTACCTAATTTTACATTAAAATAAAAATAAACATAATACCTGAATGTAAGATCTGGAGTCATTCCGATGTAGGTACAGTTCATAATCCAGAAAGACACTATAGTGTAATTATTGTCTTGCAATACTGCTAAATCTGTGTTCTTTATTACTACTCTATGCTCGACCTCAGTATAATTTGATACATAAGGCTTGTCCTTAACAGTTTTATTTTGTAAGATTTCAAATTTTCCATTTAGGTCAGCTGAAAAAAATAAAGAACTATTAATCTGAATTAATTAATTTATGGGAATGACTTGGTATTTCCAAGCTCAAGCAAAAAATCATTTTATTCAGTAGAGGATCAACCCTATTCAAACTGCATAAAAACCAATAATAATTGTTGCTGAACATGTTTTATTAACCCCTATGGACTGATGAAAAAGTTTGAATTATCAAAAATTCAAATCGCAAAAGCTTTTGAAAATTAAGGGCTAAAAAAAAATACATAAATGATTCCAAAAAAGTAAAAATAAGTCTATTGTTTTTGAAAAAATTCTGAAATTTTTGTTTGCTTCTTTTATTGAAGTCTTTTGTTTGTAGATCACAAAAGATTCTAAAACATTTAATAATTTAAAAAAATTCTCACTGAAATCATTTTTAGTTTCTATAAATCGTCTTGATTCCTTTATCTAGAAGAGTGATTGGACTGCACTTGGAACAGGCGTTCCCTGGGTTACTGTAGACTTATGTTCATCGCCTGATTCATCATCTTTATCATCATGCATCTGAGAAGCTGTGAATCTCTTTGAGAACATCGGCGATTACTTTGGCTCCAGTTAAGTCACCGGAAACAGTTCACAACAAGATTGGCCGCCTCTCTGTTCACTTCCCATTGGAGGTTCAGACTCTTAAAAAATTCGAATTATCCCAAAATGTTATTCAAATTAACCATAATTTTTTGACATTGTTTATGCACTAAATTCTAGAGACCGGGAGACATATTTGAATTAAAGACGATTTCTAATTATGGATAAAACTACCCATCAATTTTTTCATATAAAAACCTGTGTTTACCAAATATACACTTAAAAAAATTATTCTTAATCTATTGGCATAACTTTTTTTAAAATGAGTCAATTGACATGATGCTTCATACTGTTTTGATTATTCTCATTTGTAATTATGTTTATTTATATTTTAGGAAACGGAAGAAGGTTTCCAAAGATTATGCTGAAACATTCGGGATATAGATTTTCCTGATGATTTTCTCTTAGCCGAATCCAAACCATTCCTTGATTTCATAAAAAATTAATAATAGAGTAAGCGGTTCATTAAAAAAAAAAAAAAAAAAAAAAAAAAAAAAAAAAAAAAAAAAAAAAAAAAAAAAAAGTATTCATGTTTTTAAGGCAATTTATTAAGGTTATTTTAAGGCAATTCTTCAGGAATGCGGCTCAAACTACCCGTATCGCTGAGGAATATAGCACCTGAGAGACAGACTTTTTATTAAATTTTGTATACACCAAAATCAATGCTTATGAATCAGAATTTTTATTTAGCAAGCTTCATGTAAAATATAATTCACTTAATATGCTGCCTTGGAATACTTGATAAGACAAGTTCTTATCACATGCTGACATTTCAATAAATAAACTGTGGTAAGTTTATCTGGTTAAGTACAGATGTTTTTTAGTAAAATTTTACATTCATTACAAAATTGAATAAAATATGGCCAATAAGAAATTCTTAAGTTTTTAATTTTGCTGTTTGATGTATAATTATATGAGGAGCTTAGTATCAAAGTTGGACAAATCCACTTTTGATTTTTTTACAGGAGAGGTAAAAAACCATATCTTCTTTAGGGTTGTCAGTATCATGGTGAATTTTTTATGTTATTCTCCTAGGTCCAAAAAACATGTTTTCAAAGGCATTAAAATATTATATGTGTATTAAGGCCGTAATCGCACTTTAAATAGTGGAGTTGTCCATGTTTGAAACCAAGTCATGGAGTTGTCCGTTTTTGAAACCAAAGGGAGCCATTTTAAAATTGAATCTATCCTCTATTGAAACCAAAAAAAATATGAATTCGATATGCACGAGAGTGTTTTACTGTAATGTAATTATGTCTAATTTATTAAAACAAAATTATATAGTGAAAAATTACAAGACATTTTTTTTATTTAAATGAAGTTTTACAATATTGAAGTTTTTTCACACCTTAGACAGAACTAGTTCATCAAAATCTGCACTCTTTAACTCAACACACTCACAGTGTCCACTGTTAATAACATTAGCAGTTTCACTCTATGCTGTGAGGTTGCGGTACAATTTCAAGTGGTCTCTTTCTTCCGAATTATCTCCGAAGTGCTTGGTCAAGAGATTTTTAACATCTGCAAGTTTCTTAGGGTTGACGCTACAGCCGACGGGAATCGGGCCAGGATTAATTTCTAGAAGTGACTTAGCCTTCTTTGTTATTGACATAAATTTTCCGATATTTGTGTTGTATGACACCTCACCAGATACCAGTATATTCTTGTGGGTCTTTGATCTTTTAAATAGGAAGCGCTTACATCTGGAAAGCGGAAAGTGAAGGCTTTGGGTTGACTTTACCACCACCTTAGCTTCTTGTCTCCAGTCCTGTGCTAACCAATTTCTTCAATTATAGCACAGTAACATGTATTTAAGTTACTGTGCTATAATTTTCATCGCCGTACTCAGAGAGAGAGAAAGAGAGAAAAACTTTATTTAACAAAATAAAACAAAGTTTAGTTGCCCAATTATATTGGGTTGCTCAGAACACAACTTACTAATCAACAATCTGCAATAATTATAAAAATATCTCAAAAAAAGTAAAATTAAAAAACAAATTAATAAAACTACGGAAATAATGATAAAATTGATTGTAAACAAAATGTAAAAGAAAAATGAAAAGACTCCTCCTAATTATGGTAAATAAAAAAAAAAAAAAAAAAAAAAAAAAAAAATTAATACATCTAATAAATAACTTAAAAGGCTTCAGCCATATATATGGTTTTGAATTATTGCCAGGGAATCAACGAGAATAGATTCAGCTATGATTCCTAATTGTTCCTCGCTGATTCCTGTTTCTTTGAGACAAGCTGCCGTCTCCTTCGGGATGGTGCCTCTGGAACCGAACCATAATCCCTGCACTCGGTATTCTTTGACTCCAAAACTCTCTTGGAATTTTTCCTTATAGTAGGTCACGCACTTGTCGTAGATCGCTTGCTTTTCGAGGTGTATTTTTTCGGCTTGTTTATCATCGTTGCCTTCATATCGGATAGTCGGGTCTAATATTAGAGCCGTTTTGGCATTCCGCTTGAAGGCAACGATGTCAGCGACCCTTGTGGAGCCTTCATCATCGATGCTGAATACTTCTTCGAAGCACTCGTAACCTTGTTCTTTCAAGAGTGCCATGAGAGAATGCTTCACATTATTATGGCGACGTGTAACCAAGAGCATGTTATGGTAATAAAATAAAGTTATCAATTAGCGATGCGATTATTTTATGAAAAACGAGTTAACCATTATTATTTTCTGCAGAGAGTTGTTGAAAAGTTTTTAATAGCAAATAACTGAACATTAACGGCGAGATCTATCTAATATCTAGTGTGAAACAGTCAATATTTATTTGTTATACGGGAAAATTTAAATAATGAGGAATATGTCGAGAACAGTTACCAGTACCACATTAGTTGTTAATTTATTCACCCGAGGTCTTGAAAATACATCTGGAAGGATACATAGCTCTACCACTTGAGTAAAGTATGAATATTTTAAATTAAATACTGGCTGTTTTTCACGGTTGTTGTTATATAAAGCCCGTTTATTAATAAAATAATTATTCTATAGAATTGGTAGTGGTCTCATTCGACTTGGTACGGAAGAAATTCTTCAAAAATCATACCTAAATCAGAAACATTCAATTACCTACAGTTTTTGCCTCAAAATCCGGCATTCGGCACCATAGTGTACCGGATAACAGCTAGTTATTAATTAGAATCATCGCTAAATGCGCTCATTACAAGTAAATATAAACATTCAGCCATGATGGATTTGCAATGCATGATGGGAGCAGATTGCATGAATGCAAGCTTCTCATTGGCTACTGAAGGAGTTGTCTTTTTTTTAAACCAAACTATGTTGGAGTTGTCCATATTTTGATTCTGAACGGTGCAAAAAAGCGCTATTTTAACTATTTTCTCTTTGTTTTTAATGCAAAACAGTTGTAAAACCGAATGCAGCTTAAAAAGCTCCTTAAGAATCGACCAAAATCTCAAAACCGAAAAAAATGGAGTTGTCCAACTTTGATACTAAGCTCCTCATATGTTTATTATATTTCTAAAACAAAACGGATTCACTGGGATTATTTTCTCTGTAAGATGATAATTTTTATGTAAAAGTTTATGTTAGTCTACTTTTGATAACACTTTTGATCACAGAGGATTGTTTGCATTAGACATCTTAGTAATTCTGAGCTATAATTGCCCAAACTGTTCGTGAAACTTCACATGCTGCTTCATTTTTACCTAAATAAGAATAAAAATATGAACAAAAAAATGTCTCAAAGCACTGAAACTGAATATTTAATAAGTAGGAACAATCGAATTTACGAACCTTTAAAATGACCTTAGTTGACCAAAAATTGTATTTAAAGGTCATTCGAAGCTTTATTTTTCTCATTAAAATGTTTCCTCAGTAACCTCCAATAGAATTAACCCACAATGATTGTAAAATAGTTATAGGATTATCTTTTCTAGATAAGTGAACTTAATGAGATAAGCATTGTTTCGTAATATTACAGGACACTTTTCAAACGAATCCATAACTTATATAAAGAGAAGTTATAACGTGGGTACCATTCAGAAACCTATGAAAACAAAAATAATCGCCATTCAAACGGTTATGAAGATTGTAGCCTTTTTTTCTATAAATAATCTTTGTTTGATAAAGTAACAATTTTTCATATATATTAGAGCATGTTTTAGCTTATTTTTGTTTGATAGAAATTGATTTAAGTGTAGGTAGAATGTATAATTAGAATTAAGATGGGTGCCCGGATGGACCAGAATATATTTTTTTTTTTCTTTCTTTTAAAGCTTGTCAACCCCTTGGGTCATTAATGCCTCGAATGTAGTTCTGGACGATGACCTTGCCACAGGCACATGTATTCAGAGTTTTGAGTCCGAGGGAAACTAGTTAACATCCTTGGTCCAATTGTTTCTCTCTCAGTTGTAAATTATTCATTTTTTTTTTTTTTTTTTTTTTTTTCACAATTGTTATATTTATTTAATTTCATAATAAAAATTAAATTTTCATTTAGTTTATTTTCAATTTTATCTAATAATGGGATATGTCATAGAAATGTAAAATTTATATTTTGGAAATTAATTTGCTAGATTTCAAGAATTTCATTAATTTATTTATATTTGTTGCGCCGTTGCCTAGTATTTCATCCAAATGTACAGGTAGTTGGACTTCATCTCTTTCCTTTTTAAATTTTTGGCATTCAGTTAGAATGTGCTTAACGGTTTGAGGGACTCCACAACTCTCACATATGGCCTGTTCCTCTCTACACATCAAATGTTTGTGACTCATTCGTGTATGCCCTATGCGCAGTCGAGAGAGCACCACCTCTTCTCTTCTGTTTTCCATGAAGGACGATTTCCAAGGTCTAACTTCTCTTTAGACCAGAATATTAACTGGAAGTGTCTAACTTCGGACCAGAATATTATCAGCTCTATAGGGACTGACTGCTCTTGGCTTGTATTTGCACAGATTATTCTAGTTTTGCTTCCCATTTTAGCATATTCCAAAAGAATGTTAGCTATTGAAGTTGCTCTTATGACAGAATTGTTAAAAAACTTCATCAAGTCTTCTCAAGTTGAGCATATTTACTACATACAAAAATGAGCCCCATTAAAATTTCTATATATCTACCCTCCTATTTCCTCTCCGCATATGTGAGTCTCCTAATGTGATGGCGGCTACTAAGTTTGTTGTAGTGTTTTGATTCAAAACTCAGCATAAAACCCAACATTCCATATTTCATATTTAAGGACACATTCTCTAAACAAATGTTTGGACCAGCTTATCTTCAACAAAATTGGACCATTAGAGGGAGAGGGGTCTTACCTGAAACTTAACAGTCACCTGAACAATTTATTAATACGAGTCTCGCACGTGTGTTTTGTTGTTGTTTTTTTTCTTGCAACAAATGATCATTAATTATCGCAAACTGTAAGCTAATAAACCTGAGCTGACATTTAACACTTGCATTGTCTGTGTTTGAAAAATGATTAATAACAATTTTTGATGTATTCAAAGACATTTCTATTTATTATTTCCTATTATAACTCACTGCTGTAATAAAAATTGAGAAGACGCCAAAAATTAAAGATATCAATCATTTCTTACCAGTAACATCAAAAGAAACTTTCTTCGTAGTGCAAGGCCAGTACAAAATTGCATTCTTTACACAAACTTCTAACTCCACTTCATATTTTCCAGGGAAGTATTCACCTTTAGTGTACGTAACATTCCATTCACATTTTGTGTTTCCTAAAAACTGGAAATGAAAAACCATCAATTATTCTGTACTATTTTTCTAAAGATTGCCAAAATATTATCGAATAAAAAATAGCACAGGAATACGGAAACCATGGAAGGTTTGTTTTCAAAATAAGTTTTGAAATATATTTAGTCACCAGCAAAAGAAAAGGTATTCTGAAATCCTAAAATTGAGATTGGTAGTTTAAATGAACATAATAAAGCAAATAACCAGAGCTGTTGATGTAGCAAATGAATTTTAGGCGGCTATAAGTGCCAAAAAAAAAGCTCAAAACATATTTAGCAACTAGGGATTATGAAATACCCAACAAATTTGTAAAGCTTACTAAACATGAAATTATGTATGTTATAAGGTGGTGCCTTTTCCAAGTTGCAGTGAACATAATAAAAGAAATGTCGAGAATACATTAAAGTTTGTAAAGCTTATTATAGCATAGCAGGCCAAGTGTCATTTCAAATTGGTATCTTAAAAGCCAATATAAATAACAAATTACCGTGTCAGAGTGTGTTTTTCTCCCCTTGCTGTCATAGTCTTGCCATTCATACCTATAGTGGCCAAAAAAGCCTCCCTCCACTTCAGCCCAGAAATTTATAGTTCCACCAATTATTATGGGACCGTTATGCTGTAGAGATACTTCAAAGCCATTCACTGGAGCAAACGAAATAATTGTAATACCACTCGATACAAAAATAAAATGTACATAAAAAGACAAGAAACTCACCAATGCAAAAGAGAGATAATAATATCTGAAGAATAAAATAGTTAGACATTGGTAACAATGTGAAATATGTCAAGAAAATAAGGGGAAAAATAAATTTGGTAGTAATTTATACATCAGTCTGATTACAAAAACAGCAAAGTTATAGAATAAATGAAGTAAAACTTAAATTTAAAAGCAAGATAGCGTATCTAATAAACACATTAATGAGTAATAGACAGTCCTTCTCTCTTGTGACGTTTAGTGAAAAACAAAACTTAGTTTCTTTGGAGAATCGACTATTTTATTAATATCAAGGACAATTATCCAAAGAGGTCATGCTCAAAGGGGACCATCATTACCTATTTAGAAAATAATGAATGAAGTTACGGGGAATGTTCAAGATAATATCTTAATAATTTTAACTACATTTAAATAAAGTAAAAACAAACTAGAGAAGGAGAATCCTTTTCAATCAATACGTTTATTAAATGTTCTTCAAACATAAAATTAAAAAAAAAAAAAACATATACATAACATCAAATGAAATCGAACATAACATAACATCAAATGAAAATGAATGTAGTTTTTTCTTACCTGTGCCCTTCAGCTATTTTTTCCATACAACACCTGTCAAACCTGTCCTGCAATAACTTTCCCACGTCTAATTTCTTAAGCACGAGTTTTGCTCAACCAATTTTACAAAGGAAATAGTGTCTGCTGTGTTCTCTTGCTGACCTCACTTCATTAACATTGGATGTATCGGACGATAGAGCTACTGGGCGGCGTTGTCTCCCCTACCGAAGCGACCACGATATTTATCGGTGTACTATCGTGATCGCATGCATTAGATTAATTGCTTTTATGGTGTTTGCACCATTTTGGGTGATCGGTGTCGAATCAGGAAAGGGTTGCTAATCTTATCGCTCCAGCGAAGTGAATCACGCCTCAGGCGACTTAGTGCGCGTAAGCTTCTCCTAGGCTAATCCGGTAGTGGCCTACCCTCCTTTGCCACTTCCTTGTCAGAAGTGATCCCTCCCGCTTCTTTTATTTTTGCGCTCTATTTCTAACAATTTTTGCTTAGAAATAATAACATAGTAAGGGGCAATGTTCTGAAAATACAAAAATATATTTCACAAGTAAAAATTTGAAAATTATATTTTTCAGAATGCGACAGGTATTCTTTATGCGCGGATTATCATTTACCGTAGGTTTTAAACAAAAATGCGCGTTTTCATGATAAACGATCATGGGACAGTGTATGTAATGTTATTTTATTAGTATCTTAAGCGCTTAAGCCATAATGAAATAACAGTACTCATTAATATTTAATTACGAAGAAGAAGTTTTCGACAGTATAACAGATGGGAATAAAAACAGATTAGATCTCAATATTTACGTACAAGTTGCAATATACCAAAATTTGCCGATAAAATGAGAATCACACACAAAGCCTCTCCTGAAGAAATGCAGATGTCACTTATAATGTTCTATCTTCTTTGGAACCACCGGATAACCTTCACTTTTTTCCATAGCAAACATTGACAGCTATCTATTTTGACATAGCTGGGGATGGTTTTATATGTATAGTTTATTTTTTATCTTTGAGTATGGGTTCTAATACTGACCACAATGTGTTTCGCCTTAGGGTTCGCCAGCTAGTTGATTCATACCCTGAACCTTCAGTCCTTGAAAATTGTGATTGCACCTCCTATTCTCATTTGTTGTTGTCAATTGTACTTTTCACTCTAGGAACCTATATTACTATACCGACATTTCTATCATTTCCTCACCACATTTTTAACAGTTTGGGTCAAATGTGGCTAATTGGTCCTCTGTGCATTTGCTGTGGAATAATGGTTGCATTAAAAAGTGTGCTTTATCTTAGAAAGAAAACTGTTCTAAAAATGATACTCAGACAGAGAGCTCTTCTTCTTGTAAGTTTAAGTGATTATTTCTCTCTCTCTGTACTTCTTTATTTGTAATACAGACTTTAGTTTCAGAATTTCCAGGTATTTTGTTTATATTTTAGAGATTATATCTAACTTGAGTTTGACCGAGTTATTTTATTAGTCTTAGTCATCTCTACAAAAGCTTCCTCTATAATAATGATTCATCATTTATTTGGTTTTTAGCCTCCTGAAGAATTTTTCCACCTCCTCTTTAGAAATATAATGTTTCACTCTTTTACACTTGTACTTTATTATGCATACCCATTTTAAGTTTTTTAATACAAAGAATGGGATATATGTGCATGTTTGTGTGATTAGGCTGTTATAAAAACAAGGTCTATTGTATATGTATCTATTTGAAAGTGAAGAATAATAAACTTTATTTTCTTTTGAAATGGTTCATTTAAAATTTAAGTTAATCAATTGAATAAATTTGATCAGTTGGAGAACTGTTGCACCTAAGAATTGAAGGTTATTAGAAATATTGTAAGCAATTATTTTCTTATAGTTATGTGTGAGGTAGTTATTTTTTTCTTGACAAATATGAGGAGCCTTCATTTGATGTTCTATACAGACTAGTATGTGGTACTTTGGGTCCATTACATTTTTTCTACTTTCCAACTGAGAATAATAATGGATACCATTAATATAATCAAAAATTATTGTTCAAAGAGTGTTATTTTAGGGAATTCAGGAGTTGGCAGACGAACAACGTTATTCTGAAGGGAATGCTGTCTCTTGTACTGCTGGTAGTACTTCTACACTCCCTCCTCCTTATGAACTAATACAGGAACGCCTTCCGACCTACGCAGAAGCTATTAAGTGTCAACCTCCAGCCCATCAACCTCTTGTAAAAAAAGAGTAAGTAATTTAGGAAAAAAGTTACCCGAATGCCAGTTTATCAGAGTATCTCCCCCCTAATTCCTTTAGAGCAAAAAATACTTTACCGTTTCTGTTAGGTTTCTTTTTAGATGTTCCTTCAATATTACTATAAATTACTGCTTTGGAATTTTTATGAGGAATGTAGTATATGCATCAAACGTTCTTATTACTACTATATTTTCATCTTCCCTTTTTATTTTGAATTATTGCTTGCCTGTTTGGTGTAACGATTTGAAATTGTTTGCTGTGATGTATGTTGTTCTATAGAGAAAATTTAGTAAATAATTTTTAGTGCATAGTTAATGTGACTTTTTCTCATTATATATTTTGTCACAGTTATCATTGTCAAGTTATCACAGGGATGCCTAAATTATTACTCTCAATTTTGAATGCATAATGTAAATATATTTCTTTTATAATATGCATATATTTTGTCGATAATAAATTTACAAATATCGTGGACTAAGTCAGCTAGAGTGGCAAATTACAAACAAAATTATTTATTTATTTAAATTTGTAACATTCGTCTATAAATACCACAGATTTTTTGGATGTGTTATCTATCATCTAGGTTACCTTTCTTTTCTAGCCAAGACTCTTTTTTTTTAAAAAAGAAAAGCTACCACCCCTCCTGGGTAATGAATCCACAACAGTGAACCCGGCTTAGCACTCCTTGCCATCAGGCCAAACAACAACTTCGGGTCATAAATGAGATACAACAAATTTTCTACTTCGGCTAATCTTCTAGAATGTTTAAAGAATATGGAAAAAGAAAACGCATCAATACTCTTAGCGGTTCGGAAGAATACTACCTAGATTATCTCTTTTTTTTCTTATAGCTTCATTGACAAGCCTTCTTCATAAGCAATTCTCCGGCATAATGTTTCTACCAGGATCGTGGTGTATCCTGAAGGTAATGATTTGATCTTCAATTATTCATATTTTTTTACATAAACCTTTTCTTTGCCAACCCATGATTACTTTTCAGGTTAACTATGAGCGCACTAGATTAAATACCATGTAAGCCCTTCTTTGTTTACAATTTAATTATGAACTTACGTGGTCCAATGCTCATCTTATAAGTGCTACAAGATATAATACATCCTCCAATTTATCTTAATAGTCTGTTTGCCACTTTTGTTCAAAATTTATGTTTTTTACTTCCCCTTCCAAAATTGCTTTATACAAGCCTACAAACCTTCGCTTTAAAGTTTAAATCTAACATGTTTACTTTCTGCTACACTTAATTCCATGTTGTTATTATACTTATCTTTTTGCCCTGAAGAAGGCATTTAATTTTCTGAACTTAAGGGCTCTTTTTTCTTCGTGTGAACTTGCAGCTCAATATGATTTCGGCTGTATTAGGGAAGTGTTTTACTGGTAATTTAAAATGATGGTATAATCAAGCGTATATAAGTAACAAAATTCCACTCACTATAATTATTATTCTTTGGGTTCTTATATATAAATCAAAATAACTATATACACTGATGTATTTAAAATTGCAGAAGGCCATATATTATAAAAACTTCAACTTTTTATAAATTTATTTTTATTTTCTGTTCTACATGTTTCGCGTCACTAAACATTTCATCATGAGCAACATAGCTATGTACATTTCATTTCAGCCTCAACCTAAGATCTTCTGAAGGCAAGGCCACATCTAAACATTTGTGGAAGGTCACGCAAAACATGTAGAGCACAAAAGAAAAGAAAATTAATGAAAAGTTAAAGTTTTTATAATATATGACCTTCTGCCAATTTAAAATACATATTGAGAACAAGGGTCATGAGAGTATTATATATTATATATATATATATATATATATATATATATATATATATATATATATATATATATATACTGATTAGAATGAAAAAAAAATGCCTCGGCCCCGAGAAAATCATCTTTTAAGAATTCGATTGCTGTCTCAATGTGCTGGCTGTGATCGCAAAGTAGTTCATTCATGTCTTGTTGAGCATCCAACTCCTCTCTCAAGTTACAATTAATTAAGTTATTTTTAGACTGACCTGAAGCGCATGCAATTTTAAGCATCTTAATTATATTATAGAATAGCATATTTCCTGATTTTTTTTAAAGCATGATTTTTTTTAAAGGTTTGTGGAAGATGAAGCACCTAAGGAATCAACGTAAATTCCAAAAGAATATTCATTTTAATTACTTAATTGGTGCTTTTAAGATAGTATGGCAATATCTTAGTAAGATTATATGATTACTATATTTATATATAAAGACTGAAGAGGTATAAAGTGCCAATTCCATTGTAATGTGTCTTAAATTTCTTAATTAATTTTTAAGTAATTTTATCTCACGTAACCAAAGTTAATATTATTCTTTATCTGTACAGCTAATGATAAGTAATGGTGTAACGAGTAATTTTATTAAAATAATTCAACATTTGCGTTTAAAAAATAACAGATTGAACTGACTGACTCAAATTTTGAAAACAAAAAGCCTGCGTGTTAAACATTTTTTGCACTAAGAATGCCTTTAAAGTAACCTTAAAGTCTTTTGACACGATTGCTATAATGTCCCTGTTAAAATTTTGAAAGTTTACACTAATGATGACTGGTGTCGCTATCAAAATATCAAAACCGAAATTTCTCTCAAGTGCTTGTATGGTTTTTGACTTGCTCTCAAAATACAAAAGTAAGGATAGTGCAGAGTATTAATAAGATATCTGCAATATTTTATTATTTACGAATATTTTTTCTGTAAAAAAATGTACTTACAAAAAATGTTTTGCAATACTTATTATTTATGTAAAATATATGTTCTAAAGGTTCACATGAAATACCAAATTAGAGAAAAGATTTTTTTTTTTTTTTGCACTGATAATTAGCATATTGCCGTTTTATAAATAAAATGAAAGCAATTGCCAAACATTTCAATATTACCAACCTAAACTCTTTCCTTCAATTATGGACACTGTTTGAGGTACAGTATAGGTACATTTTTTGTGTAATTGGGCAGCTTGATCTTCTTGTCGACAAATATTGACAATCTTCTTTCCAAATAATAATTCTTATTCCTATGGGACATGTGTCCCAGAATAAGAATAAAATTTCATTTTAAAAATATGAAAAGAATTTCCGACACTATATTGGCCAAAACTACTCAATAACCTTCAGAAATCACTATGTTCCATTTGGACAGAATGAAGTCCTCTAGTCTGAAAATTACCCTCACATTATCAAAGAAAAATATAAAAATTAATTTTGAAGGGCAAATTATATTTAAATGAGATAGCATTAATATTAATTACGGATGTAAAAATTAGTTAGTTATGTATTTAAATAACCAATATTCAACATCATCAGTATTTCTGCTAAGTTAGCAGGTTTCAGTCTTTCTGCTACGTTAGCAGGCCGCCCATTTTTCTCTGTGCTTTCATAGTCTTCTAGTTTTTGTCTGTTATATAAGTTTCTCCAGCACTTGTGTTTTTCTTCTGCCCAAAACCATTCCTTCTATTGCATCTTTTAAAATACTGTTCTTTCTTCTGTAATATGCTGGCCAGTTTTCTTTTTTCTTTTTTTTTTTTAATATGTCCCGACCTTCTTCTATCTGATTTAATATTTCCTAATTGTCCGCTCTCCATCTTAGATGTTCCATTTTCCTCCATATCTTTTTATCAAGTGCTTCGAGTATTTCCTCAACTTTCTTCCTCATTTCAGCTCCACAAATATTGATTAAACAAAACTATCATAATTACTTAAATAAAAGTGTACTTATTTTTAATAAAACAGAAAGATAAAAAAAGTTTCTGACAGATATGAAAATTATTTTGATCCATAAGAATTGATTTGATATGTTTTTTTTATGACTTAAAGTAATTTCAAAGTGTCTAATCCAAAATTTAGAGTTAATAATAAGTGATCCTTTATTGGTGTTTAGGAATAATCAAATAAACAAAAATTCACGCTATTAAACTTATTTAAGTGTGAATTGAATTTTTGTTGACCTTCCGTCTATTTGAAAATGAAGAAATTTTATCCATCTTTTAAAGATCTATGAAAACATAAATTATTGATTTTCAATTCTCTAATCAGTGTTTTGTCATAAAAAAAGAAATCAGCTTTGAGGTAATGGTCACCAAGTGTGTTTTGGGATAAAGCTGCAAAAACACCAAAGTTATTCTAACAAATTCAGAAAAAATTATTGAAAAATGAAAGTCAATTATTTAAATGTTATTTGATGAAAAAACATCTCCGGTTTAAATTGTAGTAGCCGGACGGGATTCCGGCAAAATAGAACGCTGTTAGCGAAATACCCACTGCTGAAGATGGCAGTTAATACACCAGCGATAAAAAAGGAAGATTTTGTAACGTTTTCTGGACATAGGAAAAAAATTTAAATATTATTTCACAGTGAAAACAAATACCAACATTTACTGAACGTTAGAGATGAAGGATACAATTCATTATTGTGTTTATCAATATTAATCATGTTTAATGAAAATCACTTAATGGATGAACATTTTTTTTTAAATAATAATTTATTGTGCGTTTAATGAAATGGAAAATAATTTATCTTAATCAATGTTTAGCTTTTAAAATTTTGTGGGATACTTAATTTATAATTATTAAGTTTATAATTTATAATTATTAAATTTCCCACTAGTTTTCACTAATACAGTAGAGCCTCACTATAACAAATTCCTCAATGCAATGAATTTTTTAGAGACACTTGAGCTAGCCACAGCAATCATTGACAAATACACCTCTGCAAGAAGAAAAGAGCTTGTAAAAAATCTGAAATGTAAAAAATACAAAATCCTCTCAGAAAAAAAAAAGTTTATGTAATGTAACTAAAAATAATTACAGTAAGTCAAAACTAAATCGGACGGGGAAGGCGCACAATGTCGGTTGCAAAACGGCTTGCAAAGACACCTTTCCAAAAATTTGTGGATACAAAGTTAAACTACTCTTTTCTGAGGGGATTTTTAATTTTTTATGTTAAGGTGTTTTACAAGGTCGCTCTGTTTTGCAAAGGTACATTTGCCAATGATTGCTGTGGCTAGTTCAAGTGTCTGTCAACAATTTATTGCATCGAGGAATTTGCTATATTGAGGTTCCATTTTATTAAAAACTAGGGGACAATTTAATGATGAAAAATGAATTTGTATTATAATTTGAAAATTTGCTATAACGCTTGATTGGTTTGTTTGTTTTTCTAAAGATATTCATTCAAGATCTGATTAAAAATAATCATCATGATATTTAATGAAATCTGATAACTTTTATAAATTTACTTTAGTAATGATCGATTTGCTATTAATTTGAAACTGTCAAGTTAAATTAATCCCAGAAAAGTAGTAGTTTTATTTTTTTTTAATTTATTTATTTTTTGTTGCTTGAGCATAAGAAGAACTCCTCTCCTTTTCGTTTTATGACCTAGAAATTTGTGGCATTAATACTCTGTGGCAACAATATCCTTAAGCCCATCCCCATATTTGTTGTTGTTTGAGTAAATAATCTTAAATTTCTTTTACATAAGAAAAAGGTCAATAAAGGAAAATTTAAATTAAGAATTTAGTTCATAAATTTATTAAGATTGTTCGACATGTTTTGCACCTTTAGATGCCTCTTCAGGAGCTTAATACTAAATAAAGCCTAATACAGCGAAGAGTATATGTAGGATCCCATTACAAGGGCCAGGTCATAAATTAGCTGTTAGTAGTTAGTTGTTTAAAATATCAAGAGTCCAAACTTAAAACAGGTTAACAGCACATAATAAAAGTTATCAAACAAGATAATAAAATGGTTATTGCTAACTTTGCTAGAAATAATAAAATATATTTCACTTCACCAATGTAAAGACTATAGATAAGGAAAGAAAAAAGTGAAACATAAAATAAAATATTGAGAGGAGATCGTTGACCGTCAGAAATGCGATGATAGATTTAGTGAGGTTTTGGGTTTATCTTAATAAAACTATATTTTTTTGTAAGAAAAAATGTTTTATTTTTGCCGATGATTTGGCTTGAAACTCAAGCCTTCATTAGGGCTGTAAAACAAGGAGGACAGAGTTAATACTAATTTGTATACAAAAGAAATGAATGGAGAAACTTTATATATGAACGATGATGGATGATACATATGGTAAGTGTGTTTTATAGCTAGAGCTTAAATTAGAGGTAGATTAATACAGATTTAAAACTTAAATGGGTAACATAGAAATAGATACGAAATGTATTAGTAAAGGATGAAAATAGGCTCCTTCTTCTCACTGGTAAGCCTATTTTCATCCTGTACTTCCTCATTTTATATCTCTTTCTATTTGAACCAAAAAATAAAATACATCCTCTTATAAAAAATGCAGTTTTATTAAGATACCACGGCCGAACCCTAACTAAATCTATCTTCATAAAATAAAATATAATTACCTACCATAAAAAATAAGAAAAAGGTTTTCAATACGAATACTGAGGTAAAATAATACATTTTTTAAGTTTATTGGGCAGTGAATAAAAGCCTTTTTAATGGGTAATAATAATAAAATTGTTTGTAATTCAGTGACTAATCTTCCTCCAGATAATTGTTTTTTGTTTGGACTCTTTCAATATTTTAAACAGCTGATTGACGCCATGTGGATGAATTTCAGTTATGACATGGCCCTTACAGTGGAAGATTCACTTTTCCCTCCAATTAATATTAAGATTCTAAAAAGCAATTTCAATAAATTTATGAATTTGACCTTCCTCTTACTTTAGACAATTTTGTGATAGTTTGGGGATAATTATTGATATTGTAAATAGTCCGGTAAAGTAGTAGCAAAAATGGAGCGAGAGATCCTTTTTTGCTCATGATTTTAATATTTATTTAAGTAAAGAAATGATACTTAACTAGGAAATAAGAATAAACATAGGATTTATATATATATATATATTTAAATGCTGTGTATGACAAAGCATGTCCAGGTATGCCACTTCTATGCTTTATATGTACCTTGCAATTTTGGATGTTGTAGTTGCAGATTAATTTTGTAATGCACGATAGGCATAATGTATTGATATTTTTGTACTACTTTCTTTTTTTGTATTTTAGAAAAATGATAATTTTTATTTTGTTGAACTATATTAGTTATTTAGATAGATAGAATATGTTTATTTTTTATTTTGAAGATATTGGTTTAATCATTTTCTTATTCTATTTTTGTATTTAATTGGTTATCCTTCAAGAAAGTTTAAGGATGAAAATAAAAATATGTCTACATGAGTTTGGTATCACTAATATACCTGTTTAATGAATCTAATCCGAAGTGGGTACATTTTTGATGGCATTGTTAAATGCATAGTGTAAGTCTGAGATCTGATAGGATTGGTTCCTGTGGTTTCTTTACTGGGTAGTGTGATAAAAACAAAATGACTACATAGAAGACACTATGATGTAGTGTTAGCTTTGAGTCAAATCCATATGATTAAACAAAGGCAGTTACAACTACTCTAGATGGAGTGGTAGCCAAAAAAATTGGAGCTACAACTAGGGTAGATAGAACCACCAGTAGTGGCTACCTTTCATGTTCCAATGTGCTAACCCCTTCTCCTGCACTGTTTTTTTTTTTTTTTTATGAAAGTATAGTTGAGAAGAAATGTGACAGAGATTTGTTTGTGACTTTAGTTGCAGAAAACCTGGTTTTATTGGAGAAATGCAGAATACCAAAAATTATTTTTGAGAAAAAAACAGCTTGCAAATATTTGTGCAGAATTAATTCCTACATTGCATGCATCAAAGGCAATACTCTTCAAATGATCAAAAATGCTTCAAAATATGAAAGCGAAAGAAACCCGATGTGAAAGTGACTGGAAACAAAACAATTAAATTTAATGATTAGGAAGTGAAATTGCTTTGAGGTCTTAGATAAGCAGAAAACCCCTTTTTTAATGAAGTGCCTGAACGTTAAATAGTATTTTTAATCCAAGTCAAATAGTAATTACTATTTGACTTAGATTTCTCTGGATGCCGGTTCTGAGGTAAACAAATATGTGCGAGCAGCAGTTTTTCAGAATCCCAGATTTGTATTAGTAGCACTGAAGGCACGCTGGCCAAGAACACAGATCTGTGTTATTAGCAGTAAATGTGTTAATGCAATCCTTCCCACGTTAGGGTATACCATAATTTAGACCAATCCTATTAAGAAAACGTTTTCTATTGCTTTACACTCTTTCTAAAAATCTGTATTGAAGTAAGTAATTATATCAGAAAGGCTATAACGCAAAAAGTGAACCCACTCTGAGATAGATTTCAATCCCAGCCTCTTATATCCACTGGACTACCACCATCCCCTTTTATTGTGAAAAATAATATAAATAAAACTTGAATGCCAATTTAAGGCAAATTTATCTTTGATTTGTTTTATTTATTTTCCTTTGATTACTTCTTTAAAATAAGGGCCTTCAATGAAGAACAACCTCAGCTAAAGTGATCCAAAATGATGACGTATTGTTTGATAGATTAAGACTGGTATTTTTGTTTGCCCCCCCCCCTCTTAAATTTAGCATTATTTTCAATTTGATTATAACAATTTAATTATTTTTGATAATATATTCAGAAGGTTAATCAATAAAAACATTTTTACTAATTAGTCACTTCATAAATACTCGACCAGTTTTACATTCATACCTAATTCTACAGCATAACCGTCGGAAGGTGAACTCTCTATTAGGACCATGTCCAAACTGAGATCAACATCATGACTGAGCATCAGTTGTTTAATATCATATGTTAAACTCAAGATATTAAAAGATTAAGTTAAAATTGATATATGAAAGATATATATTAATCGTTTTAAAGGTAACATTTTTTTGTTTAATTTTTGCCCGATAAATTAAAGAAATATATTATTTAAATATTTCACATCAGTTTTCACTTACCATATTTCCCTATTTTTAATAATGTACATATTTTGTAGTATTTTAATTCTTTCTCCTAATACCCTATCTATTGTGAGGTCAATTAACATGGTTTTTTCTATGGCATGGTTTGCAAGTGCTGTTTTATTATGAAGCTCGTCTACATTGTATAGCAGTTTTAATAAGTGACTTATTAGTTAAAACTTTTTTATTGGACCCTGTGCTTACGTTACAAAGAAAACTATTGAGGTTCTGAGGCACTTTTGAAAATCATAAAGACTAAAGATGATTTGTCTCCTACATCCATGTTTTTGGATGCTGGAGATAGTGGATGCATTGCCAGGATGTAGGTCAAATCAAAGGTATTTTTCAACCACAAGTGTAATGTAGACATTGAATTACACTTTTGTGTGGATCACTTTATGTGGTTTCATGACACTTGGACACACCGGACCTCCACCACAAGTGTAATATTAAAATAGCAAAGCCACTTTCGGGAACAAAGTCCAATCATCAGAACTTGTTAGCCTGCCTCAGAGGAAATCCTTTTACAGACACCAATGTGTGATATTTGTTCAAGTTTTCCCATATTGAACCAATATCGCACTTATCCAAACTACTGTACATGGAAACAAAATTTCCTAATCTCAACTTTCCATGCTAAATTAACCGCATTCTGTTCATGTACTTATTTTTTTAAAGAGGTATGTATTAAAGAATTTATAAAATTGTGTTTTATTTGTACATTTTAAATGTTCTAATGGTTTTCTTCCATTTAGGTGTCGCTGCACAAAGAAGCCACAGCAAAAGTTTGATTATTCACTTAGTTGCATTTTAACTCATGCAGTGGCAAACAATTCGTCCATTCTTGCTGAAAGTGTTTCTTCTACTCTTATAGCAACATCTATAGCTGAAATTTCTGACTTCACAATCAATGACAATATTTTTTAAAAATTAAAGAAAACATTAGACTTCAAGTTTTAAGTTATATTTTTTTTTAAATTATTTATTTACGTTTTACATATTCAGTTCTCATTGGAAACTTCAATAAATATTTGATAGAAGGGTTTATTAGTACTTTATCTTGGATAAAAATTTGTCTAATTTCTACATTGGGCTATTACTTAATGAATCCTACTTCATTAATGCTTGTATTTTTTACTTGTATAATTTCAAATTTTTCATTTTTTAAATTATAAATTATTTTGTATAAATCAAAATATTTCTAATTTTATATAGAGTAAGTTAAGTTTCTTTTCTATAAAGGCTAAATATTTCAAATTAAGTTAAAAATTTCAGAAAGACAAGTTATTCCAGCCTTCAACTTTTGTGCATTACAGAATTAATGCTAAAACAGGCATGCCAAACATTTTTATTGTACTGGCCGCTTGGTTGACTTTGGACTCCATCTTTTTTATTTACTTATAGTTAAGCATTTGTATATAAATAAGTCAAAATTATTTACCAATGTTAGTTTATTATTACTTGTTTACATATTAATGAAGAAATAAAATTGGTGCAAAACTATTTGAGGGTATAGTTTGCAAGGTTATTTGGAATGCATTTAATGAAGACATGTCGCCTTTGAATAGAACTAGTTTATCATCCATAAATTCATTATTAAAAGGAACGCATAAGTTTTTAGAATTTTACAAAAATAATTTTGTATGAGAAGCAGGTAGATGATCATATTTGTCTTTAAGGCCTACTGCTCTCATCATTAAATCTTGAGCTATAGCCTTTTCAAAGAGATGGAAAAGTTTAATTCCGCATGCGCGAAATTTTAAGGGAAATATTCCTGATGGTTCCACCATTTGCAAACTCCCATTTGAAGGAACAACACGAAACGTAAAACCATTAAACTCTAACTGATTATGTCTCGTTAAAGACTAGGGAAGGCTTTGAGAGGTCAGACAAATGAAATAGTGTCTAATATTTACGAATTCTTAGCCAAAGCTAAGACTAAAAATGTTTTAAGCCTCCTGTGTGATAAGCTAAAAACAGAGATCTGACTCCAATCCTTCAAAGGCCCCCTTCTTTCTCTGCCCCCTCTTTCATCTGGCAACTCTTACAATATCTTTGTAATACCAATACCCTAAAGGATTCAAATGTTCAGAATTCTAATAAAAACCCCATGTAAATATCGGAAAAGAATGTAATGTTTACAATTTTGTCTTTATTTTTATTTATAAAAATGGCTGTACATGTTTACATCCTCAGATGCCTGGTTCAGGAGCCTAAAAACTAAGTACAACCTAATGGACCATAGGCAAACCTTCCGCTATAAGTTATGATGTGCCCATTTTAGTGGAAGGTTTGCCCACGTTCTATTAGACTCTACTTAGTTTTTAGACTCCTGAAGAGGCATACAAGGATCCAAAACATGTAAAGGCATTCTAATAAAATAACAATAACATTAATTTGAACGTTTATTCATTGACCTTCTGTCTCCGGGTGTGTGGTTGCTTTTGGACACCAGCTATGGTTTTCAGGAATGAGCGCGCAATAACTGCCTACGTATCACACGTATAAACACTCTTTCAGGACTGACATAGCGGAAAACAGTTGGTGAAAAGGTACTAAGAGCAGGAAAGGGGTACAGAAGTCACTGCAGGTATAGCTGCCATATTCCTGTCATTTGATGCCCAAAGTCAACTTGTGCACCTGGTCTAGGGTTAATTAAGGCAAAGTTTACCTGCAGATCTTAAAGAGTTATTTTAATGGGAGTAAACCAAAACTTTTTTTTTTTGTCATGGTTGGCAGTAATATTTGAACAGGACAACTATATATAAAATTAGTAGTAATATCGAGGAACCTATGTAGTATGCAAAACATATTATGATTGCAGAAACTATGAAAATGTCCATTTGAATAATTATTACTCCTATATAGTAATTATAAAAACATAAATTATTACATGAAGCAATCGGAAAAAATATATGAATACGTACCTACAAATATTATTACTAAAAAAACAGGAATTTAAGAAAAGTGTTGGATAAATAGATCAACTTAGAGAAAATTGATATCCTAAATTTATTGCTTTTATTTCTATGGCTCAAAATATATTATTGAAAATCCTTTTGATTATTTACAACTTTAGAAGATTCCCTGAAAAATTGCAATTGATCCATAATGTCAATTGACTTTTTAATTATATACAATACTGTATTTCCAATGAAATCGAAGACTTAGAACTGGGCACTACAGGTTACTTCTGACTTAAATGGGAAAGAAATAGAGAGGTTTTTTAATCACTGGTATATGCATTTAGCCTTATGTGGTAAGGTGATAAGTAACTAATATATATATATATATATATATATATATATATATATATATATATATATATATATATATATATATATATATATACGTTTATACAATTTTGGAAAGTGCATAACACTTGAAGAGAAAAATTAATGAAGTTATTGTAAGAGGCAGCATAAAAAAAAATATGATTTGGAAACTGATAAAATTTATGTTTTTTGTATGAATGAATAGTGATGATAGATCTCATATTGGCAAGAAAGTAGGCTGGAGTGGATTTTGGTGAAAATCAAACCTACTTATCAGAATTCTAGATAAATAGAACATATTATATCTTTTATATATAATATTTTAAAAGGTTTTTATATTCATCTAGGACTGATATTCTTCTGAAAGCGATCTCCTACCTTTTGTTAGTTTGCCATAAAACCAGCGAAAAGTATATGCCTCCATATTATATGCCTTTTTTTACAAGGACATAGGCTGTTAAAGGTTGAAGTGGTTTCTTTGTAATTATTTATAAGGATCCTCTACACTTTTATTCACTGTTTTGTTGATTCATTGAATATTAGGAGTGAGCTTAATAGAAAATGTATATTTTAAAGCTTTTGGACAGATGTCTCCATTAGCTGAATGCTATCATTGTTATGCATTCAATACAATTTGTATAAATTTGATTATTTGAGTAAATAAGTATTTTAATGTCAAAATTTGAATGACTATATTTCCATGAATGAGAAAATATTATAGAAACTAGACCCCAAAAAATTAATTTGTCAACTAAATTAATTTAAAGTTATTATCGTTTGTAGAATTCAGATGTCGGAGTTTTATTTTCGAGGATTTTAAAAGATAGAACCATTTTATTCCGGTGTCTCTTTTTTTATCGAACTTCCATGCACTACAATAAATTCTAAAATAATCTGTCAGCCTTTAAATAAATAAATAAAAAAAAAATAGAATTCTATAAAAATTAAACTCTAATAATAAACTATAAAAATAAATCATTCAAGTTAATATAATAATTATTAAAAGCAAACAATTCAATACACAACTCCCAGGCTTAAGCAGATATTCAATCACTCAAACAGTCAGAGACATGCAAAAAAATTCTTTTAATATTTTTTTTCTGAGCTAATGATGCATATATGTACTAATAAATCATTTTTGTGCTTATTTATAAGTTTGGTATTCCAAAAATTATACGCTTATTTTGGGAGTACACTACGTACGTTTCACCTTAAAATGCCAACTTACTGTGCTATTAAAGGAACATCAGTTGTCTAAGGGTAACATTTCCAAATTTAGTTGGAAATAAATGGGTTCAATTAAAAAGTTAATTGTGCCAAAGATGAGAAGTCAAAAGCTCTCTTTAACACGTTGGCTGGAAGGAAAAACATTTTGCACTTTATGTTAACTGTGTTACTACGGATATATCACCCACATGCATTTTTCAATTAGTGCATTACAAGACACATTTGTCTCGTAAACATTTACTAATTTCATGGACATTAGAAAACAGAATTTGTTGTGGAGAGTTTGTACCGCTGGTAACGGACTGTGAAATTTGAGGTCTATTTCTGCTGTATTGCAGCCAGCGAGTTAAAAAATTATGTTTTATAATATTTAAACGTACTTCACCCCATTTAATTTTGTGAATGTCATAATTTTTAGAATTTCTCTTCATTATTTTAAATAAATTAGTGTACCATACAACACTGTATTTTTTTTTTTTTTTTTTTAAGTAATTTGTTATAATAAATACGTTTATATTTATATGTCCATTTACATGTAAACATGTTCAATCCGATGTACATGTCTATTCCAATGCAAACATTAAATATTAAGGTGCTGCCTATAAAGTAGTTGGTGGTGAATTTTATATTCATTAGTCTTTTGTAATATATATAAACACCAAAAAAAAAAAAATTATATAATAGGTATTACTTATGACATTGTTGCCAAAATGAACTTTACCTTATATGTCTGTATTACTGGGAATTTTAACTAAATAATTACTTCTTTTAGGACTTATCCTTTTGTAAAATATCTTTGTTCTGTATCTTACTTATTCAAGTACTTTTATATTACTCCATCAAGCAGTTGTATGACCTTGAGATTTCAAAGAAATCAATTTTTTTGGCCAGAAGATTAATTGTTTATACTTTTAAGAATATTTTTTTTTTTTTTTTTTTTTTTAATTTTGAGTTTAAAAAATGAATGGATAATAAATGAGGCATTCAAAAAAAATGCTTTCGCGTCTTAGATAATATTGTGAATATGTGTAGCTAACAAAATCTGCAGATCAAGAGATATTGTGTATATCAGTTTGAAAAAAAGTAGTTTTGTGAGTAAGCATTCAACATATTCTTAAAACTATAAACTATTTATCTACGCAAAAAAATAACTGATTTTTTTTGTAAATCCGAAGAAGATTACACCTTTTAAGCATTGTTGATGTAGAAATTTGCACATCATTAAGTCAAAAGCGGTTTCCAGCTGCGGTATTTTGTATTGTCTTCAACATACCTCTTGCCTTTGGATTTCCAGCATTTTCTTCCATCTCTGAAAAATTTATATATTTTCTTTACCGAATCTGCACTCAGACATAATTTTACCATAAATATGCTTTAGCCATGACTAAACTGAAAAAAAAAAAAAACGTTACAAAAAAGTATCTGCTATTGTTGTGGCCATGTACGTACGAAAAAGAAGACTGTATGTTATACAATACATTACATTGGATTATCGGGTGGAGCTAAAGCATATTTATGTTCCTGAATCTGAGCAGAAGGTTCTAAACAATTTTTTTTTAATCACTTTCTGAAACTATTTATTTATCGTACATTGTGTTTGCAAGATTCATTGAAGGATTTTTTATTTTCAATTCACTATTAAAATCCTATTAGATCTGTAATCTGTGAGCTCCAAGGGAGAACAGATTTTTTAACTTGAAGATCATCTTGGCTAAACTATATACTATATAGTTTAGGAATATTACTGTATAGTATATAGTAATATTCCAGCGTGGCCTGAACCAGTGATAAATACACCTGTATGAATTGAATAATTTTCTGATAGCAGAAATAATTTGCAGGTGAAAATTACTGAACTTATCTCATAATTGAATTTTACAGTGAAGGTCCATGCATATCATTCTAAAATATGAAAATTCTAATAAATTGTGTATTATTGGGCCTCTTTTTATTATTTTAATAATTTTTAAACATCCTAGATGCTAAAATTCTTGGGTTTTCTTTGAAAAATGTCTCAACATTGGCTTTGATCATAACGAATGCCTCTTACTCGGGGGGATTAGTTTGATTTAAATCTTTCTTTCTTTTTTTATTCTTGTTTTTTCACAATAATTTTAATCAAATCTTTCCCCTTATTGAGAAACCAAAGAATGTTCAAATATACTTTAGGGTGGAATTCAGCTCCAGATATGGTCTTCTGTTATAGGACCTTTTCATTAAATTTAAATTTCCCGAAGATAATCATAAAATACACCAAAACACCAGGATAGATACTCTCCTTTAAACCTCCTCATTGGGATATTGTTCCTCTCACATCACTCCGGCATTTTTTTTCAAGCGGTTTCCTGTTGCTAGTGTTATATTTCACCCAAATCCTCAAGGCCACCGCTGTAGAGAGAGGCCGTGATGTGAGAGGACCAGGATAAGTATCATCAAAATGGACCACTTTTGAGCCTTTGAGAGAGCGAACGTACAAATATATACACATACAAATTTGAACCACTGTTATTTTCGTAATCTAGGGGTTCTAAAACATGAAATTTTCCAGTCGGCATTTCTGGTTTCCATCACGGGGTCAACCTTATAAGCAGGTTTCTTCCCTAAGGAGAGCGGAAGGTAACGTACTAAAAGGAATAAGGATTAAATTCGGTTTTCTTTGTTTAGCCACATAAATCACAGATCCATCCAATAATCAAAAATTAAGGCGATTTTACATATATACATTCAGTCAAGTGAATATTAAGTGTCTCTTATCTCAAGCAATTATCAAATTTCACTCAAAAATAGCTCAATGAGATGAGAGCAGCTTCTTGAAATTCTCCATATTAAAAATAAAATGCTCTGGGAGAATGTCTTGGATATGACTTTTAGGCTTGAGCAACAACTTAAATATAAATCTACAGTATAAGTGACTCCTTAAGAGTCAATCACTTCGAATTATTTTTTGTGCACAACAGAAAGGATAGCCTGAAATATTTTTTAAGAAAGAAGTAAAACCTATACATAACTTTTCATTTTTATATCTTGATATATAAAAATGTTTAAGTTGTTTCATGATCTTTATCTACAAATATAGATATTTTCCCAATTGTTAAACAAAAATTAACACCTTCTATGTGAAGGGTTTGTTAGATCATAAAAATAGTTTATATGGCATATGACCTTAATAACATAATGAACAGAAGGAATTAAATTTTGTTTAATATAGTTATTTAAATTGTAGAGTAATATTTCCCCGATTCTAAAATTAAAGACTGTAAATATTTACAGAAATAGAAATACATACCATTTATAAGCCAATGTAATTGTTTCCCTTTGTGAATGTAATTAACAATACTCAGGATAAATTGTCATCATGAATCATGGCTGGTCCAGCTTCATATGGCAGTGCTTTTTGTACAATGAACGTAATCTAATTTAGTATATGCATTATACAATAGTTCTTCTAAATATTTATCCTCTATGAAAACCGATGTAGTTGCTGTTAGAAGGAGACAATCAAACTTGATCCTCAAATTTACCAACCCTAATTTAACTTCGATCTAGAATAAACCCAATTTCTACTTTATGTTACTCACTGCATTAGCTAATACAATTAATCAACAATAGATGTCATTATAAGAAGTTCCATGATGATTTGTATAAACTGAAAACTCTCAGAGCAGAGTGAGGACAGTGAAAGCTCAATTAATTTTATAAACATTATTTGTTGCTAAATATAATAAATAATTGTCCAAAAGTAAATCTACACCACTAATGGCCATGAAAGTCCATGTTATTATTATTTTAATTTTAAGGCCCTTTTGCTAATAATGTAAATTTTTTGGGACGGCTTATGCACAGGTGGCAACCTTTATGGGAATCGAACCTATATCATTGTACTATTAAAAAAAAAAAAAAATAAATAAATAACTAAAGAAAGTTTCTTTGATGATGATTCAAGATTTGTCAGCCTTGAGGCTAAATAAAAAATCTTTATCCCTGACATTCGTACAGTATAAATATGTACACTCTCTTCCCATAATTAATTGGGCAATTAAAATAATAATTCATATCATTAAACATTTACTTTTTGTCTTGTTTGAGCCATTTTAAATATTAACTGAGCAAATGAAGCCATTAAGACTTCCATCCAAGAGATAACTCTTAGTTTGAACTACTTTCTAGGATGCCAACTTTCATTAATTACCTATAACTGTCTGATTTTTAGGAAGGGTTATCTATAGATGGACCTCTGGATCCTTGTCTAATCCATCTGTAGGATAGGGGTGAGTATTTTTTTTTTTAACAAAAAGTCATCATCTCTAGTGAATTGAACCCACAACCCCAGGCATAAATTGTTCACCACTTAATATTCCAGACCATCAAAACTCAATTTTGTTAATTTAAAATAGGAACAGTACTCTGGCTCTGAGTGTTACTTTTTCTAGTCTTTCTGGATCCTCTTCTTAAGTGAATGTTTTATAATGTATTTTTATGTGGCAGAAGGTCAAAATTCATTTACTGCACGCTATGATTCAATAATCTTTATTTGTCTAGTCTAGAGGTGTCCCCTGCCCGTAGAAGGTACTCTAAGGTGAAAACAGTAATTTATTATTATTTTAAGTACGCTTGAGGAGACGACAAAATTACACGTAAAACATGTAGAGCAAATAAGGATTATTTTATTAATTGTTAAATAAACTCTGGCAATATTAATAATGTAGAAGTCAATGTAAATAGTCGGACACAGTCATAAGGAAAGTGAGTAAGTATGTAATGCATGCGATGAAATCAATTTCTGTGTAGAGGTTTTAGTGTCTCACTCAATAATATTTATTTCTATAAAGACTCTAGGAGACCCGATGGCCTTGAGGGTTAAGGCGTGAGCACTTAACACTCCGTGCTAAAGGTCGTGGGTTCGATTCCCACTAGGGGTGGTGGCTTTTCTTTCGAAAAAAGAAAAGGCATCACGCCTATCCTGGTTAGAAAAGGGTGGTAACCTATAGATAACCCGTCCTAAAATTCACAGTTAATAATAAATGGACGTTAAAATTTAAATAAATAAATATAAAGACTCTAGGTTTGTTACATTTTGCCAAAATATTTTGTATTTTTAAGGAATTGGAAAATGTCTGTAATATATTTACTGTATTTTGTTCATGTTTTGAGGTAAGTTACTGTGCTTACTGATTATGCAGCCTGTCGGTAAGTGTTTATAAAATAATATTATTAAAGCATAGTGTGTAGTAAATAAATTTTGACCTTCTGCAACATTAAAATACATTACAATGATAAATAGGGTCACCATCTTATAATATAATATGATTATTAAATTTTGATTTACTTCATTGCAATTATACTTATCTTAGTTTATAGGAGGGCTTTTAAGTCAATTTAAATATATTAGGTTTTTTGAGTACTGATAACTTAATTTAAATATTGATAAAGCCTCTGGGATTTTTTCTTCCATAAATACCCACATCATAATACAAATCAAAAGATTCTCTTTCATTTACCTAGTAAAAAAAAAGAAACCTGTAATACCCCAGGTACTTTATAAGTATCCTTAATCACCCAGGCACACTGAGACAGCAATAAGCCCTGATTGTCCAATCTTAAGTGTCATTTAATTCTGTCACTGCTGCTCCCGCATTGGCGTAGGCTGATTAAAGACGCTGCATTTTTTCTTAAAACTGAATTACCCGTCCTGCTACCTTGGGTTTTTTTCTTGCTATTCTACTAGTTCACCACTAGACAGTACATGGGGTCTCATCTATTGGTACTAAGCTCAATAAACATTAAGGGATGAACAGAAATAAGAAATCAGCTCTGTGCGACTGTAATTGAATGTAGCTGTCAAAATGTTACTTGTTGACAGCGTTATAATACAAAAGTCATTTAGGTTATTATTATTTTCATTCAGCTTGGGATTGTCATGAATGCATTGAGCTTTCCTAAAAGTATTCACTCATATTTCAGTTTATGCAGTTTATCATGATGCTATTGAGTATTTGTGGGTAGTTAAAATAGATGTTAGAAAATCAGTTCTTTATATAATAGTATATTGTAATGAACAGCAAATTATTGTTTAAGGTTATATATAAGAATATTTATAAATTATGCTCAAAATTGAATGTTTGTTGCTTCTCTTTGTTTTATTATTTGCTTGTAATTACGAAGTGTCAGAAATACAATTGTTTATTTTTAATTTAGGACCTAACTAGTAGTTAATATATTTTTGAAAATTTAAAATTAGTGCCTAACCACTGCCTCTGTTGTTTTAGAAACAATTATTATAACAGACTTAAAAAATGTCAAAGGAATTCGAAACTAGTATTAATAAAACTGTTTCATTTCTGATATCAAATGTATTCATTTAAGCATGAATTCCATTCCAATACATTTACTTAAAAAAATAATATATATATTTTTACAACCCATTCAAGATTTATTTGTTTTCAAAGGGTTATTTGTAGGTTACTAAACATTCCTGGGTAAGATAAGGATGCCTCATCTTTTACTAAAATAAAAGGCGTCCATCCAGCTGTAGGTCTGATGGTACTCACAAGTAACACAACCCCCATTAAAGCTCTGAAGACTGTGGCAGGAGCTTCTGAAAGAACTATAATAAAAAAAAATGTTTTGCTTTAGGCTCTATCACTATGGTTCTGTTCTTGTAGACCCTTCTGCAGTGGTGTCTATTTTCCCTGGTTGATATATCGCCTGTTCTCCTCGGGCTTCATCAGACTCCTTGTAGGAAGACCTCCACATATGTTGTAAAATTAAATTTGAGTAGTTGACTACGGTTAATAGTTTTTAGTTCCCAGCCAACAAATTCTATTAAGCAACTAGTAGTTAAAGGTTTTAACTAAAAGTTGACAAAATGCAGTTGTTTGCAAATAATTACTCATTAATAGTTTCTAGTTATGCAATTTATCTACTCAACTACCAGTTTGTAATTGAGAATGTAGTCAACTATTGCCCCACATTGCTCTGGAGTAGGTCTACCAGTGTTGGATAAAAATTATTCAGAATGATGAATAACGATTAATGAATAAATGTATTATTTTATTCACGAATGAAGAATAATTACTTTTATTCATTATTCGGTGAATGAAGTTTATGTTTTATTCACAAATTATTCGAATGATCAATCAGAATAAACATATTTTAGTGAATAATGATAGATTTATTATGATGTTGGCAGCCGGAAATATGTATATATGTGTGTTTGAGTAGGATTAATCAGTAGACCAACTAGAAATAAATAATAACGAATAATTCATGATGTACCATGTGAATAAGATAATTCAGTGAATTATTCATCATTCACTAAAAATTTATTTGAATAATCATTCGGATAATACTTTATTCAAATAATGCCCATTTAAATGCAATTAACCACTCTACATTACAGAGGAAAGTTACAGTTAAGCGTTCACAGTCAGTGACCTAATTTTCAAATCCATCTGTGCTTCAGAACCCATTCTATGCTCAGGAACTACTGTAGTATAGTAATAAATTTAACACTATGTAGTTTATCTGAAACATTCGCTTCATAAGATAAATTAACTTGCCAAGCTGCATTATGAAATATGGTATCCTGATTGACAAGCATTAATGGGAAGATTAGGGCTCAAATCCAAACCTGTTGTGTAATGTATTTCAAAAAATGTCTCGCAGGAACTGCATCATCTTAGAGCGGTTCCATTCATATCCCTAGTCTAATTTGGAAAGATTAAAATAGAAGCAGTTATTATTTTGGTTCCACCAGTCTTTTTTTTTTTAATTAATTATTATAATGGCGTGTCAACCCTTAAGGTCACTAACGCCATTCCTGTGTGTAGTAAAGTCTTGAAAGGTCATGATACACGATCTTACCTGGAAGGGTCAGCTAACACTAGGTTCCGCTAGTTACAAGGTCTTGGAAATCTATATTTCTAACAATAAATTGTTTTTGTTATTTTACTTAACCAGTTTTATTGTCAAATACATTATCCAACTATAAGCAATTAAAAAATAACAATAAAACAGACAAAAAGAACAATTCGAATAAGCGAAATCAATTGATTTAAAGTTGTAAGCACTTATTTCTCCGATTGACATCGCCTAATTAAAACTTTCTTCAGAACCTTTAGTTACTAAAACTTTTTATGTCTGTTAATAAAACATTTTATTCTAACCCTTCCTTAACTCCAAATGTAACCAAAATTTCAACATATTAGTTTTGATGAAAGTAGAACATGCAGAAAATGTTTCAACTGAATCCCATGATTCAAAGTACCCAAACCAAAAACGGTATTCAAAAACTATTTTTCCCATTTTCTCGAAAACGGTTAAAGCTATCGCCTTGAAAATGGTTTCATTCGTTTTCCTAGCCCAGGAAGCATATAAAACGAGTACTTACAAGCTTATGAACTCAAGAACATAAGGGTTACGATTTTTTTTAACGCCATCTTCCAGTAGGCGGATTTTGCTGGTTAACGAACTTGGCCTTTCAAATTAGACGAACGATTTTTGTACCAAATTTCATCAAAATCGGACCATTCGTCTGGGAGCTACAGAGCGAACAGACAAATACATATATATATATATATATATATATATATATATATATATATATATATATATATATACATACAAATTTGAACCACCGTTATTTTTGGTCTCTAGGGGTTCTGAAACATGAAATTCTCTAGTCGGCACTTCCGGATTGTTTCATTGTATCAACCTTATAAGCGGGGTTCCTCCCTATGGGGGAGGGAGGAACCGCGCTAAAATGGATACTTGGAGAAATCTGGAATAACTTAATGAGGACAACAGTCCTTGAATTTATCCTCCTACCTACCTACACATTCCAATTCTCTTTCCTTATTCTTACCAGTGACAACCATCTCATTAACGCCTCCTTTCTTTACTTTCCTTTCTTTAGTTTCGTGGTTGTTAGTGCCTGAAATGCACTAACAACCACGAAACTAAAGAATGCATTAAAGAGGAAAGTGCTCCCCCTCAGTGCTCTAATTGTGGTGAGGCTCATCCAGCCAGTTACACTAAGTGCAAAGTTTACCTAGAAAACCTGAAGAAAAAACAAGACTACCTTCAGAGGAAGAAAATAGGAGGCAGGATTAGCCAACAGCCACCCAGTATGGACAGGACGAACTTCCCCAACCTACAGGTCCCAACAACACCAGCATGGAGTCGAGGAACACAAGATAGCAACAGCCAAAACGATACCAGTGGAATATCAGGTACATTTAAGGTAATTAAAGACATGTTAACAAACTTTAATCTCGGTGCAATTGTCAATAAAATAAAAGATATATTTCATAAGTTAAGTCAAAATAAAGATCCTTTTAGTAAAATCCTTGTAATAGTAGAATCCATTGTGGAATTATGTGCTTAATAAACGTATCTAAATTAAATATGCTATTTTGGAATTCCAATTCTATTAGGGGTAAATTCTTACAACTCCAGTATTTTTTATATAATAATAATGTCGATATAGCGGGAATTTGTGAAACACATTTGCATGAACAACACAATATGCACATTAATCAGTACAAAATCTACAGAGCTGACCGCAATGAAAAGGGAGGAGGTGTGGCTATTATTATTAAAGAAACAATTAATCACCAACTGATTCCCTTACCAAAACTTCAAAATATCGAAGCAATCGCCATAAAAATCGAATCAGAACAAGGACCCGTAATAATAATTTCAGCATACAAACCACCTAATAAACAACTAAATTTAAATGACTTAAATAAATTATTTTCCACGGGAGGATCAGTATTAATTATGACAGACCTCAATGCTAAAAATGTAGCCTGGAACTGCTATACAAATAATAAAGACGGAAAGTTACTTTTAGATTATACACTCCATAACGGAATTTTCCTACAACATTCTGAAACCCCCACTCGTTATCCATCAAATAAAAATATTAAACCTAGTGTGATTGACATTGTCCTTTCAAAAAACGTAAAAATTCTTTCTCGAATAAAATCAATAGTAGAATTATGTTCTGACCACAATGGAATCATTTTCAAATTAGGATTGAACTATAATCGACATGTTAAGTCAAAACTCAAAATTCTATCAACTAATTGGTCCGAATATAGAAAACAAATGACAGGCTTACTGAATAATGAAAAAGAACCCGAAATTAAAAATATTCAAGATTTAGAAGAGTATATAGAAATATTTACGGAGTTTCTACGGAATTCATTTAATGATTCATCCAAAATAAATATTAAATCACCCAAGATACCTCAATACTTGAGAGAAAATTATGTGACAAACCTGCTACTAAAAATTAAAAATTGGTGTAGGAGAACATTCCAAAAGAAAAGAGAGCCCGTCTTTAAAATAATAGAACAAATACTTTCAAGATCAATAAGTAATTTAATAAATAAGAAGAGAAATGAGGATTGGGAAAAGAAGTTAAAGTCAGTTAATAGTAACACTAAATTGTGGCAATTACACAAAATATTCCATGAAAAAAATAAAACTAGCTATCCTCCCATTAAATACAACGGAAAAGTCAGCTATTCGTCAAAAGATAAAGCAAACCTGGTAGCTGATTTCTTAATCGATGCCAGCAAGCAAAATATTAATATGGGCTCACCCCATCACACACAAAAAATTAATAAATTTGTTAGAAATTACTTAACAGCAAATTCCAACTACGAAAGCCCTAAATCAATGAAAGCTACATATGCAGAAATTTATAAAATCATTAAGATTCTTAAAAATAGAAAAGCTCCCGGTATTGATAGAATAAACACATTACAAATAAAATATCTTCCTCCGATCGGAATCAATAGGCTGCTAATAATAATAAACAAAATACTAGAATTTCAATATTTTCCCAATAGTTGGAAAAAAGCTCTTATTATACCTATCCCAAAACCAAATAAAAACAAAGAGGAAGCAACAAGTTATCGTCCGATAAGTATATTAAGCATAATTGGAAAAATAACCGAAAAAGTAATTTTGAAGAGACTGGATGCCTATATTAATTCAAACAATATTCTTAGAAATGAACAATTCGGATTCAGACATAAACATTCCACTACCGCTCAGCTAGCCCGACTTGTAGACCATATTACAGGTAGTTTTAATGATAAAAAGCATACAGGAATGATTACATTAGATGTCGAGAAAGCCTATGATACGGTTTGGCATAATGGGTTATTATATAAATTGATAATGTATAACTTCCCTCCGTATCTAGTAAATATAATGCATTCCTGGCTCTCTAATAGAACAATAATAGTTTCGATAGAAGGTGAAAAATCATCCTCAAGAGACTTGTGCTTCGGACTCCCTCAAGGTTCATCAATCAGTCCAAAACTCTATAATCTATTTATAAATGACATGCCTAAGATCCCAAATGTCAATATGTCGCTATTTGCTGACGACACTGCCTTTTATACGTCATCATATAGAACTGATACTATAAAAAATAGACTGAGTTTAGCAATCAGAAAAATCTCACACTATTACACGAAATGGAAAGTAAAAATTAATAGTAATAAAACTCAGGCAATACTTTTCACAAAACGAAGACCTAAGCACATTCCTAATATAACTTATAATAACATTATAATCCCATGGGAGAAAAACATTAAGTATCTAGGGGTCAACTTAGACAGCAGGCTAAATTTTGCAAAACATGTTAATTATATTTGTGATAAAGCTAACAAAACTCTCTGTAAAATATATCCATATTTCAACAAGAAGTCCTCACTGAGCCCATCTAATAAACTACTCCTATTTAAATCAATAATAAGACCTGTATTATCATACGCTTGCCCTGCATTCAGCTTTATATCAAAATCAAATTTGCAGAAAATACAAGTATTTCAAAACAAGTGTCTCAGAATAACCAGTAACTACCCGTACTATACAAAAATCTCAAAAATGCACACTGAAACGAAAATACCATACATCAAAAAATATATATATAAACTTACGTATAGTTTCTTTCAAAGATGTAGGAGAAGCAGGAATCCACTGATAAAAGAAATAGGTAACTACACCAAAACATCAAGTAAAAGATACGTGCACAAACGTACTAACCACATCCTTATGAACAGGACTACTGAAAAGTAAATATGTAAGCTCTAGGTGGTATAATATCTAGTATACTGCCTGATCTCTGCTCCTATTATCTCATATCAGTCTTTAATGAATTTAGTTTGCTCAATTAGTTTTATGTCTAGTAATTATTAATTATTATTAATATTATTACTATTATTATCTATTATTATTACCTCTCCTATTACTTATCAGTGTAATATCTCTTCAAATAATTATTATCATTATCATTGTAATTAAGTATTATTTATCATTAATTATTTTAGTTATCGTTAATTTTATATTATCATTATATGATGTATCTTAGTAGTTAGTAGTATAAGTCAGGGTTTTTGTGATATTTTTCCCTTACAAATAATTGATAGACTTTAATTTCACTGCAGTGTGTTAATCCTAGAAATAGAGTGTTTGTGTGGTATAGAGGTACACACGTGTAATTGTAATCGTTGTCTTTTATTCAATAAACATATTTAAATTAAAAAAAAAAAAAAAAAAAAAAAAAAAAAAAAACGCCTCCTATCACTCTCTCATCCTTTATGTTGCTCAAATTTACTCTTTACAAAGTCACAATCCTATCATTCTAGTTCCACAACTTGTTTCCATTCCCTATTTAAAGTGTGAACTACTTGAAGTCTTATTTGAACATAGCTTCTTATGTTAATTAACCACCCAATTAACAAGACTGGATCCAGAGATGATGAATTAAATTTTAAATCTTTTAACCCTTTCTTGACTGCACTACTCACAGAATTATCACTCCCTCAAACAAAATTTTGGTGGCTTACGCATTTTGAATTCCTGGTAACGTACTATTGAATGAATACTTATTTCCCCTGAAATTTCAATGCTCCCATTGCAAATTTGTTTTCTCTTTGGAAAAGGCTCAATGTCTTTCTCGGAATCCTTAGCATGCTCTTGTACACTGCCTGGATCTAAGGAAGGACCAGGCTTCGATATATCTTCTTCCCAGAAGTCTCACCTGCATCATTTCCACTGTCACCAAGCAAAATCTGGGCCTGAAATGCATGCACCAATATAATATTACTTCATCCTATAGGCCATGACCGCTCACCACCAATATATTGATACTTCGTTGCCTTGGCCCGGGCGCACACCAATAATATATTTGTACTTTGTTGTGTAAGGGTTAAACTCTGCATTGTTTAATTTTTACTCTTAGTTAAAAAAAAAAATCCATCTAACTTGAGGATTATATGATCAAATTCTTATAGTAAACTTTCTTAAAAAAAAAAAAAAAAAAAAAAAAAAAAAAAAAAAAATTAAGCAAACATTTCGCAGAAGGCTGTAAATGGAAAGACTAACTCCAAGATTTTTTGCTACAACTTTAGCAAAATTTTGAGGTGCAGGATTTTGCTGGTTTAGGAACTTGGATCTTTCAAATTGTAAAAAAGTATTTTGTAACTAATTTCTCAAAACTAGGTGATGTGTGTGTGTGTGTGTGTTTATTGAAGAGTTATTACATAAGGTATTGTGAATATCATAAGTAAAATTTTTTTTGTTTTGTAAAAGAATTTGAATTTAGCCTTCCTTATGGGGACCTCACACAATTGATAGCCCAGTTTCAATACTAAGAGGGGGTTCCTCACTCCTCAATTTAGGCTGAAAAAAACACTAAAATACAGCAAAATCCAAAAGCCTGATTCAAAAAATGAAAAGAGGCAGCCTTTTATTTTTAATATAGTTTTAATGTAGTAGGGAGTGAAATGTATTTATTTATTCTTTCCTATATAAAAAACTATTTAAATAAGACTGAAAGGACAAATATGTATATTATTTATGTTGAATTAATTTTAATTTGTAATTTTCCTTATTTTGTAATGCCTGACAACTTTGGTAGGTGGACTGGTTAATGCTTTCTCTCCAACTCCGTTTTCAAAAACCTGAAACCTTTAAATTTTTCTACAAAACATTAGTAAGCAAGCATATATATATATATATATATATATATATATATATATATATATATATATATATATATATATATATATACATTTTATGGCGCATCTACATCTAGGTCATTAGCGCCGACATCCAGGGTGCAGCGAGGAATTTTCCCAGTGAGCCCTGAGATGAGAAAATTCCTGCCGGAGGTGGGAATCGAACCCACCATCTCCCGCTTATGAATCCAAGGTGCTAGCCACTAGACCACGGGAGACCCCAGCAAGCATATTAACGCCAAACTACACAACATTTTTATGTGTGCAAATTTTGCTATATTGTTCCGGTACAGAACGATGAACAGAACATTACCAAATTACAAATCACGACAACTTGTAAAAAATGTAGGATGTTTATGCTAATGCTAAAATATTTCATCTTTATGTGCACTCAGAAATACTAATGAATCAAATATTTCACTCAATTCTCCATTTCACTGTATTATTAAAATTAGTTTATTTTATAAAGAAGAAAAAACTCAACAAGGAAAAACGAAACAATATTTAGTATACATACATGTATATACCAAAATATTTACAAATATGAATATTAAAACATAAAATTTAATGAAAAAAATATAAATTATGATGAATGGATATACAAATATACAAAGGGTATAAAACAATATATTCGGGCACTGAAAAAGAAGTCTATTTGTTATATATAGTCATACAATATAACCTATACGGGACGTGATGGTACTCTATTCCAACTCTATTAAATGAATTTTTTAAATCACGTTGAAGCCTTAAAACCGGCTTAGTATAGCTGATAGTTCTCGAAAATATTTTCTCCATTATTAGTCCACGAGGCTCCCGGAAATGTGCCTTAAGATCCGAGTTTCTCAAGGCTGTTTTAACAAACTCTGAAAAAGAAATAAATGAGATTAATTATGCACAATAAAAAAAATAAGCTAAATTGTGCACGCTAAATAGAAAACATATAAGATAAATTTTACAAAATAATAGGTAATTAAACAAAATAAATAAATATTAAATAAGATTATTTATATGCGATAATACAAAACAAATAAGATTAATTATACACAGTAAACAAATCAGATTAATTATAAGCAATAAACAAAAAATTAACAAGAATAATTACACAAGCGACAAAAACAATAAAAAAGACAAGACTAATTATGCATGATAAATAATAAATAAGATAACGACTTTATTATAAATTATTCTGTTGAAAAACTATTCGAAAGAATAATGCCTAGTTTAAACAAGCTTAGTAGTTGTATCTATGTTTAAACATTCTCCTTTTAGTGACAATTATTAGTAAATCCCTGAAGTACAAGTCAATAAGATTAATTCTATTTAATAAGCGATTAGTCCCCCGCCAACATTCATTACACCGTGTAAACAGCCCAACAAGTGTTTTGTTACAAGTTAGTTTTGGATGGACTCTACTGAATGCACTTCTCCACTACATGTGAACGGGTACTTGTCACAAAGCTATATTCAGAAAACCAGCCAAATCTAAATGCCAAACTAGGTATTTAACTGATTTATCTTATTTATTCTTTAATGATTGAGCCTTGGAGGCAGCTATGGGTAAAAGATTCTTGATTTAACAGAATGGTCAGAATTATCCTCTGGCAGTCTGGGACTCCGATTACAACCTCTGAACAACGACACTAAAAGATAAGATCTTTCAGATACAGACTTTTCTGAGATCATAAAGAGAAGTCCTTTAAGCACTTTGAAACATTAAATTTCCAGAATTTATGTACGACAAAATTTAGTGAAATTAATAAACTGGAGAAATCATTTTAACTTCTTTAGCCTAACTAGTTGACCAAATTATAAACTAGCAAGTTTTAGAACTATTAATATTAAAATTATATCAACTGAGATTAATATCAATGGATATTTTCTCTCCTCAAGACATCATTGCCTAAGTCTCAATTGCCTTCGTTCCTCCAAGTTAGACTCAGGGTGTGGTAAGATGACAAAAGATGAATCTTAGGTTATCCTATAAATCCTTCCTAACAGAAAGGTATTCGCCTGACAAGTAGGGACACCTGAGGTGAGGCCACGTCCTATTATCAGATTACACAATACAATTGAATTGTAGATTCTAATACATCTGTAAATAAATAAATAAAGAGAGAAATAAAAAATATCATTATTTACTCAACTCACTGTTGTTAATCGAGCACGGTGACCTCTTCTTTAACAAAAAATTCCACGACTTCTTCATCAACATTTTGAGTATCTGACTCCAACGTGTCTGTGTCGATATCTGAAATGAATTATAAAATTATAGCAAGATGAAGTCAATTAATCTCCCAAAACCAGAGAATCTAAAAATAATTTAAATTAACCATAGAAATTATTAAAGCTCAAACAAATATTTTCTTACTATTTCTAAGTTGCAATCTTCTTTGTTTTTGAGATTGCCAAACACTTAATACTGATTGCCTATATTCCTCGAATTTCTTCATTGCAGCAGCTCTCTTTTCAATAAGTTCCTGTAATAAAAATTATAGGTAAGTAAATTAGCATAAAGTCAAAAATTATTAGGAAATATTTATTAAACTTTGTCACTACTTGTTAAAGATTAAATGAACAGAAATGAAATTTGTATAATTAAATTAATAAACACAGGGAAAAAAAATATGATGAGCAAGCGAGTAAAATGCACCTTAGAAGCTCGAGTCATCCTCATTCTGTCCTTAGATTCAAATTGAGCACTGTATTTCTTAAGATTCTTCTTTATTTCTTTCTGTTGTTCAGGTGTTAAAAGAGTTGGAGGACGAGGCCTCCACTGAAGTAAGCAAAACTTTTGCATATTATTACGAGACAATATTCTCCCTTGGAATGTCCAAATCCAATAACCAGGATCTTCCTAAAATCACAGATAGAAAGAAATTACAACGAATATTCAGATTAATAAAAAATAAGAAAATGTTAATAATTTATATGTATTTTTACATTGTTGTAAATTCTAAATAAATAAATATAATAAAAAAAATAAAATAAATAAATTTACAAGGGAGTTTTTTTAAAAAGAATATATATATATATATATATATATATATATATATATATATATATATATATATATATACACATATATATACATGCATATCAATTTAATCTAGAACCTTGAACTGAAAAGAAACATTGTGCAGAGTCTTACAATCCCTATTTTCTTATGTATAATCCCCTGATACACTTTAGATAACCTTTAAACCCCAGTTTCTGATATTTCCCATAACCAAGGCCAACATCAAGGATCTTCTTCCTGTAGAGAGCATTGCAGTCGAAAAGGATATGCCAGGGAGTTTCATATTCCTCCCCAAACCATCTGCAGCGGGGTGTGTAATAGATCAAAGCAGCACAAGTGCTTATGAAGTTTGCATAGCCCAGTAATGATTTCAATCAGCCCTCAACATCCGGACAGCTTTCTTCCTCATCCTCCCCTCAAAATTATCATTGTGATCCTTAATAGAAAACCTTAGAAGTTCTTATCCTACTTGTGTTCCAATGCAATTCGACCTTTCCATTAAATCGTGCCATAATGCTTTATTTTGCCAAGAAAAGGTGAATGCCACGCTAAAGATATGGTCCAATAGGCACTGTGTCTGCTCTCTCCTTAGCCAGCTCATCAGCCTTCTCATTCCCTAAGGTAATACGATGCCCAGGAATCCAACTATGTTGACTTTGTTGTAAACAACTAGTTCCTCAGCTTGGGGCAACATTCATCAAATAATCTGGATATAAGTAGTTCAGGTAGTCCACTACTTGCTGCTCGGCTGTCAGAGAAAAAGTTTATGACCTTATTTCTGAGGTCATTCAGTACAAAAGCTCCTAGGCATTCCTAGGGCTATGTAATAACCTGTGCCCTGACCACCCTTAAATCATTCCCCTTTGGATTCATAAATTTGGCCCCTTACCCAAATCATTCAGGGGTCTCTTAGCCCCCGCCTACCTTCACTAGCCAATTAACTGTCTTCGAAGCCTCTGTACAAAGATGCCTAGAGGTGTTACAGCAAGTACCACATGGTGGTTGTAGTGATTCTCATGGCCCACCAGGATGCCTTCTCCAGTTTGAGCGTATTCTACTGTAAAGCAGCTCTATGCCACCATACAATGAAGCCATTGGTTATCACCAATCTGACAATACCCCATTTGTTGACACAGCGGTCCTTACAGTACCCTTGTAGCTTTCTTAGTGACATAGTCCATTTGTTCATTTCAGCTCAGTTTGGTGTCCATGATTACTCTCAGGTATTAAACCTTCGTACTGAAATGGATATTATCTTTTATTTGAGGTGAGGTGAGCTCCTTTAGTAAACTCCTTAATATTTCACTAACAAATTAACTAAAACAACACTTCCTGAAGTCAAGCACCATTTTTTCCAACTGAGGGGGTTCCCATCAAAATTTTTGCCTGAACCCTATTTGAAGGAAACTTATTCTGCTTTAACCCTTTCGTTGCTCTGAACGAGTTAACTCGTGTACAAAAAGCAGTGCCCCAGACGCTCCATACGAGATAACTCGTGTTCCACTGTCAGTGCCCCTGACGCTCCACACGAGTTAACTCGTGGCCAGTATTAGCCCCGTCTGTCGCTTCTCCGGCCTAGTTCTATTAACTCGCATGAAATCAGTGGGACCTAGCGATATTAAGGATGGTGGGGGGTAAATGGGCAGGCTAAAGGGTTGCGGGAGCGGACGTGCGGATATGGGAGGCGTCCGACTTCTTATGGGAGCTCTGCTAAGCTATAGTGCCCTATTCCACTGCTTAGCATCTCCTAGTATACCTGATTCCCGTCAACGCCTACTGCTTTTCCTCCCCGTGGTACCCCCTGGGCAACGTTCTTTTGGTAAACCCATAAGGACGGCGAAAAGCAGAGGCGGGGATCCACGATGAGGCAGGGACACCTCCCCTGCTGAGTGGATCCTCTCCTTCAAGAGGAACTGTGTCGGTCTGCCGGCCTAGGTGGCAGCCCCACCAGCAGACTCGGTGACAAAGATTAGGGGTCTGAGTCACTTAAAAAATACGTACCTACAAGCTCAATACAGGATACAGCCGGATTGCCCCTAAAGGATAACCCAAAGGGAATGCAGGACCCTCTGGGCGACACACGCATGGAAATGGAACCAACTATGTCTCGCGAAAACGAAACGACAGCTACCTTCAAGGAAGCTGTAAGTAATAGTGTTTACACGGCCTCTGGGTCTGAGCAGAAAAAACTCTGCTCGGACCAGAGGTTGGACATTGATAACCAAATCTCGATTTCTCAGTACACCTTGACCCCGTATAGTATACCGACAAGGTCTCCTGAGAAAAAGAGGATGAGAAGAGGTAAAAAAAGATCACTCGAAGAACAAGTTATCAAAGTGCAAAGATTTGCGAAGTATGTTGTTTTGTGCAGAGCGGATGACCAGTCTTTTAACAAGATATCTCCGTTTTTGATAAACAAACTAATACTTCATGAGTTTGGAAATGTAGCGGGAATCAGCAAAATGGCCAATGGCTCCCTGCTGATTGAAGCAACCACGCAGGCTCAATCGGAAAAATTGTTAAATTCTAAGACTCTGGGAGTATTCAGTGTTAAGGCAGAATTACATAAGACTCTGAATACTTCCAGAGGAATGGTTACCTGTTTTGACTTTGAGCATTCTACAGATGAAGAAATATTGGAAGGCTTAAAGGACGAGGGCGTCATCGCTGTTCGCAGATTTTTCCGCAAAGAGAGGTCAGCGAACTGCACAGATGAAGCCCCAAAATTTACAGGGAGTGTTATGTTGACATTTAACCGACCCGAAATTCCGACAAGTATACAAGCTGCCTTTTACAAATTGAGAGTGAGGCCTTACATCCCTCCACCATTAAGGTGTTTTAGGTGTCAAAAATTCGGACACTCGGCAGCAAGGTGCAAATCGGAGCGAGAAATTTGTATTTGTGGACATCCGCCTCACATTCCGGACCCTTGTCCAACCCCTCCCAAGTGTCCGAATTGTGACGGGTCACACAACTCCCGCTCTAAAGACTGCATAGAATATAAAATCGAGAGTGAGATTCAGAAAATGCGATCAGAAATCAAGAATTTGACTTTTAAAGAAGCGAGGGTACTCGCCAGGAGTGCCTCTTATGCCTACAGAGGTTCTTACTCTAGTGTGGCCAAAAATGAGACCAACGCAAGAGAAAAAAGTATAGAAATTAAAGATAAAATATTGAAAAAACCTACTCCTCCTATCACTCCTGTACCTCAAACCTCTAAATTCCCAAAATCCCTCCCACCTCCAACTCCTCACCTCACCCTTAGTGCCCTCGATCCCACTCCTAAACCTCCTTCAATTATAACTACTAACACGAATAAAGAGTCGGGAAGACTAACTCCCGCTCCAGTCGAGACATCCCCACTCACACCTTCTTCATTATCGCAGGGTGAATGCCCTGTAGATGTGAAGGATGATGGTGGTGGTCCTTTTCGCACTGCAAAAGTGAGACGAAAAAAAGTAAAAGAGAAAAAACGTAGTTTAGAGATACTCCCTGATGAGTCAGGCCAAAAATAATTATATAATACCTAAATGTCCCTGCTTAATAGATTCCTGCAATGGAACATACGTGGCTTCTCAGAGCACAGCGATGAGCTGCGCTATCTCCTGCACACCTACAACCCTTTGGTGGTAGCTCTTCAGGAAACCAAGTTTCATGTAGGATCTACTCGGCGGTTGTGTGGTTACAAATGTGTGCACATGGAGCCAAGGGTCCTACCTGGTGGCCGAAGCCACGGAGGTGTTGCCCTTTATGTCATGGAAATTCTAGGAGCACGCTCTATTGATCTAGTGACAACATTACAAGCAGTCGCAGTGCGTCTGGAAGCCCCTATAAAATGCACTGTTTGCTCACTATATTTACCGGATGGAAGAGGCTATAACACTGATGATATAAAAGATCTAATCAATCAATTGCCTCCACCAATAATAGTACTCGGTGATTTTAATACACATAATATAGCCTGGGGATCTCGAAGGACCACCCCTCAAGGCCGCCTACTCTACAGCGTTCTTGAGGAGATGGACCTCGTGATCATAAATGATGGCTCACCCACTCACTTTACCGAATCATCTGGAAACTTGGATGCAATTGACCTTACAATTACAAGTTCTTCAATCGTCCAATACCTTCAATGGAGTACACTTGGAGACCTACATCGGTCAGACCATTTTCCGATAATAATAAACCATGCTGGTAGATGTAGTGAGCACAAAAGACCAATAAAATGGAATCTAAAGCTGGCAAACTGGGATAAGTATCAGAAATTACTTAGCTTACCTGATTCAGCCGATTCCCCAGAGGACTATCTCAATAAGATATTAGAAGCAATAAACGAAGCAGCAAGTAAATCAATCCCGCGTACCTCATCCTCTTCAAGGAAACCGCCTGTTCCTTGGTGGGATGAGGAATGCAGGGATGCTAACAAAACTAAAAAGAAGGCATTTTATCGATTCCGACGACATCCCACTGAAGTAAATCTTATTGCCTTCAAGAAAGCTAGAGCAATTGAAAGGAGACTTAAGCTACAGAAGAAGAGGGATTCTTGGGCCTCTTATGTTAGTTCAATAACACGAAACACATCTTCTTCCGAGGTCTGGAGAAAAATACGAGCGATTGGCGGTAGATATTTCAAAACCCAAATACCATTTCTACTAAACAATGGAGTACATACAAATGAGCCGCAGGCAGTTGCTACCATTTTCGCAGACTACTTCTGCTCCTCATTTGGTGCCTCCAGTTATACCAACGAGTTTCGAGAAATTAAGGCTATCGAAGAATCAACCTCTCTAGACTTCGGAACCATAGATGACAGTCCGGACGATTACAATGCCCTTTTCAAAATGGACGAGTTTAATAGGGCACTTCATACAGCATCAAGGAGATCATCTTCTGGCTGTGATGGAGTGCCTTATGAGATGCTTCTTAACCTCACTGATACGGGAAAAATGAAGATACTTCAGCTTTTCAATCAACTCTGGACCAGTGCCGAGTACCCTAAGGCTTGGAAAGAGTCAATAATCGTACCAATCATAAAACCCGGTAAAGATCCTAAGTCTCCAAGTAGCTACAGGCCTATATCACTTCTTTGTTGTATGGGCAAGCTCTTGGAGGCTATGGTGAACTACCGTTTGGTTTATGAACTGGAAAAGAATAATTTGATATCCCCATACCAAGCTGGATTCAGAAAAGGATATTCTACACAAGATCAGCTGATGCAGCTAGAGCACACAATACAAAACGCTTTCGCCTGCCACGAACATGTCACCGCAATATTCTTCGATATTAAGCAGGCTTTCGACAGAGCATGGAGACATGACGTCCTCCGCCGACTGCATGGTTGGGGATTCAGAGGTAGGATGCCCCTCTTCCTCAAGAGCTTTCTTGAGGATAGAACCTTGAAAGTACGAGTAAGTGACGCCCTGTCTACTCCACGCGTGCAGGAGAACGGGGTCCCACAGGGATCTGTCTTAAGTGTCACCCTATTCTTGGTTGCAATTAACGGAATTGCGGACGGAGTTGGGAGAGAAATAGGTCGGTCGCTATATGCAGACGACCTCGCCCTGTTTGTCTCCCACCCTGCCGAAGATTCTGATGCTCGATGTCTGCAGAATGCGATCAATACAGTTAACGAAACTGCTAAAGCAAGAGGTCTAGCGTTTTCTCCTGAGAAGACTATAGCTGTACACTTTTGCAGGCTCCGGAGGCCTCATAATCACCCTAAACTTTTCGTGGGTGGTTCTGAGGTAACCTTCAGAGAGGCACATAATTTTCTTGGGGTTGTCATGGACGAAGGATTGAGGTGGCGAAATCATATTAACCGGACTATTCAAAAATGTGAGGCAGCACTGAGAATTTTAAAAACTCTGTCACGATTGAGATGGGGAGCGGAGAAATCTGTACTTCTGCAAATTTTTGATACGCTTATCAGGTCCAGAGTTGATTACGGTTGCGCAATTTATGGATCAGCTCGTAGATCCTGGCTCCGCCAATTGGATAGGCTTTATAATACAGGACTACGAGTTGCTCTCGGCGCCTTTAGGACTAGCCCATTGGATTCCATCTATGTGGAGTCTGGACACCTACCTCCTGAACATAGAAGGAATCTAATGGCACTAACATATACCTCATCATTACATGTTAAGATTGACCACTTTCTACGTGGCATTATAGAGGGGGACGCCGTATCAGATTGTATAGTTGTAGAAGAACAATAACGAGACCGCTGGTAGTGAGGGCAGAAGAAGCCAGAAACAGGTATGACGGTTCTTGGGATAAGCCTTTGGCAAACCAACACCCTGTTGTGAGACCATGGCTTATGCCAGACCTGAATATTGACCTCTCATTGGCTCGTCATAGCAAAACGTGTACTTCCCGTCTTGTTTTTGGGATCAGTTTCCTAGAAGCAGGGCAGAGGTACCCAGAACATCTAATGATCTTCACGGATGGCTCAAAGACAGACAATGGAGCTGGGTGTGGTATATTCATTGACAATGAGAGACAACACTCAGTTCCCTTGCATCCATATACAAGTATATTTCATGCCGAGCTTATGGCAATCAAATTAGCGTTAGAATATTATGGAAATCTCAACACAAAAATATTAATATGCTCAGACTCTCATGGTTCTCTGGTCGCACTCAAAAATAAATTTACCAGCGACCCTCTATTGGTGCAAATTATCAACTTAGTAGCTGAAGCGAAATCCAGAGGAACGATCGTAACGTTCCTCTGGATTCCGGGACATGTTGGTATTGAAGGTAATGATAGAGCAGACGAACTAGCAAGAAGGGCAGTAACAGCAGCTGCTGATCCTGCCTTTCCTCTACATATCAACGATTTAAAACATCTTATAAAACATTTAGTTAAGATTAAATGGCAAGCGGATTACAATAACAAATCTCCATTCCTGAAAAACGTAGAAAACTACGTAACGACTATGAGACCAGTGAGCCTCTCCGAAAGGCGTGATGACGTAGTGATCACCCGATTAAGAATTGGTCACACACGTCTAACCCACGGCTACCACCTGGTTGGACGACGAAGGCCCCAATGCTCGCATTGTGGGGACCTCCTTGATGTAAGACACATCTTGGTGGACTGCACTTCGCTCCAAGAGGCCAGGCAGCGGCACCAACTAGCTGGTAGCCTAAATGAACTGTTGAATAGAAATGAGCCATCTGTGAAGAGATTGATAGAATTCTTAAAAGAAATCAATATTTATTACCTCATATAGAACCGCCCTATTAGGTTTATGAATGAGAATGCATTGTAAAGTTATCATTAAATGTGTGTATTGTGTGTGTCTGTATTTATTGAGTGAGTGCGTTTAACTTAATGTAAATAATATTGTATACTTAGGTTTAGTTCTAGGTGTAAGTTTAACGGTAATTCTGGTATATGTTTAAAAGAAGAACCGATGTAAATAGTCTGAAAAAAATTTAAGCAGTTTTAAACTGCCACACCGTGCCTTCATTGATGAAGGCAAATTAAGACTGGTGTTAGTGACCCAAGCAGTCGAAGCACCTTTAAAAATAAATAAAAAAAAAAAAAAAATTAAGGATGGTTCGTAGGTTCATTAAATCTACGGAATATTATAATTTTTAATTAACTAATGTGTTTATACAATAACCATACTATGTAAGATATTATAATATCTTATCTCTGAGACATCTAAAGAAGCCAGAATGAAATAATGCATTCAATATAATTCTCTGAGCATTTCTAGGATCTGTAATGACTAATAATTTTTCTCTAAAGGTTAAAGTAACAGAGACTTTATATCTCAATTGTCCTAAAATTGCCAGTGATTTTATTATTTACGAATAGAGCTTCACCCGGTTCTTCACAAGTATATAATTTCCGATTTCATCAAATCTTTTTCGTATAATAATTGAAATTTTTCATTGTGCAAGTCACTATTAAAAAAATGTAAAGTCCTACAATCGACATTGTTATGCGTAATTTTTGAAGCTGGCGCACCTCGCCGCCCATTTGCAGTGCCGTACTCAGATTTGTCTCTCCAGCCATATTGTTGCTGTTTATATTTTTCAGTCACAATTTGGATCTTGTATAGTACGGTTGGTATAGATAGCCTCCTTCCAAATGAGTGACGATCCACCTCGTTTTCTGAGAGAGAGGAAAGAGTCGAACAGTAGAGAAGTTTTGAGAACAGATGAGGAGAGATTGGCGAGCGTACGGGGGGAGTTAGAAGAAAAAGCATCGAGCGTACCGGGCGCTGCGAGTCGCTTCATTCGTCAGCAAAGAAAGGGTTAAATGGTACTGAAATGTATCAACTTTTTTTGAAAACTGTAGGACATGCAATAATTACACAAGTAAATGAAGCGATAAAATACAGCAGTTAATTTAAGATTAATTTTTATGATGTGCTAATTTAGTGAGAGCCATCTTCTCCAAGATATGTAGTGTATTAGAAGTATAACATGATAAAATATGACCAACAACATTAATTAACTGAACATTTTACAATAATAATTTTGACTACCTTAGACTTCCACAAAGATGTAGCAGTAACAACGTATCGCCCAGTGGGGTCCCACTCAACTTCACTACACCTAAAATGCTCAGTTGTGTTCATTATGGTGAAGTCAGAAGTGTCAACAAATTCAAGAGTACCGTTGCCTCTCAGGTCAGCAAGGACTATAAATTGACCAGCTGGAGACCAGAAAAGGGCATTGCAAGATCTCTTTTCAAGTTTCTCTGTGAAATAAAATTAAAAAAATCATCAAATGCTAAAATCTATCAATACATTAATATTAATGATTCAAAAAAATTGTTATCTCCAATTCTAAACTGATTTAAGGAGGCCCGGTGGCCGGGATATTGGGTTTTCTTTCAAAAAAATTGAAGGCATTAGCCCTGACGTAGCTAGAAAATTGAGGGCACCTATAAATTATAAGCCCTGAATGTTTGTGTTATGTATAAGTGACCATTCAAATTAAGATATACTTTTTTGTTTTGTTTTTTAATGAAATTTAATATTGACATCATACATATCCTACAATTTAATTAAAAGTTAACATTTTTGAATTTATTTATTGAGACATATATGCTAGTAACATTTATTATTTATAAAATGGAGCCCTAGGGGCCACAGAACTCTGGAGATAATCATTTTATTGTTATTATGGAATAATAGTTGACATATTTAAATGTATAAGTATAATTAAAATCCAGAAGTCATTACTCTAACAAAATTATACAACCTCAGTAAAGCTTAAGCCTATACCAAAATCACTGACATTCTTGGAAATATGAGTCATCATAGGTTGCTTACAAATTGATAATAAGGCACGCACTCAGATAAGGCTGGAGGACATTAGAAAGAATTGGGAGCACCATGGGTTAATCTAGATTTGCATATTAACTTGTGGAGTTAAGGAAAAAAATATTAATTATAATTAATCTATAACAATATTATCACATATTTTTAGGATAGCTTGAAGGTAAAATCTGTATCATTTAGTAGTCAGATGTTTAAAATACCGATGTGTATATACATAAAAATTGCTTATCCTCCTGAGGTTAGTTAAAACCAATTATCCTGAGAAAGATTAATTAAAACTGATTTTACAATTATTATCTGCAGATTTTTTTTCCATAGAACAGTAAATTAGAAAAAAAAAATTGTTTTCCTATTCAGACCTTTCAATTTATTGCACCATGAATAACGATTTCTTATCTACAGGTAATAATAATAGCATTTTTAACTCAGTGACTTATCTTTCTCTGGATTATCAATTTTTATTTTTGGATTTTATCGATATTTTAAACTAAAGATTTACATCGTTTAGAGGACCCTCATTTTTGCCTACATTGTTTTAGGCTTCATTTATTTTTAAGCTCTTGAAGATGCATCAAAAAGGATGCGAAAAATCTAGAGCAATGTTAATAAATTCATAAAATTAACAATTTAAATTCCGTTTTATTGACCTTCTACCTACATAAGAAAAATTGCATTTATAATATTATATATTGCCTGATCCATGATTTCATAGAGGATTTAATTCTATCTCCAGAGGATTATTAATAATACATTCAGGGCATTAAATACCATTCCTCCATTAAGGATATGATCTGTTAAACATTTCTTAATACCCAAAAGGTCTTAATCAAAATAATCAATATTTACAAGGCAAAAGGCCAATAAAAGTAGAATTAACTATATTTATATATCCATAGAGCTTATTAAAATAAGCTCTATATATTTCACACCATTCAGAACCCAAACAAATCACTATTATTACTAATAAATTATAGTACAAAGACCCCCCTACTTCCTCTACAATGGCCTAATCAAAACTGAAGTGACTACATATGAGGCATTGCGGATACAAAAGGCGAACTCAACAAAAGGTAGCTAAAGGAAAATGCGTTTGAACGTGTTTTCCACATAAGGGCGAACTCCACTAGATTATATTCAAAGCATTTGTTCGTTGTGGGACATCTCATTGTTTGTTTATTATTTATGTTAATAAACAAATTACATAGTAATTGACGAGAAATTGTGGCAGCTCTAACCCCTTTAGAATAGTCTTTAACCCCTTAAATAAAGTATCAAATAAGAATATTTTTCAATATATTACTTCATCAGAGTATATGTTCGTTCCCTAGTTTGCTCCGATTTGTATAATCGATAGTTTGACATGGTAGGGACGATATGAGCTTTGAGAAGTCAAATGTGTAGAATCTTAGATTAGAAAAAATAAAAATCTGGAAAACATTGAGTAATTTAAAAAAAAAAAAAAAAAAATTTAGTCAATTACTAAAATATTAATTTTTGTTTAAGTTAAAAAATATACTATTCAAATTATTCATCTCTGCTTACGTTTTTTTCTGTTTTTATAAGTAAGATTTTATTTTATTTTACGATTTGTCCACTTTATTTCCTATTCTATAATTGCTTCATTTTTGCAATCGAATACGTGTTTATACTTTATAGAATGATTGTTAAGAGCACTTTTATTATCTTGATCATCTAAATATTTTAAATGCTGCTTTATTCTCTTTTTAAGTAACTGAAACAATGCTCCAATGTAAACCTTATTGCATTCTCAGGGTGTCTACTGCTTTTGTGAAAGCCAATTTCATGACTTTTTCGTGACATTTTCATGACTTTAAATGCAAATTTCATGCCCATTAAAATGAAAAAGCCTTAACTGAAAGTATAAAATTATTTGAAACCTTACACGGATTATCGTGAAATCTATAAAGTTACAATTTAAAACTGTATAAAATGTACATTATATGTTAAAGAGGATAGTTACATTAATTATAAAAGTGAAGAAACGATGGTACTAAACATTTTAGAATGAATATTGAATTAGAAGCCTCAAAAATTTCGAACAATGGTAGTATAATTCAAAATTTCTAAACATATTACTAAGTAAATATTTATTGTCAATGTACATAATTTAGTGAATTAAAGTGTACATAATTTCAATATTAAAGTCTGAATATGAATAAAGATAAATGAAAATATATGTAAATAATGAGTAAATGCTACAACAATGGAATCCAACGGGAGAGAGGATGGGGAGGCAGATAGAATTGAGTCACCTTACGAAAACGATTGCGAATGGGCAGAAGTCCTGAGATTGTGACATGGATTAAAAATTCATGACTTTTTCGTGACTTTCGTGCCCTGTTTTCAATTTTGTGACATTTTCATGATTTTCGTGACTTTTTCATGCAGTAGACACCCTGATTCTGTACAATTTATCTTATATATATTATATTTGGTGTCCTTTAATGTTATGTGGTCTTTTATTCTTGTGTTACTGCTTTTTAATTTATTGTTACAGCTTGAAGTAATTCTTCCAATGCAAATTCTTCCTTGCAAATATATTTTATATTACATATATCAAAATAGGAAATAACTACTTACTTAGAAGAATAGGTTTGTGTCCAGGCCTAAGGCCATAAAATGAAACACTAAGGTTAGACGTTTCACCATGGATTACAGAAAACGTTGAACCAACTGGTTCCCAAGCAAATGAGTGGATTGGCTCTTTGATTTCTACGCTGTCTACTGGTATGTTTTTCTCTCTCAAATGGAAAATTTCAAAATTATAATACATTCCCTGTAAAAAGAAGTACAATTTTCAATTATCAGCAATTAATTTAATTCTCGTCTAATATAAAGGCATTACAAACATTAATTGATGTACTTACAATGTACTTAGTTTCACCCTTTTCTTTTTTACAGCGAGTGTATCTGTCTACTTTAACACATAAGTAGTCTCCTGATTTTTGCCAATGAATTTTACAATCGCAAACATTGAACAAATTATTTGCTCGAACTTCATTACGACTGAAATAAAGATACATAAATAAATCTCTATTTAGAAAATAAAAAATATAAAACTATTCTGGGGAATGATTTAAGCTAATTTTATATTTTTTAGGTTGTTATTTATCCGCCAGTCATACATTACCAAAACAAATAATTAAGAACAATATCTGATAAAATATTCTGAGAAAAAAGTTGGAGACATTTTATACAAAATACGTCTTAGCTAATAGGCCTAACAACAAAAGCATGGAGTTAGGAAAATTAATTAAATTTTATATTACTATAGTAGGTACAAAAATATCACTTTTACTGAATCGTTGCAATTCTCTTCTTGATAACTATGTACTTTAAAAATGATATAAATATGTTGTAAAAGAGTGCAATCAAATCCTAAATGAAGTGAAGTCTTTAAACTTTCAGAAATAAAAAATATGGCTTTTATAGGTGAATATAAATATTTTGAAAACAAGATTAATGATATGAAATTAAGTTAGCGTTAAATAAATTAATGTCATACTAGGTTTACAAATTAGCTTCGAGGAGGAACTGGAAAAGTTCATTTTTGTATTTATTCTTTTCTAGAAGGTGAAAACATAGAGAATCAGCAAAGTACATCATTTTTGTAAATTTTGAACATGCTAAAAAAAACTTTCATTGTAATACAGATCTAAAACGAGCACTCAGGAAGTGGTATGAACTATGTACTTTTCAGGTAAGCTGGCTCCTATAAATCCTTTCCAGCACCTCTTCCTAGCTCTTTATAGTGAATAACTTAAGAAGTGACAAAACAGAAAAAAAAAAAAAAATAAATAAACTCATAACGACGTGATCTTAGGAGCATGTTCAGAAATATGATCAGAATGATGACACAGGTCAACCTTTGATCTAAAAAAAAAAAAAAATCGGAGCGGTGTGGTTCTTATGGAATTGCTGATTACGATGAGCGGGTTGATTAACCTTCATCGCATCAGAGTCAAGGTCATTTGAAGGTCAAATAGAGAAACAAACTTAGGAAAAATCTGAAAAAATTCATGAGTATTTTTTGAGGTCCCTGAGTCCAAACCCGTAGTTTGTTTGGCTCGCACTGCCTCCCAGAAAAAATGAATTTATGAATGATTTTTTTTTTCCTCAAATGACCTTCAATCTGATGTGATGAAGGTTAACCAACCGGCTCATCGTAATCAGACTCATCAGTCAGATCGACCCCAAAAACCCCATACTGCTCCGAGTGTTTTTTTTTTTAATCAAATGTTGATTTGTGTGATCATTCATGATAAGTTCATAAAGTAAAATTACGATTATATTTTTCAATAAACAGTCTACACATTTCCAGAAGATACTCTGATGAATAATATTTTATATAAAGTGCTAATAATACCTTGGAACTTCCATTAGAACTACTCTTGCTGGAACATCTTTATCTTCGGACACCCAATATGCCAAGACATTGTCTGTTGGAGACCAAGCAAAATCACGGATGCCTTGCAGTTTAACACTCTTTTTATCAAGTAAACCAAATGACTGAAACATAATAATGAAATAGATAATACATGCTGCATTAATAATTGAATTTGCTATAGTTTTGTATAAAAACGGTTATAAATTTAATTTAAATAAGAATGTAAAGTAGGTAGATAGACATAAAATAATATGGGGCCCCATACTTGCAAGAGGCAGTTCACCTACATGCTGTTTTATCTCCGAGAGGCTTCTTAATACATTCAGTCCCCATGACACACCAAGCATGTCCATCATGGAATTACCCATGTGCCCCCGATATGCCTGGTGTGTCCATCCCTATTGCCAATAGAGGTAGTGGGCACACAGAGGAAAGATTTCATTATTTCCGAGGGGTAAAAAATGGGTTAAAAACAAGAGAGAAGCCTACAAGGAATATCCTTCGCACAAATGACAAATATAGAACTCCAATTATAATTTTTTTCTGGAGTATTCAATTTTAAAAACACACAAAATAAAAATAATAATTGACTTATTTAAATGTTTAAATAGAATTAAAATCCAGAATTCATTAGCTTTGATAAAATTATACAACCTCAGTAAAGCTTAAGCCAATTCCAAAATCATTGAAATTCATGGAAATGTGGGTCATCATTGGTTGCTTATAAATTGATAATAAAGCATTCCGATCATTTTGGAGAAAACGGCGAAAGAATTGGGAGTACCATGGGCTATTCTAATTTTTTTGATTTCTCAAAATAACACATGGTTTAAAAAAAAAATGTCTATGCTAAACTATTTACTACAATGTTATTACATATTTTAGAGATAGATGGAAGGAAAAATCTGCAAGAAAAATGGTAAGACACTACAATAAATTTCTATATTTAATTATCATTGGAGAGCAGATTTTATAGATATCATTTTTTGTCAAAAATATCCACTTTGAGTTGTTCAAATAAAGTTTTACAATAACTTTGCATATCGTTGCTAAAATTTCACAACCGCGTAAGTCAATTTCCTCAACTTTTCAGGAGAGCATTAAAACTAAATTAAAATTACAACTCAATCTTTAATTCAAGCTCCGCCAGAGTGCTACTGATCCTATATGCACCAAGCAGAAGCCATTAGAAATCCCACCATTATTTTTTTATTAACCTGTATATTTTTAAATAGCAATAAATTATGCAATGCACCCTCAGTAAAGCTTAAGCCAATTGAAATATCATAGAAATTCAGTTGGATACCTCAAATCGTCATAGAGTGCATTGATTTTAATAGTTACATTTAATAAACAACATTAGATATTTGAGGAAAGAAGGTAAGAGAGATAGGATAAGTAATGCAGTTACACACAGCAACCTGGAATTGCTAAAACCTGTGTGAGCATGTAGTGGTTGACTCATATGATGAACTCTGTTGGTTTGGCCACTTGCTTCAATTACCAGGAGACCATAAAGCCAAACAGTCACACTAGGTCCAGGTAGGAGAGAGAAGATACTGTAGAGGATCAAGAAAAACTTGGGACCAAGGAGAGGAAGAGGTTTTCCAAGAACTACTCATGAACTCTGTTGGTTCGGCCACTTGTTTTGAATGCCAGGAGACCAAACAGTCATACAAGATCTGGGTAGAAGAGAGAAGATACTGTGGAGAATCAAGAAAAACTTGGGGCCAAGGAGAGAAAGAGGCTTTCCAAGAGATAGATATGAACTCAGTTGGTTCATCCACATGCTGCGGTTTGCCCATGGTGATGTCAAGGCAAATACCAATACCATTAGTGCTATGAGTAAACAACAAATTTTACAAAACAACAAAGGAGCTTCTCAGTGATAACCTCTTCTAAACCTGAGATGGAAGGTGCATAAAAGGTTTTACACCATATTTCTCATGACTTAGCAAAATACTAATACTTTCAACAATATTACAAAATATTCAGTTCTAAAATGATGTAGTACGATATTGGATTGTTCACTTAACATTATACAGTGACGTCAAAAATGAAAATTCAACTTAAGCTGAAGACGTCAATGTTTCTCAATAAAACAGGTGTTATACAGACCTCACTAAAAGAAATTGGGATGAGAAGCTTTTCTTTAACTCTCGATAGTTCAACAAAATCGTCAAACAACACTTCAACCCAAGAGGACCTAGAGAGGCCTTCAAGAACACTCAGTGCTTGGCAGCCTTAATCTCAAAGACGTTAAGTTTAATTTTATGAATATATATAAAAATGGTTTAAATAAGTTAAAATATTTTAAAAAAATGAATGACAGGTTTGCTTAAATAAATAATCAAAAAAATACAATAATTGTATTTCCCATGGTCCTTACGGACCCATATCTGAATAATAATAATATTCAAAGAATAGTGGTGTATAAAGTAACCTCAGTAAAGCTTAAGCCAATTCCAAAAATCATAAATAATCATGGAAAAATATCATCATCATTGGTTACATGATAATAAACTGTACATTTTTTCAATATACAATTCTGTGAGCTAGAGAAGTAGATAGGAAAGTAACTTATTAATGATTGTAGAGAGTACGTTACTGAGATGTTTAGGTAACCAATATGGCTTGGTAGTCCTAAAAAGCAAGAAATTATGTATCAGCCTCTCTAAAGAGCAGAGTTAGCAATAAAATATTTGTTTGCTAAATACATAGCTGCAATTATATTGAATTTTGAGTCATACCATTCTCACTGGACGATATGGAAATAGTTCACAACAGGGCATTGAAGAAGACAGTTGCCAAAAGGCATCTACCCGGTGAGTACAGAACCACTCTATTTCTCTTCGACAATAGTTTTAAAAATAACACAAATATATACAAACACGTGTAAATATTAGTCAAATTACTAGTTACTCCAGCTTTATAAAATAGAAATCAAACTTACTGGAGTTTCATAAATACTGAGGACATCGTGGCCAATTTTAGCAAAATATTTGTCATCCTTAGACCACTTAAAAATCGGCCAAACTGGCGGGCCGTCAGGGTCAAACGTTCGCATTACTTCACCTCGCCTGATGTCCCAGATTATTAGAATCCCTTGCTCATGTGCATGAGCATTTACAGAATAAGTCACCAAATAACTGAAAGAATATTTATATAATCAGAAAATGTAAGATGATTTAAAATTATGTTACTTTTGGTTATAATAAGAATGGGATTGAGTAATTTAATGTACTAAGTCAATAACTAATCCTCAAATGGTAAGGCTAAGGCCAGATTGACCCAAGCAACTTGCTTTGTGCAGTGCAAATGCACCACAAGAATTTCCTTTTTCAGATACCCTTCTCTCCAGTAACCATCAAGTTGTCAACAAAGGGACACCAAGTGGTATTTTCAACTTATGTGTAATAGTATAAGTGTTATTTATACACTAAACTTTATAGCAGGTTGTGCTACCCTTATTGTACAAAGGTGTTAATCATTTTTACTTTATAAAAATCTTAATTAATTTCAAAGCAAAGGCAAATTAATTCATCTAGTGGAAAGCTTCAGATAGACGCAGAGTATCATATTTATCTGGGACCAGGCAATTTATTGTCATAGTAAAGAGTAAAGACCCTTTAAGATTTAACTTTAACACTTTATAATAGACAGGACGATAAACGCTATCAACAACTGAATTTTTACTCTTTATTCGTTTCAAAGAAAAATAATTAGCTAAGCTGGGATTTGAACTCAAACTCTCGTGGCTTTATACACTGAGCGTCTTTATTTATTTTGTAATTTGGAAACAATTTTATATTGTATTACATATTTTAATTAAAATACATTTATGTTTCTATGACATCCCAATTAAAGATAATATCACTTCATTTTGATTATAATTCCATTTTATTTTTTTTATTTTTTTATTATTTTTTTTTTTTTTTTGTGAACATTTTATTATAAGCAATAAATATTTTGAAATATATTTCTAAGTTTTATTTCCTCAAATCTCTAATAAAGAGCACAAAAATAAAAATTAATAGGGTCAGAATGACCACTTAAGTTTGAAACTCAAGCCTAATCGTTACAGAGTTAAATGTCATACTTAGGGTGTGGTCAAGAGAGAAAGGTCACCTACTTTTCACAAGGTGAAAACTCGATGTGTTGAACTTCAATGTGGGTAAATCTCATGATTTGTTCGAAAGATGGTCCACCCCATAAAGCCACTCCTTTTTGATGAATCGTTGCAAGGTATGTCCCCAGCGGAGACCACTGAATGAACATCTCTGTCCACCTCTGAAATAATGAACAAAGAGATAAAATCATTGTCATTTTTTATTTGTTATTGTTGTCAATTAATACTCTTATTTCCGAGTCAATTCCTATATAACAAGAAGTGAAATGAAAAATAATTTTAAGTTACTTTTTTTTACAGCTCATCGACATCTGGGCCATTAGCACTGACATCCAAGGGGCACCGAGGAATTTTCTCAACGAGTCGTGAGATGAGAATGCCGCCGGTGGGAATCGAATCCACCATCTCCCGCATGAGAAACTAAGTTACTGTTAAGGGAATGGAGGAGGAGCTAAACTATTTTTTTTTTTCTAGTATTTATTTAAAGATATTTATATAATTCATTAGGAGGCCCGGTTGCCGTGAGAGCTAAGGCATTTGCACTCCGTGCCAAAGGTCGTAGGTTTGATTCCCAGGATGTTATATAATAGTGTAAAAATTAGAATATATCGCACTAGAATTTCTAAAGTTACACAACTCAAATATCGGTTTTATCCACACCACCATAGTTATGACTTTAAAATACATGGTAAACATATCTTTATCAACTATCAAAACTGTATGTACCTAGCTTCAGAGCTTGTGCACCAGAAGGCACTTGTGTCAGCCTTCCAGTCTTAATCCTAAGGCCCCTACATAGGCAAGAGTGACACATTTTCAGATGAGTTTAATTTTGAGTTGTGTTACTTTAGAAATACTAGTGCGATATGTATAGATCAATATGATACATATGTGTTTTTTAAATTCTACTTACAGCTCTTTCCTCAAGTTTGGTTGGCTGCGGGATGGTATTGAGCCATATTTGGACAGGATTCCCACCACTGCAAATTACACTGAATTGATCATATGCATCAGGCTCCAATAAGTAATAATGGAGATCTCGTTGTTCTTTATAAGGCTGTGGATCTGGAGGAGTCCATTCATCCGGGATTTCTTCATATCTTTAAAAATTACAAACAAAATTAGTGTTTTAAGAAAATTAATAGCAATTTGCATAGTCCTGTAGATATCCCAGCGTCAAAAGCCCTGTTGCTATTAAACCGTTAAACAAAAAAAAAATCTTATAGAAACTCACGATTCTTTAAGCAAACATATGTCAAATATTAAAAATAGGATTAACGGTAATTTGATTAAAATCGCCAAAGACATCCTTTAACTCTTCAGGAGTCCAAATACTCACAATAATGCAAATAAGGCTGGATTGTGCAAAAACGAATCCTCTCCCACAATAGCCTCTCGTCAAGAATAGAGTTCAAATAATACAAATCAATGATCAAAAGATTAGTCATTTGAAATACTTGTTTTTTTCTAAATTTGGTAACTAAATAATATATTAAATTTTGTCTAATGAATATACAAATATATTTTTTAAATACTTTACTCTGTTATTATCATCTACTTTACTCTTGTTTTTTATATTTTTTTTTTTTTCGTTTTTAACGGCGCATTAACTATTTTGCTATTAGCGCCAGACTATCTACAGGTTGCCACCCTTTTATAATGCCAACAGCACGTGGTCGGTCACCCATTCAGGTTCTGATCACGCCCGACATTGCTTAACTTCGGTGATCTAAGGGAACCGGTGTATTCAACGTGGCTATGGCCGTTGGCTTTTATATTATTATATATTTATTTATTTAAGTCATATCATTTTTAGTCGCTTTTTCTAAAATTTCCTCAATTGTGAAATTGAATACGTGTTTATATCACTGAGTAAATATGATCGCTCCAATATAAACTTTATTATAATCTGACCAATTATTTTTTTAAATATAATATTTGGTAGGTGCTAATGGCCAAAGCAGTCGAGGCACCCAAATAAAAAAAAAAAAAAAATAATATTTGATGCCTCTTGGTGTTTTCAGGAATTTTAATCTAGAGTAACTGCTTTTCAACCGGTTCATTAAAAGGTATGTGTAAGGATGTTGGAAAAATTACATGGAGTTATAACAAAATAATAAACACAGATTTTTATTGACCCTCCACCTGGCATATATATTAGAAAATTAAAATAACTCACTTTTTGAAGTCTGAGAACAAATTGACTTGAAACGTGTGATTCTTGTCCAACTTGTGATTGTTCAATGCATTAACAGCTTCAATTGCACTCTGAGGATTACTATATTCGATGAATATATATCTAAAATAAGGATTATCGTTGAATAAAAGAATAATTCAAAAAATAGAATCAGGTAACAATAAACAGGTAAAATCAAGTTACCCTTTTGTCAATTCCTTTTCATTCAACGGAAAATGTTCATTTATAACTTTTCCAAATTTGCTGTACATTTTAGAAATGACACTTTGAAGCTTCTCAAGCCTTTCAGGTCCAACTTGAGGAACTCCATCAACCACAATAATAGAATCCACTCCATCTATGGGTTCAGGTCGCTCACATAAAATATCACCTAACAACTCTGAAACAGATTTCAGTAATTAATTTCCAATTATAATTAACTTAATTGAAATAATAATCTTAAATGTCTTATATAATCTCAATATTAATAATAGTGCTGCTTTTCAGAGCTAAATATATTTTCCTATTGCTCAACACTACCACAGGTTCATCAAATTGATAGGAGTCATGGTAAAATAACCTTACCATGCATATGTATATTTGTCACGTTAAACAAACATCACTGTTTTAAAAAACTGAGGTTTCGCAGCCCTAAATATTATAGTATCAAACGATTTATTTGACTCCTATTAAAATATGAACTAAAACATATGTCCATTGCACCGAATGCATAAACATGTAGGTAAATTAAGGTGAAGTACCTTGCTCCGAAATTGGATCCGAATATCCTTCTGGATCATCGAAGTTCGGTTCTTCATCTTCATTGGGGTCCTGTTTCTGATTTTTGTTATTATCACTATTTTGTGCCGATTTATCGGCATCTTTCTTCTTAGCCATCTCGCAGGCCTCGTGGACAATGGCGGAGAGAGTTAAACTGGAACTATACTTCAATGATTTCTATATCGTGGTCTTTTGTTTTTTTTTCAAAATGAAGATATAAAAAATTGTTATTTTCTCATAATATCAAGTTTAATGAGTGATAACTATAAACCTTATAAAATACGGCAAATTTTGAAAACTCAAAATAATCGTCTATTTTATTTTTTTTTTTTAATCAGTTTGGGGAGAGGTAATGGAACATGTCCATTCGTTTATCAGAAGTGAATTAACTTATCAGTGTACATAGAAAAATTGTTTCATTTCCAATTTTAATCGTTTAGAAAATTTCTGTTTCTTGCATTTTACGATTTTGCGATGCTTGTTCTAGTACTTGGAGATTTACACATTCCTCATAGGTGTAGCAGTTTACCTGCTAAATTTAAGAAACTACTTGTTCCAGGAAGAATCCAGCATATTCTCTGCACTGGAAACTTGTGTACAAAGGAGTCTTTTGACTATTTAAAAACTTTAGCAAGTGATGTGCATGTTGTTAGGGGCGATTTTGATGAAAACATGAACTACCCTGAACAGAAGGTAGTCACTGTTGGGCAGTTTCGCATTGGATTATGTCATGGACATCAAGTAATCCCTTGGGGTGATCCTCAGGCATTAGCAATGGTGCAGAGACAACTTGATGTAGATATTTTGATCTCTGGACACACACATAAATTTGTTGCATACGAACATGAAAACAAATTTTACATCAATCCTGGTTCAGCAACGGGAGCATTTAATCCATTAGATCCGAACATCATTCCTTCATTTGTACTGATGGATATCCAGAGCACAAATGTTGTCACTTATGTATATCAGCTCGTAACAGATGAAGTGAAAGTTGAAAGGATTGAATATAAGAAGAATTGATCTTTATTTAATTCAAGCATACAATTTGATGTTGATTAATTGCCATTTTGCAATCGACAGATCTGGTGGACTTGTGAATATTTATAATAAAGAGTTATGTTTTTCTATGGTATTCTCTATTTGCTACACTTCAGATTGTAACATTCTTGGTGTTCGAATCAGTACTTTCAATTCAATACTCATTGTAATGTATTGTTATTTTGTTTGTATATTTTATTATTTTAAAAAAATTGTTACATTAAATGAGTCAAATTATTACTATGTTATTTTAATTATTTAAACAATGAATTGAAAGTCATAATTGCTTCAAGTGATATCGAGTAATTTACTATTGTCATATTATGCTATCTATTTGATGATATGCTTATTTTAAGCAGTACAGTATTACAATTATTTTGGGTGGAGCCCATTTATTCCAAGGGACATTTTTTTTATAAACAATTACTGCAATGCAGTATTTAATTGCTTTGCAATAAACTAAATATTTTATTATTATTGTCTCTTTATTATAACCAACTGTAATACTATATAAATAAATTTGAAATTATTTATTTTTGCAATATTTTCTTTATTTGAATTACACCCTGAAGGATTTCAACTGTGAAGGCAAAGGGAAATTGCTTGCCCTTGGATGAGAGGGTGCTGAGATCTCAAGATCAGCTGTTTTTTGTTTATGCTCAGTTGGGGATGATTTTGACACTTACTTTAGCAGGGGCATTTTATTGTAAGTAGAAATTGAAATGTTGAAATTTATTTGTGTCTGAACTTTTTACCAGTATATTTTACCAGTGAAATATAGAAAGTTGTTTGTAGAAACATGAGATCAGGGGTAAACCAGTCTAAAGGAAGTTTTTCTATAGCAAGAACATCAATACATGAAATGGAGTGATATTGTTGCAAATATATAGTATGTTTATATACCCAAAACTGTTTTCAATAAAATATTTTATTTTTTTACTCTACTTTATTTATTTTAAGATGATATAGTAAAGTTACAAAAACATATTTCTTACTGTTATTATTGCTTGATTAAAAATAACAGTTCACAAAAACTCTATTTATAATTTCTTTTAATGTAAGTTTTTTCTTTTTAAAGTTTTGACTTTTTCAGATAAGTTCTGTATCAAGTTCAAAGAAAATATTAAGGGCAGAAAAAATATTGATTTTTTTTTGTGGCTAATAATTGTTTAATTTTGCCCAGCTATTTATAAATACGTTTTAACCGAAGATAATAATTTATTAAACCAATTTATACCACCCAGGGTGTGATATGACATTAATGATTTAATTTTCATATCTTTAACATAACTCCCAGCGATTTGAACCCATTTTTTTTGGCCTCCGTGCAGATTCTTGCAGCTAATAGTCTACTGGTCTTTATTTCAGAGTATGGAGCTGAAGTAACATATAGATAACAACGTTATATTTATCTGAAGCCTAATTCTAATTAATAAATATAATGGTAAAAGGAAATGTTTAGAGAAGAATGCTTTATTCTCAGAAAAGGTTTAATAGTCGAGTTTGCAGCATAAACTTGACTATTAAAAATATACTAACTTCTTGAGAGAACAAGGCAGACCGATTAAAACTACATGAACCAATTCTTGACGGATGGCAGTCCACACATAAACACAATAATCACCCGCTTCAAAGATAACTACATTTAGAATACACACACATGTAGAATTTATAAAAACATTTATGATTTTTCGTAAAGTAAAGTAATGGACGCAGTATCTTAAAAATAAATTTTACAAATCATTACATTCACAAGCTCTATAATCAATATATTTTTTTGTGTTTAACAGCATATAAACGGTTGGGCTATATTTTTTTGTGTTTAACAGCATATAAACGGTTGGGCTATTAACGCCAAAAATCAATATAAATAAAATAAAAAAAAAAAAAGCTACTCGTAATTTGGGAGAATATAAAAAAAAATCTCTTTAGTTTAGGGAATCTATGAAGATTTGTATCTTGCTTCTAGGATTTTTTAGGAGGATTTAATGTAGCCAATTTAATTAATGAACCAAGAAATACATTTGAATAATTATAATTAACCATCCAATACAAATTTTAAATATATTATGAATGAACTTACATAATTTTAAAAACATCAAAGATAACGGAGCATTCTTGCTTTTTTCTCATCCCCCTGAGACTCTTACATTCTTCATCTTCCATTTTGCATCACTACTAGCCAGTCACTTCACTTGCGAGCCCCCACCACCAGTTTCATCTATTTTTATCTTTCATGCCATTATATATTAGCTACCTGCCTTCAAATGTACTTTTAGAACAGTATCTATCTTTTCCATTCTGCAGTTTCTCCATCCATTGTTTGGATTCACATACACAAGTTCTTGCTTTTCTCATAGTTTTTATTGGGTTTGGTAAAACAAAAGTAAGACTTGCAAGAACTGTGCATCTTAGCACATTTCCGTTCTTATTCCCGGTGTCATTTGGAAATCTTAGAATAGAAAAAGTTCATCTTTTGTGAAAAATGTAAAATGAAATCTCAAAGAGAAGGAAGACTTTAGGCACCACAACAGGAAACTGACAGTATCCTGAGTAGAAATGTCTTCCTTCAAGCACCGATTTCTCCAAATAAGATCGCTCTATCAGAAATTGTATACAAACCGCTTTTGTTGGAAATTTAATAAGCTTTCAATTAGATGCTTCAAATTTATTAAGATTTCACAACCAGTTTCAAATATACAGGGTCTGTCCGGAAAGTAATAGAAATGATTTTTTTTCCGCCGCGGCTGTACTTCGGAGCGCGCGCGAGCCGACTAGATTCGGTAGTATGGGTCCCTAGCTAACGAACAACGGGTTGGTCAGTTGTCTCCGAGAGTCAAGATAGGCTTTTTCGTGCGACTAGTTTTTGTGAGTGGTATAAGCCGAAAATGCAGCGTTCGTTAGAGCAGAGGTTAGCAATTAAAATCTCTGTGAAACTCGGTAAATCTGCGGCAAAGACGTTTGATATGATGAAGCAGGCTTACCCAGATAATACTTTCGCAAGAAGTGGTGTGTTTTGGTGGCACAAGGCCTTTTTGGAGGGCTGGGAAGAGGTCACCGATGAAGACTGCGCTGGAAGACCTTCGACTTGAAACACCGACAATGTGACTCGTGGACAAACCTTCAACTCCAAGTTTTACGTGGAAGTGCTCAAGAGACTCAAACGAAGGGTCAATCGAGTCTGTAAAGACATTGCAGCCGACTGGAAGTTGGCTCATACCTACTTTCTTGTGACCAGCTACCAAGCCTGGTAGACATCCCAACCCTTCCCCAGCCACCCTACAGCCCAGATCTGGCCCTCCGGACTTTTGTTTCCTCGCCTGAAAAGACCGATGAAGGGAAAGCATCTCGAGACGGCTGTGGGTCCAAGCAGCTTGTACCGTGGCTCTAAAGGCTATTCTATAGAATGCCTACTGTGACGCCTTCAATGCTTCAAAATCGCGCTGGCAGCGCTGTATCAACGCAGGAGGAGCCTATTTTGAAAGTTTTTAAAAAATTGTAACGGTTGGATCAATATATTTTTTTAATCGACACAGTCCTATTACTTTCAGGACAGACCCTGTATAAGAATATGTCCAAAAATTCCATACACACTAATGTTTTCTACTTTTCTTGAAATTGGTTATAGGTATGGATTTAAAATGATAGATCCAATTACATATAAAACTTGTAACTCGAAGCCTAGTAACGTAAAACCGCGATTGTGTGAATATTGCCTACAAAACCTTGTTCCAGTGGACCTATTCTGCTGTTTTACAAACTTGACCTTTTAAATTAGACAATATATTTTTGGTATGAAAACAGACCATTTCGGGTGCAGTTATAGAATGAACAGACAGAATGTGGCACTGGATCGGCCAGAAGGTGCCTTAAAGCGGACAGCTGTGAACTCAAATCCATGAGAAAGCAGGGACTAGTGTTGAACGAAGGAGACCAGAAGGAAAATGTGGGAGAAGAGTTCCGTGGACGTGGCAAGACATGGAGTAAGCTGAAGGCTGGACTCAAAATGCTTGGCACATTAAGTGCAAGTCTTAAAACTAATATTTAGATAAGGCATGGTAAAAAAAAAATGTTGGGAAACACTGCTTTAAATATTTTCTGCAAAATCTTCATATACTCTTTCAATAAAAATCATTAATTTTATAATTATAGGTGTTTCAGATTTGCACTGTTTTTTAATATAAAAACTTTATAACATTAATTTTAAAAAAATCTTCTTAAAGCTAAATTTTTTAAAAGAAAATGAGTTTCATTATTTGCCGAAAATAATGAAACTCACTTTATCATAAAAAAAATAGTTTTATTAAAATACCATAACCGAACCCTGACAAATTCTCCCTTCGCATCATATTGTTTCAATTTTTAAAAGAATATAAATGAAATTTTAATTTTTGTCTGTGTATGTGCATTAGTTGAAGGGCTCAGTGCCAAAGATGACTAACCCACAATTTTAACAATTTTGTATTATTTACGTCTCCTAATAGAGAATTTTAAGTTTTATTATTGATAGAAATGACCAGCCTTTACACCTCATGGATTAGTACTGGAATCCGTAAGTTTGTTTTGGAACTTACTGCAAAGCTAACGTTCAGAAGATGCATAATTTATGAGAGTTAATGTGACCAGAAAACAGAACGTGATCGTATGAATTCAGTTACCAGTACTGCAGCCTACTGGAAGGAAACTATCTACGGAGAAAGTGAATGATCTCATAGCACTTCTTCAGTATATTCCTCCAGTATATCATTCCTTCTACCAAAACCTAAAGAACAACCCAGGTCATGAATAAAATGGCTTTAGTTCACTCGCCGAAGGAAAGAACAGCAACTAATGAGAAACTCTTGGACTAGAATTACTATGTTTAAATTGTATCTGAATTTTTTTAGTTGTGTTAAATCATAGAACATAATGATAGAAATGTAATAAAAAATAATTTGTCATTAGTTATAATTAATGGAAAATTATTTTTCATTACATTTCTATCATTATGTATCTATGATCTGGAGATTAATAATTAATAATCTCCGAATATGTGGCCATTATTCTACAAGTGTAAGTAAATTTTTTTTTTTTATGTGAGAGCCAATCATGACTATACTTTTTGTTTTTCATTATCACGACTAACTATAAATTTTTGATTATTATTGTATATTCATAACAATTTTGTGTATCTAATGAATAAAGAACAATTAAAATCATTTCCTTCACCAACACTAATTTTTCCCGAAATCTTCTAAACTTTAACCTCAATTTTCTCAGTTTGTTCTAAATGTGGGTTAGTCACCTTTGACATTGAGCCCTTCAATTGATGGGATATTTATATGTATGTATGTATGTATACGTGTATATATATACACATATACATAAGTGTATATACATATATTTGTATATGTATATTCATACAAGATGTTTGATCACACTGATATATACTTGGTAAAAAGTGAACATACAAGAAATTAAAATTAAGAACGTAAGATAATATATGTTTTCACAAAGGAGGAAGGATTAGCCATTCTGTAACAATAAACTAATAGTTTAGTCACTGATTTTTCCTTGAATCAGAAATCTTTAAGGTAAGCACAAGTGGTTGATTAAAATGTCAAAAGATATCTCTCTTCTATGCAAAACATATGCCCAGTAAATTTTTATTTTTGTTAATATGTTTATTTTACCATACATGAATAAGTGTTTCGATTTCAGAATGCTTCCTGGAACATCAAACCATGAAAACAATAAAAATGAAAAAGACTGGGAATTGGCAAGGAGAGGTATATGCCTTATCCTCAATAATCGCAATGAGGAAGCACAAGCACTTTTTGAAAACAAAGGAGAGTCCACTCAGCTAGCAGTGGGCCATGCTTACATAGCATTTATGGCAAGTATAATTTTATTTATAGGCTTGTTGGAGGTGAGTGTTAATGCAAGATCACTTAACACTCCGAGCCAAGGGTCCCCTGAGCCAAGGGGGGTTTGATTCCCAGGAGGGGTGGTGGCTTTTATTTGGAAAAAGAAAAGGCATCAGCCCTATCCTGGCTAGAAAACTATATATAGGAAGCTATATATAACCCGTCCTAAAATTCTGAGTTGATTATAATGGACGTTAAAATTTAAATAAATAAATAAATTTTATTTTTAATAAATCATGTCTTATGCATTCTGAAATGATTAATGCCAATTGGATAATAGCTTACTGTTACAATAATATTAATTCTTAAATGACAATAGCTTTTAGAAAATGTTATTCAATATGCACTGTAAACATCCTCTCTCCCAAATAATAATTTAAAAAATGAGAGAGAAAAACAACATTATATAAAGCAACACAAATTTATAGATTATGAAAATTAAGGAATACCAGAAAGATTAATTATTTATCACATATCTGCGAAGACTTGTTGGTGAATGTCTTTGTCAAATTATAACAGATCAAATATTATTTTACAGGTTCTTTCTTTGGAGGAAATGTGTGCTATTATTATACATTCGTGTTCATTTTTAATTCAACTGTACAAGAATATTTTTTGTTATCCAAGTTTTGCTGTTTCAGAATGCCGTGATGTCTTGTGAAGAAGATAGCTTAGAAAAGGCAATGAATATTCTGAAAGATTTGGAGTCAAAATGTGCGCAAAATCTTGGCTGGTTAAGAGCAATGAAAAACAAAGTACTTGGCAGAACTGTAAGTTTGCTACACATTTTAATAAAAATCATATTGAATAATTGTTTTCATTACCCACCCATAGCGAATTCCTTAAAAGTTTTCAATAAAACTGTTAATAGATAAAAAAAAAAAAAAAAAAAAAAAAAACTGTCCCATAACTGACCACGAGACCCCACAGGGGCAGGTCCTTGATTCTTGACCAGGTAGCTCACTTTGGAGGTGTGTTGAGTACTATGCTCCAGCTGTCTGATTTTCTTCTTTGCCGATACCCATTAAATACTGACTCTCCCCAAGTTTCAATACTGTCTCTGCCCAAGTTTCAAACTCAAGTCCTCCAGAACATGAGTATATTGCTCTGAGCCAAGCTCACCCCTGTTAATAGATAATATTTATTTATATACATTAAATATCTTTATACCAATAGACAACAGTCGAAGCTAAACTTTTAATTAATCATTAAATGACCCTTTGCTCAAATTTATCGAATAAGGCAGAAGGTCAATAAAATTACGCCACACACTTTCTCACTTTTTATTTTAACTTCCCTACATGTTTCGCACTATTTTGGCGCCTCTTCAGGGGAATTTACTTTAAAACATAACTTCAGCCTCAACTTGAGGAGGAGAACCTTCCACTAGCTGGGTCTAGACATAGGGAAGGTTCTCCTCCTCAAGTTGAGGCTGAAGTTATGTTTTAAAGTATATTCCCCTGAAGAGGTGCCAACATCGTGCGAAACATGTAGGGAAGTTAAAATAAAAAGTGTGAAAGTTTGTGGTGTAATTTTATTGCCCTTCCGCCTTATTCGATAATTCTCTAAACTTTTAAGTTCCACTCTGTTATTTATATAAAATATCGCCTGTTTGAATGAGAGAAAAGAATTTATGATTTTTATTTTTATTTTTTCTGGTCCTCGCAATAATATTTAATCGTTTATTAATTTTATTTGTTTGCTATTAAATGTTCTTAAAATAATATTTCAATTAAATTGCCTTATTTTAACCTGGTTTGGTATTCTGTAGGACCTGAGCATGTACGAGAGTCTTGAACAACAAATTGCATTGGCTGACTGTCAAGTTTGCATTGCCTTTCTTTCTTTAATGACGCAGGATTCCACGGCAGGGTGGGTAAAAGGAGGTTGGGCCCTCAGAAAAGCTTGGGGCTTATATCACAGCACATATACTTACCTTGCAGGAGAATACAGGAGAGTATTTGGACTGGCCATAGATTTGCCCGGTATGTTGAAAGAGTAACATGGAACTATAATGATAAAACTGTATATATTAAACCACAGTGTATTATACAGGATGGCATACATCGTCTATGACTTAAGTTTCAAATCTTTTAGATTTTTTAAAAAAAGTAAGTCTGCAGGCAGATATTTGCCTTTTGTTTTATGCTTGAAATGTTGCCAATTACATCATAGTATTGAAAGTTAATTTATTCAAAGGAGGCAACCTTGACATTGAGAGATCTCTTTGCCAATTTAAAACTTGTCTTTTATAATTTTGATTTTTGTTTTGTTTCCTATCAGTACTAATTTTTATTTATCTTGAAATAATTTTTAGTTTGAATTATTTTGAAGTTAAATAATTGTTTGTAAAAGAAAGTTATAGAAATAAGTAAAGAAATATATTTATATTGTATGCGTGTTTTTATCTGAGGCAGGAATTCTATTAGTACGCTAGGGTAATGCTAGATAGCTCTAAAGTCGAGAAATGAGAAGAGAAAGAAGGTTACAACCGCTGAAGCTCTCAACTGCTGGAGCAGTCATTGGTATGTGCGGCCCAACTTTCCTTCGACTTCCACACAAGTCAACAGTACACAGGGCCCAGCCGCCCCTCAACTGCTGGTGCAGCCAATAGTAGAGAAAGGATTAAAGTACTGATATGTCATTTTGTAGGTATTCTTTAATAAATCTTTGGTTCTAGGTTCTGAATCAATTCCTTGGAGGGTTTTATCTCAATCAAATTCAGGTTCAAGTACGCCTCTTTCACCGACGGGTACTTGGTCAATTCCTACTACTCCTTCTGCTGAGACTCCAACTAATGGATACAAAAGACATTGGACAAAGATATTTTCTCCACTCCAGTCACCTCAGTAATATTCATTTTTACTTTATTTTGTTATTTTATATTGTTATATGATTTATTATTATTAACATAATGTTTCAGGCTTTGTGGCGAGGAAATAAGAAGGTTGATGGCTGCTACTTGTTTTGGTTATGGATTGTTTCATCTATGTGTTTCAATGCTTCCTGCCACTCTCTTAAGGCTAATTCAAATTCTTGGATTTTCTGGAGATCGTGTGATCGGCTTGGATGCTCTCATGTTTGCTCGACATGGTCCAGATATGAGGGCTCCATTAGCCATGTATGGCTTATTATATTATAATAACTATTATTGTTCATAAGCGGCAGATTTCAATTTTTATAGATCCATCAAGTATCACAGTTGTAGGAATGATTTAGATAAGAAATTCATTGTGTTGGAGATTTGTATGACCAACATCTAGCCAAATCGATGTCCAAAAAAAATGACAATACATTTTTTTTTTACACTAAGGTCCAGATAGGTTTCAACTCAAATTTTAATTTGTACCACCGGAAAAACATACATGATATTTCCTTACAAAAACAAATAAAACAAGAAATTTACTTGCTAAAAGCACATTTTTTCTTTTATGGATTGTGTTTCATTGAGATCCACAAAATAAAATCTTCATTTTAGGATAGATGCAAGAAATAAGATAATTCTCCCTCAAAAGATATTTATTACAGCCCAGAGCATTTTTTGAACCCATGTTGGTATAGCACAGCAACTCACGGCACAAGATTTTATTCTTAACTAATAACATTAAAAATGATTTTAAAGAACTTTATATCAAAAGATAATTAGAAATTATTAAGATGTTGTGGAAAAATCTAAAATTTATCAATAAATATCTAAGTGTATAAAGAGGACGTGGGAAAATACTATGTAGGGGGTGCGGAGAGTTTGTGGAAAATATTTGAGTTGATATTTTCCTTTTTTTTTTTAATTCTGGCTCATGAATTATTATGTTCTTTTAACATAGCATTGAAGATTTGTGTAAGAATTGGTTCATCCTGATCCATTTTCTTACATGCATCCTGATATGAGGCTACCGCCCTCCAGAAAGCTCTCCATGAATTTCTACACTTTAGTACTGGAAAACTTGTTTAAAAAAATAACATTTGATTTTAAGTATTTAAAAAATTATAGCGCCCTTGATTTTGTTTTAAAAAAGCTAAAAAATGATCTTTCTAATTTGTTTTCTTAGGTTAGCCTTATTGTGGTACCATACTGTTATGAGACCTCTTTTAGCAGTTGAACCTCAGTCTATATCAGCAAGCATAGTCGCAGCTGAGGCGCTTCTCGAGGAGTCAAAAGGAGAATTTCATGAATCAGCTCTTTTTTTGTTTTTTTATGGAAGAGTTTGTCGTCTAAAGGTAAAGAGTTATACTTTTTTATGGTCTAAATTGCCTGCTAATTTATATTTACAATTTATATTTCTGTAACAAATGTTAGTTTATTAACTATCAAAATAGATTCATCAAGAGGGGGTCCATTTCCTACCCAAATTATTAATATGACCCCTCCAGTTGTCATTTGTATTATGTTGCTACAAAACTCACAATGCAACATCAGAAAATAATGATAGAAGAGCCTTATAAAAGTAAGCAAAATCAGCTAACAAGGAGTAGGGGTTTACTCTGGTTCCAAGAAATTAAAATGCTCCTAACAGTAAAAATGTTTTTATATTGATACAAAATTGGCTTACAATACCAAAAATTAATGACAGAATTATCTTATTAAAATAAGCAAAATCAGTTTACGGGGGTATCGGTTCAAGGGATAAAGGTTTACTCCTGGTAAAAATTATCAATATGCCCCTAACTTTCAAAATTGTTTTATTATGCAATGGGACTGTCTATAAAACTGCAGAAAATATTGTCATTAGTAGGTTTTAAACATTTTTAGCCTTAGCTTTGGCTAAGTATTGATAAATATTAAACACGATCTCCCCTGTCTGCAATGTACAATTTTGTTATATTGCAATAAAACTTGCTATACAACATGCTGGAACTAGTTTTAGAGGTGCATTATGAAAACTTTCAAAATTGGTACATTAGGAATAAGGATTTACCATGACCCTCTCCACTCCAGACCAAATTACTCATGTGCCCTTTGTTTTTTGGAACAAAACTACCTGTATAATATTAAAAATTAATGAGAAACATCCATTGTCAAAAGCAACTAAAGCTGAATTAAGGATTTATTTTTTTTTTTTTTTTTTTTTTTTTTTTTTTTTTTTTTTTTTTTTTTTTTTTTTTTTTTTTTTTTTTACGGCGCACAAATCTTGGCTATTAGCGCCGTTTATTTATTATTATTATTATTTTAATAATTGAGTGAGCTTTTAAAAGAACTATAAAAAAGTAAAACTTTCTATGTTAATTTTAGTCGCTGCCTTGCTGAGAATTGTGCTAAGTTTTTGCTGCTTTTGTGGGACGTACTTTTTTTTATTAAAAAACGGGAAAGGGATGTTTCATTTAAACAGTTAAGCTTTTAAATACTGAGGCTGTAAGATTATATGTGAGTCTTGGAAACTAATTATAAGTTTTGATCATATTTATTCTTTAATTTAAGAATAAAATAGAGGAAGGAGTGAATGCTTACAACATGGCAATGGAGAAGTCAGGCCAACGGGAATTAGGTCTACTTTGCCTTCATGAAATGGCCTGGTGTCATTTAATTCAGTTAAACTTTGGAAAAGCGTATCATGCTTTTTCACAATTGCGGGGCCAGTCTCATTGGAGTAAAGCATTTTATGCTTACCTGTCAGCTGGTAAGTATTTTATTCAATTTTCTTTTTTGATAAAAATATGCTTCTGCTTTTTAGTTTATTAAAGAGTGATTTTTGGTGGTTAGCAGAATTATTTCCATAGATGGAATTAACTTTAAAATGTGCTCGGAACTACATACAACGATAATTAATTGTTGTATTTTTCTTCCTCAAATTATATATACAAAAACAGTTCCATGCCTGACATTTCCACTAACACAGGTACTGACAGGAAATAGAAATACAAATTCATACTTATACAGGTTTTAACTTACTAACATTGACACATGTGAGTGTGTTAACCACATAGTACAGACATACACTCATTTAATTTATGAATACTTCAACATCTACAAAATTATTTAATATATAATATTAAATACTGGCCAATTGGCTCCAAAAAACTATTCAATAATTTTTTCTCCATTTTAACTAAAATAGCCTAAAATTTCAATTTATTATTGCCTGTCTTTCATTATTAAAAAATGTTTTGTATTTTTTTATTTTTTATTACAATATGTTTTATATTGAAATGGCCAATTGGTCTCCAGTTATATTTATTTTTTTATTATTAATATATTGTATGGCCTGATGGCCAGTAGTGTTGGGACATGAGCACACCATGCCTAAGGCCATGGGTTCGATTTCCACAGGGGATGGTGACTTTTTCAGAGTTATTAATTAAGAGACATTAAATAATTTAAATTATTTGGAGAAAAATAATTGGCCATTTCATCAAGGTCTCACAATGATTTTTATGCAAATAAGAGTATTAAAAATTAGCTATTATTCCGCTATAATTTTTCAGTTTGTGGTGGATGCCTAGGAAATGAAAGCGCACTTGGAATATTAGTGCCTCCTCTTTTGAAACTTTCTGGTAGTATATCTCAACTAGACAACATTATTGCTCAAAGAGCTAAACTCCTACTCCCATTCAAACCCCATTTTTATTATAAATTGCTTGCATATGAGATGGTATACCTATGGAACAGTCTTCCGTCTAGAGATGGTTTGCTAGCTATAATTGGAGGTAAGTCTTGATATGTTTGTACTTAAGAACTATCTATTACAAATGTTAACCGTATAAATTTACCACATAGTTTGTAAATCGACAATTCAACACATAAAGACACTCAAAATATACTTTAAAATTTGATCCAATAAAGTCTCATGAAGTTGTTCAGAGTAGCTATTTATCTTTTAGAAATTTCCAACGGAATGATGTTATTGCAGCTGCTCTCATAAAAATAAGATGTATTGAAAAATGTATTCATTGATTCTATCAATATATATATATATATATATATATATATATATATATATATATATATACTAATAAAATTATATATTACAATTATTATAATTATTTAAAATTGGTTTTTATCATAAAAACGAAATAAATAATGACCCTCATTGGACCGCAAAAATGTAATAAAATAAAATATTATTTATTATTAAAATGTATATATATATATATAAATATATATTCTAATAAAATTATATATTACAATTATTATAATTATTTAAAATTGTTTTTTTTTATCATAAAAACAAAATAAATAATGACCCTCATTGGACCGCAAAAATGTAATAAAATAAAATATTATTTATTATTAAAATATATATATATATATATATATATATATATATATATATATATATATATATATATATATTATACAGGGGCCGAGATTAATTTAAACTTGAAAATGTGGGTTCTTATTTTAATTTTTGGATTTCAGGGTCTTATAGAGTTCAGACTAATTAATTTGTGATTTGCATAATTGAATATAAAGTTGAAATATGGAATGTAACTTTAACTACTACGAAAAAATAATACTATTATAAAATAAAACAATTTACCTTTATGCTCCAAAAGACAGAGTCTTCACAAAACAAAAGAAACACACTGGGGAAAGCTTGTTTTCTCATCAGCAAACAGTCCATGACCACTGGGAGCGACCATATACACAAGTGAAGCTTCCTCTTCCATGATCAGGCAAATACTAAAGGATGAAGGAGAACTTTTTGGCTGTCTTATATTCCGTCACATCCTTCTATAGACTTAAATAGGCCAAACTCATTCTCTTTTCAAGATTATATATTATTACTGTTTTCCATTAATAGAATAGAATTTTAACATTATTACTCCTTTATAAGAGTCTATCACCAAAGGTGTAGGAATCTAAAAAATAACAAATAAATAACTTTTTTTTAGATTGTGAGTCAAGTGACATTAATGAGGAGCCAATGACTGGATTGATTTGGTTTATCCGTGGTGTATGCTTTTCTCGTTTGAGACAATGGGGAAATTCAGTTAACTGTCTAAATAATTGTCTCACCAGTAGATCTAGTTGTTCTACCAAGGCTCCAGATGCTCATATTTCTGCTTGTGCTCTTTATGAACTTGCGCTTGTTCATCTCACTTCGGCTCAGGTAATTTACGTTACTTAATTTAACCTGCGGACTTACTTAACAAGTACGCTCAGTACCAAATAGTTTGCTGCCAGAAGTCAGGATATCTTTATAATACATGGTTTTTAATGTCTTCATGTCTTAGATATATAAAAGAACCTTCTATTAATTCCAGAATGTTAGTGAGGGAATCAGGTTCCTGGAAACAGCTCAAACACAATACAGTGGATATGATTTTGAAAGTAGGTTGTCACTACGCATCCATGCTGCCCTCAGAGAATACAGAAATTAATCTAGTCCAATTTTATACCCAGGTTGTACAAATATCTAAATTTAGGTTGTAAATTATTATGTGATAACATTATTCATTATTTTTAATATTATATTTTATATGATTTAACAAGTTATATAGGGACTGTGCATCGCTGACAGATTAAATAAACCGTTACAATAGCACCGATTGTGCCTTGTAAATCAAGATAATAGTTTCACTGTGTAGTAATTTAGATTTTTATATGATGTAAATTCTTGAAGTCAACTTTTAAGATAATCTAAACTGCACTGTCCCAATATAATTTTTGTAGTGTTCCTCTTTATTATTAAAAACATTTTTATACTTAATTAGTATTATAGATTATAGGAGAAATTAAAACAAATCTAATTACTTTATTTTTTGAGGGCATAATTTCATGTGATGCTGCAAAGACATTTTGTAGGGGTTAAAGCCAGCATGCTCTACTAATATTCTCATTAAACATTTCTTTTCTTTTTTTTTTTTTTTTTTTTTTTTGTCAGTCATAATTTTCGTTAAAAAATAAATAAATTTTCTTTTCAAAAATTAGGAAAAATGTATTACGAAGCATTGATCGGGAAGTATCTCAGGTAGAACTACTAAATGCTGCTTCTATAACATTTTTTCGTGTTATTTCTTCCTTTTTTGATAATAAGTACTTTTGATAATTTCCATAAAAAAAAAAAAAAAAAAAAAAAAAAATTTATCTTCCTTTAAGTTATCAATATTTGGTCTTCATCTTATTTAATTTGTTATTCTAATAATACTAAGGCATTGCTTTTAAGAAAAAAATATTTTAATCTACTATAAGTTTTATTGATATCTCATAATATTAAATATGTTTATGTCTTTTTTACCAAATCACAATTTTGCTTCTTGATATTATTATAAATTGGAGGGTTTATAATCCAGTAAAAATATAAATAGATTATAAACTTTTATCTACTTATGAATTACTCATTTTAGGGCAGCCAGAACTTGACTAACCCTAGTAGAAAGGTTTGGTCCAAAGGAGATGGCCTACCAGAGCCCTGAAAATTACATAAGTCTCTTTGATATTATCACTTCCCAAAATACAATATTTTCCCATTTTGCTTTCTTGAAAATTATTATTCAATTCAGAGAAACTTTATGGTCAATAAAAGTTGAAAATGTAAATGAAGCAATCCTCTTTGACAATTCCATAAATGACAAACTTTAGCATTTGTGGGGGGGGGGGATTGTTTGTTCTACAGCATAGCAGATTTGGTAACACTGCTTGCCTCTCTTCCATTTCAACTCTTTTTTTTTTTTCTTTTTTTTTTTTGGGTGAAATAATCAACCACATGGGTCATGGTCACCGTTAAAGGAGAAAGAAAAAAAAACTTTATGGTTGGATTTTATTTGAATAGTATGAATTGACTTTATTGAAATATGCGTTTATTATGGATTAAGAGAATTTAGAAAAAATAATAATTAGTATTTTATATTGACTAAGATTACCACTCTCAGCTGATGCGAGGCAACCCCAGCTTCACAAGGCTACTCGTATACTTTGTTACAATTACATATGTTGTGGACAAGTCCGGAGAGGATCTATATCCTCCTAAATTAATAATTAAATTTGTTATATTTTATTAAATAGTCTGGTTTCCTTCATAAAATTGATTAATTTGGTTATTGCAGTTTTGGTATCACCCAATGTTTCATCTAATGTTCCTGAAATATCGTGAGTTCTTCTTTCAAGTTCATAATTTCTACACTCTGTCAGTATATGCTTAACACTTAATAATGTTCCACAGGTGATGCACAAAGTTGGTGGATCTTTTGTCATTAAGTGTGAGTGTGTAAGCCTCGTGTGTCCGATTCTGAGGCGTGTAAGAACTACCTCTTCCCTTCTAGCTGCACGTATTGAAGTGTCCCAGGTAGCTGTAGATGCTTTGATTTCTCTTAGCTTGTTTTCTCTAATTTGCCGCCATTCCCTATCCCAGGTAGAGCGAACTTTCTTCTTCATCGAGCAAATTAAATCCTTCCTAGGTACATGATTTATGGTCGAACCTTCTTTAATAGCCAATTTTGCATGAACGTCTGCTATTTCGTTCCCTGTTATACCGCAATGACTTGGTATCCATGTGAATATAACTTGTGTATTATTTTTCTGCAAATTATCTACGGTAGTTCGAAGTTCATTTATGAATGGATGTGTGGAACCCAGCTTAGGTATTGACAATAATGTTGAAAGAGAGTCAGAGAATACATAAAGTTTTGTACCGTTTGGAATAATGATATTTAGTGATTTGAGAATGGCGAGCAACTCAGCAGCATAGATGGAGCATTCATGGTTTAATGAAAATTGATTAATTCTTGAATCGCAAACTACAGCTGCTCCTACACCATCTTCGGTTTTTGAGCCATCAGTATAAACCTGACTAGCTAGAGGAATTCCTTCCGTAATTTTGTTAAATTCTGAGATAAATATGAGCGGGCTGGTGTCTTTTTTTAAATATTTAGTCAGTTTTATGTTTATGAAAGGAACGGGCAGTGTCCAGGGAGGTTTGGTGTAATTAGTCTCTTTAAGAATTAGATTCTTGTCTAATTCTTAAAGAGAGGTGGAGGTCCGGTGAGTCCAGGTGTCATGAACCCACAAACGTGATCACCAAGAAATTGAACGTCATTTCAACTCTGTTGTCCCCCCTCATAAACAGTTACTAACCAAGATACAGCTGCCTTACTATAGATGGCTATAAGGTCATTTGAGTGATACAAATATAAAATCTTGCTTGGTGTTGTCTAAGCAGACAACAGAAATATGGAAGAATATTTTTAAATTCAGCTTAAGTTTCGGTTTTTTATTCATTATTATGTATATATTAATGACTTATAGAATTTTCAATAATATTAATTTATTTAAAAACATCAGGGATGAAATAGGAGTCGCTCCTAACATAAAAATTAATAATGTATAATCAATAAATATTTAAAATGTTTTCTTATTTTATATACTTTATGTATTGTATCAAATCAATTTAATTAACTTTTATAGCCTATTCAGATGGATCATACAGTTCAATTGCACATGTGCAAACTTCTGAGAGGTAAATATTTCCTATGGTTCTGCCATGTGCAAATTTCCATCTCAATAAACACTGAAAGATTAAAAACGAATTATGCTCGTTTAGGACTAGGAAAGGCTTTAAGAGGTCAGGCAGGGAGATAGCGTTTAATGTTTATCAATACTTAGCCGAAGCTAAGGCTTAAAAACAATTAAATTGGACTGAAAACTTCTCAGTGATAAGGTTATAAACAAATGAATTTAATTCTGCAGAGTTATTACATGGGAATATCAGGCACACCTCTTTTCCCTTCGAATTGCATGATCTATCTGAACAGGCTGTACATTCCATGTTTCCTTAAATATGTATTTATTTTTTAACATTTATATATATTTAAATGAAAAATTGATGTTATTGGTGCTGTGAGCAGAGAAGAGTAATTTAAATTTAATATTGTACTTAATGTTCATTATTTTTAAATTCAGCTTAAGTTTCAGTATTTTCCTCATTAGTAGATAGAAATAATTCTTAAGAGCAAGTCAAAACTCTATATTAAACGATTCTTTCAATTATCATTTGAGATCCCGGAGTGTTTAGTGTTTTAAAAGGAAATGTTTATAAGGTAAGTTGCTATTGTACTTCAAAATAATTCCATTTTTAAGTTTAGTTTATATTATTTTTGTTTTCAAAACAATTTTTATTTTAGTTTAACATTGTGATCATCATTTTTAGGAAAGTTTCTATGCAAGAAAAATAGTAATGTGTTAAATACTCAACTAATTGTAAATTTTACATTTACTAAAAATTAAAAATTCATTTGATATTATTTATGATAAAAAGCTAAACTATTTACTCCATTATTGAAAATTAATAGGTGATTTGTTCTACTTCATTATCAATATTATGATATATATTTCATTCTAACAATTGAAATTTTCAATAAAATGTCTTCTTTGTAGAAGTAATAATTGTCCTTGAAATATTGTAATGATTCTATGCCTTTCATGTAAGTGTCTTATGTAAATAATATGCCACTTCCACAATTAATTTGATTTTATTGAGTAAATTAAGAGGTTTTATTAATACATTTTTCATGCCATATCCAGGTAAATAAATGTATTCAAGGCCCTATGATTTGAGTATTGTATAAAATAGCTTGCTTGATGCTTTCACGTAGGATACTGTCAGACAACGACTCGGCTAGCTACACAAATACATGAAAATACAGCAACTATGACAATATTTTATAAAGATTTGGTCTTAAAAGTGCAGATATCATATTCATTGTACAGTTAAATGTTTGATTCCATTAGGAAAAAAATATATGCTCAATTTAATGCTTGTAAGCTTGATATTTTTGTCAGTATTAGTACTGCACCTATTGATGTAATCAATCGAATAGTTGTCTTTATTCTTTAGAAAAAGCTTAAGGTTAATAATTAAAGATTATGATATAATATTAAAATCTGTAGGTTAATGTTAATTCCATTCATGACCAATGGATATCCATTAATATGCCATCCATAGATTGTAATTATAATATAAGACTTCTTAACACATAGACTGCCAGCGATGTAGAGTATATGGCTTCCAGTATTTCGTTCTATGTGCTGGGGTCATAGTACGTACATAGAGCTTATGTGCTTTCAATGTAAAGGTTTCTCACTGCACTGTCTAAAAAGTGTTCTTTTTTTTCCAGGCCTGATCAAGTCTTGTTACTCTGTGTTATCCTCTCTTTAAGACTTTAATATTAGCTGATACAACAGTATTATCAAATCTGATCTTTTGGTGTCATTATCTGTACTATTTCTGATTCCCAATAAATTGAAATAAACATTTGTTTAGGCATTTGTATTAAATACATCTCATGGTATATAAATTATTTTAAAAAGCAAACAGTTCCTAAAGAAACAAGTTATAATAGAACCCCCCCCCCCAAAAAAAAAAAGATGGAATCATTCATTCTTAAAGAAAAGCATTTGATTTCCTATTGAAAAAGGTTTTCAAATTGTTAACAAAATCCCAAATGGTCAACAAAATAAACACACTTGTCACAAAGCTCCTCATCAAGTAATCATTAAAGAAAAGAACAAGACAGACAGTTTTAGGTATATCTACAAGACAAGTACATAGAGATATATGGACCCAGAGAATTTGTGGTTAAGTGTACTTACAAGAATGAGGGATCCTGCCGGAAAACCTCCCTGTAATAGCTGAGTCAATAATTATTGACTCGCTCAGCACAATAAGCCATCATATATACGCTCAGTAAAGGACACCATTCCTGCGGTTTTCAGTAATGAGCCAGAATTAACATATAATTGGCTGTTTTTAAATGCAACAAACATTAATCCCTAAGTTGTTATTTTTTTAGAAGTACTATTTTTTATCACTTCCAGATGCCCAAGAAGCTAACAGCAACGATTAAAAAAAAAAGATGATCATGATGTAAAGGAATACCACGAGGCATGATTAACATACTGTGTCACCAACAACTCAATAAATTTGGGCGGCCCACTTTATTATTTTTGCTTCTTCTTCTGGCAAATGTATGTGATAAATAAATTCAACATACATGACTCTGGAAGGAATTACCAATGTAAGGTGAGACATACCTAGAGAGAAGTCCTTTATTTAAAAATAATGTTTGCTGCCCAAATGTTTTGGAATGCTATAAAAACAGCATACTCATCAATCTTTTGAAAATTTATTTAATATATTTTAATAACTCCAAATTGAAAATATATTTCATGATATAAAAAAAATGACAGTGGCATTGGAAACCTTATTTTAACCCTTCAACCGCTCGGAGAGCACATATGCCAACGTCAAAAGCAATGCCCCCACTGCTCTAGAGGCATGAATGCGGTCTGGGTGCTGCACTCGCCATGATCGGCTTGACTTATAGTCCTTCCTTGTGGGGTATTCTCTCCCTCCAAAAACGGTCAATGGTCAAAAGGACATACAAAGAGAGGAAAAATTTATTTTTAAACAACTGTAAGACGGGAAAAAAAGGTAGAGAAGGAAGGAGGACTGCCTAGACCGAGAGAGCCACAATCTTATCTCACTGTTACAGGGCGAGCAGACCTGGCCCACCCTTCACACCTGTGAAGATGCTTCCCACACGACAGTTAGCGGTTATAGAGTTAAGTTATTGAGCTGGCAGTCGAGGTGTTAAAAGATAATGTATTCCTCATTCCACTTAAAGAGTAAGCTCTTTAGCTCCAGTAGTAATATTTTATTTTATTTTTACGTGAAACTTCCTTAGCGATGATAGAAATCTGTGAATATTCTATACTTTTTAATATAATGCAGGAGGATGGGGAAAGTTGGTACCTAAGAATAGTGGTAGATTCTTGTGCTCTCTTAGCTGGACATGCACTCTTAATTATTTCATTAATATTTTTCCAAGCAATCCTCATATTTCTATTCACTGAAATCATCGATCTCTATCCTTTCTTTGATTCTAAGGCCTGTATTACACTATCAAAGGTCTTTAACAAAGATATTTTATCTAAATTTAATGAAGCGATGACTTCAAAATATCTCTATTACACCAAGTAAAGGTTTTATAAAAATTCATACCAATTTTGGCTATGCATGAAGGTGTAGTTGCTGCCACCGTGGCATGTTATTTTGGCAGCCGTCATACTGGCTTGCTGGACTTTATAACATACTTATCCATGGCATAATTTGGAAAGCAAGAGTACAGAAAATTTTAATATTTTGTTTTCTAATTTCTCTTTTTCGTTGGAACAAAGGGGTAGAGGGATAACCATCTATCACCCCTGAGTAAACCACCCAACTCTTCCCAGGAAAAAGTATATAAAACTTAACCTCCCAGTAGTCACGGCCGATGTTGGAAACGGGCCATTATTTTGTTTCAAACGTCTATTTATTTATGTTTTTCTTTATTATTATATTATTAATTGTATTTAAGTCATTATTGTAGACAGATATATAAATGGTAATGTAAATAAGCTCATTTTATCTTATAAAACAAATTTATTGCATTTTATTTACGACTGTTTTTATTTAAAAAAAATAAAAACAGTTGTAAATAAAATTTTTTTATTTAAAAAAAAATTTTACTTTGCAATAAGACTGAACATTTTAATGTTCATAAATATTAATGTCTGGTACACACTTTAAAAAATTTAAAATATATTTAAATAAAAGTAGAAATATACCCACTGTAATTAAATGCTAAGAATGTAATTCTGGTATGTGTGTAAATTTATTACATGTATTTCACATTATTGTGGTGTTTATATTTTTTTGTCATCCACAAACATGACATCGCCCTTTCTTTTTCTTCGGAGGTAGTTCTTCCATTGTTGCTTCTTGACTCCTTGGGAATTTTCTTAATGAAAATTGTTTTGTATTGGAAGGAAGTGACGGAATGCTTGCTCTGGACTGCAAATGTTCATTCATGAGCAGAAATGCAAGATTTCTGGATTGGTCGTGTGGAGCACTGTGTGCGCCAGCAAGCTGTTTAAAGGGTTGTCAAGCTAGGAATGCACGTAAGGGTAGCACACCACTCGTCACAGTAGGCATGGTAGGGTTTCCCGGTAATTACTTACAAGACGAAATGCTGGTGATAGAGCACTCTGTGCGACTGCTGGTGGGTTTAATGAAAAGTCCACCTTGAATAAAATATATTTTGTTAACATATACACTTGAACTATTACACAAACTTCTTTAAAAAAAATTGTTGTATAAGGTCTTTGATAGAACAATACCGACCAATATGGAATTTTAGGCCCCTTTAGGTTATGTTTCCTCTCTCTCCCACATATTTCCCCTTCGAACCTGAGATATGATTTCACTCACTGCTCTTAAGTAAAATACTCCTTAACCATTAGTTTTATTTAAGAATAATAATGTCTAATTTATAAGTGAACCTTATTGTTTATCATTTGAGTTTATAGGAAAACTAATGTGAAAAAATTAACTTTGCTGCTACTGATTTTAAGTTTATAAGCTTTTTCTTATTCATAAGCGAATCTTCCAAATGTAGTAAAGAATGGTCACGAGTTTTTATGACTCTACACCTTTATTAACCTTTTTTTTTTAAATAATATTATTTGTATGGTACTATTCATTGTATATTGTTTTAAGTGTTTGCATACAAGCTAATAAATGTTGATATGATTACAGTCATCATTTTTCTTTCCCATTATCTCATCTATAGCTCTGATTTCTTGGTGAAAAAAATGCAAAAATTCCGACTAACACGAAAAGGAGAGTATAAATAAATACACAAATTCATTGATATTTGCTAGGAAGTAAGTAAAAACAGTTTTAAGAAACTAAATTAAAAATTATAAAATAAATCATTTTGGTAAGGGGGGCTTGTGACCAAAGCCTAATAAATTTCGCATAAAAAAAAGTTCATTGGTAAATTTTGATAAGACTACACCGATCTATAGAAACCGATGCTTGAAGTTTTGGTTTCACAAAGGTGAGGTACTTTAAGTTTCTTCTCAAAGCTTTACAAATCAGAGAAGCATTATACAGAATGCAATTTCAACGGCTCGGACGTTCTTTGAATATCCTCTTTCACAAACCAGCCCTTTTGAGATGCACTTTGAGTGAAGTGATAGCTGGCTATGATTGGCATCTGGAGACTTGTTACTGCTACAGCAACAAATCTCTTTACAGTAGGAAAAGGGAAGGTATTCAGAATTACCCATTTCTGCCAAAAGCTCAACATGTTTATTGCTACTCTCAGCCACTCGATAGACCAAACCACCAGAGGGCATCATTCAAGAAGGAAGCCTGTCAAGCTATTTAGGAATTCCTGAATAAATTCACCCCGATTGGCAAATAACAATCCCTTCACGGCCAGTGCTAAAGGCCAAGTGGTAGATGCGCCATAAAAAAAAACAACAAAAAAACAATCCCTTCACATCTTAGGAAAACTTTTATATAACTAAGAATAGCGTTTTCCAATCTGTGGTATGTGTACCAAAAGTGATACACAAGTAGATGGTACTTGAAAAATAATCAATAATGGCAGACATAAAAAATTAAATCATAAAAGTAATATAGAAACATTCTTTTCACTATAATACATAAACAAATATAGAACATGTCTAATATCTTTTGAACCCAATTTTGTTTGGATCTCATTAAATTTATTTTATACAAATATTAAATTATGATAAGAAAATATATTACATTTTTTTTATTTATAATTTTGTGTTTTTATCAAAATCATTTATTATTAAACAAAATATGACAATATAGTGAATAAAAATGAAACTGAACCAACAAATGCATTTGTATATGTGTTAGAGTGATTTTCCAACACTCAGAAGCTGTTCAAGCTGGGAAGTTCATTTCTGCCTCCCATTATCTCACCTATAGCTGTGATTTCTTGGTGAATTTGTTAATTATAACAGTCATTATTTTGAAAGACTTGAGGAAAAATTAAAATACTCAGAATGTAATAAATGCTTATAATTTTTGAGTAACAAGAGTTACAAATGGGATTTATGCACTATAAAAATTAAATAATACAAAATTGAATTTTAGTCCATAAAATCATATGACATAAAATAAGAAGTTACGAGCAAATGAGTCAATCAAACTATATGTTTTTGAGACATGTTTTCTAACTAAAGATAAAAGACGGAAACTTCATCTAAATAATTACGAGATCATAACTTATAATGGAACATTGACTATGAAACTGCGCTTAAACTAAATTAACTGATCATATAGACCTAAAATTTCTGAAATATTTACAACTTTTAATAACTTAAAGGTAAAACGCTTTAAGCATTTTTGAAATTAAAAAGATTCATTATGAATGGCTCTACAACTTCCATTTCTCATTTAAAAATTTTTTAAATAAAAACTTCAAATCACGAAGTACATGAGCATCAATCATTATCAGCTAAACACTTCATTAAACTAAAGTCTTAATCTCACTCGTTATTATCAAATATTTACAAAATGTACAGATAACGAAATTCTGCCGAATAAAATATTATGTACAATTCAAGGAGAGGAGAGTGGTAAAGTTACAGGCGGTGAGTTAGCTGAAGTTACAACTACAGCTGATTGCAGGATGATGCTACCGGGAAGGCTGAAGTCTCCCAGCACTTTATCCTTGTCGACTGCTCGAACAATGAAGTGATATTTATGTCCTTCGACAAACTGAAACAAAATATAAGCATTATTATTTTTTTAAGAAAATATAACTCACAAAGCTGGGATTAGGACCCAGAATCTCTTGTTTTATGCTAGAGTACTTTGCCAATTACGCTCCTAGGCTTCATATCTCAGTTTGAGGAGTTAATTCAATTAATGGAAATTTCAAACGGACAGTATCATACGAGGCAAAGAACTCATCGCATCCAGATTTAGCATCATCGAAGATTTTGAAGCACCAAACATTCATAAATGCGCCATAGTCAGACAATGCGTCGTCAGTGCTGTAAGGAGGGAGATGCATGACTCTAATTCCCTCCATTTCTGAAGTTTTTTTTGGCTAACTGTGCAGACAAGTCATGAGGATCTGACCTTGAACAGATATTTTCGACATCAAGCTTTTTTAAGGAAATCTTATTATGGCATTTGAAACTACCATTTCTTCAGTTAAATCTTGAGTTGTGAAAAGTGGATTCCGACCAACAGACTCAAGTAGCATAGGGTCATCGACAACCTGACCTAGGTTCACCTTCAAGGCGTGTTCACAGAATTAAACCAAAAATGCGGCCATTTCTCGGCGCATGACAATTTCCCTTTCCATTGATCTAATTTACTCTGCCGAGGTCTTTGCACTTAAAACATTTTTTTCCAATAATGCCCAAGAAGGTCGCGGATAACAAATTTCCAGTGAATTTGATAAAACTTAATGACTAGCAGGGACAGTTGTTAGCGCACATAAATAATTAGAGGATTAGTTTAAGTAAACATTGACCTAGGCATTGTATTCCTCAAATAAGTAATAAGGATTAAATAAGGGACCTCAAAGTGAACAACTTGTTTATACAGAAGGACTTACAAACAACCCTAGTATGTGTATGTATGTATGTGTATATCTCTACATATACACAACTATGTAAGTTAGATTAGTAAGGAAATTGCCAGTGACAATATTATACCTGTGTGAGGAAACAAGCCATAGGGAGAGGAAGAGCTTTGATATCACCAACTTTCTTCCAAGCCTCTGCTCTATTTTTATCGATGGGTTTATTTTCCTGATAAGCATATAGTTGATACTCTTCGATATTGGAAGGATTCAGCCCTCCATCAAAACTCCAAGAGAGCATGATGCCTTGCTTTCCTGAAAAATGAAATTTTATTATTAGATTAAGTTGGATTGTTCTACAATAAAAATTGTATTTAATAATATATAAGTCCTAGAACCCTTGAGATTCACTTAGGTGTTCAAAACTCTACGTAGCAAATACTTTGAAGAACCAAATCAAGTTGTTAAGTAACTAATTTTTTATTGCACTTTGAATTAGTTCTTGCTTTTAAGAAGTTTAGCTTAATATTAGCAACAAGAATGTAGATTCATACATCAATATCATATTTTAGGTATGGAGTTATTTAAAGTAGTAAAGACAGTATTTTTTTTTTTTTTTTTTTTTTTTTTTTTTTTTTTTTTTTTTTTTGTAAGGTGCTTCTACTACTTGGGTCATTAGCACTAAAGACAGTATTATTTTGATAGTACTTCAATAAAATTTTTGAGTTTTGGCTAACATGTTTTTTTGTGTAAATCACTGAAACTAATCCGTCTTACAAATAAAATATAATAACAATAATAAAGACTATAAAATCAACTGTCTCATAACAGCTGATCTCGTGTAACCTTAAGTTAACCTTGCCAATTGTTCCACAGCACTCAACATGAGAATGTCTCTCAAATGGAGTAAGTTAATACTTTTTCGTTTATAGCCACAATTACTAAATAGAAAAGTTTATATTTCAGACACTTTTAAAATATAAATTATGACTAGTATATTTAAATAGACAAATTATATAAAAAGAATGAGTTTCAGTGATATAATAAATTGTTAAAGATGAACCACATGAAGAGGCAGACAAAAATTAATAAAGTAATATAAAAAGAAAAACGTCTTTACACCTAATAGAATATATTGAATAAAACAACAATGTTGCTTAATAATTAGACAACTATTTTAGCCACAAAAGTAAAGTACTAAAATTTTAGATAACAAGGAGTTTTTGTGGGGCTAATGCACTCAGAAGCCGATGTACCGTGGGAAAACAAAAACAAGACAATGAAGCAGAACAAGTGAATGGAGAAGATAAGTTAATTAAGTAATATGTTAATTAATTTTACTGTAGTATTCTTTACCTGAATTGTTCCTTCCTATCCTCAAATTTGGTCGGGGTGGTCTGACTACCGTAGAGGGGTATTTTGGTGAAGGAGGAAATTTTGGCAGTTCCTGAAATAGAGAAAATTAAAAATTTTTTCTTTAATATACATTAATTTAAAAAAAAAATGATCAGGTCTGCAAATATTCAACTTACTATTTTATGTTCTGAAGCAGCTGTTGAGGAGAATGGTCGTATGGCTATTAAAAAGATAAAATAATTATAAGAAAAATTGTTATTAAAATATACAAATATTATATCATAAAAACAACATACGTGTGCTTGAAGGAACGGCATTTGGTTTCCTAACTGTAGGTCCTCCAACAGGAGGCGGCCACAATTTCTAAAAATAAAGTAAAATTTTAAAAACTCTACTCATGAAACAATTAACAGACGAATATTATTCAGAGTAAGAAAATTACTAAAATAATCATCCAAGATTGAGGTGTCTTCTTATGAACGATGTTTTCAAAGTATTAATTAAATAAGGATGGTATCTTCAAGTCTGCCAGCAACGAGATGCTGGTCTGCTTCTTGGTTGAGAAGGGGTATAATGATAACAACCAGTAGATAGCCTGCCCATAAAATTTGAGATCCATAACAACAAAAATTGCTTGAATAATTTGAATCATCCTTGTATAATTAAAAAAAAAAAAAGTCCATGTAATGGCTACCGTTGGATATAAGTACAGAAGGGTATGTGTAATTTTTCTTGTCCTTTGAGAGTCCGTAAGAATACTGTCCCTACCACGTCAAACTAATTTTTTAGATCTAATCTAATCTAATCTAATTTCTTTCTTTTTAAACTACAATTGTCAGTGAGTTAGCTAGTCTAGCTATACCAGCTGAGCAGTAATAGTAGCTGAGCTAACAACGCCACAATAATTAGGTCTAAACATTAAATTTGAAAATGATGACAACATAGCAAAAAGTAAAAGAACAACTAAAGACACAAATTATTAACAAAATAAATTGACTTACTGAATTTGGAGGAGAAGATTGTGAGCTGTTCAGATGATCTTTTGAAGTAGTATTGGCTAACTTATCGGCTGGGTAAAGGGCTGAAGGAGGCTTTACAGTTACTGCGGAAAAAAAAAAAATAATAAAAAAAAAATAAATAAATAAAATTATAATAAACAACAATGAATTAACATACAAGAAAATTAAACCACAATTACTCTTTCTCCTCATCCTCAGTACTTATTGTTTTCAAATATTAATAGACACCTTTTTCTAGGACTTCATATCATTCAAAATAAATTGTATTTTTTATAAAACATTAGTTTTTTTTATTAACAGAAAAACTCGAGTGCACTGAAATTTCATCTTCTAGTGTCATTGCTTGAGGGTTGGACTCAGGTTCCCAGACCATAACTAGATCCACCCAGCCTTTAATTAGTTTATTAATGAGTACAGGAGAAACTCAGGTGGCCAAAGCATAGTCCTGACTCCACTATCTCCCTAGGAACTGTATGGCCAAGAATTAGATACCTCTTAAATATCTGCCCCTCTGTGCCCTTGTGGCCTGTTACAGGGGACACACACACACACATATATATATATATATATATATATATATATATATATATATATATATATATATATATATATATGGGTGAACTGCTTGCAGAGGCACTGAGAATGGGCTGTAGACTCCAAAAGCTTGCTTTATGATATGAATCAAATAAATTAATTGTGGTAGAGACCTGGATATTTTTTCTGGATTTGTGGACCACCAGCAATAGTGGAGATAAAATTATTTACACTACTTAAAATATTCACGATTTACATTATTTTTGACTACTACTTTTTGAAAAACTTACTTGAAGAGGCTGAAGTATTTGGAATTGAATTTCCATCTTCGGATTTTATTGTTGGTGTATCCTCAATGTCAGTAAGATCGATAAGAGCTGAAACTTCCACAGGTTTATCCTAAAATACAAAAAAAAAAAAAAAAAAAAAAAAAAAAAAAAAAAAAAAAAAAAAAAAAAAAAAAAAAAGCTTAATATTTTTGTTTGCAATTATCACAGGTAATTAAAATGTTTAACAATTACAAAAATATATTACTTCAATACAGAACTGAACAAGTGAATAAATTTGGCTGCAGTTAGAAACAATTTTTTTTTTCTTAAATCTTTATTTTATAGAAAAATTAACTTTCCGAGCAGAAAATTGAACAAAAAATCTTCCGATTTATGCTTGGGGTACATTGCTAATCATGCTAGTGAGCTTCAAATCATAGTATCGGAAGTTAATTTTTCTAATAGAGCTAAAGCTCCAGAAAGACAAATTCTTTATTTTAATTATTTGTTTCCTTTAAATGATTATCTAACAGAAAAAACATTCATATTAAGGAAACTTATTTTCTTGAAGAAGTATGAAAGCAAAATAACTTACAGTTGTTTTTGAGGCTGCATCTTTTCGAAAACTAGTTTCGGGAACAGAAACATCTTTTCGCGATCTTGAGGCAGAAATCGTCATAGATGTGTTTGCAGAAGTTAAAGTATTCCGAACTTTTTGAGAAATGCCATTTTTAACCGGGTTTGTATTGGGGGTGGTTTTGCGTTCATTATCAGGAATTCTTTTGTCAATTTTTTTTGGTTCTAGAACTTTATTGGTAGGATGCTCCTTAATTGGGTCTTCAGCAGGCTGTTGGAAAAAAATATACATTAAGCACAAGACATATTAGAAACACAAAAAAATTGTTACACTATTTAAATTTTAACCTAAATTCATAAATTACAGATTTTTGGGAGGGATTAAAGGTTCCATCCTTTTCAAAGGCTGATGCCTCCTTTTTTTGAAAAAAAAATCCACCACACTTAGAGGGAACCAAGGGCCTTGGGCTTAGGAGTGTAGTGCTCAAGCCCAAAAAGCCATGAGGCCTCAATAAAACAAATTGTTATGATTTATAATTACCTCATTGACTATTAATAAATCATCACTGCTACTTTTATCAGGCGTCCCTGTTTTCTTTTTCCCAGGTTCTGCATTTCTACTTAACAACTGTCTTATAGAATCCCGGTCTTTTGACTTAGAATTTGACATCTGAAAAAAAAAATACATATATATTTGTAGATTTTACAGTTTAACATTGTGAAATCAACTAGGCGTGACAAATATTTTTTCTCTTACGTTAACTGTGCCGCAAGTGCAAACCTGCAAGCCAACCGACCTTGTAACTTTCAGAGGTATTGCTTGTTGTGTCCATGGTTGGTCAGTGACTTTTTCTTCAATAAGTTTTTTAATTATATGTTTTGCATCTTCAATCTGCAGTAAACAAAAGATTTATATAAATATTAATTTTCAATTGATAAAAACTTATATAATGACAGATTCAACCACTCTTCACCATTTATCGACTTCTAAAGAACTTGAGTTATTATTCATTAGCATTAATCCATTCACTGATGATGTAAAGCATCACAAAAATAAAATAATATTAGGATTAATAACAGCCTGCTACAGAGCGATTTACTATTTGTTAGTTGTTAAACGTGGTATGAATTCGTGGTGAATTCGGCCTCCCTGACCGTCCCTAGGCCAACCCAGCCTTTAATTAATTTAATAATGGGTACCTTGGGTGCTAATGACTCTAGCAGTCGAAGCAGCCAAGGGGAAAATCAGGAGGCCGGACCATAGTACTGACCACACTATCTCCCTAGTGTGCCGTATGGTCATGAATCAGATACCTCTATAGTATCTGACCCTCAGGGCCCTCGTGGCCTGTTACGGGACTGATTTTTTTTTTTTAGTATTTACATATATTTATTTTATTTTTTTTATTTATTTATTTTTATTAATGCATTACAGGAATATCCTCATTGCATGAGGAAGGACTTATATAATATGGATTAGTCTAATATTATTAAGATTAAATATTTTTAATCCATGCTTAATCTAATAAGAATTCACAAATATAATACACTAATTACATTTTCTTATGTTTAATATTATAATAGCAAAAATACTAACAAAAAAATTTACTAAAAAATGTGCGTTTATTCTGTTATCTATTGCTTAATCTGCATTATTCAAAAAGAGCTCTCTAGTTTTTAGTGCGTGAGAAAAAAAGTTGTATATGTTCATTTATGTAGAAGGGTTTTTGGAGTTGAACAATTGAAAGAAATCTTGCTCCATAAAATTTGGCCTAATCGTCAACAATGTTTCTAAATTTTTCATTTAACTGACAGTATAAAAAAATATATTTTCTTCCAATTTACAATGTTTGCAGTTTAACTTTGGGTTTATATTGTAAGAGTGATTTCTGAATGTGAATCTCATATGGTATTTTCCGGAAGTTCTAATTTGGACAATTACTTTTATTATTGGGAATGGCAAATTTATATTCTGGTAATTTTGTGGAGACTCTGTTAAAACTATTATGTGTGTGTATAAAGGGCTGAACGAAGAGTTTCTATTGTCTTGAAGATTTTTGTTTATTAAATAAGATTTGTATGCTCCAATTATGCGGTTGTTATTAATGTGAAATTCTAGTGGATTTTGATTAAACCAGATATTCTCCTCATTTATGCTATAAAAAATATTCTTAATTTGAGTGACCCAATTAAATTTCATCTTATTTGATGGAGACTGGTCCAGTATGACTAGCCTGTTGTAGCAAATCCTAGCGAGGCGAGAATTGTTCATCAGTAGTATTTTGCTGAGCCAGTTTATCGATGCTTTCAGGATTTGCACACTAATATAGTCACTCCCGGTCTCCAGCCTTACCAAGTGGTTGGGAGTTGAGCGAACCAAGCCTAGAAGCCTTTTGAAGAAAGATACTTCTGCCTGCTCTAAGTAGCTCAAATATCGGAGGCTCCAAATTGGTGCACCAAAGACCAGAGTCGATCTCCCTATTGCGCGGAAAATTTTTCCAATTGCTAGCCAATTGTGGCATTTAGAGATTATGAGTGTCTTGAAGACTGAGGCAAGCGCTATTTTAAACTTAGAAACTGCATAGTTTGTGGCGTCCAGGAAGAGAGCAGAGGATGAGAATTGAACACCCAGATAAACAAAACGATCGACTCGTTCCAAAACATAACCATCGTATTTGAATTTCGGAGGGTTGTTAGGCATGATTTTAGATTTCTCTACATTGACTGTCAGTCCATTTTCAGAACAGTATTCCTGTAAGATAAGCAATTTTTTCCTTAAATCTGCAGCATTGTCCGAGAAAATCACCAGGTCATCTACATATAACAGCATCAATACATCATTGAGACCATCTATATTTACACCCACTCCCCCCTTGCTTCTGAAGAAATCTTCGATGTCCGATAGGTACATAGAGAATAAAAAAGGACTTAAAATTTCACCCTGAAAAAGGCCTTCTGTTATTTTAACTTTTCCTGACAAACCTTCGCTGCTTTTTACTTGTACTACCGCACTTTCATAAAGCCTCCAAAGCAGTCGGATTAGCTTTGTACTTAACCCCAAATTGTATAACTTGAACCATATTTTATTATGCGGAACTGAGTCGAAGGCGCGTTTAAAATCAATAAATGCAGTATACATGGAGCGCCTTTTCAATCGAAGGTGGATATGGATCACAGATGACAAAATGAATATATTGTCCATGCAACTTCGCCCTTTTCTGAAACCTGCTTGAATTTCAGGAACGGCACAAACCTCCTCGTCCCACAATAGGATGCGATTTAGCAATATTTGAGTAAATATTTTAAGTATGCAATTAGCTAAGGAAATACCCCGGTAATTGCTAGGATCATTCTTATCCCCCTTCTTATGTAACATGAATACATGCAGCTCTGACCATGCTTTAGGAAAGGTTTCACAAGCTAAGATTTGATTAAATAAAATTTCTATGTATTCCAACCAGTTGTGTGTTAGATTCCTATAGAAGACATAGTTTAATCCATCTGGGCCCGGAGACGAATTCTTATTGAATGAATTTAAACTGCTAACTATTTCTTCCCTAGTGATAGCACTATCTAAGTAAGGGTGTCCTACTCCCATGAGCATAAAGTGGCATACAGGCTTAGGGGTGTAGATGGAGTTGAAGAAGTTCTCCCACTCTGATAGCGATATTGACATCTCTTCAGTCGGTCTGCAAATAATTCTTCGAATGGCCGACCAGAACTCTTTGCTGTTTTTAGTGTTCTCCAAACACTTTGAAATACCATCAAAATATCTAATTTTCTTATCTTTGAGGAGAACCCGATAATGTTTTTTTAACCGAAAATATTTCATGAGTTCACCGTTTTCAAACATTAGATTTTTGCAGATTTTTAACTGCCCTCTTAACTTCTCGGCATTCTTTGTCAAACCATTTCTGTTTCCTTGCGCCTTTTTGAACGTACATTCGACTCTTAGTTTTTACCATCTCATAAGCCTCCGCTGCTTCAACGATTGCAGTATTCAAGTTTTCATTCAGAAAGTCTACAGAGCATTGGGCGTATATATATATATATATATATATATATATATATATATATATATTTAAATTTTAACGTCCATTTATTATTAACTACGAATTTTAGGACGGGTTATCTATAGGTTACCACCCTTTTCTAGCCAGGATAGGGGTGATGCCGTTTCTTTTTTCGTAAGAAAAGCCACCGCCCCTAGTGGGAATCGAACCCACGACCTTTGGCACGGAGTGTTAAGAGCTCACGCCTTAACCCTCACGGCTACCGGGTCTCCATATATATATATATATATATATATATATATATATATATATATATATATATATATATATATATAATGTAATGATATATTACATTCAAGAAAATATTTTTAAATTCAAATAACCATCGATATTTTGAAAAGCCCGCGCAAATCACAAACCATATATACAATTAACATCGTATTATATACGATCAAAATTAATAATATTTTTGGACAATACTGGTATACAATATATCCATATTAAATTTACATTCAGATAACAATAAATTAATTATTTGGTATCACAAAAAACATAATTATTATCTTTATATATAATCCAACAAACTGCGGAAGTTAGAAAAAATAAAGGACGCCAAACTTTCCCGCCCGAACGAAGCGTCACTCTAGTCTCAACAGTCATAGGTAGAAGAAGTGAGTCGATTCCCAGCATTCATGGAATGAGGAGCTGGGGTCTGTCCTGTGTGGATTCTCAGCAGCGATAGAGAGAAGTCTGTTGATTCTCAGCGTTGGTCGAATGCAGAGCTCTCCTCCAAGGAATACGGAGTGTATTGAGGTTTTGTTGGAAGCGGATTGATTTAGAGGTAAAAATTGTTTTTTTTGTAGTTATTAATTCTTTTATTATTATTTGTGTGTATTTTAATATTGTTTTGTATTTCGGAATTGTCTAAGAATCAATATTATATTCTTTATTCACTCGGAACTTTTATCCCTGAGATTAATTTAAATTCATATAATAAAAGTAATTACAGTTGTTTCATTCTTTTTATTAAAATAATTAATCTTAACAGTTATTGGCGACCCAACGTGGCGCAATCATTTTTATAATAATTAATCATTACAATATATATATATATATATATATATATATATATATATATATATATATATATATATATAGAGAGAGAGAGAGAGAGAGAGAGAGAGAGAGAATTAGATAACTTCTTACCTGTTTCCTTAAAGAATTAACTTGTTTACTCAGTCGTACTTGTTCATTGCCTAAAAATCGTCCTTGCTGCCTGAATTCTCCTGATTCACTCTTGTAAGAAACAAATTCAAGGACTTTCATCATAACCAGTTCATCCATCGCCTAAAAAAATATTAATGATATTAAATTATGCATCCCACAAACAATAATTTACTTTATTTTCCCTTTTAATGTTTCCCACATGACCACAGCATTTCAGCCATTTTTCTCTCACATTCTTTAAATAGCTATTGGCTAGAGCTTCTTTTTCGAATACTATAGAAACAACAAAAAACAAAGTGAAAGGTTCCAAGTTTTAAGGTTATAACAGATTTTTTCCCATGGTTTTACTGGCTTATAGAAATTTAAGCCACACCCGTTCCCTCAAACTATTCCATCTATACAGGCTATAGTAGAAAGTGCATGGTTCAGAGTAATAATCAATAGCTGATTGTAACCAAGCCCTAACGATTTTATAGAGTTGAATTTATGGCCCCTAATCATAGGTAAAAAAATACAAAGCGCAAGAGACTAATTAAACTAAAATTTAGTTAATTAATTAACTAAAGTATTTTATCTATTCAAGAATTATAACACTGCACTATCCTATGTTCCTGTTAAATCTTAAAACATTTAACCTTTTTGAGATTATGAACTTATCAAAAGTCATGCTCTGGGCTCGGTGTACTCCTCGGAAGGCATGACTCATGGACTGTGAGCAGTCACTTTATAGTTTGAAAACAGTAAGATCATTGTTTAGCTTTGTCCCTAGACCCATCTATCAGTTCCCAGTTCTTAAAAATATCAAGTGCTATGCAGAGTTAGGAAAATCTTAAAAAAAAAATTCAACAAAGAAAGTTGATTATGGAAGAAAATCTGGAGATCAACTGATTTGACTAGCAGCAGCATTTTCCTTTATTGCTTGAAAACTTTGAAAATGTGTAGTCTGCAGGCAATATATTACTGCCAACAGTGCAATTCAAGCTTATGTGAGGTACTGTGCTTGGGCCATATTACGTAATGAACAATTTGTAATACATTTATTTTTATAGACTTAAAATTTTCATTTAATAATTTAAGAGAAAAAAAAACACATTCTTGGCCCCTGGAAGAAAAAGGATGATTGGGATTTGAATAAAAAAAAAAAAGTATAAATGAAGAAAAAGGAACATGTACAATATAAGGCCAGTTCAGTGGGCACAGTAGCCGACCAGTTACACAGGTTCCCGAAAGTCTACATGACTACTAGTACTTACATCACGATTAACATTATAGTTGACACTTTCGTTTAAATAGTCCTTTTCTAATCTTTGCCTGTGAACCATGAAATCTTTATCGTTTTTCACATAGTCTTTCACTTCATTAAGAAGATTTCCATTAACTTTGTTCATACCAAGGTCAACTTTTTTCTTTGTAAGAAAGTTTTTATCAACTTCTGTTTCTTTATTATCAATGTCTTCAATTTTTCTTTTAAGACTCAAACCATTAGGAACTTTTTTCTGTGAAATCTCTTCTGCCTTGCTTAACTTAGATTTCTTTGACTGTATTTCGTGTTCTTCTTCAGAATCAGTCCCACGCTTGTGAGCTTTCGATACTTGAAAACCTAAAACAAGTATACACATTAAAAATAACAAACAGACAAGATAAAACAAAATACTTCTTATAGAATGTGAGTCTACTGTAATAATTAATCAAATATTGCGGACGATTAGCATTTAAATGAATGAGCTATGAAAGAATATTTTATGAATTAACGCATTACCTGAATTGTTCTTGACATCTTGATTTGACTTCTTTTCATTGTTTTGAGATGATTTTTCAGCACGGCTTCTCACAGTACAGACTTGTATTCCCTCGTTACCTACAGAGTCCTTAAAGTCCATCGTGTTACTTAGATCATCATCTAATAACATCTCTCCGTAGGGAGGAGCAGACTGGTTGCTTTCTTGGTCGGAAACTTGTTCACTTTCGTTACTACTTCGAGAGCTGTAGTTATTAATCATCTTGGACGCATCACTGGGTTTATCCTTATCAACTGCTTCTGACGTACAATCCAAATCAGTCGTTGGTGATGTTCTACAATTACTGAGAACAGAAGAACTACTTTCTTCCTGATCGTTAACAATACCATTAATTGTAGGGCTGACATTTTTGTCATCTTCTTCGGTTGGTTCTTCGATTTCGGTTTTTATGTTTTTCGCCGTATCTTCACTGATACTATCTTCTGAACCGAGGAGAGAATCTAACTCTTTGTCGATTGAGGCAATCACATCATCATCTTGCTTCACCGACGGCAGTGCACTTTTCGATGCTTCTTCCGTAGAACTGTTAGATTCTTCATCATTTCCGATTATTGATGAAGAATCTTCTATATCTTCAATCTCTTCTTTCACCAAATCTTGAAAAATCCTCACTTCTTTATCATTTCCAGTAGATGACGATGAATCTAGATTACTTTCGACATCTTCTTTTAATGGTAAACTAAAACTATCTCCAGAATTATCAGTTAAAGCTGGATTTTTCTCAGAACTTTCATTGCTGGCATGATCTAAACCACTGCCATTTTGTTTCGAAATTTTGTCTTCATTTGTTTCCTCCTTTTCGGGATTTTCGGTTTCCTTAATTTTCCCAATCGCCTCTTGCTCTTCATTTTGCAATTCATGATTATTCCCTCCATTTTTAACACAAATATTTTCTGAAGTTTCACAGTTTGTTTTTGAATTTTCATCATTTGAGCTCACTATTTTGTCTTTTGGGATAACTTGTTCTTCTAATCGGTCATGATTTGAAAACCTGGAATCTTCCTTATCTTGTTCTAATTTATTTTCCACCCTAACTTCATTTTGTTTTTCTTGAATAAGAGAGTCTTTTGTACAATAACCATTATTTACTGAAGGTTCTTTAATGTCCTCCTTATTGAGTAGTCTATCGTCTTCTTTCAGATCTAAAAAAAAAAAATAATTAGCGCTACAGCAATAATGAATTAATAATTCCAAACAAATCTAGGCACAAAATCAAAAACGTCAAAAGTTTTAACTATATTTCCTGTGGCCCTACCAAGCCCATAGGAGAATTATAATCTTATATATACATACAGTTCAAAAGGAGTGAGGTTATCTCAGTGGTAGAGCAATAGACTAATATGCTGGACCTGAGTTCAAAACTCAAACTAAAGATTTTACATACGTCGAAGACGAGAGTGGGGAAGGATAAACAGATTTCTTGAAGTAACTGGTAGTAGTTGCTCCCCAAAATTGTTTAAAATATTAACTGTTTAGGTTCATCATCAGGCATCTACATAAAATAAAAATAAAATGAAGAATAAGCAGGAAACTTCTTCTATGTCACTAATACCAATACAACTAATATACTGTACTGAACACACTATCTCCCTAGCATGACATGTGGACATGAATCAGATATCCCTGCAGTATCTGCCTTTCTGGGCCCTTGTGGCCTGATAGGATTATTTTTTTATATTTCAAAAAATTGTTCACATATATTATATATTATTGTTCATATATATTATATATATATATATATATATATATATATATATATATATATATATATAGAGAGAGAGAGAGAGAGAGAGAGAGAGAACCTGGTTTACTCCTTATTTGATATGATATTTTATAATTTCTCTCTCTCTCTCTCTCTTTCTCTCTCTCTGTCTATATATATATATATATATATATATATATATATATATATATATATATATATATTTAGACAGAGAGAGAGAGAGAGAGAGAAAGAGAGAGAGAGAAATTATAAAATTTCATATCAAATAAGGAGTAAACCAGGGTTGTAACAAGCCCCTTTTCTATGTTCTATGTAAAGAAAATGAACACAGAACAACAGACTAAAAATGAAATTTTGTTGGAGTAATACAAAAGAAACAAATAAAATGTATGGGTATTTTAGCTTAACCATAAAATAAATTTTATGGTAAACAACAAAAGAGTGAGCGTGTTTGGGCATGTGTGAAGAGTTATCTTGCTCTGAATACAAGACAAGTACTTGACAATTACACACAACCTAACTAAATTGAAAATGTTATAAGGGTACCAAGAACAAAAAAAAAAAAAAAAAAAAAAAAAACAGGAATGTTGGTTATTGAATTATATGTTTTAAAAAACACAGAAGGTTACTAATAACAGTCATAAGACAACAGTCATTGCAACCTTCTTGAACACAGAGTCCATATAACTAATGATTGTAATAATAACAATTCCTTAATGAGGAATTTTAATATTTTAACGAGAAAATAAGGTTGTAATATATCCCATATTTATTTTCTACGTTAAAGAAATGAACACAGAATATCATACTAAAAAAGTAAAGTTTGTTTGAATGAGTAATAAAAATAAAGCAAATAAGATCTTAAATATAGTTATAGTTAGTTCAATGAATTATAAAATCAATTTTATTCAAAATAAGTGAACTGTGTTTAACAAGTGAGAGTTAATTTTCCTGATAATACAATAATAAGTATTTCATGATAATACATAACCTTACTTTATAGCAAATATGTTAAATTACCAATAACAGAGATCAATTTCAAATGATTCAGAGCAGTATGAATAAAGCTTTATTAATCAAAATGAAGTAATAAAGTGGGCTGCACAACTTTATTGGGTTCCTAGCTAGAGAGCATGCACATAATTCGTCTTTAAAACCATTTTATTGGTGATTATTTTGTTCGCAGTGCATCATAATAGGGTCTTAATATCCATTTATAGAAATTATAAAAAGGAAAACTTAAGAAATCCTGATTATCAATGTGAACATAACCTTATTAATATCATTCAAAAATGGTCATTAAAAATAGAGAGGTTACTTTATTACTTATGAAAGGTTAGTTCTGAACAACAGAACAAAAATTAGCTGGATTTTAAAAGATTCGTTATTTTTATTTGGTTCACTACTAGTCGTATTTGAAAGATAAGGCAGTATTTTAATATGATAAGTGGTTTACATGAATAAACAAATTACAAATGCGAAAAACATGGAAACAAAACAAAAACATATGGAGGAAGTCATAATGGATGCCATGGCAATCGCAAAACATGGTGATGACCAAGCTTTAGCGCTGCAGTTATTGGCATTTGATAAGAGATATGCAATAGAAGAAACATGTTGGTGACTCACCATCGTCGAAATTGTCGTCATTGTTAATATCCGCTTCATCAAGTTGCAACACGAAATTTTCAAGTTCATCATCATCAGTACTCGCCTGAATAGTACTGTTATTGATGAGGTGGGACGCAAGTGTCGGCCCTTTATCCATCTCAAGATGGCGTTTGAGTGAACTTTTTCTTATATATTACCTGCAACAAGAAAACAAATTTGAACCAAATTGAAAAAAACAAACTTGTATTAACAATCTGATATTATTAATAAAAATAGTCAAATTACAAAATGAATAGCATAGGAAAGTGCCGACAGAAATGAGGACGAAAGCAACACGCAACTGCACTAGCGCGATCTTTGGGGTGGCCATTGTTATCACTGGCCTTTCCATGGAGCCATACACAAAAGACGCCAAAACCAGCTGCCATGGACGCTACGCCACTGAATTACAAACAATTTATTTGAACAATTAACGATGTTAGATGGATTCGCTGACACTTACTCGGTAATATTTGAATTAATGCAATATTCTAAAAGCAATAACGCTTGAAAAACTAAAAGCAACAAAAGAAAATTATAAAATAAAATATTTGAATTGATTAATTTTTGTTATTATTTTTAGACATTTAATCCAAACTCCAATATATAATTGAGTGGAGTTTCAATTCAATCAAGAATGACTTACCAATAAGTTCCAAACAACCTAACACAAACAAACAAATTAATATAAATAACAAAACTAAATTGAAAATAGTTCAAAGTCAGGCGAAAGCAATCAATGATGATTGAGGCAAAGTAGCGCCTCTAGTGGACGTTTCGAGAACTAAATATCTCATGGTTAAACATGCTAAAAAACAATACATCTTAAAAACATCCCAGGAATTGTTTTATTATAAACAAATTCTAACAATGTTAAATAATAAAATACAAAGTATATGAACTATCACAAAAAAAAACAAACTGGGGAAACAACCTTTCAGAAAACCAAACAGACAAAGGTTAGTTACAACAGAGTGAAGACCCATTACATAAAATAAAATGCAAATGGAACTGGCTTTATAGTAAGAAAAAAATGCTGTTTTAAAAAGTAATCATTATAATTAAAGAAGTATTGCAAAACCAATTAGAAGTTTGTAAACAACAATAGTAAAATTGTATTCAATAATAACAAAAAAATGCACCATATACACATGTATGTTACAAATAAATATTAGCAAAATGAAAAGAACACACTTTTAGCATTTGTAATATGTTGTTAAATTTCTTTTGTATGTGATCTATTTTTTAATTACAAAGTTTTGGACTATTTTCATGCAAGTGGGATGGATCTCTTACAAGGAGTGACGAGTAGGCTGTGTGGTAGCAACCCATTGAAAATGGACTGCATATCATTTAATAAAAATGATTTCTCTCTCTTGTTTAATATAAGTTTCATTGATATTTTTTTTTTTTATTTTTTTTTACGGCGCATCTACATCTTGGCCATTAGCGCCGGGCTATCTATAGGTTGCCACCCTTTTATAATGCCAACAGCACGTAGTCGGTCACCCATTCAGGTACTGACCACGCCCGACGTTGCTTAACTTCGGTGATCTACGGTTTCATTGATATTATGATCAAAATTTGTAGAATCTTTAATTATGTATAATTGCATTATTGTTTTCTATTATCGCTTCCTTTAGTTGTCAGCAGGGGTAAGTTGGCATTCTGCTTCTAAATTTCTTGAGAGCACTGTCATGCCAGTGATGTAGTGTCCAGAGGGTTCCTCTTCTTCCAAAAAATCAGCAGGTTTTTTATTGTTCGCTTATGGGAAGCAAGATTAAGAAACTGATTTGCGATGAATGAAGTGAAATTTGTTTTTCTGAGACATTTTGTTGTAGCATGATAGTAGAATGAGATGGGGACAGGTTTGATGCATTTTTTATCAAGTTGCACATCTTCATTTGCTTGTTTTAATTTGTTGCATGAGGAATGGCCCAGTTGGGGCTAGTTTGCAGGTCGAATTTCCCCTACAAGGCCTGATATACCTATGAAAAACCAGTTTGTTGAAACAATCAGACCAAAACAAATAATACTGCTACACTTTCCAAGAAGGCAAAAAAAGGGTACTTACGTATTAGCGTCAAAGCAGGTTAAAGAGGAGGGTCTAGTTCAGAGATCTGGATCATGGATAACGCATTTCTATTGGTCAATCACTATCAGAGATATCATCTGTTGTGTTTATAGTAGCCATCTTGTTCCCTTTGTCTTTTTAACGCAATTCATTTGTGCTTTATTTACCCACGCAATTGTTGTTTTTTTTTGTTACGCGATTTCAGTTTCTGTGCGAGATAGCGACATCAGAATATCTAGGATGAAAGCTACTCTTTCGAAGCGATGCCAAATTGTTTATCAGTCCATTATCCAGCGAAAAACCATCCTTGATCTATATTATCAACGAGTTGGATTGACTAGAGTTTAGATATAATCTTGAGCGAGCGTAGCGAGCGGAAACGCATAGCAATTATGCTATTAATATAAGTGCTACGCGTTTTCGCTAGCTAAAGGTTATATGAAAACTCTAGTTAACCTAAATCGTTGATAATCCCGTCGCCATATTGGCGAAATCTGATTTGACTCCTTGATCCAGATCTCTGACACGGTAGATCCAGTTCTCTGAGACCTGCTTTGACGCTAATACGTAAGTACCAAAAAAAGTAAAGAGCTCTGAGAAAGAAACTACAACACAACATGATGATGAGACAGTCATCTATGTAGAATCTGAGGACAGCCTTATAATTGATTCTGACATTGAATCAGACAACAACGAGATTGAGACTTCTTTGTGGTGACCGGTCAACACTTACTTTACAGTTATTTAAATAAAATCGGTAACCAGAGCGAGAAATTTCCGCTCGGTGTTGGCTACAGCCCAACCTAATCTCTGTATTCATGGAGATGTTTTTTGTGGAGGGGATTCATTTTTCACGAAACATAAAAAAAAGAAGAATATTAACTGTATCTAGGGATAAAAACGTAAATGTGTTAAAATGACTCGGACGTTTTCCGAATAAATAAATACTACTATGCGTAAGTCACAGATGAGCACTCACTTAAAACTCAAAAGGAGCAGACTGATGGAGTAATCGCAATTTGAAGGTAACAACCATTATAAAGGGTCGATTACACGTGAGGAGTTTACTAACTACTAACGAGCAAGTTGGAAGCCGGCGAGTTGACAATAATTGTCAACCGCAGACTCGCCGGCTTCAATCTCCAAGTAGTAGCCGCGCAGTGTGTTGTGTTTATTTGCTTTTTACGCAGTAAATCATAGAAAATTTGTTTTATGTTTCTTGTTCGTGAAAATGAAGTGGAACGGAAATGATATTGCTGTGTTTCTTGATGTGTGCCGTCAATACCCTTAGTTGTGGACAAAGACTATACTAAATTTGTTCGCCTTCGTATTCACCCACATAATTTTTTTTTAACTCAACCAAAAAAAATACTTCTTTGATGGTTTCCTTTTCTTATTTTGTCTTATGTTATACAACTATACATTCGGCTGGAATGCCGAAACGTCGTCACTCCCTGGTAGTATCGTAGACGGACTGGTTAACACCTTTAGAAAAAAAGACCTGACCATGGAAACAGACAGGTAGTCTAATCGCACATTACAAGGCCTCGTCGGAAAACCAATTAAGAAAATGTCTAAATTTCTCTCATTATCAATGTCACGTCTTCTGGAAGGGGAAGCAAATGACCGTGTTAATTGTTAAGCTTCAAGCAAATTCATACGCATTTGTTTTTATTAGAATAAAGGGTCATACAGTTTATCCTGTTTTTAGAGAAAAGTTTTTCGGACAAGAACTCAGCAGTACTTCTGGGAAGCCAGTTAGGTTAGAATATTATGGAGAGACGCGAAGGATGTACAGCCGCTAGACATTTGTGGTATTTGATAATGTTATTGCTTTTAACGTTGGTTTTATTCATTTGAAAGTAGAAAGTACATGCAGGAATTGAAAAAAAAAAACATTTAAAAATGAAAACAGAAAGCGAAGCAAGATCTTAGGCACCACAACAGGAAACTGACAAAGCGTAAATTACTCTATTTGAGCACTGGTTCCTTCGAATAAGATTGCTCTGCCAAAAATAGTAATAGTACCGTATTTGTAGGAAATATAATAAGCTTTCAATTAGACCATTTCACAATCAGTTTCAAAGTATAGTGTTATTCATGATTTCAACGGAAAGAAACCAACACTTCCGAAACATCAAGTACCGTTTTCTCCTAAATGAACCAGGAAGACTATTAGCGCTACAATTTTTTTCGCGTGAATTTCGCGGATAAACGGACTCCCCCTTTTGAGTCAGAAAAGTATTTTTGTTCCACATATAATCAAAATCAGACTATTTTTGCAGACGGGGGAGTGCAAACAGAGACAGCAGAGACAAACGCCACAAGAACTGTCATCTTGATATTACATATAAGAATATCTTACCTTGATTAAAAATACATAGAAGGCGTGGAGCTTCTAGTAGTTCCTTGTTTCTCGGTGTATAGGAAAAACTAACAATAAATTATAACAAAATACATACAATGATATTTGCCCAGGAATGCGTGATTCTATACTTGGAATGGAAGGTTATATGTTGCCAGATGGTATAAAATAATTACGTCATATGTTTTATTTGTAGCAAAAAATTTAACAGCATTTGTTTCTTTATTTATGTAACACTTTTATTTTATACCCAAAGCAAAGTTAATTGTGTTTTTTGTGTGTTATAAAATATAATCAACAATAAAGTAAGTGAAAGTTGTTTTTATTAAAACTAACTACATATTTAGATATAATTTGTGTTTCTATTAATGGCTAAATGGTTGGAGGAGCATTAAGGAGAATAAAATCAGGGATGGCTATATCCCATTGAATTGGTGGGTTATCTGTAGCGCACAGTAAAGTACAAGCCATAATTGAATTAATTTTGTTTTTCATTCCATGGTTTGTTGTCCAAATTGGGGATTTCTCTTCTGGATGACAATCATATTCTTATGTATGTATTATCATTTAGTGGCCGTTCGTGTCATTCACAGAGGACAGCTGTTTGTATTATGGTGTTTTTGTATGTTAGAAATTGAGCTTTTACAATGCATCTATCACAGTAAGTCACACTTAAACTAAATGATTGATAAATCGATTACACTTTAATTATGACTAATCAGTCATTGGATGACCTATTAGCAGGATTAGTCATGATTAAACTAGTCTCGCTAGTCAAAACTCAAGTTAATAAATAGCCGTAGTTAATATTGATCATTAGTCATATATGAAATTAGTCATCAATCTATCCGTTAGTCTTTAATCATTGACAGTCTGTAGTAATGATTGATATGACTAACGATGTAAATACTTTTGGTATTAAGCTAATACCAACTTGTTTATACATATATATTGAACAATCTGTTGAATAGATAAATAGAATTGTTCAGAACAGCGAACGTGAAAAATATGGAAACACATGTGAGTCTGTTTTAATCATTAATCATATAGCCCAGAAGCAGTTAGTCGTTAGTCATAATTCATTGAGAAAATGAATTGATCAAACATCAATCGTTAGTCACATTACGAATACTCATTTAATCATTAATCATTAGTTATAAAATTAGTAGCTGTTTGCCTTACTCTGGTATCTATTAGCTTATGCGTCTCATGGGATTTGATGATAGAACTCATACACTTTAAAACTATCCTCAAAATTATGGAGGAGTTGAGAAAATATCCTGCAATTGGAAACTTCAGATACATTATTACACCATGCTACTTCAATCTTCAGCACTGTAACAGCAAGCCGCTTGGTGGAACTTCGGTCTGGCATATTTGTAACTTTTAAAATTTAATTCAGGAGGCGCTTAAGCTTATACATATATATAGCAGCTCTGGCTGTATTTTCTAAGGAGTCCATACTTAGGGACGCTAGAACCATATCTTGCATGTAGGTTGAAAGATTTTTCTCCTCCATAAGCGTCATATTGATACAACGGAAACGAAGTTCCATCATCGGTGCATTAATCAGTGGTCTTAAGGAAATTCTTGTACAGGACAATCTAGTTGGCAAACTAATTTTGGGTTGTTACTGGGTCCCTTTGCGACTCTTAGGTTATCAAACCACAGTGACGTTGTTATCAGAGCAGCGAGCATAAGATAATTGTGTGACATTATCTAAGAGATAGCAGAGCGTAATCTGCGCTTTTTGGTACATCACGAATAAAATTACGTTATTTCTTCCTTCAGTTTCTCAAACCTAACCCACTGTTTTCCGATATGCGGACACGATTTTTCCTTGCGTTCAGTTCATCTGATAGATCGATTACTAACAATTTGCACTTTTTGATACCTTAGGTATTGATGAAACATTGTCTTCTGCCTTTAGTTTATCTAATCAAAGTGTTCTTTTTATCTACTTGATCAGCGATCTCGTTATCTGACAGATAGTAAAGCGTAATCTGCACTTTTTGATAACTCAAGTACGACGAACATTCTGTTCTTTCTTTAGTTTATCAAACCAAAATGGTATTGTTGTCTGCTAAATATGGATATTCCTGAAGAAGATTATCTCTTGAGTTTACTGTAACTGAATTACACAGTGATCCTTACCCCACTTAGTGATGTCGCAATTATTTGCCATCATTTTTTAAATAGTTCTATTAAAATGGTAGTCGCATTAGATTTAGTATTGCGGTCGCTCTATTATTCAATAAATTCAGAGGCAATTTATTTTTCATTCGACATTTCGAATAAACATTGTACAAATACGCACGAAACAGTATAAACAGATAAGTGCTAAGTGATACAGGAACAGGTGGTCAAATGTCACCAGATATTCCCATGCTCATGAAGCTGGCGCCGAGGCTTGAGAGACGTTCAAACGCTCATGCCAATACAACACCAAGCCGATTTTCTGGCAGGACAGATTTTACACAAGCCAAACGTTTTGGTTTGTGCAAGGCAAATCGTGGGGTTCAAACGCAACGATTTAATTTTCCAAACTGCCTTGCGCAAGCCAATGTGCACAAATTGTTTGAGCCTGTGAACCCGAGATGAAACTGCAGAATAAACTTTATCAGACTTCTCAATTATGAATTCAACATTTCTTCCTTCCATTACTTCATCAAACCAAAGAGGCATTGCTATCTGCTTTGTCAGGAGAAGATAACTCCAGCGTCCAGTTTATCTAGTATAAATATTCTCCATCGAGCAACACCGCGGGAAAAATTCCCTATTTTATAACCTTACTAGCTGTTACCCGGCGTGCCATGCTACACCTACTTCCTGCATCTAGAAAAGCCCAAATAAATTAGAAACCAAATAAGCAATAGTAAAATCTAATAACAAACATTTGTAAGTGTTCGGGTTCACAGTTTCGAATCCGTGAGCTCAGAATTGTTAGTCCTAGACGATTTTAACGTAGCCTATGACAATCCCAGGATCAAGACCTACATGTGTGCCAAGTTTGGTCAAAAACGGTAAAGCGGTGTGGAATTGTATGAGGAACTAACATATACACATACAGGCGGTAGAAGTTTTTGACTTTGCCTACGACACTCCCCGGATCAAGATAAACCTGTGTGCCAAGTTTGGTCAAAAATTTTCCACCAAAAAAACAGTGATCTATAATATCAACGAGTTGGAAGGCCTAGAGTTTCGATATAACCTTGTGCGAGCTAGTGAGCGGAAACAGCAATTATTCATAGTAATTATGAAATTAACATAAGTGCTAATGTTATATAATCTAGGAAATTAGTAGCACTTATGTTAATGGCATAATTGCTATGCGTTTCCGCTCGCTCAAGGTTATATCGAAACTCTAGTCAATCCAACTCGTTGATAATATTAATACATGGTCTTGATAAATGATCGCCATATCCGGAATGGGAGCCTGAACGGGAGCCACTTCTCGAGGTCGGAGCAACTAGTACGTAAGTACCCTGTACGCCAAGTATCGGAACTAATGGGCCAACATTGTGCTGAAAAGAAGCAGAAACTTAATTAAAATTTAACTTAAAATTAAAAGTTAACATTTTTATTTGGGGGGTTCTCTAGACCACCCTGGTTCATCATTGGAAATGTTGCAGATCCTTGGGTAATGTTATTTAAGCAAACAGTTGCGTCGCGACTGCGGGTGCAGTGAAAATGATATTTCAGCTTGCAATCAATCGTCTGTCACATGTTGGAACATATGATTTAAATACAACCTGAACATATGAGTATATGTACCGCACTTATGTGTGTCAATATGCCGCGCCTTATGTGGGCTATGACAATGTTTGAGCAACTGTTAGAAAGACGAACAAATAATGAAACGAACAGTAACTCAAAACCCCGAATTAATTATTAACAAGAAGGCAAATAAAATAAAAATAAAATCACCTATACCAGTGTTGTCGTATTGCAGGACCTAGAGAGGGGTCAGGCGGTGTTGCCAAACCAGGGCCTGGCAACATGGCTTGTTCGAACCCCAGGGACAGTAGAGCGCTCACTCGTCAGTTTTTGTAACGTCAAGTAGTATGGACATTTTAAAAATAAGTTTAATATAGTAATAACATATCAATAATTTGAATTGCTATTGGCTGATCGTATTGCTTGCCTCACTCAAAACAATTGGCTGAGGATAACAAGGAAGTTACCTCCTTGGAATATTGTCTCATATTTTTGGACTTGAGTAGAGTCCTTACGTTCTAAATTGAATTTGAGTCCTCAAAAGTTAATGCAAATCATTGGACTTAATATTTCTTATACATCAATGAAGGCAAATTACATTAAAGTATACTTGTCAGTTATGAGTGAACAAACTATTTTCTTATATTCATTCTATCGACACATCTACCAAACTTAAAGCAAGAAACTTTATACAGAAAAAAAGGAAGTCCTTTAACATGAGAAGTCCTTTCAACTGATAAACATCCAAGAGGAAAATTACAATATTCTCTAAAACATTCCATCCTTCTTGTTAAGGTCAATGGTTACAATCCGAATTCATATATAGTTTCAGTAATTGATGACGAGTATAGACCTAAATTATCAACAATTATCCCAGTAAAAACAAAAAGGCCTTGCGAGCATTATTGGTGTAAAAATCTTGACAGCGATAGCTGTGAACATTCGCAGTAAAAGTTCAACTTCGAGTTGGCAAGAATATGGGACAGGCTGGCCTTTAATATTCGAAGTAAGTTTTAACCCCAATAATATCCTTTAAGGCCTATTTGAATGAATTTTCTCTGGATAAACCTGGGGATATGCGCAGACTTGGTCCATCAAAATTTCCGACCTTGGAAGGACATTTGACAGCCTTTTGATATACATTTAGTAAAATAAATGAGAAATTTTAAGGAGAATCTAGAGAAAACGTAACGTAAGGGAGTCTTCCGACAAATGATCCAGTCGTCAGATCCAAGCCCAAACGAAGCCAACGATTTAACTTCGGTTGAGTTCTCAAAATTAATTAGAAACCGGGCTTGGGATATACGCCAATAAAAGGCGAAACATTATAAACACAGGGGAGAACATGATGCCGGAGAATTTCTTGGTCATGACCAAAGACTCATTGATGCAACAGGTAGAGAGATGTTAAGCAGGTTTTGTTGGTAGCGAGAGGTCGTGCTCTAACAGGACCCGCTCAGAATGGATTGATTCAGGGGATCTGGTAGACTTTCTCAAACCTCAAACGCTACCTTGAAGGATCCCTGCCCAGTCCAAGTGCAAACGTCTTTACCCTTAATGTGCGATTAAATTTGCTTTAAATGATGTTTATACATTACTATTATTAATTCATAATGATATATTTTTATTGATAATCGCATTAAAACACAAAATGTACCACCCATGTAAAAAATGTGGCGAAAGGTCCAAAAATGTCAATCGAAGACGAATAAACTTGAGATATTTACACTGTACGTGTGTTCCTTCTTGACGACGACCAGATGACGCAATCAGGAGGTGGCGACAAGAAATGTCCAGGTATCACACCCCACAGGGAAAGAAAATGCCGGCGCTTCAAATTTTTAAATATATATATATATATATATATATATATATATATATATATATATATATATATATGTGTGTGTGTGTGTGTGTGTGAGTATAAAAATGTATTGGTCTGTTCAGTCTCTAGCAGGCTCAAATTGTTCCATTTGAAAGAAATTTGTTAGGATTTAAAATTAATTTATCGTCTTCCAGGTACATTGAACCAAATGAAATTGATTTTTTAAGTCAAATCTACAACCGTTTCAGAGAAAAGTGGAATCCTGGTTTGTGTAACTCTGAAATTGCAGATCGATTTAACAAATATTTTGATTGTTGTAGGGAAAGTATTTGAAAAACAAGTTTTGTAAAGAGACATGAGCAGTATTGACCTTTACGTATATTTTCTGGAATATTTCAAAAACAGTTGGGCAATCATGGCAAGTAAAAGGCAACCATACTAAAGATTATTACATTTCCTGACAAAACAAAACGGTACCAATGCGAGTTTCGCAAGAGCGATCTCAGTCTTTGATCTCAAGTTTTTCATTGGTATAGATTGCATTTTCGGAGAGAAGAGGTAGTTCTAACTCGACTCCGAATTGGGCATTCTCTACTTACTCACGGACACCTAATGACTAGACAAGACGCACCAACATGTTATTTTTTTTATTTTTTTAATTTATTTTCTATTTTATTTTTGCCTTTTAAATCTATTTGATACTTTTTCTGAAATTATATTTATTTCCTTTATGTTATGATTATGCATTATAATTTTAAATTGCGTTTAGCATTCAAATTAATTTTGCAACAAAACGAGATGTAAGAAGTTTGCAATAGAGCTTTCCTTATGAATGAGCAACATTAGAGGAGGTAGACTAAGTAATTTCGCTACTGACAGTTTTCATCCCATTGTTTCCAAAAATCTCGACTTCTTTCAAGATGTCTTCGAAATACGTGTTTAATGTTCTCACAAAATCTGAAATGTTTCTATACCAAGCATTCCCAATGGCACTAAGGGACTAGAACGCGCTAAGATAATGTAAGAAACTATTATTACGGCCACCAGGTTTATTTATATTGTAAAATATATTTTGGTGTTAGGAGGAGGGGGGGGGGTCTGGTAACTCTACTTGTGATTGCCCGATTGTTGCCGTTTTGCTGTTAGGCGAATTAGTCTTTTCATTCCTCAATGTGATAATACACGCAGAGTATCGTTGTGAAAGGACAAAATTGTAAGACTAGGTACACATGTTGATATAAATCTCAGACTTTTACCAAAACTAGATACCTTTGCTTTCTTTGTCTTTGATACGGAATCAATTCTTTTGTGATTTGCATATTATAATGCGGTAGCAAATGCATTTAACAATAATTATAATATTCTGAGATATAGTTATAATTTGATATAGACCCCACTATTCGGATCCCTCCCACAAAATAATACATTCCACACCTTCTATTCACAGATCCTGGGTTCACTCTTGTCTGGAATATGTTAATGGGGGAGAGTTTAGGGTTTCTGTGTATATATTTTCTTCGAGTTTTCTATACTGCGAGAGTTAAAGTGGTTACAGATTAATACTATATGGATTACAGGAGAATTTCCTTGAGCCATTACTATATAGTATTACTATGTAGTTAAATCATGTAAAAATAAATCTTGTTCCATTCTATCAATTTCAAATACTATTCGTATCACTGATGTAGTATTCTTCTCATGCTATTAAAAGTTCATGAAGACAGTCTTTAACTATTTTAATTAATGTAATAACGAATGACCAATATAGCAGAATGGTAGATTCTTATTTGCTATCAGAATCCATAGACTCAGACGGCAAGCCAATAAGAAATGAGTTTCGCCCTACATGTGTCATGCCGTACATTTTCTTTGCAGTTTATTGTTATAATTTAGAAATAATCAAAAGCATTTTATCATTTAAAAATAAATGTAAAAAATGCTTACACTGTACTCCAAGGACTTGTCTTCGGACTTCTTGTTAAATTATTCAATTGCAGACTATAAACACGGTCAAATATATCACTATAAGTGCCTCTATGGCGTTGGGAGACCAACGTGGGGAGGAAGAAAACAGATTTACAAATAACCAATATTTTGCCACGAAATCTGGCGAAAAGTGTACTTATTTTTATTCTCTCTCTTTTGGAATAAATATTGTAGAATTAAAGTTAAAAATATAACATTTAAAGTTCATATCGTTATAGAAAGTGGGGAAAAATATTCGACCTCCTAATATATAAAAGGCATTTTTCCGAGCACTATGAGAGCCAAAACATAAGGAACGGTTGACATTTAACTACTAGCAATGATTTAATGATTACATGGAAGCTTTTTCGAATAACCAGAATTGAATGATTACATTTTTCATCAAATCAATTGACAAAGCAAACTCTCAAAACATGAACATGAAACATAGGGAACACAGTGACCAAACGGAGAGAAAGGTAAGCCACGCTCCACTGGCACCAGGAGTCAGGCTAACCTAACCGGGCATGCGCAAATACCCGTGGGAGGAGTCCCCACTCCCCACCATACCCTAAATCTCAAGGCCGATTTGACTATTTACAAGTGCCGTTCTGGGGTTAACACTTTCGTTTTCTTCTGTGATTTTTAAATTTATGTATGTATGTTTGTATATATATATATATATATATATATATATATATATATATATATATATATTTTTTTTTTAGGGCGCCTTAAATCTATTTTCTCTTCGAGATTTTATTGGCGAACGATATTTTTCACGAACGATCAAACCCACCAAAAACTGCTACTATTCATTTACTAATAGCACTAGAGATATAAACGGAACCGAACTAAGATGACGCACTTCCTAAGAGTCGGCCTTTTTATTTTTGTTTGGCGAATTTGCGAGATCTGCAGCGAGTAGTTGTACATGGTGAAAACACTATAAATGCAAGGAATGCAGAGAAATGGTGATTAAGGGAAGAGACAGTGATGAAATATTAATGAATAGCGAGAATATTGAAAGAAACTGGAATAGTAGTTGGACCTCAAAGTCTAGTGCATTGATTCCCAACCTTGAATACACTAAAGACCCGTTGTTTTTGTTTTACAAGAACCTAATGAATTTTATTATATTTAATTTCTAATTTAGCAGGTACTTCGTGAACGCTCCCATTTGTCATGTTACCTCTCCCACGAAAAGCTCTAGCGCCCTCTTGGGAACCTCTGGTCTATCTCCCTGCTACTCGCAGGATTATTTATAGCAGCCCAGTGCTTTGGAAGAAATCCTTTGATAATGAGGAATGTCCGGTGTCACACCCACAGGATTCGTCAATCCCACGAATCCAAAGTACTGGAATCTTCTTCTTGTTTGTACCACGCAATGGCAGATTACAGGAAGTGGATCTACCCCTCCGATTCCAAGCACAGGAAAGAGGTTACCGATCCGAAATACACCAGATGCTTTGCCTTCCTATGGAAGAATTGTAGTGCTTTATAAATTTTGATTTCTGACATGTCAATCTCATGAAACCTCTGTACTCTTTTCACCTTCGGTTGCCTGCTCTGTTAACAGCTGTGCTGAATTGCCAATAGCGTCTCTTCGTAGTAATCACGGCCTGGCTCACAACAGCTTCCCTTTCTTCAATTCTTTGAGCTCTCAATTCCGATAAAACACTTTTAGAGTAATGTTTAAAAACCTTTTTTCAACAGACGATGGACAGGTTTCTTGCAGCATATGCGTTTACTCTCAGTAAACTTGTCGCTCACACTAAGTACTCTGGTCTTGTAAACTACACAAAATCTCTAAAACTGGTCAGATCTTTTTATAAAATAGTGTTTTCCAATACTTCCTCTATTGCTAACGTAACCAAAATTTGTAACTCTTAATTTGAATGAAACATGCAAACAATTGATCAAGTCCCCCAAAACAAAAGTTCTAAGTGTTTTCAGTTTTCGAAACCGTTTACAGATGTTTCCACCTTGAAAATGGTTTCATTCGATTCCCAACTGCAAACTACCTACAATAAAATGTGATTGAGCACAAAAACGGGAGCCTTCTGCAAAAATTGAGGCCGCTGCAGTGATACCCCGCACGGAAACGCGCTTTAATAAGCACTCGCAATGAAATGAGGCATAGTAAGTTCACCATAATACCTAAAAAAACGTGGAATATCAATACGGGGAAACTGATCGGTATTCTCATATCGATTTAAGACTTGAATTCATTGAATGGGACCTTTAAAAAAATCTGATTCAGGGCTTGATAAAAAATGCATTCATAAAATTTTAATATCGTCACAATGGAAACGAGTTGCATTCCTCATTGCAATGACTAGTTTATTGGCATATTTGTAATATAAATCAAAAGTTACTAATGCTGTGAGCTGATAATAAATAGTTTAATTTTTAATTCAGTAAAGACATTTCAACGCACAATTTCGGCCGAACTTCCCCCGGAAAGGAATATCCGAAGAACTAAGTATAGTTAGAGAGTTAGGTTGGAGAGTAGAGAAAGCAAGGAGGAAGAGCAAAGAGCATAGCGAAAAACGTTGAAAGCTGTGAGAGGTCAGGCAAGGAAGATAGTGTTTAATATTTACCAATACTTTAGCCAAAACTATGGCTAAAAATTATTTAAGGTATAGCATGTTCAAACAATGTTGGGCAAAACTAAAACTAAATTCACTTTTTGGAATAAACTAAAACTAAACTAAAAATTGCAAACTAAAATTATACTAATTAATGGATTTTAACTAAACTAAAACTAAAACTAATTCTGTGGGAATTGACTAATAACTAAATTAAAGCTTTAGTTTAGTTTTACTAAAATAACATGAATTAATATAAATCATATGTTATTTCGATAATTAAATAAATTATTAAAACTAACAGAACTTGTTTAAGAATAAGAAATTTTGGCCTTTTCTCGTAATTTGCAAACATATGTTCTTTGATAAACTAAATTAGTAAACTAAAAACTAAAACTAAACTAAAATCACAAATTTAGGTCTCTATTACTAAACTAAACTAACTACCATACTAAAAACGGAGTCCACATGATTAATAATTATACAAATCTAAAACTAAAAATACAACTTTAGTTTAGTTTTAGTTAGAGAAAACTAACGTTAGTTTAGTAAACTAACGTTAGTTTCGCCCAACACTGTGTTCAAATAGATTGTTTAGTTGGAGAGAAAAGGGCGTGGCCTATATTCACCGTGCAAGAAATGGGCGGTAAAAATGTTCTCAGTTGTTACTTTATCATTAGGAGGTTTAAAACGTTTTTAGTCTTAGGCCTGGTGCACACTGAAAAAACTGATTTCATGAAACTTATTTCATTGAAGCACTATTTTATTGAACTCTTTTCCATCAGTTTGTGATGGATTCAGACGAGGATGCACTTATGTTGTGGTGGTGGCTAAAAAATAAAAATAAAACGCAAGTACTAGGTTCACCCGTTGATTAGGGATTGGCAACACAGCTGTTTTGTTGTAGCTCGCGAACTAAAACAGAGATCTTGATAAATTTAAGGATTTTTTAGGATGTCGAAGTCAGTTTTTGATCGCTTATTAAATCTAGTAGTTCCGCTGATGAAACGTGAAACTGAAGCAATAGGAAACCGATTTAACAAATTTCATGAAACCGATTTAACGAATTTCATAAAACTAAAGTTTCATGAAACTCTGTGTGCACCGCCCTATAGTTTTTTAACTTTTTGAGTTTCATGAAACCAGTTTCTTCAGTGTGCAACGGGCCTTAGGTTTGGCTGAGTATTGATAAATATTAGACACTATTTCCATTGTCTGACATCTGAAAGCCTTCCCTAGTCTTAAACGAGACATAATCAGTTATTATAATGTTTCACGGTTCGTCACGTTCCTTGAAATTGGAGTTTGCAAATGGTGGAACCGTCGGGAATATGTCCTTCAATATTTCGCATATGAGGAAGTGAACTTTTCTGTCTATCTGAACAGGCTATAGAAGAAATAGTTCTAATCCCGCATGAGCGAAATTCTATGGGCACTTGAACTTGCCGAGCTAACGGTGACAAGCAGTTACAAGGCCTAATCCTTGGAGAATGGCAGAAAACGAATAGAAATGATTTTCAGCAAGAATAAGAACTTGTTTACACGTAGGTACAAGCTAAAACATGTTTACAAGCAGAACCCAGTATAGTTTTCTGGTATCTTTGGGCTCAAAATGATATTTCTGTTTGTATCCTTTCTGACCTTTTACTATATTCAAGATTTTATTTTAGATATTCATTTATATTTATTACATTATTCGTAGTTAATAATAAATGGGCGTTAAAATTTAAATAAATAAATAAATATTTATTACAGATCATTAATTTTGTACGTTGTGTCGACAGACACTGAGTATGAGACCTTGACTCGTGAAATAAAATATTTCAAACAGTGAAGGTTGGCCTTTCATTTCTCCATATAATAGTATAGTTTTAGTGACTTCTACCAAAAATTATTTATTTCCGAGTGCGTTTTAAGGAAAAATCTAAAAAAAAAAGCGTAACAAAACATTATAAAACCTCATTTGATTCGACCCTTGTATGATGGAAGTAACCCAACTTAAATTAAAAAAACATCAATTATGTAGTCAATATTGATACATATATTCACAGATAACCTTTAATCACTGGATATATTCGAATGATACTCTAATCCAACAAGAATTTAATCAAAGACAGAGACATTCGATAACATTGGGTTAAAAGTATGTATCCATTGAAGTTGTACTAAAGACAGAATTTCTCAAAACTGTCTTCATATGTTCTTATTTTTAGTGTCATTTGAAAAACTTTGATTAGTAACAGTTAATATTTTGATTTGATATTGAGTGAAAAATCTAAACACCCCCTGCAAAAACATTTTGAAAATCGAGATTTAAGCACCACAATAAACAGGAAACTCGCAGTGGCCAAGCGGAAATTACGCGCGCCTCCTCCCCGAATTCAACTATTAAAACAACAATACAAATATGGGGTCTTTTTGCGAAGACCACATCCAGTTACTTTTGAAGTAGCAGTAGTGATTTATAACAGTTACTCGTACTCGCTGATAACCTTCCTTATTAGCTTATAGGTTCTTTGCTGGTTATCTATTACTACTTGACTCGTTATCTACGGTTATAATTCATATTAGATAATGGCAAGCAATATTCATTAATAAAAAGGTTAATATGATCAAAATCAATTCTCTCAACTACGAAAAAAGTTAATAAGCATTAAAGTTAACTGTTTTGCAGGTTATGAAGGATAACATAAACAATGATATTTGTAAACACAGATATTTTATACCTTTTCTCTCTCTCTTTTTGGATATTTTACATTTATGTAGCATTATGGGCATACGTGCTATGCGTTTCCACTCGCTCAAGAAGATATCAAAACTCTAGTCAATCCAACTCGCTAAAATTAATAGAATTCTATTAATTTTTCCGAGTAAGAAACCAATAGCTTTTTCTTTGTCAGGAACATCGCGAACTAATTGTAAAAGACCCATTTTTTCTCACTAACATAAGCAGAGCTTTTTCATAAACATAAGCTAATTCACTGTTGAAGGTTACTTTACTCCCAGCAAGAACCAATACAATTGCTCATCGGAATCCTCGAATAGGAAGGCAAAAGAGTTATGCGCATGCGCTGAATCACTGATACAACCACTACTGCTACTTCAAAAGTAACTGGATATGGTCTTCGCAAAAATACCCCAAATATGCTTCTCATTTATTTATTGTGTTTTAATTTAAGTAATCTAACTAAAACAAAAACCAATTAATAACTCAGGCAAACAGTGTCAAAGCTCGAATATAATCGACACTTTTGAATTTGAAGTAGTAATTGGTCTGAATGAGATCACAATCGAAAATTGCACAAGAACAGTTTTTTATTTATTAAGCCCAAACCGGTATCGAGATATTTAAGATAATATACGAAAATGCCCAAAAAAAAAAAAAAAAAAAAAAAAAAAAAAAAAAAGAAAGAAAAAAGAAAAAAAAAGAAAATCGCGAATTTTGGCGAAATCGGTAGGCGGATTTGGCTGGTCAACGAACTTGATCTTTCAAATTAGGCAAAGGATTTTTTTACCATATTATATCATTTTTTGGGCCTCTGAGAGAGCGAACAGACAAATAATGTATATATATGGAAAAACTTAAACCACCGTTATTTTCGTTATATATGATTTGTGAAACATGAAATTTTCAATGACTCTTCCGAATTACGCCAAAAGCGGTGTTCTATCCTATGGAGGGAGGGAGGAAACTAGCTAAAAGTACTACTTATATGATTGGTTGGAAGTTTTGTTCTCGTTCAAGCTATATATATTACGAGAAACTAATAGGTAAAAGTAGGTATTTACCAGAATGGCATACACTTATCATCTTCATGGCGGCGCTAATGGCCTAGAATCTTCATGAGGAATGTGCTAAGTTATGCAGCTCCTCCGTGATGGGCTACTTCGGAATCGCATCTGAAATAGCGAATGTACTTTTAAACCAGTGAATCTGTTTATTTCTTTCTAGTGCCAACAGCCAACGTTTGGTTTAAAATGCTTTAATTAATTAAAACTGTAAAGAATTATTATTGATCCACTGATGCGCAATTTATTGATTGTAAATAATGAAATCAACCAGTGTTCAATAAGAATTGAAACATTGACAGTAGTCCGAAAGGTACAACTAGTAAATTACAATAAGTTACAATCAAATACAATGATCGATGTATACCTACATTCAGCAAAGATCATGAGTTCATAAAATTACGTACGTAAAAAGAAAACCGGTTATCAAAGAGCAAAGATTCTTTGTAGTAGGGTTATGTGGGGCCAGAACTATATTTACCCCAGTGCTACCCGCGCTCACACTGGAGTGGGGTAAGTAAACTATCGAGCTGTTATATTAGTGGGAATTGGCAGGCCTGTTTGACTTTACGTAGCGATAGACGTATACGATTTTAGATATATTTTTCTTTTTAAAATGGCAAGAGATGTGTTAGATAAAAATTCCAATCGCATAGAGCCGTACAAAAAATTAATACAAGTTGGCAGAAATGGTCAAAAATATATTAAAACACCATAACATTTGATGAAAGATTCCACTGAGTTTCCAAAAATTAGCAGTAAAAACCAAAATCAGACCAAGTATTTTTCTGAATTAGTGGACAACTTGCTACTGAAAAGAACAGGTACGAGAATTTGAATTTATCCAAGTCGGCTATTCACTGTTATCGTAATATGTAATAATTAGGTTGTCAACCAAAAGATAAGAAGGAAAATAGGCTCCTTGGCGTCCCGATATATATTTTAATACTTTCAGTAATCCTGTTATGAACTGAAGTGTATATCTCGAAAACTTTACTGATCATAGGGTGCTTTAAAAATACAAACAAATGGGTCCTGCATTACTTACAAGTTAGCAACACTCATTGCGGACGCCAAGAGAATTTATCATATGATAAACACTAACAAATCGTTTACCACATAATATAACCTAACAAAAAATGGTATTCTCAATAGGTCAAAAGTGCTAATGTTGACTAAAAAAAAAGTTAATAAGAGGTAGTGGTCGGGAAGGGGAAGTTCCTGTGACGCATATCCTGTAACAGTTAATGGCGGTGCATAACCTCCAAGAATTTCTGAAGATGTTTATGATTTTAAATGAATCTAAAATCATATGAAAATTACTTAATCTTTTTAACAAAGAAATTAAAATAGTTAATGTGTATAAGAAGAAATTTCTTACGATGAAAAAAATCGATAAAATCAAGTTTAATAATACATATAGATAAATGAACAAACTTCGGTAAGCGTGGTTTTAATGAGGGGCCCGAGAGCAGAGAAAAAGCGAGGTGATGTTTAGAAGCTCTAACGGATTCCAATATGGCGGCAAGTGAAGGGCGCTCCCTGTGGCTGCATGAGCTATTTCCAACTCTCCACTCGAAACACCTTATTGACGTCAGATAAAAAATATTACAAAAGGTCAACAAACGCAGATTTTCGTACGTATCCATTCAGCATTAACTAATTATCAATAAATGCGCAGTACTTACGTTTTAGAGTAGAAACTGAAGCGCACAATCTGAACGAGAAGCTCCCCAATGAGGCAACATGGAATTTTTACCCCCACTCTTCTATCAATGGCGACAGCAGTATAGCCAACTGCTCAACAATCTTCCTTCAGATAAAATAAGGTTTGTTTACGTCACTTACTACACATTTTCAGGTTATTTTTTAAAGAAAAATTAGTTTTCTTTATTTCATCATACGACGATTTTAGAATCATTCTCTATTAATCTGAAAATAACAATGCTGTAATGAAATTAACACATGAAATACGACAAGAGGTTGGCAACACCGCAAAACATGTTGATATAGTATGCAGGCTATGTTGAAAACAAAATGAGGTAAATTTTGATAAACAACTAATATGTAGAAAAAAAGAATCATAATCTTAAATTAAATAAAAATATTTTTATTTTATACTTTTGAATAAAATTATAATTTATATTTTTTCATTTACTAAATTAATGAAGTTTATTTTTATTATTTTACTTATTTATTGCTGCACTGGTGATTGGCAAACTGATTAAGCTTGGTTTAATTTATGAGTGTTTTCCATAATATATTTGTCATAGTAAATTTAATAAAATTTAAGAATCATTAACTAATACTTTAGGAACTGAAATCGCGAGATGAGAATCATATTTAATTGTACCGTATGTTAGTACGTAAAAATGTATCGTACCAAACATGTGAATTTTACAAATATATAATATATTAGAGTGTCATACTTTAAGTTGTCCTTCAATTAATAACTAATCAAAGTATAATATTTTTACTTAAATTTTAACGTCCATTATTATTAAAGTATAATATTTCTTGTCACTGCACCGCTCTGGATCTTCCCAAGAAAAGGTATAGGCCCTATCCTGGCTAGAAAAGGGTGATAACCGTTAAATAACCTGTTCCAAAAATACGTTATGGATAATTAGACTTTCAAATGTAAATGATTTATTTATTTATGGAGCTCCACAACAGCAAGATGAATTACTCACATAATTAGTAAAAAAATGATCATGAAAAATAATAAAAATGTAATATAAAAATAATTTTAATTTGAAAATTAATTACATAACATATTTTTTTTAAAATGTCAAAACAAACAATAACAAAAAATATAAAAATAAATAATACAATAATCAATACTTTATTACAAGATAAATATCATTATTGCATGATCTAGGTGATTTATGATGACATTATTTTATTTTCTTAAGTGGCTCCTACTCACAACCACTCACTCAATCACATTCACACAGCTAAATGAATTGTGTCACCATGGGGAATAACTTCTGACAAGAGTTCTGTTGTTATGATCGTTGTTCAGTTGCTAAGTTACTGTGCCTTTCACTATCTCACTAATTAGGCATATTATGGTTATAAACAAATATTTCTAAAGTTACAAAAAATATCTTTTAGGAGAAACCACTTTTTTTACTAAACATAACTTGTTTACAACTAAACATAATTCACACAAGAAGTCTAAACAATTACTCCTAAGCAATCAATACTGATAAATATTATTATATCAATTATTTATATAATACACTATTATATTTAGAATGCCTCGATATGACCTTTTAAATGTTTATTAAGTTCATAGATTAAAATTTATTTGAATTTTTTCAGTGAGCTTATTGTATAACATGAAATAATACTAGGACAGCATGCATATTTGAACGAAAAGATGTCCTTGAACGTAGATGTTAGCAATATTTTTCCCAACGCAAAAATATAAATTGTCAAATGATAGGAATATATTTGTTTACGTTTATTATTAATATCTAGTTACTATTATTATTTTGTTAAGTAAAGAGAAAATAACACAATTCCTGGCCGCCATATTTGTACCATCTATTTGATTTATTTATATGTTATCCCCTTCATAATCCTTGCGAGAGTTATTTATGACTAAAGTTTACACACAAATGTATAATTCTGTTGTTTAGAATAAAAAGGGCAACGTCCAAACCAAACTTCCGAAAATTTTAGTCCAATTATAATTATTAAAAAAAAAGAAAGAAAGATAAGGATATTACATTGGCAAACTAGTAAGATTTGTAAAAAATCTTGAGTAAGAATAAATGGAAATTATTTTAAATGGACATTAGCCCTTTAGTTCCAAGCTAAAGAACCAAAACCAATTTTATTATAGTCAAATACCCGTTTATCAGATTCAATTACATAGAGTTTTTTTTGGTACTTACGTATTAGCGTCAAAGCAGGTTAAAGAGCCGGGTCTCAGAGAACTGGATCTACACCGTGTCAGAGATCTGGATCAAGGAGTCAAATCAGATTTCGCCAATATGGTGACGGGATTATCAACGATTTAGGTTAACTAGAGTTTTGATATATCCTTTAGCTAGCGAAAACGCGTAGCACTTATATTTTCCGCTCGCTCAAGATTATATCTAAACTCTAGTCAATCCAATTCGTTGATAATATAGATCAAGGATTGTTCTTCGCTGGATAATGGATTGATAAACAATTTGGCATCGCTTCGAAAAATTAGCTTTCATCCTAGCTATTCTGATGTCGCTATCTCGCACAGAAACTGAAATCGCGTAACAAAAAAAACAACAACAATTGCGTGGGTAAATAAAGCACAAATGAATTGCGTTAAAAAGACAAAGGGAACAAGATGGCTACTATAAACACAACAGATGATATCTCTGATAGTGATTGACCAATAGAAATGCGTTATCCATGATCCAGATCTCTGAACGAGACCCGCCTCTTTAACCTGCTTTGACGCTAATACGTAAGTACCTTTTTTTTTCTTTTTCTAACCCAACCAAAAACTGTAGAAGAAAATAAAAAGGAAATTAAAATAAGATAAAGAAACTGCGTTTATCTACCCAAACGATGGCCTAATGTGATGAAGATTGTTAGCCATTTAGATGATAAGAAGTCAACGAATGTTTGGAATTTTCTCTCAGCCGAATGAACCGTTCCTTGACATTGTTTACAGCGAGGTAGAAAAATAGAAACTACACTTATATTTTACATTTGAAGACAAGTAGATCATAAATTAGAGTATGAGAGACAAACCAGCCAAATATGGCGATGTGGACTTACTAAGGAATAAGAATCGCTAGTTGTGAGGCAAATTGCAAAATAAAGAAGGAAAACTTGGAAGAGAAAGTCTGCGTACTACAAATCTAAGACTAATAAGGGGAGAGGTTTCCTGCGTCTCAAGTTCTCAAGCCAGAACGTCCAACGAGGATTCGATGGATAAGTTGTTCGCGAATCTAGCAAGGGACAGCAAAGATAGGCTGGTATCTTTCCATTGTGTTAGGGGATAGCAATCGGGACAAGATAACGAAGAGAACGACATGCTAGACTGAGAGGAGGTTTAAAAAGAAAAACTGAAGTTTCAAGAAAGGTGTTGGCGATGAAAAGGCCGATCGCGAGAGCTTTTCAACTCAATCTCGAAAAAATATTTCCATCAACTGAAAAGGAAGGATCTGAAACATTTTCTGCCTTTGAAAGCAAGGATTGTTCAGTTGAATTACGAGGCCGAATTATATAATATTTTGGGTAAATTCGAAATACGTTTTTATGATTTGAGTAAATTGGCAAATATCGCATAATATAATGGGTTGAGTTAGAAAAAATGACCGTTTTCTTTGTGTTTGAACTTTGCAATTCCTCTCTTATTTACATTAGGGAGCTAAGAATTGTGATGAGAAGTTGATGTTTGATCCCGTCTGAATCATTTGGTAACCAGCATGCCCTCTATCCGGGCTCAATACTCCTATAGCTCCCCTTTGTTCACAATGACACTATAGTACGGAATTATCATAATTTTGCTTTATTTTTGGAAACGGAAGTTTTCAGCAACTGAAGCCATTCGTTTAGTGGTTGAATTTGAGGATGAAGACTCTTTGAATGAAAGGACAATGAGAAGTTGGTTCCAAAAATTTAAAAAAGGTGATTTGAGCGTTGAAAAGAAATCTGTATCAGGGCGTGTTTCAGTAGTCAACCAGAACGCTCTGCGCACTGCTATTGAAGCCGAACATACAAAAAGCAATTCTAAGAGGTTTCAGTAAAACTGCTGAGAATTTACGATTTTTTGGTTCATCGGCATCCAGGTTTAGTCAACAGAAAGCAAGTCTTGTTTCTACAAGATAATGCCAGACCCCACATTTCTCGCCTTATGAAACAAAAACTAGCTGATTTGGGATGGAATCGAGCTTCTCCCTCCCTTGGCGTGTAGTCCAGACCTAGCACCATCAGATTACCACCTGTTCAGATCAATGGCTCATTTCCTTCGTGGAAAAACATTCAACAACTTGAATGAAGTTAAAAATGACGTTCGTGAGTTTTTCGATTCTAAACCCAAAGAGTGGTACCATCAAGGATTTCAACAGCTGGCTTCCAGAAGGCCACAAACCATAGAACACAATGGTATATATTTTGATTATTAAAAACCTTGTATGTAGAAGAAAAATAAACTTTGATTTTTACCTATAAATCGGTCATTTTTTTTTACTCACCCCATTATAATTTATCCTTTTTCTTATAAAACATTTAGGAATTAGCTACTGAAATAGCAAGTCCGTTTAACATGAACTCATATTCTGTTGAAAATGAGTTAGAGCAGATTATATCAGATATACACATACATTACACCACCAGCTCCTCTGAATCGATCGATCGTAGACTAACAATATTATGGTAGATCGCCAGCAGTTTGAGCACCTCTGGCGTAGAGTGTGTACGTGTTGGTAAGGAAAATCGAAATAACAGTAAGAGAGTAGATTTCAAGGACGAACGAGATCGAATAATCAAGAAAGAAATGCATCCAGTCTCATTGAATGCCTACATTCCGTTTTCGCTTCAATAACATTGAGTAGGGACTCCCCGTGGTCTATGGCTAACGCCTTAGATTCATTTGCGGGAGGTGGTGGGTTCGATTCCCACTGGCGGCAGGGATTTTCTCATCTCACGGCTCGTTGGGAAAATTCCTCCCTGCACCCTGGTTGTCGGCGCTAATGCGCCGTAAACAAAAAAAATAAATAAAAATAACATTGAGTCTCAGTGTAAATACAAGAGGATTCAAATGAAGTTGTCGGATATAATCTGACACTGAGGCAGGCTATGGTTATTTTCCTCAGGGGCTTATTGAGATAAATATTAAACAAAAACATGAAAATGTTTAAGAATTCGTTATGTAATAGGATGGCCAATTTCGCCATTAAATAAATGGGAAATGGAAGAGAAATGTTTAATTAATTGGAGGCCCGATGGTAGTGAGTGTTAAGGCGTAAACAATATGCCAAGATTCGTGTGTTCGATTCCCACTAGGGGTATTGGCTTTTCATTAAAAAAAAAAAAAAAAAAAAAAAAAAAAAAAAAAAAAAAAAAAGCTTTAGCCCTATCCAAATTGTAGTCACGTATAAAGGGACTTTAAAAACTTTTTTTAAAAAAATATCCCTGAACAATAGAACGCGATTTTGAGGGTTAGCCTTCCTGCTGAAATTAAGATAACAATTTCTTCAGACTTTTAGAAGCAAACAACTGCGTATATAAGACGTTTTAGGATGTATAGACATCTCTCGGTAAATCGATCTTCAAGTGAACGTGAAAAAGTGTTCGGCTTACCAACAGTTTGACTTATAGAACATCCATTTTTTTTTTTTATAATTTATTGTGCGTCGACGACAATGGCCTTTAGCACAATACCCTACTGTTTAAGTTAGCCGAATATTTTATAATATTTGAAATTTAAAATCTTTACTAATGTTTATATTTTACAATATTATATTTTAATCTAAATCTCTATATTTTTTTTTTTCAAGAGATGTTACATTTTTAGATATGTATGTATGTATGCTTTAATTAATTTAAGATAATCAATAATATTCTGATATGTTTCTGTTTTATTCAAAATTTCTGTACTGTTAATATCAAACCTATCCCTGGCTCTTTGCAACTGGGAGCATTCCGCTAAAATATGATCCACTGTAAGTACATCACCACAAAGATTACAAGTTGGACGACGCCTACCGACAAGATGATGGCCATGTGTTAGACGAGTGTGTCCAATACGAAGCCTTGTAATTACCACTAAGTCTCGTCGACAAAGGTCATCGTAGACTATTGTAGAGCGAACTGAGGGATAAAATGTTCTTAATTGGGTTGTGCTTGTTTCCCATCTTCTTTGCCACTGTTCCCATAAGAGTTCTTTTATTTGGCGTTTCACGTCTCTTCATAAAACATCCATTTATCGAGAATTTAATTCGACTTACCTTCGTGTAATTGGGAAGTATAAATTATAATGAACACAGAAAAGTTATAATCAACTACGTATATTTTACAGAAATACATGTTGTTTGCACATACATATAATGCCAATTGACAAAAAACGGTCAATCAACTTAACTCATGAGTACATACAAATGTGCACCTCACTGTGCAGCAAGTGTAAAATAATTTCCAATATTTTTTTTCAAAAACATTTTTTCCTCTTTTCGCGCGTTTGAGCATTGTTACTTGGATGTATAAACAAGCGATGAACGATGTTGTCTCTGGTTTCTTAGAAGCTCCAATTTGAATTAATCGTTGTGGCTTCTCTAACAACTACTCGTCTGCATAACCAACAAGTGACAGGGAGATAAAGGAAAAAGATAATCATTGACATGAAACAAGACATTAAATAGGCCGATCAGAAGTTGGAGTTATAGAGATGAAGATTTTTTAACTCATAGAGGTGGAAGTCCCATTTCAAGGCGCCTATTTTCAGTTCGACTTATTTAGATAGTGTTCTACGTTTATGGCCGAAATTTCCTTTCAATTGCTCGGGAACACAGAGTCCGTTCAACATATTTAAGGATGCGACTTATCGGAGTTGGACACATCGAGATGTGACTATATAAATAATTCTCTCTTCACATGCCGAATTCCCGTCATCAGAACTATTTTTCAATCGTTTGAATAACTGGTCTCGATATTTTTCATTTTTGAATTCCTCATTCAGTTCACTGACAATTGTACTGAGTGCAGCATCTTAATTGGTTAATTTACAATTCCCACATGATATGGCTCACAGGCATAATCTGCCCCTTTACATCACCAGAATCGTTGTGAGACCTCTCTCCATGGCGCAGACATTTTTGGTAGACTAATTGGATAGAAAAAACTTAATAGGCTGAAAGAACCTTCACAATAGTATGATCTAAACAGGCAATTTGGATCTAATCGGTTGTTTCAATAAGTTCATTCAAGTAGATTGACAAGAGGCTCACATTCGACGGATCCATTAATAAATAGAAATACTCTCCTACAATATACATTTGATTTATCTACAATTCGTAAATACTACCAATACTAACTTATGGATGCTGAGTTTTATTTGGCGCCAATAACACACATAAACCGTTTGCAATGTGTCTCATAAAATGCCATCAATCTCCTAGGAATACCAAATTTCTACATTTTTTTTTTTTTTTTTTTTTTTTTTTACTATGTAATCTCAATGTTTATTTAAATTCTCAATTACAGCCGTCCACCCTTCGAGTATAATTTTCGTCATTATAGGTTATATTATGCAATATAATTGCGTAACTAACTTTATATCGTTTCGTCTAAATAAATAAATCATTTGCTACTTACAGACAGACGTATTTTAAACATGTAACATTGATAATGCAGAAAGTTCAATGTAACATTGATAATGCAGATTTTGTCATTCCTTGTTACTTGGAAAGAGAAGCGTGGGTGCTCTATCAAAATCTCAATGTTTATACTCGGTCCCATTTTGCTAAAAATCATAAAACTACTTAATTTGTGCCGCAACACTTCTGTAACACAGACGCAACCTATATTAATATCTACTTATATACACATTAAAACTTTCTAATGGATGTACAATAAGAGTAATGACAACGCAAAGTTTTGAGTAAGTGTTTTAGGTTGCGGCAGAGACGTTCGTAAAATCTGGTTGCAATATCATTAGCAAATTTTATAAAATCCTATTACTTTTTTTTCCGTTTTTAACGGCGCATCAACTATTTGGCTATTAGCGCCGGGCTATCTACAGGTTGCCACCCTTTTATGCCAACAGCACGTGGTCGGTCACCCATTCAGGTACTGACCACGCCCGACGTTGCTTAACTTCAGTGATCTACGGGAACCGGCTATGGAAATAAAGAAAACATAATATTGATTAGAGAAATTGATAATTGAGGAAGGACTAAAATTCTCGATCATTATTTAGATAATAAATCAGTCAATCAGGTCTAAGATAATAAATCAAGATAATTGAATAAAACAACTTCATCATTGTAATAAACGAGAATTTATTAAAAATATGTAAAAATTTGCCTTATGTATATTAAAATAATATAGAGGCAACCAATAATACAAGCAGATTGAAACAATGAAGTTGGTAAGCTGCTTGAATTAGGGTATGCATCAAGTGGAATCAACAAGATCTTGCAAAGGTTATCAAAGACAATGATTGATTCGCAGCACCATACAAACTACAAGTTCTCGTGTAGCAAAAACTAAATACCTCTGAGAGGTTATAACAAAGCTCAATAAAAAGACAACAAAGAAGACGAAAAATTGTGTATACTATGGAAGGAGAGAGGATTATTTAAGCGATGTAACGTAATCTTCCTGAACAAGTTCTATGAAACCGCAGAACCTTATTAACGAAATAACTTATGCAATAAAATACAGAACAAAACATGGTGAAAATGTTCAACACACAAAACATGTAAACTCTCCTCTTACAAATAATTAACAAGGCTAGATGCCTTACCTCATATAATTGGGATGCTGAACAAACAACCGAAACTAAAACATAACCCCTAAAGCGAAATGAAATCCTAACCTTCAACAAACTGATTTTAGTTTCTACTACTTTAAGAAGAGAACTTGGGCATATATTGTGAATAATCTTAGGATTAACAGACAAAATAAAATGTAAACTATTGAAAATTTTAGTTGAAGTTAAAAAATAATTGTAACGAACAATTACAAAATCGAACAGTGAACTGTAATTGTTATCACCTTGAAAATGTTTTCAATCGCTTACTTCTAAGAAAATTAAAAATAACAAAATTTTGTCCATAATAATGTTATTGCTGAAGGCCTAGGAAAATGGTTGAATAAATGTATTGTTTTAGGAGTAAAATTCCACTGTATTCACTGCACAAATATTTTTAAGTAAATTTACTCATAGATACTTTACTTATTTAATGTGGTGATGCTTGAATTATGAAAAGAAACTCAACTTTTTTTTTCTTTTTTTTTAATTTTTATCACACAAGGAATAATTAATGAATGACTATAGAGTGATTATCATAGTTTATTTCTTGGACCATGTATTTATTGTTGTACATTTTTTTTATATTAGCTACATCTTGTTCATTATTTTAATAATAATGAATAAGAAGTGAGAGGTAAACTTTTTTAAAAAAGAAAGTTCAGTTGCATACCACACAACATATTAATCAACCAAAAGTTGTAGGCATTACAGGAAAAAGTTAAATAAATTAAAAAGAAATACCAGTTAAACAAAAAATTATCAAAATAACTGAACCTAAGAATGTAGTAGTGAAATTTATATGAAATAAAACACTTGAAGAGCTCTTTGTTGTTTAGTATAATTAACATTTTGATTGTTTTATCTTCACTCCTGCACTTCAGTACATTAAGAGAGCAAAGAGAAATGAGCACAAAGAGGAATAAGAAACACAAATAAACAAAATCAGGCAAATGAAGATTGTTTCGCCTATGGTGTTGATTACATTAGTAGTAAAGTTAGTGGAATTTAAGACCATATTGATATATGTTTTACTAGAAAAGTATTAAAACTGTACTAATGGTCTTGGCTGGCAATGCAAACGGAAGAAATAATTAACAAACATGTTAAATGAACAATGCCATTAAAACTGGAAAAATTTGCTAGAAGAAGGTATAACCATTTGAGAGGCTTATTTTTACACATCTTAAGAACTTTGTAACCCTTACTTTATTTTAAGGTGCTTAGCTGGGCTTCATTAATTTTGTTTTCTTAGGGGTCTGTCCTCAATAGTGTAGTTATATATTTGTGCCTTATATTTCGCAGTATGCTTCTCAAGCTTATTCTGGCTGCCCATGGCTCCTGACGGGTGGTCAACAGAGAAATGTTCACCTATGTTCTGTGATGATCACCTTTGACAATCGACCTGTTGATCAATGTTCTTAGTTGAACAACTAGCAGAAGATGCTAGAGGGGCTTTAAGATAAAAAAAAAAACACTTTTGCGGGGAGAAACCGAACGAATACCAAAAACAAACAGATACTTGTTTAGGCTGAGATTATTCAAGTTTGAACAGTAAATCAAATCTGAAGATAAGCAGGATGATAAGATATTTTTCAATTATTTCAATCTATTTTAAAACTGCCTTGTCAAAAATACATAGTTACTATAATAATAATTATAGAATGTATTAATATGTTTTTATTTATTTTTAAAAGTAGACTGAAAGAAATAAAATAATAAATCATTTTTCACCTCATAATCATATTAGGAAAATATACAAAGAAACATTGTAATTTCTTGGTTTAAAATGTAGCCTCTGTGAGATAATAAATATAATTCAAAACCTTATATTTACCAGCAACAATGGTCTTGAAATTGTGCTTAAAAGAAGTCTTGAAAAGTTAAAAAAAAAAAAAAAAAAAAAAACTGCATTGTGCAAACATTTGAAATCTATCTTCATATCCAAATTGAAAAATGTATCAATCCAGATGACAATGACATCTGGAAGAAACATCTTAGAAATAACTGGAGTTTAACTAGCATAACACAATAAATTAGAACCACGCAACAAAAAAAAAAAAAAGTTAAAAAAAAAACAAAAAAACATTATGGTTACATTCAAATCATAAGATGTGTATAAAACCATTCTGAAAATTGAAGAAAGAGGAGTAGAATACAACACCCCCCACTCTTCACCAATCAGGATAATAACTAAGGAAGTTTTGAAGTGTGCAGAACCACACTAAATAAAAAAAATAATAGGAAAAAATTGCTAATCAATAGTTAAAGTAGCCAATATGTATATCAACAATATACATATTTAAAAAAGAAATAAGATAAAAAGTTAAAACCAAACTCTAGGACCATCATTACTGAGAAAATATTTAAAATAAGCAGACATTGAAGAACTAACTGTTGATACATTGAAATAACAGTTTGCAAACTGCCAAACATTGTATATTTAATAAAAATAATTGTTCTAGTCATTACTAAAGGATCTAGGAAAATAATAGTAGAGAAGAATTTTTTTCTCAATAGTTAATCTTGAAAATATGATAAATAATAAGCAAACAATAAAAAAAGATTAATTACCAGCAATCATTTTGTTTTTAATTGTCCCATTGATTTTTTTTTAACGAGTTAAAAATGAGATATAATTTCAAAGAGGTGATTCTTTAAAAACCACTACCTTATGAGTCATTCTGTAGCCTAGTAGTGGGGGGAATAAATTGGCATAAATACGATTTAAAAATGAATACGTCTGTAAGAAGAAAAACTTTTCAAACTAGCCAAATATTCACAAAAACATCGTTTGATAGTCAGAAATAAATGTATTAGGAATCACAAAAATTCCATTGATCAAATTAAAAAAAATAAAAGTTTTATCTTGAAATAAAATGAACTAATTATATTTCAGTGTTTAACAAGTTAAATAACATAAAATATAATTATGCAATAAAAATAATCAATATAAGAGATATAAAACTACGTACTCACAATCTCAGAACACAAAAAATGAATACAAACACACTTCAACGAGCAAACTAACGAACACCTATTTAATCTTAAAAAAAAAAGAAAAAGAAATTTGAAAATTCAATATCGTAATTTGTAGGGTAACCTTTCTTGTGGTTATAAGTACGGAATGTTCAGATATTTTTCTTCTCTTTCCCTATCATTGGTATGTAAGGTTTAAAGAACAACATTTTATGTTTTTTAAAATAATATTTCGAAATTTCTAAACTGAATATCTTTTCAGTGTCGAAAAATCAAGTTAGATCAATATTATAAAGTGAAAATTTGTTTCTATTCAGCCTACTCCAGTGAGGATAAATCATATATATTAGACACCATAAATGGAAGGAAACTATCTAGGTAAATCTTTTATACAATTGTTTATAATTTTGGCAATTTTTTAGTTGAATTTATGAGATATATTGTGTGGAATCTACTAAATAACCAACTATTTATGCTGTATAAATAATATTTGAATGCTCTGATGATTTCAGTAACATTGTTGGTGGGAATCACTTGAGTAAGATAATTAATCATCTTGAAAAAAATAAATTTAATTCCTTAGAGGACTTGCTGCTAGTTAATGGAATCGGTCCAAAATTATTGAGAAAAATATGTGATAAAATTTTGGCTGATAGAGATGGTAATTTAGATACAGTTCCTATTAGGAAGAAAAGGGACACTCATCTGGTCTCTCCTCCAATGGATATGAAAAACAATGTTAGTGATGTTTAAACATTTATAACAAAATTAAAGAATATCTTCGTAGTGTTAATTTATAATATTATAGTCTTTTCAGAGTGTTATTGCAATTCATATTGGAGCAGAGAATATAACTTGGGCATTGATCAACACGCTTCAGAAGGATTTACTTGAATGGGGTTTTACTGAAAGTTTTGTAGAGTCTGGGAGTCTATTTTATTTTATTGAGATGGTAAGTATTAAGTAGATTGTGATTTGTTGCATGTGCTTTTTAATGTTGCAATGATTTTTGTTACTACACTGTAATTTTAATTTTTAAGGTAGATATTGGCGGCTTTGTATAATAAAATTTAGTTTATTCTTCTTATAAAAGAGTTAGGCGCATGCGCCGAATCACTGATACAATCACTACTGCTACTTCAAAAGTAACTGGATGTGGTCTTCGCAAAAAGACCCCCTTTTTATAATATGTTTGTATGTTTCTCACTTCACCCATTCCTTAATGCTCCTGCAAAGGGGAAAATCAGGCAGTGTGAAAGTGGTTGTATATATTATATTATATTTATTTGTTTGCTTATACTATTTATTAGCTTGTTTGATAGCTGTGACTGTGTAAACACTTTAACACGTTCGGGTCCAGTGTCTTGGCATATGCGCCCGAGAGATGTGTTCTTTGGGGCCAGCGTCGTGGCGTGTACGTCCGCAGAGAACTTGCTTTTCTTTCTATCCCCACTACTCCGGGCCTTGTCCTATACCCTTCGTTTTTGATTTGGGACCTCATAAAGTTATTCCAGGTTAGGGTTGCGGGTCTTATATCGTATGATACTGAATCCACTTGAAAAATTTGCTGTCGCGGATTACTTGATACTTAACTAAATAGTAATTAATCCACTAAATGTACAACATTTCAAAAGTTTTAAGTATTTCTTTAAATGGGCATTGTATGCTTATGTGCATAGCCAGAATATTTTTTCATATAGATATTCTACTGATAATTGTGTATTCTTAGGTACAAAAAGTAAATCCACTTATTCCTTTTGGTGACCTTTACATTATGGAGGACTGTGGATTCGGGAGGCAGCGACAGGATGTATATAAAAGTCAATTCACTGCAATGCTTTTGACTTCTCTTCAATTTCTTCGTGAGTATAGTTTTATATCTTAAGGGGTAATGCTACCTTTTGCGATCAAAATCAAAGTCATTTTCTTGACTTTATAAAGGACAAATAAATCAATATTTTTTAATTGATATTTTTTATACTAACTACTCATTTTTTATAATACTTTCATATTATTTAAGAAATATCAATTGAAGTAGAAAGATATTTCAGAAAATGTTCACGAATCTTGAGTCCAACCTTCATCGCACAATGTGTTACTCTAGGGTTATAATGGTTTAAAATCTTGAAAGCATTTTCAAATGTTGTACAATTCAAATTCTAATAATTTTTTTCAGGTGGAAAAAATGATGGGAATACAGTTGTAGCTTTAGCAAAGCCAAGCCTAAAAAACAAGACGTATAATGGATTCGTTGGTTCAGAACGAGTATCACTCCAAAACCATGTTGTTGAGATTATGGAAGAAAGGAGTAACACTGATTTTGTCATTATACCTAAAGAACTGAAAGAAAGATACTTTCGTCTGAAGCCTACCTCAAGAGAAGACATGGCTCAGGCTCTACTCCTGGCAACGTCATTTATTAATGTTATTTTAAATAAAAGGACGTTTACTACAAATTAGGAAAAATTAATTTTAGAATACTGTATTAAATTAATTTATTGTATTACTTTTTTTTGTTATGATTTTGTAATAAAAATAATTTACCTTTTTCAATATATTACTTGATGCTAAGTCATTTCTGTGATAATATGTAGTAATAAAATATTTAGTTGTTGTTTTTGAAAAAAAAAAAAAATTATTGTTTTTCTTTCTTTACTTAAAATTAGAAGTAGACTTTTAGACTTAGGCCCAGCAGCCGTCAGTGTTAATGTTTGAGCTCTTCATGCCTAGGTTTCTGGTTTTATTCCCACTAGGATTGATGGCTTTTCTTTAGAAACAAAAATGGCAACAGCTCCATCCTTGCTAGAAAAGTGAGGTAACCTATAGATAACCCATCCTAAAATTCTGTCTATTATAAATGGGTGTTCAAATTTAAATAAATAAGTAAATCTTTGACTCTTTACTGGTGACAATGTATCGCACTAGTATTTCTAAAGTGACAACTCAAAAATCGGTGTTTTTCAGTCATGACTATGAAAGTCATAGTAAATATCTCTTTTTTCGTAGTTAATAATAATGGACGTTAAAATTTAAATAAATAAATATATCTTTTATATATATATATATATATATATATATATATTATTTATTTAAATTTTAACGTCCATTATTATTAACTACGAAAAAAGAGATATTTACTATGACTTTCATAGTCATGACTGAAAAACACCGATTTTTGATTTGTCACTTTATATATATATATATATATATATATATATATATATATATATATATATATATATATATATATATATAACACCTCGAGTTAGCCGTCGAGGTGATAAGTAATCAGGGATTAGACTAAGAAAACATCAATATGATTTTTTTTAAAAATCAGTATTAAGGACGTTTCGGCTTCTCTTTGGTAGCCTTCGTCAGCTAAAATGACAAAAGTTTTTGTTTTTGTCATTTTAGCTGACGAAGGATACCAAAGAGTAGCCGAAACGTCCTTAATACAGATTTTTTAAAACATCGGATTGATCCCAACTAATCCCTGATTACTTATAATATATATATATATATATATATATATATATATATATATATATATATATATATATATATATATATATATATATATATATCATTTTGAAGGGTGTATTCAACCGCAGGATAAAATACCTCTTTTAACAACCATCAATACTGTATGTACCTAGCTTGAGAGCTTGTACACCAGAGGGCACTTGTGTCACCCTTCCTAATGCTATGCCCCCTACATCATCAAAAGTGACACATTTTAAGTTTAGTGAGCTACTGAAAGCATGTGATAAAAGGGCTGAGGTTTTTCTGACCCCAGATTCAGATTCTGCGACCCCAAAACATATAGAAAACATGGTCTTCTCTCTGGGTCCGAACTTATTTATAATTATATCTATAACTAGCTGTTACCCGGCGTGCCATGCTACGCCTACTTTCTGCATATAGAAAAGCCTAAATAAATTAGAAACCAAATAAGTATTATTAAAATCTAATAACAAGAATCTGTAACTGTTTCGAACCCGTGACCTCCCAACTCTGAGTCCTAGACGACTTTGACATAACCTATAACACCCCCCCCCCCCCCCCGTATCAAGACATACATGTATGCCAAGTTTGGTAAAAATCGGTCTAACAGTGTGGATTTTTATAAAAAGAAGCAACAACATACAGACAGCAGCTGGTAGACTTTTTTGACCTGGCCTATGACAATCCCCTGATCAAGACCAACCTGTGTGCCCAGTTTGATCAAAATCCGTCAAACGGTGTGGGTTTGTATAGAGAACAAACATATAGACAGACAGCTGGTAGACGTTTTTGACTTAGCCTACGACCCTCCCCAGATTAAGATCTACATGTGTACCGAGTTTATTCAAAATCGGATGAACGGTGTGGATTTGTATAAGGGACAAACATACAGACAGACAGCTGGTAGACGTTTTTGACTTAGCCTACGACTCTCCTCAGATTAAGATCCACATATGTACCGAGTTTAGTCAAAATCAGATAAACGGTATGGATTTGTATAAGGGAGAAACATATAGACAGACAGCTGGTAGATTTTTTTGACCTAGCCTAGGAGATTTCTCGTATCAAGACCTACCAATATTCCAAGTTTGGTCAAACGGTGTGGATTTGTATAAGGAACAAACAAACAGAAAAACAGACAGACACGTGATTTTTATATATACAGATTATTAATTACAAAGCCCCATAAAAAAAAGTTGACAATATAATTACAAAGAAGGCCCGGTGGCAGTGAGTGTTAAGGAGTGAGCACTTAACACTCTGTTCCGAGGGTCATGGGTTTCTCCCACTGTGAGGTGGTGGCCTTTCTTTAGAAAAAAGAAAAGCCATCAGCCCTATCCTGGCTAGAAAAGAGTGTTCCCGTCCTAAAATTCTGAGTTAATAATAATGGACATGAAAATTTAAATAATAATAAATATAATTATAAAGCCTTCAAATATGTTTTGGCACAGAATAAGTTTTTATCTTTCCCCTGCTATAATGGGTTAGCAAAAAAAAAAAAAAAAAAAGAAAAAAATCACTTACATATCTTTCACTTTCTCTATTGTAGATTACTCAGATCAGTAAGGCAGCCACCTTATTTTGGCTAGTCCTTATTTGGAAAGAAGGAAGGATTACATGTGATGGGAGGATTAAAGTAAATAAAACAAATTTTTAATATTTTTTATTGGTTTCTTAATATTTGAATAGCTTTAAAAATTGGTAAATAATTCCATAATCACTATAACTTGAGATGACAAACTGCGCATTCACCGCTCATTCTTTAGGCCAAGTTTGTGTGGAGAAAAAAATTTCTTCTTTCAGAAGTTTCATTATTTGCATTAAAAACAAAACATTTATAATTAAATTGACATTTGATATGGGTATGGGCACACTTCGAGTATGGAAGACTTATAAACTGAAAGCTTTGTTGCACTTCATGAACTTGTAATATCACCTATAACTTAAAATAAAGACAAAATGAAAAGGTATGAACTCCCAGAGGTATGACAAAGAACTGTCAACTTGCCAAGACAGTGGTAAAGGGTCAAAAGACAATAAGGAACACAAAATCGGTAACTAGTCTGTACAATAATGAAAAACTGCAAGTATAATTTTTCACTCATACTTCCTATATCGTATACAAACAGCATTGCTTCGTGGGTCAGATTGTCACAAGGTTCAACTTAAAGTTATAATGAATCAGCATTTTTCTTTCACATTAAAAATTCTGCGAAAAAAGTACACTGGGGTATAAAATATTTTAAAAAAATGTAAAATTTATATCCTTAGATTTACTGTATATACATTCTCATGAGTATAAAAAAAAGGAAACATTATAACAAAAAATATATATAATAAAAAAACAAAGCGTTAATACAACTAAAATAGATCAAATTCATTTTTTCAATGTCAACAAATTGAACCAATCCATCTTCAATTTTCACACAGTTTAAAAGCTACAAAATCTTCTAAGTGGTAATAATATCTAGAACATTCTAAAACAGTCGACATGGCACACTTGAGCTCCCAGTATCCTCAGGTGAACATGGAAAATACACCCTTAATTACAGCGAGAAAACAATCATCAACTTCCTCTGGCATTTAAGTTTTCCCTTTAGTTATGAAAATATCTACACACATCCTTAAATACTACTCTTTCAGCACCTTTAATATTAATTTTTTTTTTTTTTTTTTTTTTTTTAATCTATCACAGCAATCTTCAGTCCTTTTTCTGTGCTTGCCATGATGGATTGGTTTTCATTCATAAACTATATAAAACCTTGATAAAACATTCATCAATTTTCTTATAGAAAAATAAATTACACCGTTTGGAAGTCATACTCCCTCTTCAATATTAAGTACTTTTTTCCCTTTTCTTTATTTTTTTGTGTACAAGAACAAGTTTTAACTTAAAATATTTCATTGCTGTTGGAATATAATACTCTAAACTCTATAATATAAAAACAATTCTTTAAAATATTTAAAATTTAAACTCTACAATACTGCAATGTGTAAACAATGAGTCGATGGGCATACCCTAAAATTATATATAACTTATTCTAACATCACCATGTCCGAGGTTGAATCGATTACATCCTCTGGCAAGTGTCTTCATGTATATGTAAAATAATGTAATTTTAATAAGATTTATTCTTCTAATGTGACCAGTGCTCATGAAAATTTATATCTGGCGAGTTTATATTGTTTCTGCTAAAATCAATTAATTTAGTGAAAAAGCTTCCTAAAGAAATAAATGAATGGTATTTATGCTTAATTCAAAATCAATTCCGGTTGGGACATGGATCATAAATTTTTGAAAACTGTTCTTAGTGGTAATGAAGGCTCCCAGAAATATAGATGCTAGAAGCAAAAGTACTGTTTGTCGATTCCCAGGCAGCTGTCCTCCCAGTCGTACAGGCCAAAAAATCTCACACCCAAGATATCCTGACTTGTCAACGTTATTGTAAGTAGCCACTTCATTGGACAGCAAGCCACTGTAGCCACCATGGCAATGAAATGGCATATAACCTTACTAGAGATGGTGCAAAATTGGAGTGGAATTGTCATTTAATTTTCAGCTATCAAAAAGATTAATGATGCAGGAAAGGACCATGATGTTGGAGGCCATAAGGGGGGAAACTGCCGGGAAGTAACGTAGCAAACTGACTTGAAGAAAACCGGAGGGGTTTTGCCCAGTTTTGAAGTTTTGTACAATTACAGGCCACAACTATTTAAGGACGCACCTGCTTAAAATAGGTGTAGTATATCGCTTTGTGATCTCTGCAGCTCAAGAGCAATTATAGATGGCACAAATTTGGACGCACGTTTGAGTTTAATGAACACAAGAAACAGGACATCATCTAAATCGTATTGAAATTGCAGACTAATAGCGAAATGAGAAGCAGAGAGGCTTAATTAAAAAATAATGTTGCACCTAATGAATGATTTACTAGAAGGGGTTGAAAAATCGAAGAAAATATTTTCAATGCTCACTATACTAATGCTAATTAAAGATTTTCTTCTTTACGATCTATTCGTTGTTGTCTAAACTCTTTGTTTATTATTCATCGATATAATAAATTAAAAGACAATAGTTTTACAGGAAGTAAACATGTTACACTGAAACTATAAATTTTAATTAGTTTTGATTAGATCTACTTTAATAAATGTAGGAAATTAAGAGGTTTTTACATTTTTTAAACACAATTTGATGAAACCGATTCAACTAAGGGACACAATAAATACATATTACTTAAGTGATGCAAATTACAAATACATACAAAATAAGGAATTTTCATAATCAAATGGCAAGTACTTCATGCATCTTATAAAATATTTACCTAAAATTAATATCAATTGGAAAATAATTGTACATACTTTCATATATACATATGTATATGCATATAATAAATATCAAAGCAACTTTCTGCTTTAATGGCGAGTCGCGCTTATCTGAAACCCTGTTAACGCTGCGCGAAATTCCCCTTTCCCTGAAATTTATTTCTAATTATTAATTACGTATTGCAACTCATTATCACACAGTATTCACAAAGCAATCTTTGTGATAAGACGGAACATAGTTTATTAACACAAATTCACCACATAGTACAATAGAATGAAGTTTAATTTTAAATTTGCTTTTTCATACTTTTTTTAAAATAAGAATTCATTTTTGATGGATTTAATTTTTCATATAATTCTTAACGCTAAAATATTGCATCCATGCCCGGATTATGATGGCATTGGTTTAATATTTAAAATGTGAGGAATGAATTTGGAGGAACTCCAGTTTAATCTAATGCAAATAATCATGTTCCTTTTCCAGACTTATGATAATATAATTTGAAAGATAAGAGATCCTTTAGAGAGCTTTAAAGAACATTCTTTTGAGCTTTGAAAAAATCTGATTTTATGATTAGCACTTACTCATTAGTAATTTTCCTTCTTAATTTATATTAAATCTAAGATAAACATTTTTGAACTACCCAATAATTCGACATCTACACATAATTAGTCAGTTTTCTGAGTAATTTTACTATAAACTCACAGTAATTTACAATTTATTTTCCTTCTTTTTTTTGTATTATTTTATACTTATTTTTATACAAAAAGAAATGTTATGTACTATAAAAAAAACTGGTATTCGTTGTCAACTACTATAGTTTATATCTACATAAACATCACTAAAAACTATAGTCTCAATCCATAGTGTGCAAACATTTCACAGATCGATTATGTCCCTCTCATAGATTTTAATTATTTTTTGCACGTTCCGAAGATTGCTAGTCAAGTTCTACTGAACTAGTGCCGTTGGTTGAGGTGGCGTGGAGCCAAGGAGCTGACTCATGGCATACTGCTGCTGGAAGTTACCGGGATGTGTGTAACACTGAGGGAGATAGAGTTCGGGTTTAACTAGTGGAGTTGGATTCATCGACATGCCCGGAGGTGGTGGTTTTCGTTTTGGACCCACGTGGTTTTCGACATGGCGCTTCACTTCAGCTTCTGCAGCGAACCTACGCCTGCAATTAGGGAGGGGGCAGCAATAAGGCCTGTCGCCTTGGTGAGTACGAGTATGCTGATCCAAAATGGCTTTTTGCCGAAAATCTTTACCGCACTGAGCACATTTGTAAGGTTTTTCTCCTGTGTGTATTCTGTAAAAGAAAAGAAGTATAAATATCAATTTTTTACCTAAAATAAACTTGACATTACTTGCAGTCTTAAAAGCATAATACTCATCTCACAAACATTTTTTCAAAGTAATATATCAATATATAATACTGACCCAAATTTCTCAAATCATATAATAATTGAGGAAAAGGGCAGTTATTAATTAATTTAAGCAAGCTCAACATGTTTCACGCCTTCAGGAGCTCAAAAGAAGTAACTCATTAAACCACTAATACACTCTAATTATACAGAAGCAAACCTTCTCAATCTTAATGTGACCATTAAAGGGGAAGAATCAGCTTACAATAATTATTTTTTTAAATTACAATAATTAGGGGCTGTATTAGTGAGCTTCTTTTGGGGGAGGGGTCTCCTGAGACACATAAAAGGTTGTGAAACATGTAGAGCTCATTTAAATAAATGAATCATCAAGTATATACTATTTTTTTTTACCTTTCGCCTCTCTTATTTTATATGAAATAATATTTTTAAATATGAACTAAATATCAAATATTGACATAGAAGATTTGGTAAGTCATAATAGTTGAATAAAACTATATTTTTTATATATAAAAATGTAGTTTGTATTTTTGCCAATGTTTTGGGTTGATTTTTAAACCTTCATCATTCCTTCCTCTCCTAAAATTCCAGTTAAAGGCACACAATCAAGCAAAAACATCGGCGAGAATACTAACTCATTTCTTATTGAAAAGTATAGTTTTCTTACGCCCTAACCCAGATTTTCTCCACCTTGGTAATTTCCAAAGTCAAGAATATTTCCTGAGAAATTTATTATGGTCATAACTTAAATAATATATAATATTGGGATGAAAAAATCTTTCAAAATCACAATTAAAAACAAAGTTTTAAGGGGGATATAGTATACAAAGAATTATTATTTGTATTATTTCTTTGTATCTTTCTAGTTATAATAGTAAAAATGATTTTCCTTATTGAAGGCAATAACTAATACAAACTTCAATGTATCATAAAAATTTGCCCCTTTATTACTATTACTATTTTATTTTACTTATGATCATCTGCGGCTAAGACAATGTGCTCTTATTATTAACGTATATGGGCACCAGTAGCTCCGCACAACTTATGCTGATTTGACAAGTTTGATTTCTTTGATCCAGTTTGATGGAGTTTCTTTCCACCCAGATTCGTTCTGATTGAGCTCTTTTTCTGTCATCAGTCCACTCTTTTTTTTCACTCCTTCTCCGACCGACTTTCCAATCAAAATTTTTTTGTCTTAATGTGACTTTATCTGAAATGTATGTTTTTGTGATATCTACTGCTTATAAATATTCTTCTATCCCCACAGTCCATTTAATTATATTTACTCTCTCCTCCCCTTCAGTATAATGAGAATTATATTAATTTAGCAAGTATACCAACCTGACATGTTGATTAAGGATTGTTCTCTGCCTGAAGTTCCTCCCACAATAAAGACAGCCATATGGTTTTTCGTTGGTGTGTATTCGAAGGTGTTGGGTGAGGTGGGATTGCTGCCGGAACCTTTTCCCACATTCGCCACATGGATATGGACGGGATTCGATGTGAATACATCCGTGCTGAAGGAGTGTAGACTTCTGCTTAAATTCCTTCTGGCAAATCGGGCATCTGACATACAATGGAAGCCCTGCGTTCCTCCCCGATTGGATCATCTCAGGAAGTGTTTTGCCATTTCCCGTTCCGAACACACCATGTGCGACACCTGCCAACAGACCTTTACAGCTCGAAATTAAACTGCCTTATCCATGAATATTATAACGTATATTTGTTATATCACTAAATTTATTTCAATAACGAACACTCAATAAGATGGAGACATATCAATGTTCCCAATATAATTCTCTTTTTAAGTTAATTCAACGTAAAAAAAGTTAATGCACAAGATAATAAAACAACTCTTGTTAACCATGATGTTAAATAAATAGATCAAGCATAAATTTGAATCAACACATAAAGAAAAAAAAACAAAGATAAGGAAAGAAACATAATGAATCATAAGATAAAATAAAACATACATATTATAAAAATTGGGAAAAGTTCAAATAAGAAAAAAAAAATCTTCAAATAATTCTTTTTTTAATTGATTGGTCAACGAATAAAAATTCAGTAATTTATGCTTGAACTTAGAACATATTTTAAAATTCTGATTGATACCACGTAGATGATCTTCAGTTATGATACAGCCCTTGTAGCAGAAGGTTCAATGTAGAGACATTTTATTAAACAACAAAATTAAATTGATTTTAAATTAACAATGACAAAATTGTTAATTTAAATATTGTTTCATTAATGATAAGAAAAATAGTTGATAGTTTGGGTCATTATAAGTATTGATTCAAGAATGATAGAACATAGATAAAATTTACACTAGAATACATTTATTTTCATTTAAATATTTAGAATCCTCTGAACATCATATGGCTTTAGATTTAAGACATTTTTCAAATCTGTGGTTAAGGAAGGGTAGCTTGGGTCTGGCTTTTTTTTTTTTTTTTTTTTTTTTTTTGCATTACTTGAAGTTCATTTAGTTAATATTTTTAATAAAATATCCAAATTGAGTTTTTAAATTTGTACTAAGTATTTTGGACTTTAAATTAATTAAATAAGAAAACAATTTTTCTTTCATGTCGCGGTAAGTCTCAATTGGAAACTAGGAATTTTATATAAATATGTTGTTCAACTAACTAGCAGGTAACTAATAGTAAATTGGACATTTCAATTCTCAAATCATTCCATCAAGATTAATTTTTATTTTTTAAAGGAGCTGAGTAAGGGATCTTCAACATTATAGAGTAATGCAATGTTTTGGATAGCACTAATATTTTTTTGTTTTCGTTTATGTTTTGGAAAGTCTTGCTGAATTATAATAAGAAGACATCTTCTGTTGATCATAAACTGTGTCATTTACTTGAATGAATAAAAAATAAAAATTTGCTTGAAAGTTAAAAAACAAAACACTAAGTGTTACCATTAAAGCAGAAATTACTGTTCAAATGAATCAAAAAGGCAAGAAAAATATGTTAGTTTTTGGACGAAGTCTTCTACATCAATATACTAACCTCTAATATCTCTCGGACTACTGAGGTCTGCCGGTAGAGGATTTGAATAGTCATCATCATCAGAAGACAATCGGTTATTGAATTCTCCACGTTGAGAGATTTCCTCCTGACTCGTCGACATTCGATTTATAGAACCTTCCCGTAAATCAGTAGTCCGAGTACAAAAATTAGCTGGATGAACTAAAGACGAGAATCTATTTAAAATATCTTCTCTTTGGGTTTCAGAAAGAGTTCTGTTACATAGATCCTCTTGATGAGCCACAGGTGGTGACTGATTAGTGGAATTTTCCCTTCTTGGAACCGGAGGCAATGTTTTACTAGCAAACTCTTCTGAGTGAGCTTGAGGAGGTTCTTGGTTGGGAAAAGTCTTACGATGCCTTTCAGATGGTAATCGACTCGGTTCATGAACTTCAGGGGGTATTTGATTTGAACTATTTTGAGAGGAAGTCATGGCGTATTTCTTTGATTCAAAACTTCAAATAAGTTCTGCTACATATGTGGTTCCTAGGTTTGTCACCATAATTATCTCCCATTTAAGAATATTGTTTAATATTTATTAAAATATAGAATTGGAAAAGAAAAAAAAGAAAAAAGAAAGCAAATAAAAAAGTAAAATATCTTTATTGTTGTTACAAATAAAATTAAGAAATAACTAGATACATATCATTAATGTTCAGTTGATTGACTTAGAGAACGATTTTCATTCTCGTTTATTTAATTAGTTTAAATTAATCTAGCAAAGAGAATGAGCTAGTTCAAATATAAAGCAAATTAAAATTGCCGCATTATTTTTTTTGGCAAAATTTATTTTCAAATGCACAACTGCACTTTGTACGATTTAAACAACTTCTAGGGTAAAGAAAAGACATAACAAATCAAGAAACTAAGAAAAAATGGAGACAACAGTTGAACGTGAACTTATAACAGTACGCGGAGGTTACTCACTAGGTTAAGCGCTAATCGATAAAAAGTCCAAGGAGTCGACTTTTTCCTTTTCGCGCATAATCAAACAGGTTTTCCCCCACTCCAGAAAGAATTCACTCCCTTGGACACTTTTCTTCTTCTTTTATACTCTAGCCGCGCTTGTTCTTAAATTCTTAAAATTTCACATTATCATTTTATATTCAGAATTGTAATTCGCTAATCGATTATAAGTAAATTCAATTGTAATTTATGCATCCGTTTATAAGTACATTCAATTTCCTTCCAGCTTCCTTATAAGAGAACCCAATCATTCACTTGCTTATTAATTAGTCTTAATAAATGGCATATAAATACATTAAAAAAATGTTTTGCCAATTTTTACTTATTCCATAGCCAACATATTGACATTTGTTTTATACCTGATTAAACAAAATCTTAGATAAATTAGTAATACCAATCTGAGGCCACTATTTATCTATCCATCAATTTTTATGTGTGTGTGTATATATTTATAAAGGTAAGAAGTTAAGAAGAAAAACTTCTTACCTCTTCATCTTTTAATTTAGATTTTTTTTTTTTTTTTTTTTTTTTTTTTTTTTTTTTTTTTTTTTTTTTTGTATGTATAACATAGTGTGTTATAATTTGTAAGGTACATTTGTCTTTTTGAATACTTGTTTTCCCATCCCATCGTATCACTGGGTAGTTTAGTAATATAGTATGGTAGGTCATAGTTGTGTCATGTGCTTTGTGGTCAGTGGTGAGTCAAAACATGGCAGTTCAGGTCTCATCATGAGGTGTAAGAATGTGCAGCCGTGAATGGCCAACTTTTTTTAATTAAGCTTCTGGCCTCGGTTTGCATATTTTTTAACGTAACATTTTATATATATATATATATATATATATATATATATATATATATATATATATTTTTTGTCTGGTGTATCCCTGTTCAAGTACATTTATAATAATTGGATTTTGTATTTTTATGTTTTTTTGTCTGTTTATTGAAATAAGTGAGTCCGTACAGGTTGTTATTTTGTGTCGTGTGTATTCTCCTGAGCAAATGGCGTGCAGTTTCGCTAAATAGATTCTTGTATATTTTGGTAGTTTAAACCGTGGAGTATTTTTATCTATTATAGCTGTGCCTATGCCTCTGTCTTGCATCCATCCGTGTAAATGAACAAGGTGCCTCTATTTTTATCAAAACATGATATAAAAGTATTTGCATGTATGTGTATATGTCGGGATAGATTTCTTGAATTTAGTCACTTCCAGAAAGTCAGTCATTCCCTTGATAAACACCGAGGACGACACATAACAGCCTGAAGAAGTCGGAGATGAACCCGACGAAATATTGCGATGGAGAGAGGAGCGACACCGCTGGAGAAAGAAGCCGTTCCAAACAAACATGTGATACCCAGCGATGCAGTTTAAAACAAAAAATTCCAGAAAGTCACAGGAGGTTCGAGTAAGAGTTGTGTTTGTAGTAGTAAATTACACATCTTACCAGCAATGGGCTGCCTAAATGGTTGCTTTTGATATTTGCGTTGCAAAGCCTCATTAATTGTTTGAGGACCACACAAAAATAAATATTTAGTTTTTAAGATATATTGCAGATAGTTCCGCAAACACTTTTACTCCAATGTCAGTTACATAACATTTTTATTAAATTGTTAAAATTATAACAAACACATCTAATTAGCTAGAAAAACTCATCTAATTTATTTGTTTATTTTATTTAAAGAGCTTTCTAACGGAGGTGCTTTGCTCTTTGAAATTTTATTATTACAGAGTGTATTATTAATGTTCTTTTGAAAGATTTAAATCCTATATATTTGTCAAAATTAGAATACAAAAACAAACAAACAGAAAAAAAAAATACAAGACATTAATCAATTTATTCATTTTTTAAATTTATTTTATGATTATACAAAGAAAAGTATCTTTGAACTAAATTTGGTCAAAGTCATCAAATAAGATTGTACAGTCCTATGTTCTTGAGGAAGACCAGAATAGTGTTAATGCAATGGCTATTATTGCCTAAGAGTTTTATTATATCGTTCAGAAGATTAAGACTGTCTCGCCTTTGGCAGGAAATGATTGACCTTAAATTCAACACATTTAAATGAAGAGGTTAAATTATCAAAAAAAATGTTTCAGGGAACAGCTGTGCTCACTATATTGAGCTCAAATAGAGGAAACACTCAAATAATCTCTCCACTTTTTCGTAATTTTTGATTCTTCACCTTTGTACTCATCTAACGATGATAAAAAAGTAGAAATAGGTAAGTATTATATGCAAGCCTACCTTTGCTGTCCTTGAAATACGCAGGGAATTGGCTGTCAGGAGAGAAGCACTGGGAATCTTGCTGTAAATCAAAACCTTGTCCTTGCTCTTTCTCCTGAGGAAAAGGGACGTCTTGTGGCCATAGCTGCCCGTTCTTATACACCAAATGTGGACTCACATCTAAAATCATTGGAGGAAATTAATTAATTATGAAACTTATTGGATATATTAGTAGTATTTCCATCTTATGACTATTTGCAATACTGATTTCAAATATAAAATAAAATATTAAAGAACTACCTCAACTCCTCCTGTTGATTGTTTGGCTTCTTACACCAGCATTGTCTATTTGTCTACAGATATATTTCCCCCAATTCCCCAATATAATTTATTAGACACCTCAGAACGTTTTTGTCGAATCGTACCTAATGGCTCAGCTCACAATCCATCCTTTTCGAAAAGGAAGGAGTGTCAGGCATTAACTGATACCCTTAAAAAAAAAAGTCCTGAGGAGTTTGAAGCCTGAGGAGAAATGGAAAAAATATAACTGTGGGTATATGAACACCACTGGGCTGAAAAGCCGAACCAACCGAAAGGAGAACAGAATCTCTACGAGATAGCCAGAAGCAAAACAATCTTAAATATGTAACTATGTAGGTACCAGTGTTGGACAAAACTTATTCAGAACAATGAATAAAGAATAATAAATAAATGTATTAATTTATTCATGAATGAAGAAGAATTACTTTTATTCATTATTTTGTGAATGAAGTTTATATTTTATGTACAAATTGTTCGAATAATCAATCAGAATAAACATATTTTATTCTTTCAGGTGTAGGTGCTTACGATCCCACCAAAAGTGCTCATGATGAGACATCTCCAAATAAAAGGGGGGGGGGCTGAAAGAATCAAGAACACTGCTACAGGTTCAGTTGACACCAATGTCTTGGTTAGTTAGCACTTTTTTGAGTTATAACACTATTCCTGCTTGATAATTTATTTAAAAACTCAGTTATGTGAATCTGAAATATCCTCATAACTTAAAATTTATTGAAATTACAAAGATACAATTAAAAAAAATTAAATGTAAATACAAATTCTAGAACACTCTTCAAATTTGAAAAGTATTTTCTAAATAAATAAATAAAATTCTTTAGAAATAAGAGTGGAATTTAATGAGATTCTTTATAAAATAGAAGAGCCGATCACAGTTATCACAAATGATGAACTATTTTGGTCTAAGCTCAGGTAGCTGATTATCCTCTTTAAAGTAATTCTGAATTTTAAAATAGTGATTCTCAAAAATTTAGAACTTCTAACAGCGCTCGTGCTGATAAATTTACTATTAGGGGAATTTAAGTATGAACTGTAAATTCATTAGATAAATATTATTCTAATTACCTGAATGTATTCGGAGGTGCTGATTAAGAATAGCCCTCTGTCTGAACGTCCTTTCGCAATAAATACAAGCAAATGGTTTTTCATTTGCGTGTATCCTAAGGTGCTGTGTAAGATGAGACTGCTGCCTGAACCGCTTCCCGCATTCTGAGCAACCGTAGGGCCTAGAGTCTGTGTGTATTCTTTCGTGTTGAAGTAGCGTCGACTTCTGTTTAAAGTCCTTCCCACACGTTAGGCACTTGAAGAGGCGCAACTCAGATTTGACCCCGGCTACGCCTGACACAGGTGATGCCTTTAAGCTCCCTGACAAGAGGTCAGGCATACCTGTTGTCATATGAAATCCTGGAGAAGGAGAATATATATGAATCAATGAAAAAAAAAAAAAAAAAATACTCTGAGACATTTGTACCTTAAGAATAATAAATGTGTCACGTTATAAAAATAAATAAACCAACTCTGGATTATGTAATATTTACATAAAACTAAATAATAAAATGAAGAAGGGAGTGCATGTTGAAGGATCCCGTTGGTGTGGAACAATGATGGAGATTTGGATCTGGAGAAAACAAGAGAGAGGTTGCTACTAAATACAGAGGATTTACTGATAAATATTTATAAAAACAAAATTTAAGAAACATTTGTACATGTATAATATTTATATCTTACATAAAAGAGGCCAGAGTTTGGTACAATAGGTCTTACTGGCCTTGATGTGGTTTATCGTGGACACTGCAATCAAGATCTATCTAATTCTAAGATGAAAAATTTCACTACATTTTGTGACCCCAATTAAAGTTTTTCAATAAAACATCTTTTCTTATTAAAACAGGGGAAATATCAGAATAAATAAATACATTGGCTCAAGAATAAATAGACTGTTGGTCAAAACAAACAAAAAGAATAAAACAAAATCCGATATTTCCATTAAAGAGTACTTATAGTTATGTTTTTGAATAAATGTGTGTTAACTTTACATGTGTAAGGAATGTTTAAATGTATGGCTTCCAGTTTTCCATTATGTCATGTAAGTAGTAAGGAATTGTTATGTTGTTGCGTTGTGGCAGTCAGTCAATATATGTTTGACACAAACTGTGCATGTGCATTGTCTTCAAGTAATGAAAATATGTTCATATTAAATGCATGAGATGCATTACTGAATGCGACACACCATGCAAAGGAGAATAAATTTGCTCCTTCCAGGATTAATGTGAGGAGGGAAAAAATATACATATAAATGCAGGTAGACAGATAGAGGAGGAAAGGCTGGTTCGGGACACTTTGAATTTCTCATTCTTACTCACATTTAGTATAGTAGTTCTGTTTTTGTCAATAGTGTTTTTTGTATAATGCCAACATAATATAACAATATAACTATGTATGATATTTTTAATGAGATATTTTAAAATTTCAATAAAATATTTACCTGTATAATCGGGCACCGGATCATTAGGGTTCAATGAGGTAAGAACGACTGGTTGTTTGAGATACGACATGAATCCTTGCGAGAGCATATGCTGCGTTCCTCTGCCCCCGCTATAGTAGCTCTGGCTCAAGTCGCATCCCACACCCAGCTCTTGCTGTGGGGTAGGTTGAGGTGGATTCGTTTGTTGCGTTTGCGTAGATTGCTGTTGTTGAGGGGGCTGGGGTTGGGGTGGTTGCGAAGGCTGGGGTTGTGTGGGTTGCGGAGGAGCTTGCTGCTGCTGCTGCTGTTGCTGGGATTGAGGTTGCTGCTGGGGGGGCTGTTGCCCCTGAGGAACCTGGTTAAAAAGATACATTTTTATACAGTGAAACAAATTACAAAATTGAATTATTTAAATTCAGTGATGAAATATTATCAGAAGCTCAATTTCTCATTTATTTCAATTTTTATCAATCTTTTCTCTATCTGATGCTGAAATTTAAATGAAGAGGTGCTGAAAACTTTGAAATAACTACACAAAACAACTATAATAATAATCTAAAATAATATTGATTAACTATTACTTTTATTACTAATGAAACTTTGAACATATTTAATGATTTTAATTTTAGGGTCCTTTTATTATTTATACAGATTTTTGAGATGGCTTTTCCAATACGGTCACCACCATATCCTATCCAGGATGTCTTTCCTTTTTTATTTCTTTTTCGAAAAAAAAAAAACCATCTTGACAAGTGAAATCTAACCCAGAATTATAGGCTTGGAGTTTTAACGCCTTAACACGCACTGCCATCTAATTTTCAAATATTTAATTATTGAAGTAAGTAAAAACTACAATTATAGAAAGTTGATATTGATACAAATGGATGTGAAAAAACACATTTTTCATTTTCAATCTATACTGATTGCTGTTGGACTGCAATCAGTATAAATAATAAATATGTTTTATATTCTAAATTTTGTATGGGAACTCCATTTTTTTACCTATCAGAAAAAAAGAGGTATTCTACAAGCTGAAAAGTTACTTAGCTGTATCAACTGTAAGGATTACTTGATTCTTAAATACAAAGCACATTGGGCAGATAATATGACCAAACTTAATGCCATGGAGGTAAGTGTTTGTATTGAATGTAATTGCAAAAGTATAAGATCTCGACCACCAAAATTTTATTCAATAGTGCATAGTACTTTACAGAGTCATAGCTCCTTCATCAGTGAGTCTAAGACAATGGAGTCAAAATTAATAAGAACACTTTCATAAAAAATATAACATGACATTTAAAATATACAATACTAGCTGATTAACCGTGCTTTGTCATGGCAGATAAGTAATTATTTTATTGCTTTCAATAATGTGTCATCAAAATTAACGCAACTACATAATTTTGTGCAGTTTATTATTGCACGGTTCCCGTTATACTGTAGGTTATTCATCAATTGATAAGCAATCAAAGTATAATGTTTCTTGTCACTGGGGCGCTCCAGACCAGTGTCAAGAAACAGATAATGTATAGATAACTTGTTATCTATAGTTTACCAGTAACAAGAGTTTAATCAGAACAGGTTAAAATTCGTTTCAATAATAATTAGACGTTAAAATTTAAGAATTTATGTCTCCAAGATGTCATCACCAGGTATAGCATAAACTCTATGGGAGACAAAATCACAGTTTATATCTAGTAATTCAATATCTGCCATCATAGTTGAAATGAACTGAAAATAAAAATAATATTATGAAATAGATACAATACGGTTAAAGCTCCGTGTCACTGTCCTTGCAACACATGCTTCATAGGCATGCATGCTCTCTTTAAAACTAACTAAAATTCAACCCCCTCTAAAAATACTTGAAAATTTGAATAACAAAAAAGCCTTTCTTGGCGAGTGTTTACATTATAAAGGAAGTGTCCATGCAAAATTTCAAATTTTTCTGTCAAGTGGTTTGGGCTTGGCGATGATAGGTCAGTGAGTGAGTGGTATTTGACAAATATTTAGTAGATGAAATATAAAAATATTAACTAGAGAAAATTCATTAAAAAATCATAAATAATTTATTACAGACGATTTTAACATTTTTTGTTTCAGCTGTACTACATATTCTATGTTATTTATTATTTTTTAATCAATTTATTATTTATATTATAACATTTTAATGTTCTTAATAGTATTTATTCCATTGTCCCAGGAATCATCAAAACCTTTATGTTGTAATTTTATTTTCCTGAATAAGAGGATAATACTGTTTTTGAAAAGTGAGACACCATTGGAATGTTACGTACTCGATTATTACCTTGTATACAAATTGAATGAATGAATATATATAGCTTTTACAGTAGTCACAAAAATTGATTTACCTCATCATCTACGTTCACTGGGTGAACCAAGGGAGGTGGCCTATGAGGGGTGAGATCCCTGGTAGGGTTCGGGGTGAAGTTACCAGGCTGCTGTAGCTGCTGCTGTGCTGGAGGCGGCTGCTGAACTCCAGGCGTGGCACTATTGTGGTATTGAGGTGGGGATGGGCTAGGCTGGAGACTTGGCTCTGGACTCTGCGGAAATTCGCCCCAATCTCCACCAGCCCCACCGCCGCTATCCTTGTACACCACATAAGGAGCTCCAGTATCTGGTACAAATAAAACAAATAACAATTATGAGAAAAAAAAAAACAAAAACAATCAGGAAAATACCCCACAGGTTTTTGGGGTTCTAAAATTAAATTGTTGAAATATAAAATTATAAAACAATCCCCAATGAGAAACTGAAACGTCCACAATTTCAACAATTGTTTTATTTTCTGTTTTTTGGGGACTTAGCCCCATTTTAAATGTTCACACGTTGGTTCTGATCCAATCAAACCTTCTTCCAAGACCCCTAACAGGGGAAATTTGAGCGTTTTTTTGTTTCTCATTGTGAGCTTCAATTTCCATCTCCCAGCACTTCCCACAATGATAAAATGGTAGCTATTTTTCAATCGTGCTCAGGATATTTTGTGCTCTGCTGGAGTCTCTTCAGGGGCTCATAAGCTACTCTTAAAACAACAGAGCATTCCACCTCCCATTTATTGCAAGATATAAAAAAGCTTAATTTCAATCAGGAATCCTGAGACAAATTGAAGTAAGTAATAGTTACACTCCCATAAACTGTGCTACCTTTGTGCATTTTCTCCCCCCAGAAGCGCATCCATATCTCTGAGATTTAAATTATCGTGATTTTAATAATTTATTGATGAGCTAATGTTATTTTTCAAGCATTGCCTTCTGGGGCTGCTGGTGGTGGCCAAGATCTGTTAATGGGTCATCTCGCTGTAAAATGACTTCTATGGTCATATTCTTGTTGCTACCTTTTCTTATCATCCATTCTGAAAAAGGCTTCTTCACCTCAGGCTGGATTTGAACCAGCATCTCCTTGCTGGCAGTCCAGGGTATGCTAATCTCTCGGCTAAACTCTGTAGTACTTGAACTTAGACACCTAAAGGAGTACTATTTTATGCGCATTCCTCTCTTCCTCCATAGGGAGGAAACCAGCTTTTGAGGCCTAATGGATGTCACAATCCAGAAGTGCCTACAGTTTCAGAACAAACATAATGGTGGTTCAAATTTTATTCATTTTATATATAAATTTTGTATATATAATATATATATATATATATATATATATATATATATATATATATATATTATATATTATATATGAGCTCTCTACCGGCCCCAAAATGATCCTTCGCACTAATAGGCTTCCAGGCATACTTTTAAAAGGTAATTTGGCATGTTAAATAATATGAAACCATTTTCAAGGACACATCTCTAACAGTTTTCAAAAATATTGGGGGAAAAAAATTAGACTTTTCTTGGGATTTTGTTAAATATCTTGAAACCGGTAAGGAAATCGTGGTACACGCAAAGAATATAGTCGAAAGCTTAACAAATTTGTTAAAAACAAAAACAAAAACGGTTCGCATGCAATTTTTGATGGAACGATCTCATTCGAAGAAATCGGTGCTTAAAGCTCGAAAGTGTTCTTTTGAATGTTTTTTCTCTGAGTATTTAATTTTTTTAACAGTAAAATGAATATTTTAGTTAAACAAGGTAAATAAATGAGCAAGTGAATGAGGTTAGTAAGGTAAGTTGAGAAGGAGGAGTAAGTAATTTGTGCTTTGGATACTGTCAGCTTCCTGCACATTGTAGCGCCTTAAATCTCGTTTTTATTTGAGATTTAATTGACGTAGGGTTTACATAAACTGTGTCTATTCCAAGCGACACTAGGGAAGCGACTACCGGGTCTTTTTGGTACCTACAGGTTTTGATAGACGTTTGATGCGGGAATTCAACTCCAAGACGATATCGTCAGAAAACTGAGAATCAATAGACGTTTCGTTTCCAGTACCGAAAAATGTCGCATTTTATTCAGATATTACATATTCAGTAAAACGTGTACATCAATATGATTTGGTGCGCAGAACGAGAATGAATTTGATTTTGTTTTATATCAAGACAAAAAAAAAGGACATAATTTTCCCCAAGAAATTTCGCTAGAACCACCTTTTATATCTACTGAATGGCAACAGCATGAAGTGAAATTTCCTTTGGTTAGTCAAATAATATAAAAGTATCTCCCCACCCAAATTCGAATTCAGACAAATCTGCTTTTGGGGCTATCTTTGAATGGAAAGAAAATATATTTTTCTCCATATCCAGAATCTAAGGTGTGTTACTTTCTTTTAAGTGTTGAAACTTGAACGTTCCTAATGGAGTCATTAATATTCACAGGAGGCAAATGAGAGATATTCATAATTTTACAGTAAAAATAATACCTTAACCTTTCTATTTACTCAAGTTAATGAGTCCATAATTGTCCAAAGATATCAATGCTATAAATACTTTACATTTGACACTGAATTATTGTAAAACATTGGAAGAAGCCCCATTTTTTTATTAATACTTAGCGGAATATATTAATAATAAATTTTCAAGAGTCACGCTATGGAGAAATGAAATCAGTGGAGACTCATAAAAGGCATGCTATACCCTTTACACATGGCATGGTCCATATTAAGGCATGCTATACCCTTTACACATGGCATGGTCCATATTAAGGCATGCTATACCCTTTACACATGGCATGGTCCATATTAAGGCATGCTATACCCTTTACACATGGCATGGTCCATATTAAGGCATGCTATACCCTTTACACATGGCATGGTCCATATTAAGTTGATAACTTAAAGCTAATGAAAGAGATTTTTTTTAACCGGCGATATCTGTAACCGTTTTTGAGAAAAGCTGATAAAACTATTTTTTTAAGCTAATTTACGGTTTGGGTACTCAGACATGATGGATTCAGTAAAAATTGTTCCAGGTGTTTGGCCATCCAAACGAAAATATTTAAATTTTGGTTACGATTGGCGTTAACGAAGCGTTAAAAAAAATCATTAACAAACACTAGCAGGTTTCGGATTGTCGTGTATTCTCCTAAATATCTCTAGGAGATAGGGAAATCGTGGTAAGTGGAAAGTAACCATTCGAAAGCTTAATATATTCCCTACAAAACCAATTCTTAAGTAATTATCGATGGGACGATTTCAAAGGAATAAATAAGTTCTTAAAAATTCGAAATATTTTCGTTTCGTTGCTTTGAACTGTTCATTGTTTACATCAGTTTTTTATTGCCTGTTGTTTTTGCAATTGCTTTTAGCAGTATCATGAAATTGCCTGTAAAACAAGGTGCGTAAAATGAGAACAAATATTTTGTTGTTTCCTTGAGTGTAAATGGAAGAGGCCTAGGGAGCAATTTCCACTGATGTATGTTTTCTGTACACAATTGCGCCTAAAATGTCATTTTTTCCAAAATGTCATGGGAGTAGGCGTTTACCTTTTACACAACATATTAACTGCTTCTATTCCAAGTTTTCCAAAGGACTCTAGGAATGGAAACACGCTAAGATGACGGAGTTCCTACCAGTTGAACTTTTTATTATAAAACACAAGTATAATAAATGCGATCGTTGGTTTTAAGAAATATCAAAAATCTTGGATTAATTAATAAATAATAATTGTTAGTAGAGAGTTATCTATAAACTCGTACAATAAAAAAAAACTTGTTTCAAATCAGAACCCGTGTAACTACTTACCCCACAACTTAAATCTTAAAGCTAGTCCATTTCTGGCCAAGTGCTCTGCCAGGGCATTACCGCCAAACATCAGGCCTTCCATATTTAAATTTGCAATTACTAATTTGTTTCACCTGAAATATTTCATACACCCATTAAATTAGTAGATTTTTCGTATCCCGCAAGAGCTTCTTTTTTTAAAAAAAATTAAAATATATACATTCAATATTACCCGAGAATCGATAATGATTATTGTATACTTACGATGTATTTACTTCTATTTATTTATAGATTGTTTGAGTATTTTTAATTGTTTTTATTTTAGTATTTTATGGAGAAAATAAGGTGCAAGTAGCCGTCGAGGCGATAATTAGGCAAGGAATAATTGTGTTTCGGCTATGAAAAAGTCAGATTTTTCGAAAAAATCTAATATTTTGACAGCCTTCTTCAGCAATGAACGCCTAGGGAATGCAGGAAGACTAAAGATACCTGTTAGCTGACCATGAGGTAAATGTGGACGCAGATCTTCGATTTGTCCTTAAATGTGACTAGTTTTCTAAGCTGGACCTACATATTTCTCGACTCATTATAACAAAGAATAATTGTAAAAGCCAAAAAAAAAAAAAAAAAGAATGAAAAGAAATTGTTGTTCCAAATGACAGCGATCTAGTCGGCACAATCGCCGGAAAAATATAAAAAAACAAAAGTACTGGGAATTATCCTTCAAACAGGCCAGGATTTGAAAAATGCTAAATATTAAAGTGGCCCTATCGTTCTTTCCAATACTGGGTTGATACCGAATAATTTCTTTATACTCATGACTCATGATCAGATCAATTTTTACAAGAATATGGAGTAGTATGTAATCCTAGTTACCAAAAGAATCCATAAAATATAACACAACACAAGGGTATAGACATCCCTTAGATTATTCTGCAATGTCTTATCAGGGTGTTCAGAACTCACCCTTTTCGAGAAGGGGGGGGGTCTTAGAGCCTCTAACTTCTTTAGTGATTTAATACTACGTGCTTCATTTAAATTTTTTTATAGTATTTTCTGCTTATTGTAGAACAAAAGAAACTTAAAAAAAAAACACAAGTGAAAATATACTTAATCATTTTTTAAAATTTTTTCGAAAATACCTTGTTAAATTTCCCGAATATGTTACCTTTTCAACTAATATTTAATATTAAACTTCGTAGATTTATTTTATTACTTTTTTTTTAGTTGCTTTGAGTTTATTATTCCATAAATTAGGGAAATCAGTGGGAAAAATATTAAAATATTTTGATAATTAATTTTTACAAAATACCATGATAAATATATCAGATGTAGCGTATTTTAATGTAAAACAATTATAATTAACAGAATATTTAAATATTCATAAATTTACTTTGGAGGAGATTCATTGAAGTGAAACAATTTGTAAGAAAGACAATTTTTTCAGAACAAAAAAGATCTTTACAAAAGCTAAAATTTGAACACATATTTATAAGTATTCAAAAGCAGTGGAACGAAAAAAATTATGGCAGTAATAAAGGATAACAAAAATATTTAATAATTAATTTTATTAATGTAGGGGGGGGGGCTGGTCTTTAGTCCTTCATACCTTCCCTTTTTATGTAGGGGGGCTCTTGAAGCCTCTGAGGCAAAACAATTTTTTTTGTAGGGAAACAAAAAATGTTATAAAGTGTCGATGACCATATTATTATTGGTGAATGTATGGTACTTCTGACAAATACCTTTTTTCCCTAATCCTTCTAAATTTTATTGACAGAGGTATGAATAAAAGAAGAGCCTCCTACAGTCCAGTCAACGAACAGTTATAGATGGAAATTTTTCGAACATAATTTTTGACTTAGTAACTTTGTTTGGGCTGGATAGGAGGTAAACATATCAAAAGTCCTCGCCCGTAGCCTTTGAGCCGGGGGGTGGTTTAGAAGGTCCCATTTTTCGGGTTTTCACTTATACCTCAGAAACCCTGCGTCCCTGCGATGACCTCCTAACTAGCCGAAACAAAGTTATGAAGTCAAAAATTGTGTTCCAAACAATTCCATCTAAAAATCTTAGTTACCTGGACTATTAGTCGCTAAATTTCAGATTTCACGATGAACACTGAAATTATTTTTACGTTTGAGGGAAAATACATAAAATAGCAAAGTAATATATATTATTGAAGGGAATGCAATACTCTACACTCCTATAACCGTTATTTATTTTTTGGGTTCATCGTTGAAGAGTTATCCCGTCAAAAAGGGGGAAAATATGGCGCGAAAGTGTTTTCCCCCAAAATGACCGAGTTTCAAGACCGGATATTTCGAAACCTAATGATATCTCGAAAACCTTTATAGAATAAACCTTGTAGGAAATTTAATCAGCTTTCATTTGTTATAGAATAGTCGCTAGGACGCAGGGTTTTCGAGATATAAGTGAAAACCCGAAAAATGGGACCTTCTAAACCCCCCCCCCCGGCACAAAGGCTACGGGCGAGGACTTTTGATATGTTTACCTCCTATCCAGCCCAAACAAAGTTATGAAGTCAAAAATTGTGTTCCAAAAATTTCCACACAAGCATTTGTTGACTGGACTGCTAGGGTTAACTCTCCACAAGGCACAGTCTCTGATGAAATATATAGCGTGCAATATCAATGAATTCGAAGCGAAAATAAATCCCATGTTGTAGGAATACTCATATGGAAAACATAAAAAAAAAAAAAAAAAAAAGTTCCGGAGAACATATTAAAAACAAACGAAAAGATAATTTTTGTAAAAATGTTTACCTTGTGCTATGCAGTACATGAATTGCCTCGGAACCTTCAGGCCTGCGGCGAGGCAGGCCGCAAACGAGGCTGAAAAGTTTATAGCCATCAGCGGTACTCATTGTAGCCTGAAAAAAAAAATGTATTATTACTAATTTACTAATAGTATTTTGTTAACACATTACAATTTAATAATACAATTAAATTTTGTAAAAAATAAATCAAGTAGATTTAATATACTATCTGTCGGTCAGACCTGATATATTTAAACTCTTCTAATAAATGATAAATCATAATTAACAATTACATTTTGGCGAAATAGAAAAAAAAGGTCATTGGACGTTCATTTCAAACATTAAATATATTTATAAATTGTCTTCCCTAGACGTTTCTCACCTATGTGATGTGTACCAAGGCAATATAAAGCACTACACCTCACAACTTGAAGAGGATAAGGAGGAAACGGCAAGACTAGTCATACTCTGAATGAGACCAATATGGTGCAGATAAATCAGCTGATCGGTAAATGACATATGTTTAAAAAGATCATTTACTCACCGCCATATTTGATATATTAAGTCTTTGATCACTCTTGCCGTGGTCCTACTCCTGGAAGGATGTCCAAGTAAATTTTTGGCAGTAAGCCAGTAATTCATAAGCCTGTATTCCCATAAAAGGACACTACAATGGTAAGAATTATATTTAAAGTGGGAAGCGAACTATACCGCTTTTTTAGCCAATATCTAAATAATGTTTTAGTAATAAATTATTAAATATATTTTAAGTTATATATCCATGGAGGGAGTAAGCAAATTTGTGCCTCCTTGGAATGGGGAGGCGGAGAGCCAGACCCAGGGGGTTGGAGTGCAATACCGTCGGGGCCAGACGAAGCAGCCGAGTTTTTTCCGGCAAGAGCATCCATCGCACACGGGCCGATCAATATCGTCGCGCCCCCCCTCGCCTTTTTTTCCACCCTCTCTACACCGACGCTAATTCTACTTGTTCCAGACCCGGGACTCCGTCTAGAAAAGATTCCACCGAACTACCTGGAAATCGATCCTATAGAGGCTCCTTTTTGAGAAAATTGAAATTTCCTCGTCGGTATTCGTTGGTATAGAGTTTTATGCTTTTAAATTATTTTAAAGTTTCATTTTTTTTGGTCTATTACGGTGTTATATCACATTGGTCATGACACGGAGCTCCTTCTCAAATAGATTGCTACAAGCTACCTGAAAATAGCTTCCATACAACATTTTTTAAGAAAATCTTTAATAATGAATTCCCCCTTAGGTATAAATATTTAAGCCTTTAAATTCTTTTGAAGATAAATTGTATTTGGTCTATTTCAGATATTACATCGCACTAGTAGTCCTAGACTGACAAAACTCAAAATGTGTCACTTTTGCCTATGTAGGGACCTTAGGATTAAGACTGGAAGGGTTACACAAATGCCCTCTGCTGCACAAACTCTGAAGCTAGGTACATACAGTTTTGATGGTCCATCAAGATATATTTACCATGTCTTTCACAGTCATAACTATGACGGTGTGAATAAAACCGATTTTTGAGTTGTGTCACTTTAGAAATACTAGTGCGATATGTGGTATATTAATCTTTTCGAGACTCTGGGTTCCATCTTAACCCATTCGAGACGACCATTTTTTTCGAACACGGTCCCCAGGAGCGACAATTATTTTTCCCTTTATATTGATCATTTTTATTAAAAACGCTTACTACTCTGGAAATCACCCAATTCGTAAGTCAATTCACATAAATAATCATTGCACACCAGGTGTGCAGCTCGCTGTTCAGAACATTTGTATTGCAAGTAGCGGATTGAGCGACATTCAATTTTGTTTTCCTGTTCTTTACAGATTTCATTAGTTCAAGAAAAATCTTATTTTGACGATTGGTTTACTCAGATTAAATTACACCTTACTGTTATTGCACATACGGGTTGCAGGCCGTCTTATAGCGTCTGAAATCAATTGCACACTCGGTGTGCAATTGGTCTCGATGGGATAAAAAGATTGCACTGGCTACCTGGAGGAGGCTACAATGGAGTTATTTGATAAAATCTTCAAAATTAAGTATTTGACATAAGTATTCATTAGAACAACGTTTTGAGTTCTTCAATTTTTTATGTGTATGCTAAAGTATCTTGTTCCAGACACGAGGTTTCACCACAAAAAGATAGCACAGATTATCAGGATGTTGCTTCAATGGCGTCTTTATTAGGGAAAATCTTCCAAATTTAGTTTTTCTCAGAGATTTTTTTTTTTTTTTTTTTTTTTTTTTTTTTTTTTTTTTTTTTTTTTTTTTTTTTTTTTTTTTTTTTTACGGCGCATCTACATCTAGGTCATTAGCGCCGACATCCAGGGTGCAGCGAGGAATTTTACCAGCGAGCCGTGACATGATAAAATTCCTGCCGGAGGTTGGGAATCGAACCCACCATCTCCCACTTATCAATCCAAGGCGCTAGCCATTAGACCACGGGAGACCCCAGTAAGGTGGTATAAAGGCTTTTTCGGGAAACCTTTCCTAGTTGATATTCGTTGGTATAAAGTTTTAAATTCTTATAAAGATGCAACAAAAACTGTTTTATTGTATTAATTTTGTCACAGCTCTGAGGATGGTGGCAGGAGCTGCCGAAAGCGCTAGCGTGGAAAAAAAAAATAAAAATAAACTTTTGTGAAGGAACAGGACGTTTTTCATTTACCTCTTATTTGAATGTTTTACTTCAGTTTTCTCATAAACAACGTTTTCCCCTATTTTTTAATGTGTATATTCTTTTGATTTTACATTTCATTGTAAACGGTCTAAGGTTTTAGCATTTACAAATTCAAATATTTTTTTTCTGTACTGTGTGGTTAGAAACAGCCGTTTTCCTATCATGTTCATTGACATAACGTGCTGTTTAATTATTTCTTTAAGCAACTGTGATGATTCTCCAATGTAAAATTTATTATATTGAGAGGAGATCGTTGACGATTGGGATTTCTTAAGTAGGTATAGTCAATGTTCGGCGGTGTGGCATCTCAATAAAACTACATTTTTTATGAAAAATGTGTTTCATTTTTGCCAGCGTTAAAATTTATTATAGTTTTTTTTTTTTTTTTTTTTTTTTTTTTTTTTTTTTTTTTTTACGGCGCATCGACATCTAGGCCATTAGCGCCACATAGTAGTATTATAGTTAATACTACTAATACTTATTAATTTCGAGTTTTATTTATTAACTTTCACTTAAACAAGAAAAATGAATTTCTAGTTCTTTCAACTTTTATTAAAAATATGGCAATGTCGTTGGATGTTACTGGTTTTTAAGTTTGATCAGTCCCGATGTGATCGAATTAATGCTCGTAAAGTTAGCGATGAATATGACCTCGCGTTCTTTTACTGGATGGTTCTTCTATTCTCGGTTCAGGAAAATGTTCTCATCCAATATAAAAATTCCCGCTCACACAAGCTGCGTGTAATTTTCTCATCACAAGCGATCAGCGAAAAATCTTAAAAGAGTAATTTTTAGCGCGTTTCCCCTTTCCCTCCGTAGGGAGGAAACCCGTTTATGACGTCTATTTTATGACGCAACCTGGAAATGCCGATTAGAAAATTTCACGTTATAGAACCCACAGATCATGAAAATAACGGAGGTTAAAATTTCTTTATATATGTATATATTTCTGGAAGATGAACGAAAATATTTCTCAAATTTATTAATTAATTTGAAGGCTGGGCCGGTAAAGTTACAAAAGTTACATTTTGTTTTTCAGTTAATTTATTATTTATCTAGCTCCGATATGTTTCATGACTTTTCACACCTCTTCAGGGCATTTATTAGAAGTCCTTTAGTTACCAAGTCATCTGAATGGAAGATGGTGCAGTACTATACAATATTATGAGTTTTTACAATTAAAGGGATCGGAGCAAAATAGTGCCAAGCAACATTTTTAGCAAAACTTAACTGTAGCTGCTAAATGTTGGGTATTATTTGGGACTATCAGTCTATGATGGAAATGCTACTAAAATATGACTACAAGCTCTGTATACTACATAATCTTGATCCCACAAACCATTTCAACTGATAGTTTCACATAATATCCAACATAAAGCTGCTACAGATAAGCTTTGTTAAAAATGTTACTTGGCAAAATTTTGCCCCGACCCCTTCACTTAAAAGCATAAAAAAAGTATTGAATAAATATATTCATAATTTGCAGTACGCCAGTAAATGTTACATTTATTAAGGTTTGGATTATATCTGAATTATAGTCAAAATTGTTTATTAGTCTCGAGATAAACATATTAGACCGCTATATACTACACAGGACGAGATAGACCGTTTTCTACATGAAAATTTCATCTGGTTGGGGGTGGACAAATGTGCGTCACAGCGAAAGAGTTATGGAATTTACGTCATCGGCCGAAGATCGAATTTGGCGGGAAATTAAACTAATAATTTGGTGGAAATTGATTTTGAACCAACGGTTATTTTTTATCTGTAATTTATAACAAGAGTAACTAATTTAACCTAACTAATTTTTATTTAAGTTCAAAATGAGACTTCCATAATCAAATTTATTTTAATTTAGTGGTAAAAAGAGTTCTCAGTTTTTGTTTATGGCTCGTTAATTCGTGGATATTTTAGGTTACCACCATCCATAGTGAAGTATGGAGCTTTTCCTGCGAGCTCATTGCTTAAATAGCCACATCGGCTCGAGCTGGAATTGAACCCGCAAACTAGACTTCCACCGCCGGACCCATTGCACCTGATGGTTTCCTGATCTCGCAGTCCGGTGGAACAATGTTATCAGTAATGATTAAGCGCGCTGATAAGAGTGTTATATAACGCCGGGGGTGGAGGGGGGGGGTTCTTAGTCAATGCAAACAACATGCTATTTATAAATGAGGCAAATTCTATGCTTTATGCTAATATTTTGAATGCTTTAGATCTCATGCGATTTAGATTTTCCTTTCTATTCTCTCCTCTGCAACATGGCTGAACCTATCTATCGAGCTGATAAGACTAAATTGAACTGATAACGTCAACGGATTTCGAAAGAGCTAGATTTCGGCGCACAGTATCCTACAATTTCCCAACGTATTAATGGCATGTATAATTTACAATCGAGTCTTTCGAGTTTCCTTGTAAGAAACTCATTACATTTCATTTCTAAAACACATGATTCTCTTTAGATACCCACAACGTATACTGAGTTTCGTTACAATAACAAAACATTTACGGCTGGCGTGCAAATGGCCTCGGCAGCCGATGCACAAAAATGAAATTGAAAAAAAAAGTCCGACTCGCAGGAACTGCGTCATCTTAGCGCGGTTACATCTCGAAGAAATGGAATAGATTAGCATCACAAATAACAGGAAACTGACAGTAGTCAACTTACACAGAAGCGCATAATTCTTAATCTGTATAAGTCAATACAATTATATACTGAAAGCGTACTTACTCTTTGGCTACTGCTGAGAAGGCTCTATTCTAAACAACCAAACATTCCTTGTCATTTTAAGTATCTTGTTTTACTAGCAAATTCGCTTTACTGTTATAATCAACTGTAAATATGTGCTTCATGGCGAATTAAATTTCATTCTGTCGTGGGTTAAATCTTTCTATAAAATAAGAAATAACGGTAACTTCAGTTTGAAGCTATGAGGAAGGTTATATAGATGGAGAATTCATAACAACCTAGGTCATCATGATTAGCCACTGCCATCATGATTACTACAGCCACTCCAAACTTATTATCAATACCTTTCACCGTTTCTTAGCTTATTTTACTACAATACTAATTTTACTGATAAATGCAATTTAAAACTAGAAACAACCAATTAAAAAGTGAGATAAAGAAAGAGAAAACCCATTTTAAAACAACAAAACAAACACTTTTTAAGTTTTAAGCGCTTATATCTCTCATTGACGTTTCTCCGTCGAATATTGCTTCAAAACCTTTTTTGTAGAGAATTTAGTAAACATTCGAATGGTCACTTTCCACTTACCACGATTTCCCAACCGTTATCGAGAAATTTACGAAAAATGTATGGAGATCCAAAAACTTTTCATGTCTATTAATAAAATAATTTTTGTCGCATACTTCCTTATATCCAAATATAACCAAAATTTAAACATCTTAGTTGAGACTAATTTCCAAGATGTAGAAAATATTTCAATTGAATCCCGCGATCCTAAGTACTCACAAAAAAATAATGACTTACAAAACCATTGATTCCACTTATCTCAGAAACGGATAAAGATATCGCCTTCAAAATGGTTTCATTCGTTTTTTTATGTTAAGAACCCTATAAAAAAGTACCTGCAAGCATATGAACTCAAAAACGTAAGCGTTACAATTTTTTTTGCGCGAATTTCGCCCCAAACACTATCTTCTAGTGGGCGGATTCTGCTGGTTAACGAACTTGACCTTTCAAATTAGACGACAGATTTTTGCACCAAATTTCGTCAAAATCGGACCATTTTTAAGCTTGCTAGGGAGCGAACAGACAAGCATATATATACATATACATATATATATATATATATATATATATATATATATATATATACATATATATTTATGTATATATATATATATATATGTATATGTATATGTATATGTATATATTTATATATATGCTTGTCTGTTCGCTCTCTAGCAAGCTCAAAAATGGTCCGATATATATATATATATATATATATATATATATATATATATATATATATATATATATATATACATATATAATCGTTAAATTCAATGAATCGAAAAAATCCGACGTACCGCACTATTAGGAAGCAGTTAAAATTTGAAATTGATCGGGGAAAAATTCAAGACGCCGGAGTATCGCCCGATTTGAAAAACATAGTTTTATGAAAACGAGAGAGAAATCATTTTATTTATGATATGCTGCTCATTTTTAGCGCGGTTCCTCCCTCCCCCATAGGGAGGAACCCCGCTTATAAGGTTGATACAATGAAACAATCCGGAAGTGCCGACTAGAAAATTTCGCGTTTCAGAACCCCTAGAGACCGAAAATAACGGTGGTTCAAATTTGTATATATATATATATATATATATATATATATATATATATATATAAGTATATATTTATATATATATATGTATACATATATATATATATATATATATATATATATATATATATATATATATTTGTCTGTTCGCTCTCTAGGTAGAAGACGAATGGTCCGATTTTGATGAAATTTGGTACAAAAATCTGTCGTCCAATTTGAAATGTCAAGTTCGTTAACCAGCAAAATCCGCCCACTGGAAGATGGCGTTTGGGGCGAAATTCGCGCATAAAAAATCGTAACGCTTACGTTTTTGAGTTCATACGCTTGTAAGTACTCGTTTTATAGGCTTCTTGGGCTTGGAAAACGAATGAAACCATTTTCAAGGCGATAGCTTTAACCGTTGTCGAGAAAATTGGAAAAATAGTTTTTGAATACCGTTTTTGGTTTGGGTACTTAGAATCATGGGATTCAGTTGAAACATTATCTGCATGTTCTACTTTCATTAAAACTAATATGTTGAAAGTTATGTTACGTTTGGAGTTAAGGAAGGGTTAGAATAAAATATTTTATGAACAGACATGAAAAGTTTTGGAAACTTCGTATACTTTCATTAATATCTCGAACACGGTTGGGAAATCGTGGTAAGTGGATTGAAACTATTTGAAAGCTCACTACATCCTCTACAAAAATGATTCTAAAACTATTTTTGATTAGGTTATGTCAATCGGAGAAATAAGTGCTTAAAACTTCAAATACGTCTGTTTTGTTCTTATGAACGGGTTTTTGTCGTTCTTTTTGTAATTTTTGTCTCTTTCCCTTGGTTTTTTATTGCTTTTTATTTTTGTAATTTCTTATGTTGTATTTGTAAGGAATATTTATGTGTGTGTAAAACGGGATAGGTAAAATGAGACCAATTTTCTGTTGTCAGAAATAATAAAAAGTTTTGGGAACTTCGTATAATTTCTTAATATCTCGAAAACGGTTGAAAATCTTGGGAAGCGAAAGGTTACCATTCGAAAGCTTACTAAATGGTTTACAAGAAAGGTTCTAAAGAAAGTTTTGAATAAGCGATGTCAATCGGAGAAATAAGTGCTTAAAACTTTTAAGTAATTGATTTCGCTTATTCGAACTGTTCTTTTTGTCTTTGATTTTGGTACTTAGAATTATGGGATTCAGTTGAACCATTTTCTGCAAGTTCGAATTTTATCAACACTAATATGTTGAAATTTTGGTTACGTTTGGAGTAAAGGAAGTGTTAGAATAAAATATTTTATTAACAGACAAGAAAAGTTTTGGTAACCTTTTATACTTTCGTTAGTATCTCGAAAACCGTTGACAATCTTGGGAAGCGAAAGGTTACCATTCGAAAGCTTACTAAATGGTCTACAAAAAAGGTTCTGAAGAAAGTTTTGAATAAGCGATGTCAATCGGAGAAATAAGTGCTTAAAACTTTTAAGTAATTGATTTTGTTTATTCGAACGGTTCTTTTTGTCTTTGATTTTGGTACTTCGAATTATGGGATTCAGTTGAAACATGTTCTGCATGTTTTAATTTCATCAAAACTAGTATGCTGAAAATTTACTTACGTTTGGAGTTAAGGAAGGGTTAAATTTAAATAATTTATTAATAGAGATGAAAAGCTTTGGAAACTTCGTATACTTTCCTTAATATCTCGAAAACGGTTGAGAATCTTGGTAAACGGATGGTTACCATTCGAAAGCTTACTAAATGAAGTTTCTATTCTAAGTCTACAAAATAACACTAGGGATATGAATGGAACCGCGCTAAGATGACGCAGTTCCTGCGAGTCGGACTTTTAATGGGTTGCTACCACACAGCCTACTCCATAACTCCTAGTAGGAGATTCATTGGTCTTCCACAGAGTCCGAAAATTTGTGATTAAAAAAAAACAATAAAAAAAAAAAACAGAAAAAAAAAACCACCAAAGAAAAAACAAAATTCCGCAAATTTGTTTTCCTCTGACGGTCCTTCAAATCTATCCTCCATTTCATTAACTATATACGTGGTGTTGCAGGATTCCTAGCGAGTCTACAGTGATGGACTCAGCCAGTTTGGACAAATGTTGGAATTCTATGTCGTACTCTTGGAAGAATTCTGCTGTAGTCCTAGGAATAGGACCCCCCTTCATCCATTCCAAGTTTAATGTTCTGAAATGTTCATTTTTTCCTATTAATTTTTTTTCGTACTTTCTTGTAATAAAGATAAAAAAATGGGTTTTAATATTGAAATGTATTGAAGACGGACCAAAAAAAAATTAACAATTAAAAAGGGAGCAATTCAAGCTTGTTCTAAAAATTTTCTTCAAATCAGCATAGCGTGCACTCTGCATAGGGACTTCACTCAACAATCGTATTTTTTGCTCATTTAAACATTTTTTCTTCACATCGACACTCTTGGATATCATTTTTGATTAGTTAAGGACGAATTTTAGCCCATTAAAAAAACATTGTAAAAAAAAATATTTACAAGGATGTACAAATTCTACTATCCATCGAGACCTACAAATCTCAACCGAACTAGCCAAATCCCGATTCCTAACATTCGACGCCAAACTCTCTGCTCATCCGACTCCTCTTGGAAATCTCCACTCCTCTGATACAATCCCTGATGCTCCTCCACGTCGCGTCGTCTCCAAAGGCGCTGGCCCCGAGACAACATTATAACATAACTTTCATATACACTGTATTTGTTCCTTTTATTTGTTCTCATTTATTTTATATTTTTTTTTTCTTCTTGTAAATGAATGTGTGTGTATGCATGCACATGGATGTATGTATATGTATACATACATGCAATATACATATTTACAATATATATAACATATATGTATGTACATATATGTTGTATATATTGTAAATAAATTGTTTCTTAAACTATTGAACAATTGTAAACACAGAAAAAGAGCCAAACATTATTATTATCTTTTTCTTTATATATATATATATATATATATATATATATATATACATATATATATATATATATATATATATATATATATATATATATATATATATACATATATATATATATATATATATATATATATACATATATATACATATATATATATATATATATATACATACATATATATATATATATATATTATTAGCGCGGTTCCTCCCTCCCCCATAGGGAGGAACCCCGCTTATAGGGTTGATACAATGAAACAATCCGGAAGTGCCGACTAGAAAATTTCGCGTTTCAGAACCCCTAGAGACCGAAAATAACGGTGGTTCAAATTTGTATATATATATATATATATATGTATATATTTATTTATATATATATATATATATATATATATATATATATATATATATATATTTGTCTGTTCGCTCTCTAGATAGAAGACGAATGGTCCGATTTTGATGAAATTTGGTACAAAAATCCTTCGTCCAATTTGAAAGGTCAAGTTCGTTAACCAGCAAAATCCGCCTACTGGAAGATGGCGTTTGGGGCGAAATTCGCGCAAAAAAAATCGTAACGCTTACGTTTTTGAGTTCATAAGCTTCTAAGTACTCGTTTTATATGATTCCTGGGCTAGGAAAACGAATGAAACCATTTTCAAGGCCATAGCTTTAACCGTTTTCGAGAAAATTGGAAAAATATTTTTTGAATACCGTTTTTGGTTTGGGTACTTAGAATCATGGGATTCAGTTGAAACATTTTCTGCATGTTCTACTTTCATCAAAACTAATATGTTAAAATTTTGGTTACGTTTGGAGTTAAGGAATGGTTAGAATAAAATATTTTATTAACAGACATAAAAAGTTTTAGTAACTTTGTTTACTTTCCTTAATATCTCGAAAAAGGTTGAGAATCTTGGTAAACGGAAGAATACCATTAGCAAGCTTATTAAATGCTCTAAAAAAAAGGTTCTAATGAATGTTTTGATTAGGCGATGTCAATCGGAGAAATAAGAGCTTAAAACTTTAAAGTAATTGATTTCGCTTATTCGAACTGTTCTTTTTGTCTGTTTTTTATTCCTTGTTATTTTTTAATTGCTTATTGTTGGATAATGTATTTGAAAATAAAACAGGTTAAGAAAAACAATTTAATGTTAGAGATATGGATTTCCAAGATATATAGCTTTTCAACTGCCTAGCGTCCTTCCTAGGGAGGGTTCTTTGTCTTTGATTTTGGTACTTAGAATTATGGGATACAGTTGAAACATTTTCTGCATGTTGGAGTTTCATCAACACTAATATGTTGAAATTTTTGTTACGTTTAGAGTAAAGGAAGGGTTAGAATAAAATATTTTATTAACAGACAAAAAAAGTTTTGGTAACTTTGTATAATTTCGTTAGTATCTCGAAAACGGTTGACAATCTTGTGAAGCGGAAGATTACCATTCGGAAGCTTACTAAATGCTCTACAAAAAAGGTTCTGAAGAAAGTTTTAATTAGGCGAAGTCAATCGGAGAAAAATGTGCTTAAAGCTTTAAATTAATTGATTTCGTGTATTCCAATGGTTCTTTTTGTCTGTTTTATTTCTTGTTATTTTTTAATTGCTTATAGTTGGATAATGTATTTGACAATAAAACTGGTTAAGTAAAATAACAAAAAAAATTTATTGTTAGAAATATAGATTTCCATGATTCCAAGACCTTGTCACTAGCGGGTCTGTTTCTAGTGTAGCGGACCCTTCCAGGTAAGATTGTAAATCATGACCTTTCAAGACATTACTACTCACAGGAATGGCGTTAGTGACCTTAAGGGTTGACACGACATTACAATAATTAATTTAAAAAAAAAAAGACTGGTGGAACCAAAATAATAACTGCTTCTATTTTAATCTTTCCAAATTAGACTAGGGATATGAACGGAACCGCGCTAAGATGATGCAGTCCTGCGAGACGGACTTTTTTTTCTTTTTTTTCGAAAATATACACACACATAGATATATATATATATATACATATATATATATATATATATATACATATATATATATGTGTATTTTTTCGAAAATATATATACATATATATATATATATATACATATATATATATATATATATATATATATATATATATATACATATATATATATATATATTTGTTTTTTTTATTTGTTTCCTCCTTACAGTAACCCTGCAAGAAGGGAGTTTATTTTTCTCTGCAAGTCTCATGCAACAATCAGCATATCACTTGCATTTGTATGTTAACATATTTTGTTTTTTTTTAAAAACATAATATTAGTTTTAGTTAAAATTTAAAAGTTTACAAATTATAACTATACAAAATACTACAAATGGAGAAAATTAACAAAAGAACAGAATATAAAAATGAAGTAAAACATAAACATGAATAATATAGAAGATATAAAATTAGAAAAAAAAATAAATTTTAGTACAACCACAAAAAATGTTTAATATCATTTTATTTGTAATAGGTATTCAATCTTCCCATTGCCATGTAAAGCTGCTCAGCAAATTCTCTTAATGCCTTATTATGGCACATAAACAGAGTTTGTTCTGGTGACGGCCAGACTCCGTTTTGTTTCATAATTGTCGTTTGTAATTTTGTCCGTTCCTGTATTAGTAGTCGGCAGTCGTATATTAAGTGTTGGTAAGTTTGTTCCGTAAGAAAGTCGCATGGACAAGTGTTTCTGTTAGTGATTTTGAAACGGTATAAGTACGAGTTTATTGAGCCATGTCCTGTGACAAGTTGTGTTGTGTAAAAATCTGTCATAGTTTGTTTTTTTGTTAAATATGTTTGAATTTGTGGTATGAATAGTTTTAAGTGTGTCCCTTTGTTAGTATTTGTCCAGCGGTTTTCCCAAGTTTGTATAGTCTTAGTTTGTAACATATATTTTAAGTGATTTTTCGATATCTTATCATAACAAACTGGTAACTGGGGACTTTTCGCGGCAGCTTTAGCTGCTTTATCAGCTAATTCGTTCCCCATATTTCCAGAATGTCCTCTTATCCACTTAAAATATATGTTTATGTTAATGTTTTGTATTTCTGTCACATGTTTCCTTATTTCTTCTGTTAGTGAGTCATGTACCGAACGATTAGTCAGTTTTTGTAAGGTCGTCTTGCTGTCTGTGTATAAAATTGCATTATTATATTGTCTGTATTTGGTCTTTAGTAGTCGCAAACTTTCAAGTATGGCGTATTGTTCTGCTTGTATGTTTGTACAGTTTTGTCCCAGTCTGTATTTATGTACGTCCGTGGGTTCGTCGTTAATAAATACCACTGATGCACAGCCTACGTTTTTGCCTTCCTTACTTCCATCAGTGTAAATTGTTAATTCTAGGACGTTATTTTGGCAAGGATTTTTAAAAATTGGAAAATCGGATGGGTGAGGCCACATTGTACATTGCAATTCTTTTTCAATTTGAGTATTTCTAAAATTGTTTATGTTTTCTGAGGTTTTGAGAAGATTAAATTGTGCTGTATATTGTTTTGCAATTAATTCGATGGGAACTATTTTTGCTAGGACGCAGGCTGCTTCATACGACACTGTTTTAAAACCCTTTATCATTTTAATGGCCATCAATCTTTGTACTCGTTGTAATTTCATTAAATTGTGTTTTTTAGCAAGTCCAGATTCCCAGATATTAATAGCATAGGTTAATGATGGGAGTACGGCTCCTTTATACAATATATGTAATGCTTCTGTGTTTAGTCCCCATGTATTCTTTGCAGCGATTGTCAGATTATTTACTAGTTTTAATAATTTTGTCTGTAGTCTGTCAATGTGTGCATTCCAGTTCAGTTTTCTGTCTAGAGTTATTCCTAAATATTTCAATGTTTCAACCTGTTGAATGTTTTGTCCTTGTGATTTTACATGTATTTGTGGGTGGATTCTTTTATGTGTAAATATAATGAAAGATGACTTTTGAATATTAAATTTTAACTTATGCTGGTTCGCCCAGTTTTCAACAATATTTGTAATTGCATTAATATTGACTTGTAGTTTTTCGAATATTTTAGATTTAATTAGCACTAATATGTCATCAGCATATGCTAAAATAGTTGTGTCTGGAGGTAACTTTATCTTTAACAAATTATTTACAATTAGATTCCATAATAATGGTGAAAGGCTAGACCCCTGAGGCGTTCCTAGTGTTTGAAATTTGTGAAATTTCATATTTGGTGTTATAATAAAGGATTGTCTGCCTTGTAAGTAATTTTTCACAGATCTATATATATTGTTAGGGCAATTTGAATTTGCTAAAGAATTTAAAATTGATGGCCACCATGCGTTATCAAATGCTCCTTTAATATCTAATGATATGAGAACTGTATGTGATTTAGTGTTTTTGGCTTCAGATATGAATTGTAGTGTACTGTGTAATGCATCTATTGTTGATTTTTGAGAGGTAAATCCAAATTGATTGCTATGTAAGAGCGAGTTTGAGTACAAATAATGAGATAATCTGGAATGAATTATTTTTTCCAAGACTTTACCAGCTGTAGGAATTAAAGAAATGGGACGAATAGATGAAATATCATTCTTGCATTTTCCGGGTTTATTTAGAAGAATTACTTTAGTCTTTTTCCATATTTCGGGGAAAATACCAAATTTGAATGAGTTTTTGTATATTTCATTGATGAAAACTGGAAAACAACTATATACATTTTTGAATATTTCTCCTGTAATTCCATCTATACCTGGGGATTTATTTCTTTTTAAATTTTGAATAATATAACTAATTTCTGAATCGGTTAATGGTAGGTCGTCATGTGTCTGTAGGTCTGATGGTAGATTATTGCGAATTGTTTTGTGTATTTCATTATCATTTTGTAAGTTGTCTGTTTTAATGAGGGAGTCGAGTATATATTGGTATGTTTCTGTTGTATTATTTGTGTATGAATCGTCATGTTTCTTTATTGTATTAAGTGTAAATTGTTCATGTAATTTTCCATTGGCATATTTGTAAGGCCAAGTCCATGGATTACAAGGACTTATATTATTGCAAAATTCTTTCCATGATTTTATTTTATTAGCTCTTATGTTTTTTTCATAGATGTGTTTTGTTTCTAAATAGACTTGTTTTCTTTCCTGTCTCAAAGATTCATTACATGTTGTTTTCTGATATATTTTCCTTAATTTCTTTGTCTCTTTTCGAAGAGTAGTCAAATTTTCATCCCACCAAGGTTTCGGATTAAAGCGAGTTTTAGTATTATTTTTTTGGTAATTTCTAATTTTAAAAGTCTTATTACAGGCTTTTGAAATGACTTTGGAAAATTTATTCAATGTCATATTTAAGTTATTACTTAATAAAAATTGAATCATATTAGTTTCTGTATTTTCAGTAATTTTAAATTCCTTACAGATTTCTGCAAATAAATTATTTTTAAATAAATCCCAATTTGCATTTCTAGTATTATATACTAATCCTATACCTTTTATTTTGTTTTTTATTTGTTTTAAAGCAAAGTTATATTTAATTGATAAATGATCTGAAAAGTTTTCTGAAGTTGAAATTCTCCAATTATTTATTTTATTTATGAGGTTTGGTGTTATTAAAGTTAAATCTATATTACTTTGCCCACGTGGGCCATCAAAAGTTGGCAAATTTTGATTTTCATTTAATATTGTTAAGTTTTTTAAAACAATGAAATTTTCCAGTCGTCTTCCTCTTTTATTAGTAATACTGTCATGCCAAATTTTCGATCTAGCATTACTATCAACTGCTATAATTATATCTTTAGTTTTTAATTCATTTAGAATTTTATTTAATTTCGATAAATCTTCATCAATATCATGCGTTATATCAAAATAAGCACTAATTAGAATTAATTGTTTCTCCTTATATATGACTTCAACAACGGTTGTATCTGGATCACTGTATTTTGAAAGGAGGGATGCATCAATTTGTTTATTATTAATAATTATTTGTGAACGAGATTTATGACTAACGCTTGAATAAATATTAAATCTTTTAGGTTTAATTTTATTACCAATGTAAGGTTCCTGTAAAAGAGCAATATCTATTTTTTTATTATTTAAGTATTCATATAAAAATACAGTAGAATTAATTTTATGTTTCATATTAATCTGAATAAATTTAATTTCATAATTTTGATCATATGTTTTAATTCCTTCAACAGCCATTGGAATCATAAACAAAAGAAACTAGTAAACAAGATACATTAATTAGATTAGACTTGGAAAGAATCATATGTTTTCTACCAAACAAAAACAATCGCACATCAATCAACATTAGATTTAGTATATGAATGAATATTTCGTTTTTCAGAAAATGCATCATAAAGCTCGAATGTGTTTTGTTTATCAGCTGGAGTTTATGTTTTGTTTGTGAGTTTATTAAAGAAGGATTTGATAAATGCTCTATTATAATAATAAAGATATTATAAATCAGTGTTGTATTATTCATTGATAATCAGTGTTATTTATTAATCTATTATAGGCATTAAGATAAGATGGGCAACCTTTACTAAGAGCAGAATGGGAGATAGATACCTTTTGATGTGGTTTGCAATAGTTATTAAAACTAATACAATTTATACACTTGTGTTCTTCTATCTTCTCTCTTCGTGGACAGTCCTTGGCTTCATGTTCCTCTGTGCAGTGAGGGCAGGTGAGGGTTCCTCTGCAAAGTCCTGAATGGTTGAGCCGTTGGCAGTTCCTGCAGCGCCGGACAGAAAGGAAGTCATCGGTCCTACTAATCGTGTAGAATAACTTGAGCTTCTCTGCACGTTTCACGATGATATTCCTAGCTTGTGGTGATGTTTGCAGTACTGCGTGTCTTTGATTTTCATTATATCTAGATTTTATTATGAAATAGTGACCTAAATCTTCGGTAGTTAATCCTAATTCCTCATTTTGTGATAGAATAGTCTCTGATAGGTTATGTTCATCAATTTCCGAAGGAATATTTTTTATTATAATTCTTGGTCTCAATTTTTTAATAAAATCTGATTTTAAATTTGTATTGGAATTTATCAATGTTTGGTGAATTTTTTCTATATCGTTATTATATATATATATACATATATATATATATATATATATATATATATATATATATATATTATTTTTTATTTTTTTTCGAAAAAATTTCGAGACTTGCAGACAATAATAAACTCCCTTCTTGCAGGATTACTGTAAGGAGGAAACAAATAAAAAAAATATATATATAAATATATACATATATATATATATATATATATATACATATATATATATATATATATATATATATATATATATATATACATATACATATATATATATATATACATATATATATACATATATACATATATATATATATATATATATATATATATATATATAATATATATATATATATATATATATAATATATATATATATATATATATATATATATATATCTAATAGGGAGTTCAACAATGGTTGTATTCTCCCCTCCTATGTATCCATGAGTTATAGATCATTACAGTACGATTTACATGTTGTTCTCTGTACAGGTTGTAAATTTCAATAAAGATAAACAAAAAAAAAAAAACAAAAAAAAACAAGGTTGTATTACCCCTTAACTCGCCTATCTGGGATTTGTACCTTGGTCCTCCCGTTTTACTCTTGCTTGCGTTGCCAAGTACGTAATAGGCTTTATACTACAGCATCAAAAGGAATTAAATGTGGAAAAAATAATAAAAAATAATTAATAAACAGTGATAAAATTTACTATGTGTTTAATCTCGGGTGGAGGATGGCTTTCAAAACTAACATTTATAAGTATGTACTTACGATATAATAACAATAAAAGCCACGGAAATTTCATATATTACTTATCATCTTTCCTTTGGATTAAACGTTCTTAACATATTTTGTGATTATATTAATTTCATATTTTGAACATTATAAAACTTTCAGTCATTATTTTATAACACATTTTTTATTTTTATAAGCGGTTCTAGTCAGCTCTTTCATATCCGCTTCGTCAACCTCTCTTCTTAGTGTCTTCCTGGCAACATTTCCACCTACCTAGTGAGTACGGTACTTAACAGTTTGTTTAATGTCTGTTTACTTACTAATTTATATTTGTGGGGTGGACGCAAGTAGATGGCAGTACTCAAGGGGGTAAAACTAGACCAAAAATTTTGTTCATGCCACCAAACATAAGTTTCTTTTTTCCCCTTTTTCCAGAAATATGCCGTTCTAAATTTTATTTTTAAAAAAAGCGCATTTTTTTTTGTAGAAAACCTCCAATTTGTTCTGCTTTTAGACATTACTTTCAAAGTTACATTAATTGTTTTGAAATCAGCATCAAATTTGCATTCAGATTAATGCACTATGATTTAATTCTGTTAATATCTCAAAAATAAACATATCAGCTTTATTTATTAGTATTTTTCCCCTCTAAATTTTCAATTACAATATCAATTAATTAAGTAAAATTTTGCAAATTTTGCGAGATTCGGCATTTTTTTAAATTTTTTTTGGAGGAGTAGTGATTCTCAAGAGTGTGTCGCTAACTACACTTTTTTTTATTAATATCTACTTTTTCGAACGGTAATTGCGATTTGAAAAAGACAGTTTTGAACATTTAAAGTGCATTAGCCTTAAAGTAAATTTAATGCAGAGGAAATTTGGGTTTTCATACAAACAACACGGTGTTTTTCCAAATAACTTTTTAAATGGCGTTTATGGAATAAAAACCGATAGAAACGTGCGGTTGGCAGCATTTAGCTACATTTTTGGATTGGTTTCATCCCTTTGAACTTGAATTCACCTAGTGTGCGTGTGTGGTATATATATAACACACGGATACAAACACACTCAACACATACATGACAAAGAACTTCCAGAAACCTTTCTAGCAATATTTTATTAGTGGAAATTGAATGAAATATTTTCTAGGCGATATATTAAACGGTTTTGAGAATTGAAAAAGAAACTAAAAAAAAATTTACCAAAAATACGTTTCACCATTTCCTTATTTATTGCGCAAAGTAAGTCCAATCAAAAATCTAATAATTTTACTACAAAATAAGTTGAGGAATAAAATTCAATAGTACCACCTAAGCCGGATAACATCAGATAAAAGCATTATATGGATATGCGGAAAGATGACGCAGTTCTTAGGGGTAGGACTTATTGACTCGAATAATCCATGGACTGAAAAATCCATAGAAGAATTTGTGCTATATATCTTAGAATTAGTCACCAATCTTCATGGTTCTTATTAGGTATTAGAAATAACCGTCATAAAAATAAGTAAGGGAGGGGGGGGGGGGGTAATTTTCGGTGCTTGTAAGTTGGATCGATGAAGATTTGAGGACATTTTTCAAAAATTCTTAAGTGCCACATCAATGGCTACATTCCGTCGGGAAGAGTTCTTTAATAAGTGAAATCAATCTTTCGGGCCCAGCTAAATTATTTTTAATTTTTTGGTTTAAAATAAAATTCTATTCGACGGGTTTAATTAAAATTTGTTTTTTTCCCGGATGTAATGATTCAGAAGCGTAATGCAAATGTAAAAAAGAAAAGAAATAAAGAATGAAGGATACAAGAACAACCGTATATCTCATAATAGGAGGATTCTGTTAGCATGGGAAATTGAATTCAGATGAACCTTGGATAGGTTAGTTCGTTCTGGTTCGCGCAGTGTTGCCACATAGTGATTAAGTTGGCGCGGAAAAAGCTTAACGAGAGGGGGGGGGCTGCTGAGCATTTAAACGAATAAGAAAATATTAGATTGTCGTACACTCATTTCCCCTACCGTTAATTGGTTTTTATTAGGGGGGGGGGGGAAATAAGTAAAAGAGGAAAACAACTAGAACAACAAGAGGAAGTAAATCAAGAGTGGAAGAAATAAACGCAGAAAACCAAACTAAAATAAACAACCACGTCAAGAAAAAAAAATAGTGTTTCATAGAGTGTGCGGGAGTGAGTGAGAGAGAAATAAAAACTAGGCATACTAGCACGGTGACACGGTGAACCGGTGAGAGTGGCAACACTGGGCGAGTCGTTAGACCCCCTTGAACCCAGTCTCCCCCCCCACACTGTCTCAAGGACGCCAGGCTCAACAAAGGACCCGACTGTTACCCAAGGCGAAGGTTATTTTAATCCCTTCCACTCCTCCGTAGCAGAATAACCTTGATCATAACCTACCGCCTCTCTCTTGCTCCATCTCTCTCATCCTCTCCCATCAACTTATTTACTTATGTCTTGGGGAATATATTTACAATACTACCAGCCGCAATGGTATAGTGTGCATAACACCAATAGAACTATATTTGGAGACATAACTGGAAAAGTTAAAATAAAAGCACTTTTAGAAACTAGTCATTTTTATTAAAACATCAAAGAAACAACATCGAAGAACATCAAAAGATTTGATGCTCCCCGCGTAGATGATCTCAGTTCGGATATGGCTTTTCTAACAGAAGGTTTGCCTTCCTTTAGTTAGTTTGTATACTTAGTTTAATAGTCTTAATGCCGCTGAAGAGGCTTCAAAATGGATCTCCAACAGGTAGGGCAGTTTTAATAAAAATGACTAGTATGTAAAAGCGTTTTTATTTTAAGATTTGACCTTCTGCCTAGTTTATAAGTGCACTATGATCATCTCCTGAGACTTATTTATAGTGTAAAGAAGTCACTAACACAAACTTGATCGTGATTGGCGTCTCGTAAAATAGTGTGTTCTCTCTGTTACAGTGTTGCCCAGAAAATTCGAGATTAAGAACTTACAATGTTATTCCATGTGACCGTCGATATATTCAGGTAATTTCAACGCATTCCTCGCAAAAAAATAAAATAATTCACTGATGTTTTTATTTTTATTAGTAAATGTATAAAATCATAACAATAGTACACTGAACGGAATGTATCAAAATTTGGAATTTTATCATTGAAAGTTGTTTTTACTGAAATGCTTAGTTGTATAATATAAATTTTAGTAAAAACCATCCGGTACCTATTTTGTTTTTTAAATTTGACTACCCAGACTGGAATTTGAACACAGAACCTCAGGTTTAACGCTCGGACGTGTTGTCATTTACGAGTCCGGGTTTCTTATCAGACTCTGGCAAACTTTAGTTTTTCTACAAAAAATTAATTTTGATTTTATCAACTGAGGGAATATACTGTCCTGGGAATTATACTATGGTTTAATAAATTTGATTCTAGACGAATAGCTATTCTGAGCCTTATATGCAAATATCATTGTCTGGCTTCAGGTAAATATTGTGTTATGCTGTCCATCACCGAATACGAATTAACTTGTCAGGCAGTGATAAAATTTATTTAATTGTTTAATATCCCGTTTAATGGCGATGTACTCTACGTTCTGTGTATATTAGGTACAATATGTATATGTTATTACATTATTGTGTATATATTTACTTTAAATGTGGAATTAATCTTTCTGCACTAGCTTTCAAGGGACCTTGTAAGTTATCAATATGAAGATTGAGTTGAAGAGGTTATCAGAAAGTACTCATGAAATCTTATAATCTGCCATCGGAGGAATATTCATGTCTCCAAAGGACAGCATGGTAACATAAAATATTTAGTTGCATTTAAATGGCATCTAAATATTTTAACTAAATGTATAATCCATTGTTTTGAAGGTAATTTAGTATTGAATCTATGTGTTCTATCTATCGTACAGTTGTGATGTGGCCCTCGCAGGACACACTATTGCTATTTAAGAATATAATGCGTCTATTCTTTCTCTTTTCTTAGTTTGTGGACTTATTGTTAAAAGAATATTTGAAATGATTTATTAAATTCAAAATAAGGCAAATAAAATAATAACTCAATGTTACCTAAAAATGTAATATTTCTACAAATTAATTTCAGAGATAATTCTATTGAAAATAGAAGATAGTTGCCAGAAACGCGTTAAGGAAAAAAATAGAAAATGTCATAATAAGAAATTTAAAATGATTTGGTATATAAGGCCCTATACAATGAGAAAATAATATATGTATATATATATATACATATATATACATATATATATATATATATACATACATATATATATATATATATATATATATATATATATATATATAAAATTAATATATAAAATTTGTCAATTATATCGTAGAAGTTGTTTGCCCTAAAAACCTAAATCAAATAACCAAACAAAATTTTTAAGTCATATTTCTTCTAATGAAATATTTTAAGTTAGAAGTCTGAGGGGCAGATACTGTAGAGGTATCTGATTCATGGCCAGACGGCACACTAGTGTCAGTACAATGCTCTGGCCGCCTGAGTTTCTCCTTGGCAGATTAATATAAGGCAGAGTTGGCCTAGGGACGGTCAGGGAGGCCGAATCCAACCCACGAACGAAGACACTAGAGGATTAAAATCTTTAGTGCTTGCTCTGGATTTGAAATCAGGTCCTCCAGCATATCGTCGATACAAATGCAAAGTATCGAATGTGAAAAAACGCATTTTTCATTTTAAATCTTTGCTGATTGCTGTTGGACAGATGGACGGCAAACTCTCAAATCTAAGTTCACACAATGAAAGGGGAATGTAACCACTGTCAAAAGGTCGAATCTACCGACTATTTGACTGCCCAAAAGCAAGGTAATAAATAAAAGTATTTTCACTCTTGAAAGTGGTGATTTTCATATTCGATAGTTTGCTTTTGCATCGACGATATTAGTCCTGTCCTCTACCACTGAGCTAACCTCACCTCCGACCTTCTGCTTACAAAAGAAAAATTGTTGAGATTTTTGTTTATAATTCAATACTTTATGATGTCGAAAATGTTAAATAAGGCGGAGAAAGAAAAATAATTAAAACCCTTTTATAATGAATTCATTGTATCTTCCATGTTCTTCTAAGTTTTCGATCTTTTCCCCTTTCATTCGATAATTTTATTATCAGAGTGATTACAAAACGGGATGGTTTTTTAGCAGGCAAAGCACTGATTTTCCTTTGATTGCACAATGTTATTGGTATGTAATCATCCGCGAAGGTCTCACAAGGCCCAGCCGTTTCAAGCCATTTCCGTACAGTTATTCCGAGTAGAAGAACATTTCGTACTATCAACTGGATAAAAAATTCCGACCCACAGGAAGTGCGTCTTCTTAGCGTGATTTCATTACTTTCTCATCCTTAGTGTCGTTTGGAACTCTTGGAATAGAGGCAGTTAATATTTTAAATCTTGCTAATTTTTTGGAAACTTCTTTTACACTTACTCCATTGATATCTCAAAGAAAAGGTCAACTTCAGGCAGAGTATAAGCGTAAATTACTCACTCTACCTCCTCGAATTCCATATGTTCTTAACAGCTTAACGACCACCGAGATATCTCTGGCATAGATGCAGTTTCGATAAAACGGATATATTTAATAATATGGCTAATAAATGTCTTTACTTTGACTATTATAACCTCAACTATAGTTTTTTATAACCTTTGGCTACATAGGCTTCTTCATTGAAGCCCGAATTGACTCGGGTAATGTCTTAAACCACAATAAATACTTAATTTTTTTTCTCCAAAAAAAAAAATGTTTTCTACGCTACATATATTTAGCTACATCATAATAAAAATGGTATATAACAAAAGAAAAAAACGAGAATTTTTGGCATACTTTTTAATATAAATTCGAGCACTAAATGGTCACTAATGCCCCATTACAATCATCAAATAATACAAACTTGTTTCTATTTTTACTTTCTTTTAGTGAAAAATTTCTTTTGCTGCTAAGAGAAAAAACAAAACAAAAAACAACCATTAGAGAACTGATAAAACAAGAAACAAATCTCTTTTTAAGACAAAAAAACTACACTTTCTAATATTTAAGCACTGGTTTCTCCGAATGAGTCCCATCGAAAAATATATTAGAACTGTTATTATTGAATTTAGTAAGCTCTCGAATGATAACCTTTTAATTAGCACGAATTTCCAACAGTTTTCGCGGTATTTAAGAAAATATACTAAGAAAATAGTGACCAATATCTCAACGTTAATTTATTAAAATTGGCTCTACATGTTTAATATTTTTGGATGCCTCTTGAGGAGCCTAAAAACTAGATTCAGCCAAATGGGACGAAGGAGAAACCTTCCGACAATTTTAATAAATGTACGTTTATGTGAATTCCATTTTATTTATAGACCTTCTGCCTAAACAAAGAAAAAAAAAAAGAAGGAAAATATAAGAAAATTTTATTTCAAAATTAAAATTTTATCCTAAACGTTTATTTCTTAATAAAATATTTTAATTCAAATACGTAGCTGTGGATTCACCAAATTGAATTTGTATACACTTTTCTCGATTACGGTTATAGTTATCGCCTTGAAAATGGTTTTGTTCGATTCCCCAAGCCAAAATACCTAACAAAAGTTAGCCAAAAACCATATTAAGACAAAACGGTAAGCACTACGATCCTGCTTGTTTAAGAACATGGCAATCTAAAACAGACAACACATTTTTATTCTAAATGTTACCACAATTATACAATTTTTTAAGGACGCAGTGTGCTAAAGAGCACCGTTTCTTTCGTAATTTATGTGTTTGAAACTTCAACATTTCTAGTCTCCGGAAATTCTTTAGTTGTATTCGTAGAGAGAAGTAAATCTATTAGTTTACTAAGTATTGGCCAAATAGACAATTCCATTGTCGTATTAACAGAGAGAAGGGATATTGGACAAATTAGCAATTTTATCGTCCAATTACCAGGGAAACTATTATTTGACTAATCCGCAGTTCTATACTTTTATTGCCAGATATAGGCGAATCTATTAGTTTAAGCATTATTGGAGCAATACAAAATTATTAGTATAGGACTATTAGTTTTCTAAATATTGGACAAATTAGCAATTCGATGATGTTATTACTATGGAAACTATATTATTTGACTAATTGGCAATTCTATAGTTGTATTACCAAATATAGGTGAATCTATTAATTAATTGAATATTGGAGGAATAGACAATTATCTCTATTGGACTATTAGTTTTCTATACATTGGGCAAATTAGCAATTCAATGATCTTATTAACATAGAAATTATATTATTTGACTAATATATTCAATATTCACTAAATATATTATTTCATTTAAATATATTAAAATATTAAGATTATTACTAAAACTATTCAACCACAAAGTTACGGCGGTCAACCTAAAAAGCTGAACCATTTGTGGAGTATCGCGGCGCTGTGTGATACCCTACCTGTAGTACACATACAGTGCTGCCAACATGACGAAAGCGAAGGTGCCTCCTGTATCTCAAGGCTATTTTAGATTTGCCTTCATTATTTGCTCTATCTATATTAATCCGAGCTTACTTCCCGTCTTCCCTTCCACAAGCAGGTTGGAAAAAAACTCCAGTCGTTCGTGTTATTGGAGAAGTGCCAATTTTCACCAGCCATACATTTGATTGGCATCACATTTTCAGATTTTGAAGAGTGGCATATGTTCCTTTCTTAGTAGTGTTAAAAAGTGGGAGTAGGTAGAATTTTCAAAATAGAAATAAAACTGAAATAGCTGTTTTAAGTTAGCATATAATATATTTTTACCTCTAATTTCACAGCTGGGATATGTTATGTAAAATAAGTATACTACGCCACCCGATGCGCCGTAAAAAAAAACAAAAAAAAAAAAAAAAAAACTACGCCACAGTGCTCTTTCAGAAATCGTGATAATTTTTAAATAAATAAAAAAAAATATATATGAGGCATTTAAAGCAATAAAAACAAGAAAATGTACAAAATATATAAATAAATTAAAATTGAAAACAATACAGACACTAGGGGTCTCCCGTGGTCTAGTGGCTAGCGCGCTAGATTCATAAGCGGGAAATGGTGGGTTCGATCCCCACCGGCGGCAGGAATTTTCTCATCTCAGGGCTCGCTGAGAAAATTCCTGGCTCCACCCTGGATGTCGGCGCTAATGGCCCAGAATTATGTCGATGCGCCGTAAAAAAAAAAAAAAAAATACAGACACTATTAGTTAAAGAAAAAAAAAATCAGTCCCGTAACAGGCCACGAGGGCCCTGAGGGGCAGATACTATAGAGGTATCTGAATCATGACCATACGGCAAACTAGGGAGATAGTGCTGTCAGTACTACGCTCCGGCCGCCTGATTTTCCCTTTGGCCACTTCTACTGCTAGAGTCATTAGCACCCAAGGTAACCTTATTAAATTAATTAAAGGCTGGGTTGGACTAGGGACGGCCAGGGAGGCCGAATTCAACCCATGAACAACATTCAACACTTGAAGAAAAAATCTTTAGTGCTTGCTCGGGATTTGAACTCAGGTCCTCCAGCTTTATTAGTACAGTGCTCTACCACTGAGCTAACCTCGCCCCCTAAGTATTAGTTAAAGTCCCTCATAAAAAGTTGCACAATCGAATTCTTCACCAAAGCAAAAGTTATAATAAATATTATACAATATGGTTAAATAGCCAGTTTTTTTGTTGAGAAATCAAGAACTACGGGCACTAGAGAATGAAATATTCATAATAGGAAAATCCACATTCCTTCGTAGAATGTTTTGTTATTTTAGACCCCTCTCTAATGAATGATTCGTTCTTTTAAAAGTTAAATCTTTCACAGTTTAAAAATAAAAATTGTCGGCCGTTTGCTTTAGGTTTTTAGGTCAAACAACTTACATAATAATTGAAGGAGTCGAGGAAAAATAATGCCAAGCAACATTTTTAACAAAGCTTAACTGTAGCTGCTAAATGTTGGATATTATACTGTATGACTATCAGTCTATGATGATGCTACTATGTTCTACAAAGAGCTCTGCATGCAACTTAATCTTGTTGCCCCTAACCATTACAACTGATAGTCCCAAATAATATCCAACATAAAGTAGCTACAGTTAAGTATTGTTGAAAATGATGCTTGGCACTATTTTCCCCCGACCCCTTCAATTATGTATTGTATATGTTCGGTTTACTATCATAATATGTTCGTCGTTTGTGGTGTTCTTTTCAAATAAATTTGAAGATCTCTAGTCGTAACGAAATTTAATTCGATCACCCTTATATCTTCGCTGCTATATTGATTTTTTATGGAGCACCGACCTCAGGGACATTAACGCCGGCATTATGGTGCAGCAAGGAATTTTCTCAAAGAGCTGTCAGATGAGAAAATTCCAAGCCGCCGATGGGACTCGAACCCACCATCTCCCGCAGGAGAATCCAAGATCGGGGGGAGACCCAGCTCGGCTAAGGTTATGAAGCATAAGAAATATTATGTTTTGTTTTCTCTAAAACATTTTTGTTTCTTTGCGCCTAACAAAGCTATATTTTTTTTAGCTATGTCGTAGATAATAAAAATTGGTCATTTAGCTCTCAATGGCATGAGAAGACATCGTCCGGAAGAAAGCTAAACGCACCTCCTCTCCCAGTATAATACAGCTGGCCTAGAAAGGCGTGTATAAGGACGACAGTGGGTATGCGAACCTGCAGAAAGTGAAAGAGCTAGAGGATGTGAGGGGGGCGTCAGGGAAAATGATAGTACTCACTGTAACTACCATCTAACTCACCTCTTCCTCTTTACCTCCACGTAGCCTTCACCCTAACCTTATCAGTTACGCCCGGCTTACACTATCAATGTGGCAGTGTATTATATATATACTTGTATATATATATATATATATATATATATATATATATATATATATATAAAGAATTCCAACTACTGGCAATTTTACAATTTTCTATCGCTATCCCCAGGCCTACCTCATCAATTTCTCACCATGGGGCTAAAAAATTGCTCTGTAAGAACAGTCAGCAACTTTAATATTAAGTTTCAATTAGAAATATTCACTATTCTATTAACCCGAAAGAAATCTGCACCCTCTGTAATAATAAGGCAAATGGAGAAATTTTCCATTGTCCTCCATTAGAAGCCATTTCCTTCCGTTTATCAACAAGCCTACTGATAATTCCAAATTATATGAAGTCTTGAATAGTGCTTCAAAAATGAAATACATATTTATCTATAATTACATAAAAACTTCCTGAAATTTAGAGCGTCATTTATTTTTGATTGATATAATAATAATAATAACCCCATTAATAATAATAAAATAAATAAAAAACAAAACATAAAACTTACAACTACAAATAAAAACAAAACTTTTAATATTAAGTTATCCGTTTTTGGAGCGTTTTTCAGTAATTAAGAATAATTTTAATAATAGTAGCAGTAATGAAGTTTTATTATATATTGAGTAAATGTAAGTAAATATTGTATAAATAAACGTGTAATATTCTATAAATAGAAATGTATATTTTCATTTATTATTAGTTATATTTTATTATTTCTCACTGTATTATTATTGAAATGTAAATAGAAAATGAGTGCCTATGAATGTAATACTAAAATAGGACTAAACAATTTGTATAAAGCCAACTCCTTGCAATGGGTAACCTTGTATGCAATAAATTAATAATAATATATACACACAGGGTGGCCCCAAAGTAGTGTTTCAGCTTTTGAGCTTCAAAGTACTAATAGGAAATTCGATTCGGACCAAAAACTTCCAGCAAAAAAAAAAAAAAAAAAAAAAAAAATGTGCAGACTTTAGTGGCCTACAACATGTATTTTCCTCTAAAACCGCATGTTGAGAAGTTACTGGGGTTCGGAATCTCAAAACCGTGGGTTTAGTAGGCTCTCCAGCGCCTGCAGAAAACATTTTCGAACCCATATTGATTGGAACGTTTTTGGTCAGAATCAACTTTCCTATAGCTTAAACACTACTTTGCAGCCACTCAGTATATATATATATATATATATATATATATATATATACACACAAAAGTCATATTAAAGCACCCTAGCATAAAATGTGGAAAACATTTCCCCAACAACAGTCCCAGCCTACTGAGTTAGTTTTTCTAAAGTTAAAGATTTGAAAATTGAGTCAAATTGTTAATAAATCCAACAAACTAGAGGCAAAATTTATTTTCCACTTAGCATTTGAAATTATTATTTGAACACCAATTTAATATCAGAGGATTGCAGAGATATTGATTATTAAAGGAGGATAAAGATAAAATGCTATTTTCGTCGCAGACAATTAGAAAAATATAGAGTAAGAGATAAATAATTCCTAAAATGTAAAACATATCAAATTGACAAGTTTGTATTAGAAAATGTGTTTCCGTGATATTGGAAATGATTGTGCACAGTATTAGAGAGTTCGTTGAGAGCTCAATTAATTCTTACACTAATACATAATTTACCAATTAATTTAAATTATTTTTCATTAAGTTATAGAATTTATATATTTGATGTTGTTATAGTTTTAATATTGATATACTTTCATTATTTACATTGTAATGACTGAGGTTATTTTCATCATTATTCGAAAGGAAATTGGATTTCTGGAATACATATTTAACAAAAGAAATTGGATATTGAAATGAGTAGAAACTTACAATATTGATGATCGTCTACCTTATTGCAAAAATATGACTCACCTGAAAAAAAAGAAAGTTATATGAATATTTATTATAAATTTTGTAAATAATAATATAAAAATAGTTTTAAAAAATACAATAAAAAATGGGGGCGAGGTTAGCTCAGTGGTAGAGCACTGGACTAATAAGCTGGAGGCCTGAGTTCAAATCCCGAGCAAGCACTAAAGATTTTTTCTTCTAGTGTCTTCGTTCATGGTTTGAATTCGGCCTCTCTGACCGTCCCTAGGCCAACCCAGCCTTTAATTAATTTAATAATGGGTACCTTGGGTGCTAATGACTCCAACAGTCGAAGCTGCCAAGGGGAAAATCAGGCGGCCGGAGCATAGTGCTGACCACACTATCTCCCTAGTGTGCCGTATGGTCATGAATCAGATACCTCTATAGTATCTGCCACTCAGGGCCCTCGTGGCCTGTTACAGGACTGATTTTTTTTTTTACAATAAAAAATATAATTATAAATACAATTGAAAAAATTCATAGACTTTGAAAAACGTACTGTTAAAACATGAAACCAAATAATTTAAATTTGCTAAGTACAATATCGTCCCTACCATGTCAAACTATCGAATATGAAATATCTCTTTTTTCGGATTTTATACTATACTCTTGTATTATGGATGATACACCACTTCATTGACACTATCTGTAACAAGTTTCACTCTCTTAGTATCAATGAGTAAATTCACAATATCAACAATTTTTCCAATCAACAATGTTTTACTTTCAGTTTTAGTTTTTGTAATTTTTTTTATCTTGAAGCGGAATTTAATAAACATTTTTATAATACCGATACATTTAAGGTAATATTGATATGTATTTTATTGTTAAAAAAAATCATTATAAAAATAATATTAGAAATTTTTAGTACAAATGTATGATTAATATAAATAACGTATGAATATAACAAATATTTTAATGATGTAAATTATATATTAAGTTAACTTTAGAACTATATAACATTTATATTGTCATTTGATGTGAAATTGTTGAAACATTATAGTATTTACCAGACTCAAATGGAAAGAAACAACGTGTCTAATATTGAAATTATTTGTACAAGATGTATCTTACACAAATAAATATCTATCTATCTATCTATCTATGGATGATACGGCTTGTGGTCCCTTTAGAATTTCCGGAAATGGTTAAATAAAGTATCGAATATAGTCGAATCGACTCCAATCGAATAAAATCAAATGATTTTATTGAGTGTTCAAAATGTGTTGATTTACGCTTTAAGTCAATTTGCAAATAAACATAACAATTGGTAGAAAAATGATATCGTTCATTGAATGAGTTTTTTTAATGAAAACTCAATTGCAAAATGAGTTGTTTTTTTTTTTTTTCAATAAAAACAGTCAGATAAAATGAGAAAGTTTCCATTTAGAGTCGGTTAATTTCCTCTGCATTGTGGCTGTTTAAGCGCCTAAAATGTCCGCATTCTTGGAGAGTTAATTGGAGCAGATATTTTAATACATTTAACAGTAAAATTACTTTAACAATGAAATATTCCCGCTAAAAATAGCCAGAAGTAAATATATAAAACTAAATATTAACGATTTTTACCTCAATGTATTGAAATATCATCGAGATGACACAGTTCCTACGAGTCGGCCTATTCTTCGATTTGTACAGGATGGTTTAATGATGTGAACAGGCAGGTGGTATAGCTGGATTTACAACTGCTCCAAGAAAGTGTACGACCTTGCGCTTTTTCGGGGGTTAATCCACGTGGCTGTTCCATGCCGCCAAAAACATTTAACTCATTCTCATTATTGATTCATTTCTCGAGGAACTATTAATTTTTTTAAGTAAAACGTACTAAATTTCGTTATTTTAGCTTTTTACTGCTGGTGCCCTAAATAGAAGCGAGCGCAAATGCACATATTCATTAATAGTGGTGATTATATGTGACTATCCTTGATGACGGCGTGAACTTAAAAATTCCAAATATTTGTTCAACAGTAGACTATCAAGAAATAGATCAATACAAGTATTTGGGGTCATTTAATATAGTAAAACCATTTTTTTTATTTATAAAACTTTATTAAATATTTTTTTCCGGCATTACTTATTTTGTAGATTATCTAAAGCCAGGAACTCTCGGAAGACTTGCTGGACAGCCATTTCCAACACCAAGAGACAAACCGAACAAGAATTCGTAATAAGATGGTATCAAAAGAAAATCATGAGCACTCACATATAAATTATATATATATATATATATATATATATATATATATATATATATAGAGAGAGAGAGAGAGAGTGAGAGAGAGAGAGAGAGAGACTTATAGATAGTTTATCAAATGTTTGACTTGATTCTTTACATTGCCTTAACCTTTTATATTTATGAAACACTAAATGTTAAGTGAAGCTTACAAAAATATATTATTGAAAACCGCATCTAAATGGTATAAGTCGTTTCTGAGACTAGCGTGCACGAACGCAGAGAAAAAAATCCTAACATCATTGTTTTGGGTTCTATTGCGTTGATAAAGGCCCCCAATATTATTTTTGTATAGATTCCTTAAAAAATAATATTCTAATTGATTATAAAAATGTTTTTAAAATATACATTACATACTAATATAAAGTGATTATTATTGGTTACAATTTATTTATTTAAATTTTAATGTCCGCATAATTTCAGGGACGGGTTATCCACAGGTTAATACCCTTTCTAGCCAGGATAGGACTGATGGTTTTTTTTTTTTTTTTTTTTTTTTTTTTTTTTTTTTTTTTTTTTTTATATGTTAAAATTTCATAAGGATGATGGTCTCCGAATTTTGAGTCCAGGGTGTCGCAAAATGCACTGGAAGTTACATCATCTGTCGCTTGACCAGAATTTGAAATGTTGGCGCGAAATTAAATTTGTCATTTGCCGGGAATTGAGCTGAGTATTACTGACGTAAGGGAGGAATGTAAATTAAGTGGTATATGCTATAAATGTACAATTTATAACAAGAAATGATTAGCTGGTTTTTATTTACTTTCAAAATGACACTTTCGTGATCAAAATTGTATCCAATTAGAGGGAAAGTATCTATAAAGTTTTCCTCTTAATACATATTACTTTTTTAGGTATCATGTCCTTCTTTTGTTTATTTAAGGGGAATAAAAAAAAAAAATAATACAAATAAAAAAAGAAAATTTTACGCTTTATCTTAATAAATGAATGGAAAAGGATTGGCAAGCCTGGATCTACAAGATGACGCATGCGCAAGTGGTGGGAGCTAACCTTCACCGTAGACCAGTCAAAAGATGCTTCCGTATCACATGAACGCCTTCGTGTAGCATTTTCTACTAACAAGGGCCAGGTCACGCTATAACAAGCCTATCAGTAAATTCTATGTTCGAAATGAGAATTTAGTAACGTTTACATAAGTATTCATATAAACGTTTCCTACTGATAAGCTACAGGAATACAAATTTTAGCTTGTGTTATGTTTAAAATTAAAGTAAATCATACGTGCATCAGGATGGAGCAATAGGGAGAGTATAACCCCAAAATCACCCAGAAAACAAATTTATACAGGAAATTAATGGCAAAAACAATATTGTCCTTAAGACCCGAAACTAAAAACTTTCGCAATTCCTAAAAGTACAGGAACATACAAAACACAACTTAAAACGATTTAAAATAACTATTAACGACAAATGTACGATAGACGGACTCTATGACTATAAGACGTACGGTGGGAAAACACTAAGACTACATAAAAACATAATTTTAAAAGAAGGAAGAGAGAAAAACATTTGTTCAAGACCACGAGAAGTAACTGATGAATATTGTTCTATGAATAGATGTGGAGGGTATAACAAACAAATGGAAAAATGAAGAATTTGAAGAAGATTGAAGTCAATTTCATCTTGTTTTTTAAGTAATTATTTTTTTGTTTCTTTTTGATATTTTTAATTTAAAATTTTTATATCAGATTATATTTTGAACACAATGTTTTTCAAGTAATATTTTCATAATTCCTTTAATTTTTACCAATCTTTATTTTCTCAGTGCTAATGTATCAAACGATATGGGAGAAACGATAGACTGGTATTATGGTTAAAATATGAAATATTGTACATGTAACGACCTGGAAATCAATGGTTGTGCTCCCTTCTATATTTTCAATCACAGTCTCAACAAGGCTTTAATATTAACTTTTTAAATTATATAATAATATCTCGCTTCAAATGATATCACTGCAAACTATCCACTCATCAAAATCTTGTTGTCTTGTCGCTACTCAACATACACTCATCCTCTTCCCTCACCAAAGTGACTCAGAATGCACAGAATGCTGAGGACCAGAGATTTGCAGCCGTGACACGTGAAATATAAAAATACAAGAACAACTCAAGCGAAGATGATTCACGAATAAATAAGATTATATGTGTTTTTATACATATAAACACATACAATCCTCCATGATGTTTATTTTATTTTATAGCAAAAAAAGAGAACGCTCTCAGTAGTGTCTACTGATAAATTTAAGAAAACATAAGATATATTAATTTTTAAGGAAGCATCTCTTATTGTATTATAGAAATCTTGGAAACTGTGGAAATTATTAGCGGGAGATAAAATGGTTATTATAATTTACGGTTACGAGCATTGAAATGAAAATTAGGAGCGACTTAATTTGCACAAAATTACATACGAACTAGTAATTAATCCAATCAGGAAAGGCCTTCACAACTTGACCATCAATAATAATTGTTACCTTAATACGCAGTTTGCGTATCAAATCCAGTTGTAATGAAAAAGTATGCTATTTATAACATTTTGCCTTAAGTTATATTGAATATGATACGTTTTATGAATTATATTATTAATCCTAAAAACTGCTAATTTCTTTGAAAACCTAAAGATCTAATAGGGTCGTTGGCTGTTGGCCAATGCGGAGATGGTCTATGTCCTGTCATTAATAGTTATTAAAACTAAAACTTCAGGTTAAACTGATGTTTTATTGTCCACGGCTCGGCGTGAATTTCAAGCATTCATCAGAGCTTTTAATGGGCGATTCTCGAGTATGAATCGATCTTTTGAATCCATTCGAATCGAAATGAAAAGATCGGCGAGTTGATATCGATTCAAAAGATCGATCTTCTAGGCTCAGAAGGTCGATCTCCAATGCTCAGAAGATCGATCTTCTATATGGATCGATTTTACGATTACTTACAATTACCTAAGAAATTCCTATTTCATTTCGATTCGGATCGACTCACATTCGAGAATCACCTATCAGTACTACGAATCGACCTAAATAAGTCCATTTGAATCCTTGATGATATGAAAAATATATCTGTAATATTATTACAGATGACTATTTTTCATCAAAAATAATATATGGTATAATTTATTAGTACATTTTTATTGAATGGAGTTAATTTTTAACAAATCTCGTCCCTCCCAATGAGGAAAAAAAATACAGGAAAGTATTCCAATAACGTTTATTCAAAATGTTTGGTAGATTTTGGTGTCTGTAGGATGTAGAAATGCGTGGACGGAAGACAGGGTTAGGTTTGGAATTTCCTCTTGAGTATTCTTGAGATTCCAATACCTCAGGTATGTTCCTTCCCCTCATGTCATCCTGGGAGTTCGATGCTCTAAAGACATTGTGAAACAATACTAGTGAAGACATTTGCCTTGAACTTGTTTAATTTGTACATATATAGACCATTAATATTTTTCTTGTTCATAATAAATATAACAATAGTATAAGTATACACAGGTGTAATACAGTAATAAGTATATATATAGAAAATAATTTCGGAGGGGGCTGGGAAGATTTCGGGGGGGGGCTGAGACCGTTTCCGGTGTATGGAATACTAACTATTTAGATCTTGGAAGAGTTTTAGCCAACTAAAACGCTATTACACCCAAAATAGAATATTTTTTATTAACTAAATGATCTTATTTAATTTATTTTTAAGGGTTTTATGAAATTTTTACCGATCAAATCAATTTCGGGGGAGGGGCTGCCGCCCCCTCATCCCCCCCTTATATACGCCCATGAAATGTACTAATATAATGTAATTATTATTGTTTAAAATTTACTTAATTGTAACGTCCATTTATAAAAAAACACAGATTTTTATTTTTATTTGTATTAGGATTCTATGTTCCATTTTTACAGCGTGAATCGCCCAAGGTGCCCAAATCCTTAATAAATAATCACAGATTTGTGGAAAGGAATAGAAAGTCTTGCAGTCATTAAGCGTTACGTACAAAAAGTTGTTTATTCAAATCTGATGACAGCTCTGATGAATTTCCCGCGTAATGGCGGGCTGTTTGGTCGGCAAACGTCGAGGCGGAAAGGCAGCCTGAATGAACCTGAGCAGTTGAGAGAGAGAAGGAAAAGATCTTGGGCTGAGGACTTGTCCTTGGTCGTAACCTTCCTTCTTGTTCGACTCCCCTCTGGAGAGTTGCCGCGATCCGCCGCCAGGTGCCGCGCGGGTGCGGCGCACCTTGAAGGTGAAGGTCGCCAGCGAGGTATAAGTGAACGCCAGCCTTGATCTTAACCTACCGACGGATCACGCTCTCCTTTGGAGATACAACTGGAGTCATGGAGGCTATTACAAACTCGCTCCAGCACAAAGGATTGCTGGAAGGTTTCTGGCCTTGGTCGCGGGCTATTACGCAAGTTCCTCAATATCCATTGTAATTATTTTTCCTGCCATCAAGAAGTATTGAAGATCAGAATAGTACGTGTGTACATTCAATCAGTACTTCCTACATTCCTATGAACAACGATAATATCAGAAGCCACAATATGTGCATTTATGCATTCAATGCCTTTTGTAATAATGAATTGACTGTTCTCTCCTCACCGATTGAGTGAATTCGAAACACATGAGCTTTTTAAGTATTTTACATTTTTCGAAAACTCGATCGTTTACGGAGAGTTTAATCTATTTTTAAAAAATCTTTTTCTTTTCATCATGCCAAAGAAGGTAGGTGTTGGAGTTGCATTCAAAAGAGAATTTCGGAAAACGTTCTTCAAATCTTAATTGCTCCTACCTACTGGTTTATGGCAATTCACACACACACACACACACATATAGATATGCACATTTTTGTAATGGGAAGGACATTAGCCCAACTGCAGCCCCCAGCCGAAATTTTGATTTGATCGGTAAAAATGTGTCAAAAAACCCTTAAAAAGAAATTAAATAAGATCACTTAGTTCTTAAAAAATATTTTATTTTGGCTTTAATAGTGTTTTGTTGGCTAAAACACTTCCCAATTTTAAATTGAACGGGTCGGGGCAAAATAGTACCAAGCAACATTTTTAACAAAACTGAACTGTAGCTACTATATGTTGGATATTATTTGGTACTATCAGTTGAAATGGTTAGGGGCAACAATATTAAGTAGCATAAAGAGCACTCTGTAGTCATATCTTAGTAGCATCTTCATAGACCAATACCCACGTAATATCCGACATATAGCAGCTACAGTTATGTTTTGTTAAGAATGTTGCTTGGAACTATTTTGCCCCGACCCGTTCAATTGTTAGTATTCCATACCCCGGAAATGGTTTCAGCCCACCCCCTCGAAATTCGATCGATAGCCGCTGAGGTGATAAGAAATCACGGGATGGTTGGTATTCTGTTATGAGAAAAAAAAACGTCAGATTATCAACCAAAAATGTTTGGTTGAAGATCTGACGGTATTGCTCCAAGCCGAATCCCAAATGTCCCTTGACTTCTTATACATATATTTGATAGCTTGCATTATTATAGGTAATGGGAGATGTGCATTAAACCTGAACCAAACTATTAATTTACTCGTATCAGCCAAGCTTCATTGCTATTAGCAATATTGCTGTAGCATTTATTCGTGCGGTACTTACAAAGGTTCCCAAATGAAACATGGTACATACATACTTCGTCTATACATTGGCTGGTAAACAGCCAAATCCGCCAATAGGAACAACGTTTGTTCTGCGATTTTAGATAGTTTTTTTTTTTTGACAGGCAGAATGAAATAAAACCTTTTCCAAGGACATATTTATAACAGTTTTTGAGGAAAACAGGAAATTTTATTAAATGTAAGGTACCTATTCGAAAGCTTTGTACATTTCCTACAAAAACACGAGGAGATTAATTCTCGTGAACTTGCCAACGGTTAATCCAGCTAATGTTTATTACACCGTAATGGCTTGAAGATTGAATCCTAGTCAAACAAGTTGTCATTCTAAAATATACGAAACGCAAATAAAACATAAGCGGTGTTCACGTGCAGGGGATGATGTTTTCACTTACTGCCAAATGTATTAGCGGTAGTTAGAAGGTCATCGGAGATGATTCTAACCGGATGCTGCTAGTTTTGCCAACTTTTGTCTCCCCAAAGGCAGCTGCTTTAATCTAAGAATACTAGAAGCATCGGCGAATTTTAATTCACATTTTGTCAGTAATAGTTGGGATCTCACCGTGTTTACAAGAGCAGAGTACTTGTCACCTAAGCACATGTATCTACGCGAAAATAGTGACAAGTATAAACGCCGCAAGTATAAGCAAATACAAATGGATTCTATAGTATTTACTAAGCCACAAATAAGCTCCCTCACCATGATTCTACTAAGCAATTGTCCCTTGTCACATCGAGTAAACTATCCAAAACAAGTGACAAGTTACTGGACGGACCGCACTGAAAGCACCTGCCCACCAACTTGTGAACGAGTACTTGTGGCTAAGCCGAAATTTCGAGAACGACAAATAGGGACGGACCATACTGCACGCACTTGTCCATCAACTTATGAACGAGTACTTGCCACTTGTCACTAAGCCAGCATAATGAGGCAGACAAGCACTAATGATTAGTCGTAAGCTTGTGTAAACTAGGCAGTATGGCAAATCCAGTTCATACCTAATGGAGAGCTATAACGAAATTTACACACTTTCCTCTCCTCCACCTTCTTCCTATTATTTTCCTCTTGCCGCAAAACTAACCAGCATGTGCACGATCATTAGTAAAAAAAATCATAATGAAATAATCAAAAATGTACAATATAATTATAGAATAATAAGAAAGGTATCAGGTTGGAGGAAAAACGAAATTGGGTTGCTCGAGACACAACTTATTTATACAACTTAATGTAAGATTTTCTCTCTTAGGTACTAATTTCTTGATTTTTCCTAAAATTGAAATTCAGTAAAACAATTTTTTGCAATGAAAACTAACTAAATTAAAAAAAAGAAAGAAATATCCTGAACTACTGGATGTCTTTATCAGGGTGAATAATTTCAATATCTTTGTAAATTTATTTTTTAACGAAAAAAAATATTGAATCTAATTATCAAATGTCATAACTAAAAAGAAAAAACTTTATTAATTTATTGAGCACTACCTTAACGCTATCCTAATTGGCTCAAAGCACAAGCGGACGTAATAGGCAATGAAATAGCTGATTTCAGGATTAAAGTGCGTCTAAAAATTAATAAATGAGCCATTCTATTAAAAAAAAAAGTTTTGAGAACTTCTTGAGAGGAAACATAATCACACTTAAAACTATGCATGCGTCACATCAAAAATAAAGACAAAACAGCAGATTTAGCATTTAGATTGACTCTATATCTGACTGGCTACGGAAACACTGACTCTTTTTTACTCAGATTTAAACTATGGACGTGCTGCATTATATGGATTTTCATTCCTCTGATTACCTCAAGATGGACACTAGAAAATTCTTCAGAACACGATGGTTCAAAATGAGATGATTTTTGTTCAAGATACGCCGAACACAAAACAAATTTGGTGCACATTCTAACCTACTTCGAACCCATCAAACAATAGCGATTTTCAAATATTTATGACACGATAAAATACTTGCATAATCAAAGATTAGTAATTAGAAATATATTTTTTTAAGACTTCACTAAATATTGAATAAATATTAAAGATAAGAGGTTATGCAGAAAGCTCTAAAAAATCTAATCGGTTACACGTGTTTCGAATTACGAAACAGGAGTATAAACGATTCTTGACTGAGTACGAGGTCACGAACTACTGATGATGGTAAAGACCTTCAGGGCTGACTCATCAGGTTCTGGTCACGAAAATTCACGGCCTACGTGCATGGAAAACCATCAGGAGGAGCCTTAATTTAGGAGTTACTCTCTGGAGATTTTTCCGAAAATGGCTAAATTAGTTCAGTGGAACATTTTTCGAATATGGGATGCATAAAACTAAAATTAAAAAAATATATTTATATTTAAAGAAATATTTTTGTAATGAGTTCATTTCTCGATAAAAATTACTATCCAAAAAGTATCCAGAGGACTCTCATGGGGAAGAAAGCCAATTGTGAGAGTCTGATTTCGTTAGTGTTTTGTACAAAGGTTAACACAAAATTGAACTCGTTGTGGCGATGCAGATTTTCTAGTTAAACAAGAGGAGCACAATTAAAAAAAAAACGAAAAAAAAACAAAACAAGAAAACTATAAAAAATCTTTAATAATAACTGGAAAAAGAAACAAATGAATATTCCTTTATAATATATTTATTCCATTTGCATATATTTACTCTTTTGGTTTGTGAATCCATTTTTCTTCATTTAAATGCTTTTTCCCGTAAGATTAGTCTATAAAACTTAAATAGGAAGTCGCGTTAATGGAAGATTTTTTCTCTTAGATACTAACTTCGTGATTTTTCCCAAAATTGACGTTTAGTAAAACAATTTTTGGCAATGGAAATTAAACTAAATTAAAAAAAAAAATCTTGAACTACTGGATGTCTTTATTTATCAGGATGAACAATATCAATATCTTTGTAAGTTGATTTTTTTATACCAAAAATATTGAATCTAATTATCATATTTCATGAATAAAAAGAAAAAAAAACTTTATTAATTTCTTGAGCACTATCTTCATTGGGTTAAAGCACATGCGAGCGTAATAGGCAATGATTAGCTGATTCAGGCTAAAAGTGCGTCTGAAAATCAGGGTTGGAGCATTTTTTCAGAGAAGCTGGCAACAAAATATGGCAGCATATTAACTTTAAGCTATTCATTCCTTATATCAAAACAGCAGATTTGGATTTAAATTGACTCTATATCTGACTGGCTATGTATATATATATATATATATACACACACAGACACACTCATTATTCTGCCTAGTCGTAACACGACTGATATAGATGCACAGGAAGTATCCGCGTCGTTATCGTCCAGCTGAAAATCTCCTGAGCATAGTTATACTGCTGAGCGACGCGGCTCCTGCGCTAACAGGACGAGGCCCGCCTTATCTGATGGCGCTGGTGGCCGGGGCCAAGGTTGGACTACGAATGTTGAAAATTACTTCCGTAATCCTCCATTATCGCAATCCACCACTGCTCTGCGGCATTGGAACGCAGAACACGTTCTAAACACTTCACATGTAGTGATAGTAACACCAACTAAATTGATGTACATGTTTGCTATTTGTGTACTACAACAAAGAGTTACAAAATATTACGTAGCTTTTGTAGTACCTGCGTCATTCGTCGTAAAGTCAGGTATAAAACGAACCAATGGATGTAACTATCTCCTTGTAGTTCATTCATTATTTCGCCTTTCCTTAAAACAATAATATATTTCCCTTCGCTATGTACAATTTTTCGCCACGATACGAGTCGCTTTAATATTTTATTTGCTGTAAAAAGACTCTGGTTTCGACGCAAACGAATTTGAGTTCACATATTGTACAGAATTTAACTTTTTCCCCATAGCAAAAAAAAATTGTAAGGCACGAAATAAGTAAAAATCTCTTCGGACAATTGTTCAAGCCTTAAGTGGCCCAGAATTATTATGATAAAACAGCGCTTTGTTGACATTCACCATTCGTGAGCTAATTTAATTGGGGCTCTGGCTCCACAAGATTGTAAGAACATTGTTTAAGCTTTGTTTTTAAATAAGATAATAAGTATTAGAACAATATCAATTACTTTATAGAACAAACAACACCTAAAGAATGAGACCAAAGTATAGTTGGGTTATGGCTAAGTAAAACAAGCAGATTTTTTTGGAAAAAGCTATGATTAGTACCTTGGTGGTTACTCCTTGACAGACTTCTTCAGCAATAAATGCTATAGATACCTCATGGTCCCCTAACAAGTATCTTTGGCCATCCTCCACCCCCTAGTCAATAATTGCTAAAGATCAAGCAAAACGTATTATGCTAAACGAATAATGTCTGCCGAAACGTAGGTTATTACATACCGACACGGACATATCCAGAAGACATTAAAACATTAACTAACATGGACCGTGGGAATCAACGAGAATTATTGCATGAAAATTTTGTTCTGTGGTATGGTTGAGGTGGACGAAAATTCCCTCTTGGCCAGTCTCTAAATAGACCTAAGGTCAAGACGATGGACTCTTGATTTTTGTTGAAGCTTCGCTCGGATCTATATTTACCGCCCAAATAGCACCAGTTCTCATTCTAGTAAAAGTCTGACGGAGAAATTTAAATTGGAAAGTATTTTATTTTATTTTTATTTTAATTTCTTTTAACAGTAGTGGCTATTATTATCAACACCCCCCGTTATCGTTTAATGACTGGAGTAAAGTATTATTCATACAAAGGACATACTATTTCCCTATTTCTGTTTGGCTCGTTTATCTGTTAACGCATTCTAAATTTAGACATATTTACGAACTCATACTCAACCCATTCACAGAAAAATGCATTCACTCTGACTACATTCACGTTGTTACTCTGATTGGTTCCATTATAAATTATTCTGAAACAGAGGTTCACATGTTGCCAATTATATTTACAATTATTGAAACGTGACCCAATTAAATTTACTTATTGACTTATCAGGCGGAAGGTAAACAAAAATAACAATAATAAAAATCAAGAGCTAATCTTAAAATTTTTTTACAGCTATAGTATGCAAGTCAAACTAACACTATCATGGCCACGTTTGCATGCTAAGAACAATGGCGTCAACAAGTCAGCTGATTCCAATTGATAAAGACAAGAGTCAGCTGACTGGTAGGTGACATTGTTTTAAGCTTCAGTCATGACGTGGCCCTGACAGTGGAAGGTTGTTTTGCTTAATGTGACTGTAAATATTTTCAATGTTAGCTCTTAATGACACACTAAAGGTGCGAAACTAGTAGAGCTGGGATTAATAAATCATTTTTATTAATTTAAGTTGTTTTTTTTACCTTCCGCTTGATAAGTTAATAATAATATTTAAACAAATAATTATAAAAAGCTCAATAAAATAATTTGAATAACATATACAAATATACAGACCATTTCTCTGACCGTTGCATTTATAATATAGTTGACACAATCCTCACAAATTCTGTAAATTATTATTTTACGATATTACCTTATATAGGTCTTTTAAAATGAATATTGGAATTTTTAAACTCTGTAATACTTATTTCTTACAGTTATAAATGATAGGTCAAATTAAAGAGCAACTAAAACAGTTATGTTTGTTGGCACCACCACGATTAAAATCTGGCCATCTGTTCACCAGTCACCACACTAGAGCTTTCTAACGGATGCTGGTGGAAAGAATGCTTCGACGAACGCACTAGTGCCAAGAAACAAAACTGAGTTGCTCTGCCATGTATCGTATCATTTGTAACATTACGTTTTTTTTTTGGTTGGATTTAAGGCGCAAACTATAATTTTACTGTAATATGTTATTAATGATACGTCAAAAAAATAGCAACTCCAACAAAAGTTATCAAACAAAACAAAACTGTTCAAGTTGCTCTTTAATTTTACCTATGATTTATAACAAAAATTCTATAACGCCGACATTTATTTTGAAACACCGGGTATAAATTAAATAAATAATAATAATTTGAAATTTATAGAGAGAAATTTCTTATTACGGGAAGTATTAATGAAATAAAATAAAATTTCCTGTTTCTTGACAAGCTGGCTCAAAAGTGTTTCGATGTTAATCAAATTCGTTTCAAAAAGACTGTTTGATGTGAAAGCTCAAGTTCGTTGCGAGCAGAATCCGTCCACCAAACGTCATTTTATGGGCGAAATTCGCGCAAAAACAAAACAGTAACGCTTACGTATTTGCGCTCATAGGATTCCAAGTACAAGTTTTATAAGTTATTGGACGTGGGAAATCTAATCTAACCATTTCCAAGACGGTATTTTTCTTTAGATTTTCGGATATATTCTGATTTAAGTCTAAACGGGTTTAGAAAGCCTATTAAATGTAAAGGATCTATTCGAAAGCTTATTAAATTGCCTACATACACGGGTCTTATGCGATTTTTGATAGAGTGATCTTATTCGGATAAATCTGTGCTTAAATATAGTAATTTTCGCTTAGGTTAATGTATGTTTTATGTTTTATTTTTTGTAGATATGTTTTTTTGTGTCTAAATACTGTCATTGTCTTGCCAGTATTATGTATTTTCATTAAGGATAATATCGGATTGCGCCACCTTCGTTCGACGACATAAGTGCGTTTTTGTTGACTGTATGGAGGGACTAAACACAATAATATAATAAATTAAGTTATTCTTCTCTGATTACACATAAAATCAGACACACGAATTTATGTTTTATCCTACAAGAGGAAACCAACAATAAGGTTTCCAGTCTTGTTGATTCCTAGATGTTCGAACTGACCTTTGCGTAGCCTTGCCATCGAGTGATGTATCATCTGTTCTGACCAGAGCTGAGCGGAAATAGGTTCCTTGCTGGTTTCGGCAGCCTCCAAATAGATAAAGACTCACCAAAGGTCAGATTTTGTGTTATCTCTTTCCTTTGAGGTTTTACATTAAAGGCACCGAACTAGTCAAATAAACATGTCGTTTGATTCATGTCATTAATTGAGAACATTTCTTCTTTTTTTTGTTCATCTGTTGAATGATATAAATAAATGTTTGGTTATGATTTAAAAGAAGGTAGATGACCAAATGACAACTTGGGACACCTGGGGTCAAGCTACTCGTATCAAATTCTTTAGTTTAGTAGAGTTGTAGATTGTAATAGTCACCATATCAACGCTATACTTACCTTTCTTAAAGACAACAATATTTTTAACAAAATTTAACAAACCCCAGACCAAACTCCTCAAATAGTCAACATGTGGGTGTAGTATTTATTACAACAACCACTTAATTTTCTTAATTCATTGTCTTTGATTGTCTAGACGACCCAAACTTTGCTTTTAACATCGCCGTTGAAAGTTTTTTTTTTTTTTTTTTTTTTTTTTTGTTTTTTTTTTTATAAACATCACTCATGACGTGATATATTCATTTATTCATCATTATTTTACATAGGATCCTTCCTATTGATTGTACATGGGGCTATTGTTCTTATGTATGTTGTCATATTATGCATAGAACCTATATTGTAAATAGAAACTGTTGCGATTATATATAGTCATATTGTACATAGGAACTATTTTCTTCGTTTCCTTTATAATTATAAGTTTTTCTTAAAAATGTATTGTTTTTTACTAGTTAATTTTACTTTTAGCTGTATGTTATTCACAAACTTAATTGTATAATTAGATTAAAACACACAATAATGTAATTGGATTTGTAATTATGTAATATTGTAACTATTTTGTTGTTGTTATGTATTTCTATTTTATATGTGTACCTGGGCGAAACGCTGTCAATGCGGGGTGCTCATGAATAAATTATAAAAAAAAAAAAAGATTGTAATACACCCCTAAATAAATAAAAAATGAACAAATATGAATTAAAATACACTCTCTTTAAATACTAAATTCTTGTTAATATAGATTTGAAATTCTGTATCATTCATTGCCAAAAAGTAAAATGTATTTTATATATATATATATATATATATATATATATTTTTTTTTTTACGGCGCATCTACTTCTAGGTCATTAGCGCCGACATCCAGGGTGCAGCGAGGAATTTTCCCAACGAGCCATGAGATGAGAAAATTCCTGCCGGAGGTGGAGATCGAACCCACCATCTCCCGCTTATGAATCCAATGCGCTAAACATTAGACCACGGGAGACCCCATGTATTATAATTAACTAAATTTATAATATCTTCTTTTAAAACATTTTTATTTTCTACAACGTTGGTTATTGTCAGGGTATTGATTATACCAGTTGAATTCAGTATGTGATAAATCAAAATTTAGGTTGTCAAGTTAACCATTCATTCTTAAGAAAGATAAGATCATTTTTAAGAATTTGTTTGTCGGATGCAATGTTTCAGTAATTTTCGATTTATGACATATATATATATATATATATATATATATATATATATATATATACGTATATATATATATATATATATATATATTTTATTTTTTTATTTTTTTTTACGGCGCATCTACTTCTAGGTCATTAGCGCCGACATCCAGGGTGCAGCGAGGAATTTTCCCAACGAGCCATGAGATGAGAAAATTCCTGCCGGAGGTGGAGATCGAACCCACCATCTCCCGCTTATGAATCCAATGCGCTAAACATTAGACCACGGGAGACCCCATGTATTATAATTAACTAAATTTATAATATCTTCTTTTAAAACATTTTTATTTTCTACAACGTTGGTTATTGACAGGGTATTGATTATACCAGTTGAATTCAGTATGTGATAAATCAAAATTTAGGTTGTCAAGTTAACCATTCATTCTTAAGAAAGATAAGATCATTTTTAAGAATTTGTTTGTTGGATGCAATGTTTCAGTAATTTTCGATTTATGACATATATATATATATATATATATATATATATATATATATATATATATCATTTCATTAGCAGTATTTTCTGGGTATGTTTTCGTTATACATCATGGATTTTTATTCATTTAAAAAAAAAAAAATTAACTTCCCTAAATATATTTTTTGTTTTTTCCCCAATCTACTAAACCTGAAAATATTTTTTTAAACAAAAACTAGGCGTCCTTCTTATGTGTCGAATACCCTTTCCTAGTTCCTTAACGAAAATTTAAAACCACGAAACACAAAGATTCCTAAAGGCCAAAAAACTGCTATAATATTTGTAAATATCAAAGGGATGTTAAAAAAAGCTGCGTATATTTTTAATTTTTTTTAAAAATAAAAATTAAATAATTTTATTCTAAAGGAAAAAACTTGTTAAAAAAAACTTTTTTTACCTTCTAAAAATGTATAACCGGGGAAGAGTACTAACGTACTACTACTTCTTCATAGACCAGCTGAAAAAACTGAAATAATTATCTGTAAAACGAATGAAAATAATATTGGGTTTTAGAGTAGGGACTAGGAAAGGATAGAAGAAACTACATTTAACAAGGACGTCAAGTATTAATAAAAAAATAATACCACCTGTCGTGAAATTGGTGTGAAAATTAATGTAGAAAATGTCTGATTTCGTGAAGTCAAATATTAAAACATGTACCAAACAGTGTCCTCTGCTTGGAAATAGCTGCGGGTGTAGTGGCGTCTAGCTTCGGCGTACAGCGGACACCTGAGTAGGAAGTGAAGAAGTTTTTGAAATTTTTTATTTTTTGAAACTCATCGATACTACGATATACAACTTTTGGGTAAGTTTTTAGCAAAGAAAATATTACAAAATGATTTTATCAACATGAGTTTTGGAATTTGTAGTTTATTTTCTTATTAAAATAAATAGTAGACGAAAATGTCAAAATTATTTCATTATGTAGGCAGAAATTCCAAATTAACACAATCTCAATTTATTAAAAGTAACGGTTGCCTAATGATAAGTAGGTGGACCTTCCGCGACAGTTATTTATATCATTAATATACAATTTTATAATAATAGATTCGATTTTTTAACACATTTTTCTGACACTTTTCATGTTATATTTCTATTACTAAATTTTTTTTACTAAGTTATGCATGTAGCGAATAAAAATATATAGAGCATGCTTAAAAAATAAACCGCTCGACCATTTGGTTGAACATTAAAATTGCTTTTTATAAAAGGGTGGCAACCTATAGATAGCCCGGCGCTAATGGCCAAGATGTAGATGCGCCGTAAAAAAAAAAAAAAAAAAAAAAAAAAAAATTGGAGTAATTTTAGAACAATGTGTGAAAATAAGATTAAATCTTTATCGATAATAGTCATACGTCTGTACATTCTTTTACGTACGAATTAGAACACAAAACACTCGGGTAAATTGTTTGTTCTCAGTATTTCCTAAAGGATTATGTAGAATTTATGATAATTTATTACTTTCTCTAATTTTACTTTAGGTTTATAAGGATTTTGTTAATAGAGATAAAATGTATTATTCATGTGTTGACGGACTGAAAATCATTCAGACGAATCATAATAAATCTCTTCTCATAATCCCATGAATAAAAAAAAGTAGATGTAAAAACGTATCACAAAAAAAATTATATATAAAATACAAAAATATTCTATTTTTATACAATAAATACACAGTCATTGTATTTTCATGTTGTCCCAGCTTAAAAACTCATCAATGATTAAAAGCATTTTTGGTTTTGCCTTAATTGATGTGTTGCTTTTCACATAAAAACCTATTACTTCCGCTTCAAAGCAAATGTCATGAGAAGCCAAAATGTTTTTATATTGTGCGCTCACAATTTCGCATAAAAATAAAAACTGGTGATCACGTTTAGTATGAAGGATTGTAGATATTGAGTTCAAATTTTCGTCTACTGATCTTGATGAATAGAATATAATAAAAATTACGACTGGGAATGGGAAATAACTACTTTGGCTCCAGGGTAAATCCCCGCCCCTCCTAATGAACCAATTTAGTTTATTTTTACAACACACTTTTCCCTTCAGTTGACCACAACGAATAACGAGTTTCGTCGATATATAATAAAAATTACGACTGGTATTAGCAAATAACTACTTTGGCTCCAGGGTAAACCCCCCTCCTAATGAACCAATTTAGTTTATTTTTACAACACACTTTTCCCTTCAGTTGACCACAACGAATAACGAGTTTCGTTGATATATAATAAAAATTACGACTGCTATTGGCAAATAACTACTTTGGCTCCGGAGTAAACAACCCCCCCTCCATATGGACCGATTTTGTTGGTTAACGAATTATTGGTACTATATACCAAGTTTCGTGGCGAAAAACAAAAACTCTGGCCTGTATCGTGTTAACGGACATATATATAAATTTTAACTGGGGTCATTTTTGGTATCCTGTCTACTAGATAGGATCGATAAAGATTCCAAGACATTTTTCAAAAATTCCGTCATGAGTGAAACCTCAATAGCTACTTTCCTTCGGAGGAAAGTGCTAAAAATGTAAAGTACCTAATAAAATTGTTGATGTAGTACAGAGGTGCTCACGTGGCTTTTTAAAAATAATTATTTTAAAAGTTTGGTCTGGGGCTTTTGTTATCTTATTACATTATTATCATATTAAAGTTGGTATTTTGTCGATTTGATGTCTGATGTCACTAAGTGTTGCACAGATGTCTCGTGGACGGTCTAAGTCTTGTCTCATGTAAGTCATTCAGTATCTGTAGAATTGAGAGATATTTGCGTTTTTGCATACAGCTTTTTCGGACTTTGCCGAAGTTGCGCCGAGCTCACGAGTTTATTACTTGTCATTAGTGCCATGTAACTATGTCTAAACAAGGTTATTTTTTAGTGACAAGTGACAAATATTAGTAAACACCTCCAGTAGAGTAATAGGAATAGAGACAAGTAAGCATACACTCAGCGACAAGTAAGCTCTCCCCTGCCATTATACAAGGCAGTTGATCCTTGTCACATCCTGTAAACAGGTGAGTAAAAGTGCCGAACGCACTTGCCCACTTGGTACAAACGAGTACTTTTCACTTGCCACAAGATCAGCTTAGAGAGAGGGAAACACTTATCACACGTACTAAGAATGTGTAAAAAGGCATTATATAAATGTGGCGTATTCTTAGTCTAGCTAAGACAATTCCTTCCCCAGTTTGATGATGCCACTAGGTTATGGTATGCTCGATTGCCGTAATCTTGTTTTCTGTTATACAATTTAGTGGCTATGTGTCTTTTATATTGTTGTTAGTGGGTCATGTAATTTCGTTTGGTACGTTTTAGCACTTTCCTCCGAAGGAAAGTAGCTATTGAGGTTGCACTCATGACGGAATTTTTGAAAAATTTCTTCAAATCTTTATCGATCCTATCGAGACACCGAAAATGACCCCCGTTAAAATTTATATATATATATATATATATATATCTATATATGTATATATATATATCTATATATATATATATATATATCTATATATATATATATATATATGCATGTATATATATATATATATATATGTCTGTTAACACGATAGCGGCCAGAGTTTTTGTTTTTTCGTCACGAAACTTGGTAAATAGCATTCAATTAGCAAACGATTGAACGAGTTCGTTAACCACCAAAATAGGTCCACCGGAAGGGGGGGGGGTTACCCCGAACCCACAACACTAATTTGACCATGTCAGCCGTAATATTTGTTATATTTCAACGAAACTTGGTATTCGTAGTGGTAATATAGAGAAAAAAGTGAGATATAAAAATGAACTAAATCGGTTCATAAGGAGGGGGGGGGGGGTTTACTCCGGACCCACAATACCAATTCGCCACTACCAGCCGTGATTTTTGGTATATTTCGACGAAACTCTGTATTCATAGTGGTAATCTACAGGTAAATATGTGTTGTAAAAATAAACTAAATCGGTTCATTAGGAGGGGGGGGGGGTTTACTCCGGACCCAAATTACTATTATACTCATACCGGTCGTAATTTCTGCTGTATTGTAACGAAACGCGGTATACGTCGTGGGTAACTCATGAGAAAGAAGTTTTTTTTTTTTTTTTTTTTTTTTTTTTTTTTTTTTTTTACGGCGCATCTACATCTAGGTCATTAGCGCCGACATCCAGGGTGCAGCGAGGAATTTTACCAGCGAGCCGTGGGATGATAAAATTCCTGCCGGAGGTTGGGAATCGAACCCACCATCTCCCGCTTATGAATCCAAGGCGCTAGCCATTAGACCACGGGAGACCCCATGAGAAAGAAGTGTTGTAAAAATGAGTTGAATCGGTCAATCGGAAAGCGGGTTTACTTTGTAATATATTTCAATAGAAAAGACCGCCAGACGTAGGTTCACAAAGCCGCCGCAAGGAGCGCTTTCTTCCACTAGAGGGACTGTATCCTGTTCCTGCTTTAGATCAAAATACGATAATATGAGGTTTTTTGTATTTATTACGTAGAGTAGTAGGTTACATGTGTAAACATAACTCTGGAAGCAAATTAATAATTGATCAGTTACTCATTACAAAATTAAAACAGAACTATTCATGTTTTTATTTTATTTATGTAGGATATTTTAAGCAAATTGTTCTGGAAAGCAGTCTACACTACCCAAATTCTGAGGAAAGTGCTCCTGCGTGACGGACTTTTTAATTGGTTCTCGTTTGTTAGTCATCATTCGTACATCGTTCTCGTCAACAATACAATGCATTGTGTTTTCCGACTGTATATAAATTGAGGGTTAGTTCTATAACTTCTATGTATTTTGGGTGTGTTGGGTAGACGTTTTGAGATCACTGGAGCACTGATGTTACTATTCTGGCCCTATCGAATGTCACTAGCTAAAAGAATGATCTGGAAATGCGCAAAGATGTCGCGTTCTAACGCCAAATGAGATTTGCGATGTTTATTACCAACGATATGATGATAGTACTTTAAGAGGCGGCACGCCGAGTGACATTAACCGAGCGTGTGGTGAGATATCGCTGTCGAGTTGCTGATAAGGAAGCAGGGACGTGCTTACGTAACGTTGACAAGGTCTCAACAGCTGGGCTCAGAAACAAGCCTTGGAGCCCGCCCATTTCTCGCGCCAAATCTCAATATAATCGCTCCTTTATCTTCGGCAATATTATATAAATGTATTAAATCACCGTACAATACAAAGGACGGAATTCGCCTTCAATGACGATTTTTAACGACTTGAAAACGAATATTGTTCTCATCCGAAACACCGAGAATCTATTTTAACCAAATCTAGTCACACTCGCAGAAAAATCTTCATATTAGTGTGATTGCATAACATTCTAATCCCTAGTTTAATTTGGGGAGCTCTGAATAAAAGTATTTAATATCCTATGTAAAATGCAAGCTTCTACTCCAATGTCGTCTTGAGAAACATAAGAGTTTAGGCACCATAATGCGCTTAATTACTGAATGCAGACTTATGATGCGTTTAGAAAATATATCTCAGGTGTCGGATAAATAATTATCATAATTATTATATCCGACACCTGAGATAAATTTCCTGCGAGAAGTGTCAGATGTAAACACACCCTTATTGCTTGTGATAGAAATATATATCTCAGACAGAAATTGTTAGCAGTTTAAATTAGCGACAATTTCTGTCTGACATAAATATTCTGCAATAACTATCACCCTTAGAGAAAACTTTGACATTCCCAATATCTTGACTGACTTACTTAGAGACGAGAGCCAATATATAGAAAACACAATAGAATTTTTGAAACAAACCAGTCTACATAAGATTCCTTAAATACAACTAAATCTGAATAATAATTAATAATTTTAATTGTCTGATTAGAAAACTGCTTGTATGCCACTTTCTTTGTATTTTATTTTTTCCCCACTGAATTCGTTTTTTTTACTGTTAGTTTAATTTTTAACATTGTAAATTCTTAAATTATCTAAGTTAAAATTGTAAATATGAATTATAATCCTCTGTAAAACTATAGGTACCTGATTTAAAACTCCATCATCTATGTATGTAAAACTTTATCTTAAGTCATGTGCATTATCATGTATCGGTGTAAAATTATATGTATTGTCTATCTATGTAAAACCATTTAAAATGATCTTTCCGGCGCTAATGACCAAAAAAAAATATGGTTTTAGTATAGAAATCACGTTTTTTGGTGTTTTGGCATGGAAATTTCATGTGACTGTAGGGGTCCAAATTTTTTCCGGGTGTACAGAAAGTGACGTCATCGATCATTTGAACGGAAATTTCTTTTGTCAGGAAATTAAACAAGTAATTTAGCAATTCCGCCAATTTTAATCATTGCTGGGTATTATTGATAAAAAAAAGTAAAGTTAATTAATGAATTAATAAATGATTTTTTTTGCCAAATAACATTTTCCCTTATGAATGAAATCACTCAAAGTTTACACTCTTTTTCCACTAGGATATGAGACCTAAAGGGGGCTATGTTAGCTCAGTGGTAGAGCACTGGACTAATAAGTAATTCCCTGACCGTCCCTAGGCCAACCCAGCCTTTAATTAATTTATCAATGGGTACCTTGGTGCTAATGACCCAAGCAGTTGAATTAGCAAGGGGAAAATCCGGCGGTCGGAGCATAGTACTGACCACACTATCTCCCTAGTGTGCCGTATGGTCATGAATCAGATACCTCTATAGTATCTGGGACTTATTTTTTTTTGATACCCAAAAAACTTTACTTGGACTCAAAGATTTCACAAAGAACTATAGGGAACGTTTCTAAATATTTATTTTTTCTTTTTCTGGATCTGAAATTTAGGAGAGGCAATATTAAATGTCGACTTGTAGGTAGAGATATCTACAACAGCTTTAGATAGCTTTTGAAGGAGGAGCCGAAAGCCTTCAAGGCTAACAGGAACCGAGCCGGAAACTAGTTTACACACATCCTACACCTTTACTAGCTAGAATATACAATTTCATAACCAATGGACCTATCTAATTTTAGGAATTTTAGTAATTCAATTAAAACTGTACTGACCAAATTAAAAAAAAAAAACACGGGTCTCTGTAACCTTATATGATGGTCTTAATGCGACGTAAAAAATAAAAGAAAACGAAGTATTGAATAGGTACCTTAACTGTGTATTGAATACAACAAGACAGTTCTTACCTGAAACAAAAAAAAAAAGTGGTGTTAAACAAGGTAAATGGAAGAAAAAAAGGAATGGGTAAAGGTATTTTTTTATTTTTTGGTTCTATATTTATATATTTTTATTATTTTCTACGCGTATTATCTGGCGGGATTAGCGCAGGCCTCACAAGAGGTTGCCATTCTTTTAGCGCGCTTTCTCCCTCCCTCCAGAAGGTGGAAACCCGCTTATTTGGTTGACTTCACGACGCAATACAGAAACATTCACGGTTCAGAACCCATAGATCCCGAAAATAAGGGTCGTTCAAATTTGTATATATGTGTGTGTGTGTGTATATATATATATATATTTATATATATATATATATATATATACATATATATATATACATATATATATATATATATATATATATATATATATATATATTTACACACACACACACACACACACATATATATATATATATATATATATATATATATATATATATATATATAGAGAGAGAGAGAGAGAGAGAGAGATTTATTGGTTTATATTTGTCAGTTCGCTCTCTCACATGCTCAAAAATGGTCCGAATTTGATGCAATTTGGTACAAAAATCGTTCGTCTAATTTGAAAGGTCAAGTTCTTTAACCAGATGAATGTCCACCGGAACATAGTTTGTGGAGTAAAATTCGCGCGAAAAAAAAAAAAAAAAAAATCGTAACGCTTACGTTTTCGTGTTTATATACTTGCAGGCATTCGGTTCCCTGACATAGGGAAACGAATGAAACATTCTTAAAGTAATATCTGTAACCGTTTACGAGAAAAGTTGATACAACATTTTTTTAATGTTTTACAGTAATTTTATGTTTGGATATTGGGAAACGATCGATTCAGTTAAAACTTGCTACAGGCGTTTGAAGTTCATCTAATGTAGGATATTTAAATTTTTGTTATTTATAGTTGCTTTTTGAGTTAAGGAATTATTAAAAAAATAATTATTAACAGACAAGAAGAGTTTTCGGTTCTTGGTATACTGTCTAAAATTTCTCGAATACCGTAGGGCATTCAGGTGGTAAGTGGAAGGACCATTCGAAAACTTACTACATTCCCTACAAAAAAAGGTAAAAAATTGGAGAAATACGTTCTTAAACCTTTGAAATTTTTAGTTCCGTTGTTTTGAACGGAAGTCTGTCTCTGGTTACCTCATTTATCTTTTCTTTCTTTGAGAGATAGAGAGAGTGAGGGGGGGGGGGGGAGCGTGAGCGGCCTTTCACGCAAGTATACGATATGACGGAGGAGTGCTGGGATCAATGCCGGACACCTGTTGCTTGAATGCGTCGTGGAAATTAAAGCCAGCCGTTAACCATCAGCTGTAAGAAATACCCACCTTCTTCCTCGTGATTTATGTTGGAAGTTTGTTTACACTTCGACGCCTTTAGCAATCGTTTCATTAAGGCGTTTTATGGCCTTCTCTAGATAGTGTTTAAGTACTCGTAATATATTAGTTATTACTGAGTTGAGGTTAAAATAAATATATTTTTGTCGCACAACTGTCATAAAGAAGATGGATGTTCGAGGTTTGTAAGCGGTTTTCATGGTGTGTTTTCTATATTAAACTTTTCCCCCCCTTCTTTTCATGTTCACCAACATATAGGGCATTAGCTCCCATTTAATTGATCAACAAGAAAGAAATGGTTTTAATAGATTTAGGGTTAGCTTAGAATTTTATGTAGATAAAAAAATAAATAAAACAGTTGATTTTAATATAAATGTATGACTAATGTACGATTCTTTTGACAAGTGTGAAAATTCAATTATTTATTTATTAACTTGAAGAGCTTCACTACAATGGTGATGAGAAAAAAAAAAGAAACAAAAGAAACCTATGCATAGAGTTAAATTAAGGACCATTTTAATTCTGATAAAATCACAAACAATTTTTTTTTCTATTTAATTTTTTATGCTCTGTTCAAGCAGCATTCAAGTAATTATGATGTGGTAATTGATAATTAAACTAAAAAGAAGAAGAAAGAGAAATGAAGAGAAATTATGTCATAAAGGAAAGAGAAAAACATTTAGGGCATTAGTTATAAGAATTAAGTTTGTTTTGTTTATTATTCTGACATAATGTTTGACGAATCAGCTGATTTAAATATCAGCTGATCTCATAACTTCACGATATAACCTTACCAATCCTTTACTCTTCTAACAGTGCCATTTTATTTTTTTGACGGTTGCAATATATATATATATATATATATATATATATATATATATATATATATATATTATTTTTTATCCTAGGAGGCATGGGGTCATTAAAGCTGTCTTCCCTTTTTTATACTACTTTATTTATTGGGCCCGACATGTTTCGTGCGTCTTTTCTTCGCACCTCTTCAGGGGCACTTCTACAACAAAATATCATTTTTTTGAACATCCACAGAAATCTTTTTTCTATTATATTAAAACTATCAATGTTCCACAAAATGCATTAAAAAAAATTATCATGCTCCATTAAATATTACCCCTACCCTAAATATTGCAATAATTATAGCTAAATTACACATTTTTTATAAAAGGTGTTGAGTCCTACCTTGCAAGGAAGTCCTCGTCAAATATTTTTTAAAATTTTTTTTAAAATTTTTGGGTATTAATCTTATACCCAATAATATTTGACGAGTAGACTCAACTAGGACAACAACTAAGGACAGATAACGACAGGGCCATTTTGGCAATCCACTTACAGGGTTAGTATCAAGCCGGACTCCAGAGGGAGTACTGGGTAACGAGAGGACTTCCTTGCAAGGTAGGACTCAACACCTTTTATAAAAAATATGTAATTTAGCTATAATTATTGCAATATTTAGGGTAGGGGTAATATTTAATGGAGCATGATAATTTTTCTAATGCATTTTGTGGAACATTGATAGTTTTAATATAATAGAAAAAAGGTTTCTGTGGATGTTCAAAAAAATGATATTTTGTTGTAGAAGTGCCCCTGAAGAGGTGCGAAGAAAAGACGCACGAAACATGTCGGTCACAATAAATAAAGTAGTATAAAAAAGGGAAGACTGCTTTGATGACCTCATGCCTCCTAGGATAAAAAAGAATTTGGATATTTCGGGTCATCTATAAGAATAAATAATATGTATATATATATATATATATATATATATATATATATATATATGATATATTCAAAAAAGGAAATAAAACGTTCAAACATTCACCCAATAAAGTACTAATGTGTTCTATTAGACTTTTTATTTTAATAATTCATACTGAGTTTAGTCTGTTCAAGTAGTGTTGACGTGAAAATTTCTAGTTAAATAATAAACTGCAGGAGCAAGAAAGAGATAGTGAGTAATAAAGGGGCGAAAAAAAGAGAAAGAGAGATCTGAGACTGGCCGAAGAGTGCCAAAGCAGATATCCGACTATAAAAAAAAAAAAGAAAAAAAAAAAAAGAAGTTACACTTCTACAGGGTTATAGAACCATAACCCAGTAGAAGAAAACAAGAAGAGTTACAACCCTCTTATAAAGTAATAAGAAACAGCGAGAAAATTTACATAAATTAAAATATTTTAAAATTTTAAGTTCAAGTTAATAAATTAGGACTGTTGTATTTATTATTAGGAAAACAGTTGATTTAAATATCAGCTGTTTTTATAAATCAGCTGATCTCATTACCTAATCTATGCCACTAGTCCAACAGAAAGGAACATGAAAACATCTGCCAAATAAGGTTATTCTTTTGAAGTTGTTATATTATATTGTGACGGTTGTAACATATTAAATGGTGAATTAAAATATCGCCAAAGGAGCTAACAAATTCACATTAACAATACATATAAGTACTAATCTATTTAATTAGACTTTTTATTCTTATTTTAATTGCTTCTCTCTGCTGTCTGTTCAAGTAGTGTTGATGTGTTAATTGCTAATTAATGCAAAAATAAAAAACTGCAAGAGTAAGGAAGAGAAAGTGAAGATAAAGAAGAGAGGGAGAGAGAGAGCCGAGATTAGCCGAAGAGTGCCGAAGCATAGATCCGACTAGCACCCTAACCCAGTAGAAGAAAAACAAGAAGAGTTACACCCCGCCTCCTCTCTTCCAACTTCTTTTATTTTATCTTCCTACACTTACCTACTCCACTATCTACCTCCTTGGCTCACTATCTACCTCTTTGCCTTACTATCTACCTCTTTGCCTTACTATCTACCTCTTTGCCTTACTATTTACCTCTTTGGCCTACAATGTACCTCCTACGTATGCATTCGATCTTCTTCACTTTCTTTCATCACGATACAGCTGCCGTCAAAAGAAAAATATACTTCTACATATATTTTAAAACTAAATTTGGTTTTGAATGAGTAAATTCCAAGGAAAACTTAAAATAATGTAATGATAAAATTAATCCAGACTCTGTGCACAGACTCAGGTGCAATAAAAATTAAAAACTAGTCACAGCATAAAAATGTCCAAATAGTTGGTACTTAGTGTGTTTGCTTGTTATGCTTATAAGTGTAGAATATGGAAACTTTTGAAATGTAACCTAATATTTCAACTTCAAAACGGAACCAATATTTTCTAAATTTCAAGCATGGTTTTCTCCGACTGAAGTGATTTTTTTCGAAATTTACGCCTGAAATTATGTAGTAGAAAAATTATTAGGGTTTCTTAGGTTTTAATTTCATTTAGTAAGATTACCTAGTTCTTTCCATCAACACAGCCCTGGTTAAGGCTTGAAATTCAAGCCGAAACTCTGGCAAAAAAATCCACTTTTTAAGAGAATGGAGTTTTATTGTGGATGATGACCAAACTTGCACTTTGGCAATCTCAACGATCAAAGATCCTTAAAAAATCTTCTCAGTTCTCAGGTTTATCAGTCATTTAACAGTAATATAAGTTTTTATATATAACTAGTCACCGAAAATTAATAAGAGATCGTTTTGGGTTGTTTTTGTGCATTAGGGAAATTTTAACGCCAAAAATGTAGTTTCGCTATGAAAACATATGGATTTAGTCTCAAAATTTTGTGTCACGGATGATGCAGAAGAGTAACGGAAATTACATTATTTGGCGAGAAACTAAATTCTTAATTTGGCGGGAATTAATAAATTATTGTTAATGGACAATTTATTGCAAGAAATGAATACTCGGTTTTATTGCATTTTCGAACGGCATTTTTATGATAAAAATCATCTCCCTTTAGAGGGAAATAAAGGGAGGTTTTTCATAGTAACAGTAAAATGAGGTTATAAATTTAAGGTTATATGAAAAATAGGAACACATTTCACACAAATCACTCTAGAGGTAAACATTATATGGTAAAACGCTAAGATAATGTAGTTCCTGTGGGTGGGACTATAGGAATTCATTGTCGAAGATGCTTATATCGAGCCATCGTTTGCCAAGGAGGCACTAATAGTAAGCATTGAGCCTGTATCTCAATGCTTCGGCCATTGACACCCAATGACGTCATAAACACTGAAAGCAAGTAATGCTTAAAATAACTCTTTGTGGTAGACAAATTCATCACCTCCCTGCATTGATCTTCTCACCCACCATCACCTCCTTCAAAACGTTATAAGTCCTAGAATATCTAAATGTTTTTAGAGAATTCGTTTCAAGCTACCAGCGAAGATGAATGTATAATTGAGCTGCGAGTAAAGCCAGTTGTAGCGCTAAGAGGCTGACCGCCATTATTGCTGGCGTTATGACGTCAATCGTACTAAGGCCTTCGAGATAGAAGCAATTAACCATAGAGGTTTGTACGTACTTATCTTCCTTAAAACCATTCACCTTCAGCCATAGAATGCTTTCTTTCAAGCGTAATTTGACTCGATAATTATTTTCATTTAACTTAACATCGTTTGATTGTTTATTCAAGAAAGGTATTAAACAGTATTTTTTCAGCAGTAAAATATCTTCTCTACAATTTTAATATTTATGGGCATATTTAAGTTTATGAATAGTTAAAAGTGACCGCAATTTTTGTATTCAAGTATATTCCAGGCGGAAGGTCTATAAAAATAGAATTTAACAAGTCAATTATTTACTAAAACAAGCTCAAAATATTTCCCGCCACTCTGCGTACACCTTCAGGGGCTCAACAACTCACTATATTAAAATATCAGCGTAATAAGGTGAGCTTTCCCCTATTTCCCCACGTCAAAAATAAGGTTACTATATAAGACTACAATCAGCTGTGTAGAATCGATAAAGCACAGAAAGTAAAAATCGATTATCCCCAAACCTTTAACATAAAAATAAAATGAAATTGTTATACTTATTTGACCATGAAAATATTAATTTTGTCCAGAAAATTAAAAAAATAAACTATTTGAATGTTTTATTTCTATTTTTTATAAACGATTTTTTTTTTATCATATGAATGTTTTCTATTATTTTATGTTTAGTGTGTTTTCTTTATTTTTCTATAATTTTTTATATTTATCAAATAGTTGTTTATATTTTATGGAATGATTAGATAGAGCAGTTCTATTGTCATAATCTTTTACATTTTTAAATGCGTCTTTATCGTCTTTTTAAGTAACTTGGACGATCCTCCTACGTACACCTAATTACACAATGTCCAATTTATTTTATTTATTTCTAATCTATTAGTGTTATCTGGTTTTATGTAGTATAATGTTTTTTAATTTTGTTATTATAGCTCTTTGTAAGTCTTCCTACTTATTTTATTGCATTTATTTTAAAACAATCAAATATAGACTATCGGCTGAAATTGATAACGTGGAGCTCTCTTTTAATGTATATTTTGTTTCAAGTTATAGGTGGAATTAATTGACAAATCTCATTAATTAATAATAGTTAGTAATAAACTAATATAACTTGGACATTACAATCTTTGGAAATAACGGACAACGGGAATCGTTTGAAAAATTTCTATAGCACCATAAACAAGACCATCTGTCACATCGACATAATTAGGGATGTGCGACAATAATATATGTACTATAAATAATATATAAATACCCACTGTAACAGATTTTTATAAAATATTTTTGAGATTCTTTTCATTAGTTTACCCCCTATCATAAAAAATTGTTCTGCGCTTTAATTAATTGTAATAATAAAATAAAAAAAATTACGTGTGTATATATATATATATATATATATATATATATATATATATATATATATATTATTTACGTAAATTTTATACATTTTTGATGTTTAGAATACATCTCTCAAACTAATTTTAATTATGTTTTGTAGCGAAAGCAGAGTACTTTCTGTCACTAGAAGCACGTTAATACGTTTTTCTAGAAAAGTAGTTAAATTCAAGCTCCTAATGTACTGATTCGGCTGATTTTTAAATTCGTCTAGTCGCCTGCTTTTTGTTGCTCTGAAAACGATTTTTCAGATAAACACGCACTCCCAAGGGGGGGTTTCTGATTATTTTCTTCTAACTAAATCTTTCTCATTACGCAAGAATGTTAATTAGCGAGTTTGGATTTAAGAAAACTAAAATTTCGGTCGCAATTACTCCGATTGGACCGATTTTCGTTCTTAAGGAACTTGTTTGTATATAAACACACACACACACACACACACATATATATATATATATATATACACACAGTAGAACATGGATAATTCGACCCCTTAGCGACCGATAAAAAAGTTCGAATTATCCAAAATTCGAATTACAAAAGTTTTTGATAATAAAGGGCTAAAATATCGAACTTTATATTTTTACCTTCTTTAATTAAAAAAAAACCATTTTATTTAAAGAAAAACAAACATTTCTTGAATTGATGATTACGTACATACGTAATAAATAATTTATCAAAAAAGTAAAAATAAAAGTCTATTGTTTTGAAAAAATGTCATTTTTATGGGCAAACATTTTTTCTTTATTTTTCAGGTAAGTTGGAGAAGTGTTAGGGGGAATTACAAAGTCCTTGGCAATTTCAGATTTTTTCTTTATTCCTCTATCAACTTCTTTAATCGCAGCTATTTCTCTGACAACGTTAAAGTTTAATAACTTCTAGGCTTCAGCATGTTGAACTGCAATGTGCACCAGAAATTCAAGGCACAAAAAGATACAACAGATCTAGGCGCAGACTGACTTATAACTGAATAAGAAATGAAGATAGGAGGGATGGTGGGAGGGAATTCTAGGATAAACTGACAGGATGTAACTATAACAACTTTTTTTTTTTTTTTTTGTTTCTTTTAAGGCAGAAAGAACCCTTGGAAGGGAGGAAGCGTGACCCACCACTTTGCAGAACTACTAGAGTGCAAGAACTAGACTATGAGACCGCCGCGCTTCTTGTACAGGAACCCCTACATCCATATCTTACTATCCTTCTTACGCGAAGGGAGAATATTTTCACAAGATTTAAGGTCGACCGCCTCTCTCTCTACTTCCCATTGGAGGTACAGACTCGGAAAAAATTCGAATTATCCAAACTTTTATTCGAATTAACCACGATTTTTTTTAGATTGCTTATGCCAAAATTCTAGGGACCGAGAGAAATATTCGAATTAAAGACGATTTCGAATTATCGAAGTTCGAATTATCCATGTTCCACTTTATATACATATATATATATATATATATATATATATATATATATATATATATATATATATATATATATATATATTATATAGGTAGAATCGATGAATATATGAAGAATTCTGCAAAGCTGCACTCTTTCAGAATGAGCTAAAAAAGCGTGACTCCAAAGCATATAAAAACTTTTTATTGGATTGAATTAATGTTCGGTTTACAACTTTGACAATCCAATAAAGGAAGTATTTGTTTGACCTAGAAAAGATTGTCCTGTCGAAACCCTTTATCAGAAGTTTGGAAGGGATCCAGGGACGAAGGAGCAAGTTTGGATGAGGTAACGACTGGTCGTAGGCCATTGTGAATTAATGGATGCATTTTGGCTGCAGCCTGATAGCGGGAGTGCATTAAATTTAGCTTTATAGGTGTTCTTTCTCGCCGAAAGGTTAACCGTTTTAATCTTCTTGAGGGGCTGAGAGGCACCTGGGTTTTTTTTTTTTTTTTTTTTTTTTTTTTTTTTTTTTTTTTTTTTTTTTTTTTTTTTTTTTTTAGTGCAGACAGAGATTTAAAGAAGTGGCTGAGCTACTAAATGCCCTGTGGTGCATTAAAGTTTACTGCAGTCCGTTGGTAAATGTGCTTTGTGGTATACTTTGTCAGAGGGGGATTTAGCGTACGTCCTATTCGAAATAATGTAGGCACTACATCTTCTCATCTTGCGGAAGCAGGAATTCTGTGATTTTATGACAGCTTCAATGCTTCCGAAGATTGTTTTATACCAACGTGACCGCAGAGGTAACACACTAAAACGTTTTTACGAATTATTTGATGAATAACGCGAGTGCATTAGGGATGGCCCTTCTTGCCGAAAGGGTAACCGTGTTAATCTATTTAAGGTTTGAGAGGTTCCTAGATTGTTTTTTAGCACTTCTTGAATAGCAGAAAAAGACTTAATGAAGTGCCACAGCTGAAACAGTTATTTTACATGAAAAGACGGGCGTGGTCAGTACCTGAATGGGTGACCGACCACGTGCTGTTGGCATTAGAAAAGGGTGGCAACCTGTAGATAGCCCGGCGCTAATAGCCAAATAGTTGATGCACCGTTAAGAAACGAAAAATAAAAAAAATAAATATATTTACATGAAAAGATCAAAACAAAATATTAACTAACCCGTCAGTGTAATAGTACTATTACTTAGCGTGTATGACTAATTATCCTAGAGTGAGTGCGTCCTGTATGAATGAGTAACTGTAAATATGTAAATAAAGTTGTTTAGGTTTAATACACAGGGAAAGGCTACTGTTTACAAACAAGCTGCAGTTACCTTCCTTTTTGAAAGGAGGCAGCAGTTTTGCACTGCATTTTGTATTCAACATTAGGGAAACATAATATAACAGAAGGGTGCTAATGACCTTAGCAGTAAATGTACCAAAAAAAAAAAAAAAAAAAAAAAAAAACCAAAAAAAAAAAAACAAAAACAAACATTAACTAACCTTTCCAAAAGAGACTAGGGATTAGAACGGAAACGCGCTAAGATGGTGCGGTTCCTGTTGTCGGAATTATTTTTTATGTCGCAGTTTCTGAGCGCGGCCTTTTTTAAGAGGGTTTTAGAGCATACAACGACTTTAAGAAATGCCTCAGTAGAAACGTCCTTCACGCTAGAGATGCAAGAAGGAAGCGAATTACTCAGGCAAAGCGAGAACGAATTGATTATAGTAAGTATATTTATATTTTATATTTTTTAATTGCATATAGGTATTTTTTTTATTAAACAAGACTAGCTAGAAAAGGGTGGTGACCTATAGATAATCCGTCGTATAGTTAATTTTATTTTTTGTTAAGGTGCTTCGACTACCTAGGTCATTAACACGATTAATAAATGGACTTTAAAATTTAAATAAATTATACAAGAGCAAAACTCACAAAAATTGTTATCAAGATTATCCTTAATGATAAATAAAGATTATTTCATCAATAAAACTTAATGAGTACCCATAATAACTAAAAAAAAACGACAGAAAACTATATCATAAGTATGTGAAAAACTATAAGCTTTTCTACTTTGAAAAGAAAGAAAAAAAACAAAAAACTGCGCTATCTGATCGCGTTCCTCTAAAATAAAAACGCAGTATATCGCCTATAAGCTGAAGTAAAATTTCCGAAAATATCAACTTTTTCTCAAAAGCACATAATGTAATAATCCTGAAAGTAATTTTATTGGATTCCCACTTCCAAAATCTTACATGAGTCCTTGGAGGCCTATTAAGTCAAAACCGTAGGCGTTACGATGTTTTACTGTGTAATTCGCCCTTCAAAAAAACGTTGTTCTGGTAGTCGAATTAAGCTGGTTAATGACCTTGATCTTTCGTTTCAGGCAAAGTATTTTTTGCAAAATTTCATTAAAAATTAGGAATCCATTTACGAGAAAAGTGGATAAAACTAGATTTCTTATCGAATGTTCGGCGTGCTTTCAGAAACGACGGATTCAGTTGAACATTTGCCCAAAATAAGATATTTAAAGTTCGGTTCCGTTTAAAGTTAAGAGAGTATTAGAAGAAAACATATTTTGGTAAATATCTCGAAAATGGTTGGGCAATTGTGGTAAGTGTAAAAGATCCATTCAAAAGCTTAATAAATTTCCTACAAAAATAGGCCTTATGCTATTATTGGTAGAACGACCTCAATTAAAAAAAAATTGTTGTTTTAAACGTTGGTAGCTTCGTTTTTTGAATGATTTTTTTTGTCTCAGTTTTTAGTTATTCCTTAATTGGAATTAGCATTAAAAAAAAAAAAATGTTTCAGTAAAACTGGCCTTACCGACCAAATATTAGGTTGTCCAGAAGGTTCGTAGAGATTTTGAAAATAAGGTTTATCATAATTCTTTCAACGTATAAAGAATACAAAGGCTATTATTGTTTATACACCTTTACCCCCGAATGCATATCTGGATTAAAAATATATAAACAAAAATAGCATTCGTATTCATTATAAAACTTATTTTTAAAATGAATACGCTTTCTCCACGTAATACAATATAATATATATTATATGCAACTAATGGTGATAAATTGAGTCAACCATTATGCATTTATGCCCAATATTGTCGCTTTTATAATGAATTTCAAACAACAATAAATCCGCATATATAAATGAGCTTTTAAGAGAAGGTGGTTTGAATGAGTGGGTACCAATAAATATACAATTACATACAGAGTTTAGTTGTTGTATATAAGGGTATATACCACATTTAGCTGCTAGTTAGCTGTAGAGCTGTTTGATATGAAGTCAAAAGAATAGTTAGGCTTCGGCTAAGAAAACAGTCAGATTTCAAAAAAAATCTATAATTTGCACTTCTCATGGATGAATAATGACCTAATGATGCCAATGGGGTAAATCCAGAAACGTCGAAATTATACATTATTCTGAAAATGTGATTGTTTTCTCGGTAGAAATCCTACTATTTCTTGACTTCATATGATGTATACTACATATTTTTTACATTTAATTTGAATAAAAGGATAGATCCGAATTATTAAAAAAAAAGATTGAGACATTTCTAATTATCATAAGTAGTCTAAGATCTAGTTCGCATACTGAGAAAATTGATTTATAAAATGAGGAAACAAATCCATTTATTTATTAAAATCCAGCTCGACGATTCCTTATTAGCTAAGATGTACCTATAATTTGTATTTATAATTTAGCAAATTTATGTATAATTTTAAATTTTCTTATAAAGGTTGAGGAATACCGTGTTAAAGAAAGAAAACATCCATCCAAAAAATTAAAGAATGAGTTTTTAGATTTATGGTATTAATTTGGCTGATTTTTATTTATTTATTTACTTAATTTATAGAGTTCCACGACTGAGGCGAAAAACTCTTTTAACGTAAGTCAACTTTAAAAGTGAAAAAAAGGCTGAGTTTTAAGTACTAAATGCGAGTACGTTAAGAAACTTACTTTATCTATCGTTACATAGCGAAAATTGTATCGTTGTTGAAAACATAATTTGACTGTAGGTATATTGGATAAGATAGGTATGTATTTAGTAACAAAATTATAGCAGTAAGAACGAGTTCGTTAACACCAAAGGTTTTGAATTAGTAATCTTTTGCCGGGTACACTTTTTGTATGTAATTAGGCACAAGAAATTGGAGGAAACCTTGAAAATATTCAAGACGATAACTATGGATTTTTGTTGGTGGGGTGACTTAGAAATTCATTACAGGAAGTCTAAAAAAAATTATTAGCCAAAGACATAAGCAGTTTAGGAATTTTCTTATATTTTGTTAAGAATCTGGATAACTGTTCGTTTTCGTGATAAGCGGAAATATATTTCACTACATGTTTTAGGCGTATATTTTTTATGGGAATATTTTATTCGAAAAGTGTAGTTGATGATTCGGATGAGTTCGCTTTGCTCCGTCGAAGGCGAAACATTAATTTCTGTACTAAACATTCAAAATCTCACCAAATTATAAGCATTATATGTAAGAACGCTGTGCTAATGTAATTCAAAAGAGTGGAATTATTTTTACAAATGCTTTTCAAAGAAGAACAAAGATTACTTTGTCTTTAAATTCTGACTCAACACACATGACGCAGAGGACTCAGGACTCGCTTAAAGCTACGGACATTCATGAGTCACAGGCTAGCTATTTTAGAGTACTTCCTAACAGAAAATGGCTCTTGCACTGAAAAAGCAGGCACATACACAAAAAATCACTCATAGTAGAATCACTCATTGCTTTCTTGTAAGAAACTCACAATCAGCGAATGGAGTTCAAATGAATTCCCAACCGCTCCAAAGAATTTCTATAAAACACATTAGTAGTTGAGCAAATAAACTAAAATGTGAGTTAAAGAATAAATGTAAAATTCCATATAAATTTATTTATTAAATTAAATGACATAAATTGTTTATAATAATTCATTAAGGCTAAAATTACAGGTCTATGACATTGGAATAAAATACCTCTATAAACATGAATTAAATGCACAAATAACCGCAGGAAACTAACGGGCTAATAAAATGGTATATTCAGGATTTTATACCGCTCAAATAGTTTATAAACATAAAATTTATCTTTTGTGTCGAATCTGTGAAAATAAAAAAATGTTTGTAGTTGGCAAATCCCAACATGTCAATTTGCTGTACTCTAAGAAAATTCTGTACAATGTGGCAGTTATTAAAAATGTTAAAAAAAAAAAAAAAAAATTAAAAATTCAGTCCCTCCGGGAAAAGGGCCAGAGAGGCAGATACTGTACAGGAATCTGATGGCATTACGTTTCAATAATAAATAAAAAAAACATCCACCCTTAAAAGAATTGCTGACAGTCTGTTTATCAATGGTATACGTTTGAACTTTTGTCACTATTTTCAAAAGTCCTTCACATAAAATGTAGATTTTAAATGAAAACAAAATATTCAGTAAAACCAATGCGGCGAATTAACATTTCTAGACATTCCTGTGAGTCACATGCCTTCATGATGCCACCAACCATTTTTAGGTTTATTATTGTGAAATATATCTTTCAATTACAAAAATTTCAATAAATCAAATCAAAAATAAATCTACAAAAACTTACACAAAATGTAAAATATCATTTATAGCTTTAAAGGTAAATGAATTTGAATGAAAAGTGAAATCTCAAGTCAGAAGGTTTTTTTTTTAAAAAAAGGAAAATTCTCTTAAATCAGGAAGAGGCCATCTGCGTTCTACAGGGAGAATCTGTCAAACTTCTCGTCGGCGAACTTCAAGGGAACGTCAGTCGGTTTATCGGCAATTCTTCAAAGAGGGGGAAAATAGTAACATGTAATAGAAAAGAACTGATAGCAAGATGGAGAAAGAACAGTTTGTAATTATTGTAAATTTTTTTAATCTGAATTCATTGTAAACAAACAAATCTGAAATGTATTAAAAAGGGAAGGGATGTATATGTGTATATATGTATATAAACAGATACCGTATAAATGTATAGAACACAGATGATCCCATCTTGCGCTCGAGTGCCTTGCCATTTACGCTACCGCACTTCAAATTAGATGCCTATGCTATGGATCTAATCGAGCCAAAAATTCATATAATGGTATTTCTAGGTCAACATTTTTTTTTTGTAATATTTATCAGCAAATAAGTTGATTTAAAAACATAATTTGGAAGTCAGTACTTCTTCTTTGCTGTACTTTATGATTCCCAAAATTGCATCTTTTGCTTCTTTGGAATGTCTTGAATAGGAAGGAGCAAGGATATTCTAAGCATAAGACGAATTTATAAAAAGAAGATACTGCAATAATAATCAGTCCCTTAAAATGCCACGAGGGCCCAGAGGAACAGATACTGTACAGGTATCTGATTCTTGCTCAGTGCTTACTCGGCACACTAGGGAGATAGCGTGGTCAATACGCTTCGTTATGTAGGTACCCATTGAATTACTTAAAGGCTAGTTGAGTCTAGGGGCTGTCCGGGGCACCAAATCTGACCCTTGAACGACGACACTAGGAAATATACTATATATATATATATATATATATATATATATATATATATATATATATATATTTATACAAGTCCTTTGTATGTTATACAGTAAATTAAATAGATTTTTCGGGCGGACCTAAAGCATATTTATGTTCCTGAATTGGAGTAGAAGGCCCTAAACGAATTTTGTTATATTTATCAGCAAATAACTTGATTTTAACACATACTTTGGCAATCACTTACTTATTTTGGCTTTTACTACTTTAGGATGTCTTGAATAGGAACGAGTTAGAAGATACTAATAGAAGTGATTGCGAAATCCCGAAGAAAACAAGAGTTGTAAGAAAGTAAGCTAAATATATAAGTTATAAATAAATTAGAAAAGTGGCGGGACTAGGGGAGATATACCAACTCCATCTTTATTTAGACAGAGACCGTCTGGAGCCTCACTCTCGGCTAGCAGGAATCTATAGTCTACTATAGCCCGTTCATAAAGACCAGTTCAATTGCACATGCGCGAAATTCTGAGGGAAATTTACCTTTCTGGTCGGCCATTTGCACAGATGAATGAACTATAAATAATACTCTAACTGTATGGTTCGATCTGTATGATTTAGTTCATTGAGAGGAGATGGTTGACCGTTGGGCTTGCGAAGGAAGATTTATTCAGGGTTCGAAAAAACTATTTTTTTTAATAAGAAATGTACTTTATTATTTGCCGACGTTTAGCATTGAAATTGAAATCTTCAAGAAAGCTGTAAAACGAGAAGGACAAAAACTAATTTATATAGTTTGAAATGGTCACGAAAAAAATTATTTGGTTGCTTGACCATTTTAGAAAAGATTGATATTTTTACCATCAAATACATATGGAATCAGTAGCTCAAAACAGTTTGAAAATAGTAGCCATATTTGTTTCATCGCGCATGCTGAGTTTATAAGCTCTTATGGAAAACTAATTTTCTTAGCATTGGTAAGTCATAGACTAAAAATTCAAACACCGTTGTTTTTCTTATAATTTGCACTGTCTTTTATGTTATGTTTACTATTCTAAAATTTTGAAGTCAAATACCTGAAAACTGCCATTGAAAACAACTGTTTTCATTTCTCAAAATGCCGTTTTCGAGGGTAATTTTTTGGCATAAGGGAATGTATATTAAAGTTGATTTTTGGTGCGATGATAAACCTAACTAAGTAGCTTGTATAAAAGTATTCTTAACCCTGATATTTGTTACCTTATTTTTTTTATAAATTTTTAAACTTCTAATTTTTGCAATTTTTGATAACTTTAGGCTTTAATATCTCTGATGGGTGACTTGATAAAAATCTAACATTTATATACGTTATACTTCGTTGTAACATAAAACTACTCTAAAAATTTCCACTTGTATATTTGAGTACTTTCGTTGCTTTGAATTTTTGAAAATGGTTCTTTTTGCGCCTATTTAGCAAGGCCACAGAAAGTTGATAACAATAAAAAAAAGTCCCTCACGCAGGAGCTGCATAACTAAGCACTTTCCTAAGAATTGGGTAGTGTCGAGTGCATTCCTGAATAATTTGCTTAAAATAACCTAGTAAGATAAATAAAATAAAAACATAAATAGTTCTGCTAATAATGCTGTTAATTTTGTAATTAATTTCCTTCCAGAGTTTTGTGTATGTGGGGTACTACACTAAGTAATAAATACACAAAGCTTCACATTTTCGTCTTCTGATCTTGATGAATAAAATATAATAAAAATTACGACTGGTATTAGAAAATAACTACTTTGGCTCCAGGGTAAACCCCCCTCCTAATGAACCAATTTAGTTTATTTTTACAACACATTTTTCTCTTCAGGTGGCCACAACAAATACCGAGTTTCGTTGAAATATAACAAAAATTACGACTGTTATAGACAAATAACTACTTTGGCTCCGGAGTAAACCCCCCCCCCCCTCAAGATGGACCGATTTTGTTGGTTAACGAACTCGATCAATCGTTTAATGGGGGAGTACTATATACCAAGTTTCGTTGCGAAAAAACAAAAACTCTGGCCTGTATCGTGTTTACGGACACATATATAACTATATATATATATATATATATATATATATATATATATATATATATATATATATATAGGAAAGTGCTAAAAGTCTAGTTACGAGAATCACTAATCTTCAAAAAATATTCTGCAAACTCCCGAATCTCACAAATGTTGTAAAATTTGATTACCAATGTAATAACATAAATTATCTCTCTGTTTCATAATGTAATTGGAAATTTAGGGGGGAAAACAAATGATAAAGATAACTAATATCATTTTTATTATTTTGATCTTAGTACAAATAAATGAAAATTATTCTTGGTGAAATAGATATTTAATGATTTCAGTAAGTCCTACGTTAAAGTTAAATAAAAAAAAAAAAAAAAAAAAAAAATACTTCGAAAATTATAGAAGTTGCTACATCTATAGACGGAGGGAGAAACGCGCTAAAAGAATTTATTTTTGCTTGATTATTCAAGAGAAATGAGATCTAATTAGTTCAAGCATTTTAAACGAATTGGTTTAGGAAACCATTAAATTAAATAATGCCAATAAGAAGCTCGGAATAATTAGACTTATTAATTGCGAAGAGTATTTATTGCAGCTTAAATATAATTCGTTATCGGCTCATCATGTGTGCATTTATATCTTATCAGCACGCGAACCCCGCCAAAACTCACTCCCTCAATCAGAAAACCTACATAGACAGTTTGACGGCTTCATCTGATAGAATTAAAAGTGCCTAATGCATTATTTATGAAGTCCTGATTAAACCGTGCTACAGGCGAGGCGGGAGCAATCAATTTACAGAAAAACTATGCTGAGATATCTGACCATCCTCAGGGCGAATCCAGCCGTGAGCAGAAAATGTAAAAGCAGTGTTGTATAGAAAATTTTTGTCCCGCAGGAGCTGCATTGCTAAGCACATTCCTCAAAACGTTATTTTATATAAATATAAAATTTTATGTTTTATTTTATTGTTTTACGGCGCTTCTACCGAAGTCTATAATTATATTAAACTGTACAAGTTGACTTCTTTCAAGTATTTTACAATACTGTTCAAATGGCTAAAATCTTCTCCCAATAATTCTGTTAAATTTACCTTTATAAATATAAAAGTAACATGACTGGTTTGGGTATTTAATGTTTGTAGTGAAAAGATCAACAATAAAAAAAAAAATGAAAAAAATCTTTTTATTGAATTTATTGTGGAGTAAACCCAAACTTCTAATTGACCGATTTGGTTCTTTTTGTTTAATTTTAAATACTCATTAACTCTCTTCTACAGATCCATTACTTGCCCATTGAGACATAGTCTTTTCTTATTAAGTCTTTTCATATTACCATTTTTCATTCAAAATTCTATGTTTTTTTCTGATTGTTTCAAATCGTCTTATAACTTGAATAAAGCATTCACTATAATAGTAATGTCTAAGTTATCATATCGCACTAGTATTTCTAAAGTGACACAATACAAAAATCGTTGTTTTTCAGTTATGACTATAAAAGACATTGGTAAATATCTCTTTAGCTTCACAGTTTGTTCACCAAAGGGCACTTGTGTCACTCTTCCTGTCTTAATGCTATTCCCCCTGCATAGGCAAGATTGACACATTTTCAGTTGGGTTTTATTTTGAGTACTGTCACTTTAGAAATACTAGTGCGATATGGTAATATACTTATTACATTATCAGGACGTGATTATTTATTATATTAAATTAGAATTGCGGGCATTAAACGAAAAATAACCGAATATTTTGTTGTTTTTTTATTTACAACACACGCTTCAAATTTGTTGTGCATCACGTCTAATGTTTCGTAGTTTCGTCGACGAAGTTGGGTTATAAGATTCTAAAAACAACGCCACCTACGGACAAGTTAATAATTTGGTTCTCAAGAATTATCCCCATTCCTAATGGACTGATTTAGTTCATAATTATAACACATATTATTCGTTAGATACCCGCGAAGTATACCGAGTTTCGTTGAAATACAACAAATATTACGACCAATATGGGTAAATGAGTCCGGATTGGCGCCAAGACTCACGAAAAAGGTATGTGCACTAAATTATAAAAAAAGTGAAAATTTCATTCATGCGAAAGAAAATATAAATAAAAAAAAAACATACAATTCCAACGAAGATTGTATTAAACAAAATAATAGAAAAAAAAACAAACAAAAAAAAACACGAAATTATGAGAACAGCAAAAATCCAGAGGAAAGAAGCCGTTGTGCGGGTTGAAATATATACTAAATGGTCAGGCGCTAAAATGGAAATACACTTCTCTGTGTAAATTTCCTTTTTTATTATTTTTTTTGTTATTCTAGAAACACATCAAAACTCATTTATTAGTGAGTTATTATGAGTTTTTTTTTTAAATTTGTATCATTATTGGACTTAATTTTCATCAAGTTTCTAGAAGCTTCATCTACCAAAGATAGGACCACCTCCCGAAAAGACGACCATGTGTCAAACGGTGACTAATTTCCAAAATGCGATCATTTGCAAAATAACGGTCTTGTGCCAAAGAATTGTTGGCCATCGCACGACCATGTGCCAAAGGATGAATGTTGACAAAACGCCAAAGACTGAAAAACGCCAAAGAATGACCAATGGACATGAGGTGGCCATTTGCCAAAGGATGTTTGTTAAATAGAGGGTAACCATTTGTCAAAGGATGTCAACTTGCCATATGGTATCATTTGCCCATGTGCCAAAGGACCATTTCTAAAAGACAAAACGCCTTATAAAGGAACAATTTCATTGGGTGTCCATTAACCAAAGGACGTTCATTTAGAAAAATATGACCATTTGCCTAATGATGACCATTTGCCAAAGGATGACCATTTGCCAAAGTATGACCATGAGCCAAAGGATGACGAAATGTCGGCCATATGCCAAAAAAGTATTTTCATTCTGCAAGGAATAAACCTTTGCCAAAGGGTGAACATTTGTCATTGGGTGATTATATACCAATGAATCAAAATCGCAGCATTTTTAAGGAACCAATATATGGTGGACGAGGAATTCAATCCAGTTTTTTAACGCTTTACATTTGTCATAATGTCTTTTGTCTGTTTGTGACTTTATTAAGAGAATTAGACAAGTTGTTACTTAATGAACGAAATTGAAAATTTCAGAAACCCTTACAAAGACTTCTTCAACTCGAATTATCAAATCATGCAAGAGAAACAGAAACGAATGGAAAAAAATGACTTGTGGATCCACCCTCAGTCACGGGGTTTTTCACCACCCGGAGGACTCGGCCGTTGCTAAATATTAAACCGCCGGGCAGGTAGCGCACAAAAAAAGGCCCGCTCGGTTTGAAAATTAAATTAATTAAGAATAAAAGGTTTTTGCTCCATTCGAGGAGTAGCAATTTCCTCGCCCCCGATGAAAACTCATGAAGAAAAGGCCTTACTGTTTTTCTTCGCTTAACGGGGAAAGAAAAATTCCCCATTCTCTCTCTACGTCCTTCATCATTCTTCCCTCTCTAGCTTTTTGTTAGCAATAAATTCCCAATCTCTTTCACACTCTCTGTATTTAAATACTACTTTAAAAAAAAGAAGTAAAAAATAAAAATAATCCCAATTTGCCTTCAACTTTCCTCCTACATTTTTACCAACCTATATGCTAACACTTATTTATCTCAATGAACACACTCTATCAACAATTACTTTAATATCCTAGAATAATAAATGAAAACGCATGTATATATATATATATATATATATATATATATATATATATATATATATATATAGGGGCGAGGTTAGCTCAGTGGTAGAGCACTCGACTAATGAACTGGAGGACCAGGTTCAAAACCCGAGCGCGCACTAAAGATTTTTTCTTCTAGTGCCGTCGTTCGAGGGTTGGATTTGGGGTCCCAGATCGTCCCTAGGCCAACCCAGCCTTTAATTAATTTATCAATGGGTACCTTGATGCTAATGACTCTAGCAGTCGAAGCAGCAAGGGAAAAATCAGGCGGCCGGAGCATAGTATTGACCACACTATCTCCCTAGTGTGCCGTATGGTCAAGAATCAAATACCTCTACAGTATCTGTCCCTCTGGGCCCTTGTGGACTGTTACGGGACTGACTTATATATATATATA